>JAQPPZ010000196.1:0-1200000 GCA_028583015.1 Wollemia nobilis | reverse complement strand
AGAAATTGAGCCAATCACATTAATTCAAATAATGCAACAAAAGTGATCGAACATGCCAATGAAATAAGGTGCCATTTACACATTCAAATGATGTAACATGTTATCAGGACAACATACAAAATTGTGCACTAAAATGCTAAAAGGAGAAAGCTAGATCATATTAATGCAAAATATAATTGCAATGGAGTCTAATTAGGATAACTAGATCTCACTGAGCAAATACAAATAAGTTCTCCATTCAAATGATGCAATGGATAACTTCAAATCTTCATTTAAATGATGTAACAAAGAGTCTCCTTCTTCTAGCCTCAACCACTAGAAATAATCTTAATAAACTAGGTGCCTCCTTTGCAAAAACCTACACAATAATGGGGAAGAAAGAAGGGTGACTAGAAAATACACAGAAAAGAAAACAAAACTGACAAAGGATGGGTACTCTGCTATACCTCTTACAAAATTTTCTATTCAAAAACTTAATCCTTTTTTTTGCTGCAACACCTCTTTCATATAGCTTGATTATTGGTTCCAAATGGCTCTAATTCAAAGCTCAATGATGGTCCAAAATTATTAGAACTACAATTATCTTCATGATGCCCATAACTGTCACTTATTTTTTAAAGTTAGGTGATGGCCCATAATAACTTCAACTGCCTTCATATTTGATCTGTAATATTGATTGCATTTGTGGTGGCTCTCGTTTATGGCTTGGTAGTGGTTTCATTTGGTTGAAACTGCCTTCTTTACTAGATCTTGATAATGGCCCATAATTACCACTACCTCCATCATCATTGATCACTTCTTTAAATTAAAAAATTAGCCCATTTTTTTTATATTTTTAAACCCTACAAAAATAACCTTAGGCACTTTTGATATAAAAAATAGACTTTAGCTTAAAAAAAAAAAAAATTCTCACTGACCATTAAGAACTTATCCACTTTGCATTGATCATTGAGAATTTATCCTCTTAGCATTGATCAAGTTTTAATAATAAGAAAGAGATCATTAGAATATTACCCAACTTAAATAGCCATCTAAAATGGTTAAAGTGCCTACTTGGATGGTGTCAATGAGCATGTGGGCTATCCATGTGAGCCCCTATGTTGGTGCCACCAAATGAAACTCGTAGGTGGCCCCATGCAGGAGACGCACATGACCATTGTGATGTGGTTGATTTTTAATGGGTGCCTTTGTGTTAATAAAGAGATGATGAGGTGGCCCATAGTTGATGTGGGATATATAAAAAAGGTAGACAAATATGTTGCAACCATCCCTTTGCACTAGAACCTCCCACCATGTGTCACCATTAGACTAGGGTGTTTTAAAAAAAATTTGCCCCTATTATACCCGCATCATTGGATCGTGAACTCCTTCCTAGATTGTTGAATCGGCCTAGGTTTTGACATGGCCAACTAGATGATGCCATTTTTCCTTGTTGAATTGGAGCACTTTGAAACTCTCACTACCCCCCGCTCATCTCTATGTCATTGGATCATGCACTTCTTCCTGGAATATTGGATTGGAATGGGTTCTAACATGGCCAACTAGATGATGCCATGTGTCCTCATTTTATTGGAGAGCTTTCGAAATCTTGATTCCCCTTCGCTCATGTCTGCATTGTTTTATCATGCACTCTTATTTGGATTGTTGGATCTACCACACCCTCCTATGCTTTAACTTTTCTTCCCTAGTGGGATCCATGTGGTGGTCATAGCTCATTCTTCTTCTATCCTATGCACACTCACCCATGTTGTTGATTTTCTATTGAAATATAACTATAGAAAAGAGGAGGGAAAAAACTAATTAAAATGTTAATCTTATAAACACCAAGGGCCACAATGAGGATGATGGGGAGGGTTACGTGGTGGGAAAAAACTTAGAAAAAAAACTTAGGGAATAGGATGGGGGGAAATCATTTTTGTGAATGCGGGGGGGATTCTTAGGAGTTTAGGACTTAGTTTCAGAAGGCTTAATGAGGGCGAAATGGGGGGAACCTTATTAATTAAAATTTTAGGAAGGACTAGAAAAAATTAATTGAACCTTAGGAAGACTAAGAGATGGGGGGCATCAAAAGACCCCTATTTGGGCCTTAAGAAATAAAAAAAACAACCAAGAGGTTTGAAACAAAATATTTGACATATGATCCTTGACAATGAAAAACAAAAAGGGGACCTAACCTTAGGGGATTTATTTTGAAACTATGACCTTGCAAAATTAGACCATGAAAGAAGAATGGAAATTGGAACATTATGACAAAATGGAAAGACTCATACTTAAAACTATGATTTGAAGGACTAATCGAAGTGAAAATAAACTTGAAACTAAAAGAGATTTACTCAAAAATAAGTGAATGAAACCATAGAGAAAATTAGTTTGGATTTTTTTAGATCCAGCACTAGCTCTAATTGGGACAAGTGATGAAAAGTATATTGAAAATGAATCACCTGAGAACTCCAAAATATATTGCAAACCACAAGGACTCAAAAACTTACCTAATCACCTAAAATTAACAAGACTAAAAGACAAAAACATATTGAAGAAATAAAACTTCTATTTTTTTTTATTCAAGGCTTCTCAAGCCCTTAGTGCAGAATGATACAATTTCAAATGTTGGCCATTGATAGGAATTAAAAATTTTGTACCATCCAAAGTCTACAATTTGTAAGTATGTTGGCCTACATTTTGAAGGATTTGATAGGGACCAAGCCATTTGGGTTCCCACTTCCCCTTCTCACCATGCTTATCATTTTTGGTATCCTAGTACAACACTATATCTTGTCTCTGAAAAACTGCACTATTATGTGAGCCTACTCAGTTATCTTCATCAATGAATCCTTTCTACTTTCTTGCAACTTCACAATTTGATCAAGTCTTCTTTGCAAGACATCTGGATTTTTGTGATTGTGAAGAATCAAAGATAAAGCATGATTCTCCACCTAAGGAGGTAACGAATCATTCTCACCATATACTAGTTCATAAGGAGATTTCCCTATGCTTCTTTTTATAGATATTCTGTCAGCCCATAGAGCAAACTTCAACTCACTATCTCAACTTCTTTTGTTTTTACTCAATGCTCTTATGATTCTTGTGATCATATTTTTATTCAAATATTCTGCTAAACCATTTCCTAAAGGATAATAATTGGTAGAATGAGAAAGTTCTATGTTGTACTTAGCACAAAATTAAATCATCTCAAAAGGAGTGAAATGGTTACCTTTATTTGTGATTATTTTTTGAGGAATTCCAAATCTTGTTAATATGTGTTATTCTAAAAACTTGATGACCACTTATGTAGTGGATTTCTTGAGAGGTGCTACTTCTACCCACTTTGTAAAATAGTATGTTTTTGTGATGATTCACCTGTGATCCATAGAAGAATTCAGGTTAATCTCACCTATGATATATATTCCCCACTGAGTAAAAGGAGCTTCCACAATTACTGGCCTTAGGGGCATGGCTGACAAATTCTTTTTCCCTACAAAAATATGATAGTTATGACAACTCCTAATAAACTGATAGACATCCTTAAATAGGAAAATCCAATCAGCTCTCATGATTTTATGAGTAGTAGCCTTTGGAGCAAAGTAGCCTCCACAAAATATAGAATGACATTCTTTCAATACTTGAGGGACATCTTTCTCAAATAGGAAAAGAATCAACACACCGTATGTATGCCTCCAATACAACCTACCTTCTTGAATGTAGTATTTTTGGGCCAATTTCTTGATAGATCTTCTTTTACTTTGGGGTATGTCATCTAGAAATGACAAGTTTTGAAGATAGAACATAATACCATCATACCACTTGCAATCAAATATATCAACTACTCTAGCTTCTTGTTGTTCATTTGTTATGATAGTGTTATTCATGGCTTTCCCTTCTTTGTAAGCCATATACTTTGCCACCCCATGTCCTTTGATAATATGAACTACTCTAAACTCTACATTATACTCTAATAATTTAGACATCCATCATGCAGGATTATTGAAAGGTTTAGGATGAGTGAAAACATCTTTAACAACAATGTAAGGGATACATACTATTATCTTGTTGGATCCAAATATACAATTGAAATTATCTAATGCCCTAATTAATATGTAAGCCTATTTTTCTGGCATAGAGTATTTTAGTTGAGCACCCTTCAATCCTATACTCATAAATTCTATAGGCCTTTCATTTTTCTCTTCATTCTTCTAAGCTAGAACTGTAGTAATAGTGTCATCTGAGGCAGATGAGTAGATTTTGAAATCTCTAGAGTAATCAAGGTAGTTTAATACTAAAGCTTGAGTGATTGCATTTTTTATCTTTTGAAAAGCTACAATATTTTCCTCTGTCCACCTTATTTCCTATCTTTCTTGATCATGTCATTAATTGGATTGGAAATCTAAGAAAAATCAAGGATAAACCTTCTAACAAAGTTAATCTTCCAAAAGAATTATCTTACTCCCTTAATATTTTTAGGGGGGAATTTCAATGATTGCTTCTATTCTTTGTGGTTTAATGCTGATCCTATACTTCAAAATAACATGCTCAAGCAGTTTATCTTCAGTGACCCAAATTACACATTTTCTAGGATAAATATATGCCAAATTATTTGCACCTATCAAACACTTGGGTTAAATGTGAAAAATGATCTTCAATATTTAAAAAACTATAATTTCATCAAGATACACTACCACTATCTTAAACATTAGCCCCTTAAATGCAACATCCATGGCTCTTTGATGAGGAATATGGTCATTAAATGTAGTTTCAGAACACTTGAAGCTAGTTGCTTGGATGAATTCGATACCTAAACCTATTAAATTGCCAGCTACTCACTATGCATCCTCATAAATGAAGGTGTCTTCCTTCTACAGAGGTTCCTCAATGTTAGTAGGAATTTTATGATGGGTGGGCATTCGATATATGTTTGTTGTTTTCTACTAACCCAAAACTTTACTCACTATGCTAGGGTAGGTTTAAGAGTTATCACCTTAATTTCTATCTTGGGTGCAATTTTGAGATCGCTCAGATGACTGGGAGATGCCCAAACCTCCATCAAGCTCTACATTCAGATGACCTTTCTTATGCTATTAGGATGGCATTTTGGGAGTTAATCTTGATATGTTGCTACCCTGATTATCCATCCATTATGTGTGGTGGGGAATTGGGATCCCATTTCTCCACATTTTTATTGAGGCAAGGATTTTGAGATCCTCTATAGGGTCCACCTACCCATTTTCTGCTTGATATCTTACTTACCTGAATTTGGCATATTTCCTAGTAAAGCTCCAACATTACTTCATGGTTATACATGTTCCACCTATTCTAGCTACTTATCATGGGGTAAACCTTTGGGAATTTTCCTGATGCTGCAAATATGCTTATTCTTTTATCCTCCTCAGCATCATCGAACCTTCCCCCCACCCTTTTTGTAATTTGTTTCAACATTGCTTTGTTGTAGCCTAGACTCATTCTCAAACATTCACTGCCTAATCGCTTAGATTTTTGACTCCAAAACTTAGCCTTCTATACTTTATGATCCATCATCTTCAAAAAATGAGAAAATAGGTAAATGTACATAAAATTTTACCCTCACTTCTAGCGGCTCACAGGGGATTTCCACTTTGTGGGAACAGGAACCCAGATGGACTTTTTCTAGAAAAAGCACTTCTAATGAGAGAGAATGGGGATGGGGATATAAAGAACAAACTATAGAAGAATACAACCATGTAAAACTACAAGATAAAGGAGGGTGGCGGATGATGGGGTGGGAACTACACACTCAACAGGATAGGACACTACAGAGAAAGAAGTGAAAGTGGGGCACAAGAGGAGAAGGAGTGACACAAATAAAGAGAGACTTGGAGAAAAAAACCAAGATACACAAGAGTAGAGGAAAGGGGAGAAAGAGGTAGCCTCAAGAAGAAAATGAATGTCACTAACCAGAATATTTAGCGATAACAAGCATAAAGGGAATAGGAAGGAAGGTATTGGTGATAACAAAATAAATAAATGAAAGGGAAGGAGACCCTGGAGATATCCCCTGGTATTCTTATGATGAATTGCTTATTCCATGGGATACCCCAATAGATAGCCTTGCTATTAACATACCTCATTACAACCCAATACTACTTCAAGAATAGATAGAATGCCAAAGATATTTGGCTACCTTGTTATAGTCTTTCTTTTTTTGTATTCTAGCAAGAACCTCTTAAGCTCATCAAGATACATCGTGGAAACCTTCAATCACACTCTTTGACTCATTTTTTGGTGAGTTACCAATATTACACATGAGGCATTTTATAGAGTGAGTCTCTCATCCAACCATGATTTCAGCACCACCCTTGAAAGATTTGTCTTTGCATGAATCCTTTTGATAGTACATATAGATCTTGCTTTTCAAGTGCCTCCAGTTGATATTATGATTTCATGCTTATAATGGGGTGATGCATGCATAAATATTGATGTACTTATTTTACGGGATCATGAATTTTTAGAAACATTATCCATTGGGATGTGGAGTCACAACATGAAATAGAAACAAAAAATAAGAAAAACAAACCAAAAAACAAGAAAATAAGGAAACACAAAAATGAGAAGTGATTTAAAAATAGGAGGTGTCACCTAGGTAACCCATTGCATTTTTTTCTTTAAATATTATGGCAATCTATACAATTGACAAAAACCTAGTGGAAATAAACTCCTTCCAACCAATGCTCAAGATGATGTCACCAAATTTGTGGCTTAGCGCACACTGAACCTTCTTATTTAATTTTCAGCTTATTTACATAAAATTGTAGTGTGCCTTGCATGCCTAAGCCAGAGATTCTTTTGCAACTTATACAGTGATCTTGTAGTGTTTTTACTAAATGATGCTAAACTTGAATTGCTCCATGTGCTCAATTTGGTATTTCCCATCATCACCATTAATTATGTTGAAGACCCACCTAGTTCTCATCCTTAGCTTCAAAACCCTTATACTTTGACCACATGTAAATAATGCAGATATTGCTTTCATTGCCTCAATCCATGATTTGATTAGTGAGCCATAAAAGGGAGAATACTATAATCATACTATGTATGGGTTGGATTGCATCGTTACCCATACCTCATCCCTTTTTGTGGGAATGATAGTCTCAACCATGGTCGAGTATATATAATTTTACCCATTTGGATCTCCTTGGATTTGAAGAATGTCAGTCATACCATTGTAGGGATCTATGTAGTACAATTTTGGCTAGTCTGTCCATGCTACCACCATCTCAATCAGATCCAACCCAAGTTTACACATGGGTTTTTTATGGACTCCATCCCTGGCTGGTTGAGAGGCAATCCTTGTTGGGAAAATAGTGTTGTAGGGGCTTATCCACCTACCCATTTTATTGGCATAGGTAGGGGTAAGGCATTGTTATGCATCTTCTACCCCATAAGAAAGGTTTGCTATTGCTCATATTCTAGACTGCTAAATCCCTAGAAAGAGCTACATGCAATGATGGTGTCCATCATGGGTAATGAACAATGATATCTTATGCAAGGGTTAAAATCTTGATCTTCTTCCCATCCCTTGTCTTCTTGTTGTTGCATGTTTGACTTTTGTGAATGCAATTCAAAATCATTAAGCTCTCCATATTCATCTACTAAGAGCTTCCTCTTCATGTTATTGACCTCTTCGATTAGACAATGGATTTTCATCCTCAGCTCTTGTTGCATTTGTTATGCATTTTCATGGGGATATGAAGGAGAATTATTCAATACAACTTGATGTTGCACAGGCATGAGTCCTATGGATTGTGGATCATGGACTAAGGATGCATAGGGTAAAATAGGTTGGGTATTTTCCCTTTTGGAAAGCTTCCCAACCTAGATCAGCATTATTTTAGCTTGAGATACTTCCTTGAATATTTTTGGGAACCTCTTTCCTCTAGACTAATGAATGAGGCTAATATCAGGATCAAAAGTACAAACATAGTATATGTAAGCTTGAGCAAATGATGGCCTGAACTCATGGGGTATCATCCTCCATGTTATTATTAAGTGAACTTTAAAATCAATTATGCTTTCCTAATGGGTTTTCTTGATGGATGTGATCTAAGTGAGCAATAAGAAAGGATCTACAGAAGTATCAAATGTTTTAATGAGGGCTTCTACCAGGTCATCCCACATATGGATGCTTCCATGCTCTAGAGATTTGAACCACAATAATTCCCTTCCTTTGAGAGAAAGAGCAAGGATTCTAAGCATAACACCCTCGAAAATAATGTTATGGATGACATCCAAGGAGGCTACATCCTAATAATGTTCACATGTAGCACCTTTTGTACCATCATAGCTAGGTAACATCTCCAGGGCTACCTTGGGGATATTATGTAGATTCAATATATTCAAGGGGTTTGCATCATTCCAGCAAGGATATGTCAACTAAGACATTGTGGGATTGATCCTTCAGATATTCTAGATTCTTCATTTAAGTTGGAGTTACCAAATGAGCATAATTTCTTCGTCAATGAGGTCAAGGATACTCATCAAACCTTGGATACTTTCGATAAAGTTATCTTTAAGAAAAGAACAAAATAGGAGTCAATCAAATAAACCTTGGTTGATCCCTAGTAGAGTCATCAAGCTCTTGTTTACATTAAAGGAAATTGATAATAGAAACTTGATTCTTTATGTAGGGGAGTCATCAGGTGAACACATAGATATTGCATAGCAAAGTATCACCAGGATCTAGATTATCGAACTTTAGGATCTCAGGGTCCCATTGGGTATGCAAAAATATTTTGGTCAAAAATTTACACCTAACGAAAAGGATAAGGTTAAATTTTTTCATGTCCTACAAACCTAGACCAACATTGAATGATTGTAGAGCTGGGAGGTCAGGTAATAGATCTCTAGAGAAGGTTGGTTCCTGGGAAGTCCTAGCTACCTATGCTTGAGGGGGGAAAAGAGAGGAAATAAGGCCAAAGCCATAACTTGTAATGATGGATTTAGTTGCATCAAGACATATGAATGGTAAACTTATACCATTACGGGAAACACAACAAACCACCTAACAAATCAATCAACCTTACTCCTATTTAAACATTTAACGCACCTTGTTGTAGACACAAAAATTTGATCCACTTGATAGATTCATTTTCCCTAGGCCCTCAAAGAGACCCCTCAGGCTTGCCCAAAGTAGGACTAGGCCTCTTTTTGCCTTTTTTACCTTTTTTCTCCTCTTTCAACAAAATCGTGATTGGCCTTGATAGGGTGCAATTTTGCTTGATTAGGGTTATTTCTTATAAAAACCCTAATTTTCAAGGTTGGCATCCTTAGGCATTGACTTTTCTTAGTTTTCCCACCAATTTCACTTTAAAATCCATTATAAAAGGAGGGTTTGAAGTCTTCTTTTTCTCCCAAAGGAACCAAGTAGTTTTAAGAAGTTCTCATGTAAGTTCTTTGATTTATAAATTTCTCTCCAATTGATTTGTTTTCTCTTCTACAAGAAAGATAATTTGCAAGTGTAAAGTATAATCTGTTGAAGCTTTATTTTCTATTGCATTAGATTATGTGCCATTGTGTATCTTTGCATCTTTCTAGGATTTTTTGCCTCACTTTTGCAAAATTGTGCCTAGTCATTTTGAGACATGATTTCATCGGTCTATGAAATTGTGGTCACTTCACAGGGTGCTATTTTGCATAGACCATGTTTAGGGGTAAATTGCTACCCCTAAATCCTAGATCTATATTTTAGGTTGTATTTAAGACATATTGGTGTTATGTTCTATTGTATTTTGTTATGCTTGTTCATCTTCCAAAGGTCAAATTTCAATTTTGTTTTCAAAGGTCAACTAAAAGGACTAAGGGTGCTTGATTGTTGAACCTCCAAGTATTTCTATAGATCAGCCTAAGAAGGCCCTCTAACACTAATCATATTTTTCAATTATTTGCCAAGTTATTTTGCAGGAACGGTTTTTGTTGGATATCATTGGATAAAAGACAAAAGCTTCAATCAATCATCAAATGAGATAAGTACCCTAATAATTCTTTAGGTTTTTTTTTGTGTGATTTCTATTTTTTTCATAAACCCTAGATCTAAATTAAAATAAATATATTTAATCAATTTCTAGGAATTTGAAAGGAAAACATATAGTATGCACTGAGAGTTTATTATTGTTTGTGCATTTTCTATTGCACCCTTGCTCAAAGGATTTCATTTTGCAACCCTAGGGTTAGAAAATCATTCAAACAAAAAATAATTATAGGGTTAGCTCTTTTATGCTTGCATCCTGTATTTTTGCATTGTCCTTTATCTTTCATAGCTTAAGTCTAGAAAGGTCAAACATAGGTGATTATCTTGAAACTGAATACATCAAACATTATTAAACCCTCAGACTTGGAGTGAGTCCTTAAACCATTCTTGGTGAGTCCTTCCCCTCCTTTTTTACATTTAGGTGTAGAGAAACACATACCCTCGTGGTTACCTTGGCTTTCTTTTGCAAATTCAACCAAGAATCAAATGTGATAGGGCAATTTTCCCCATCTATACTTGCTAAAAGCAAATTCCAAAACTACTAAACGAAATGTAGGAAATCGAGATGGAAAAATTACTGCATGTCCACTCCACTAACTTTAATAGAAATAAACCTTCAACATTCAAGCATACACATACCAAATAGTTATATACTTACATTTACAAGATAATGAAAGCTTTACATATGAATTGTAATGGTTAAAGAGCCACCCTTTGGAATGTCACACATTCTAGCATATATAGATATTACAATAAATGATTCATTGAATGCAATGGATGGTGGATGGGATAATGAGTGCACCAACAGGGGAAACCATGTTGTTAATCTCCTTAAATATGCTACAGAGTGTGGTAGAGGATGGATGTGAGCAGGCGGTAGGTGTTCTGGTTTGAATATAGACCCTAGATCAATTATGTTTCTACCTAGATGATCTGATAGATCATTAATTTATCCATTTTCTTTTATGAGGAAGAGTCATTAAATGTAGTGTCAGATCACTTGAAGCTAGCTACTTGGATGGATTCGAGACTCGACCTGCTACCACCCATTGATCCAATGCCAAACCTCTTAAATTGCTAGCTACTCACTGTGCATCCTTGTAAATGAAGATGACTTCCTTATGTAGAGGTTTCTTGATGTTGGTAGAAATTATATGATGGGTAAGCTCTCAAGATCCATCTGTTGTTTGATACAACCTAAAACTTTGCTCACTATGGCAGGGTAGTTTCCACCTTAATTTCTATCTTGGGTGTAATTTCAGGATTTCTCAAATGAGTGGGAGATGTCCAAATAGTCATTAGGATCTACATTTGAACAACCTTTCTTCTATTGTCAAGGCAGCATTTTGGGAGCTAACCTCGATCTATTGCTACCCTAATTATCCATCCATTGTACATGGAAGGAATTGGGATCCTATTTCTCTATATTTTGGTTGAGGTAAGGATTTAGGGATCCTTAGTAGGTTCAACCTACCCATTTTTCTACCCAACATATTACTTACTTGAATTTGGCGTATTTCCTAGCAGAGCCTCAACATTACTTCATTATTATACATGTTCTACCTATGTTGGCTACTTATCATGGGGTGAACCTTTGGAAATTTTTCTAATGCCACAAATAGGCCAATTATTTCACCTTCATCAACACCATAGAACCTTCTTCTCACCCTTTCTGCAATGTGTCTCAACACTACTCCCCTACAGCCTAGACTCATTCTCAACATTCACTACCTAATTGCTCAAAGATCTAGCTCCAAAACTTACTGTTCTATACTTTTTAATCCATCATATTTAAAAAAGGAGCAAGTGGGTAAATGTACGTAAAATTTTACCCATAAGTTCTTATACGAGAAGGGTAGTCATTGGCCTTCATTAGTAAGACATTATCAAACAACTTGGGAATATCAACTTATGAGAAGGAGATAATGGAAATATTACATGTTATCAATCATTGGAGGTATTATTTTATTGTATGATATTTTCTCATTAAAATAGACTACCTTAGCCTTAAATACTCTCTTGATCAATGGGTACCCATGCTTGAACAACAAAAATGTGTCACCAAACTACTAGGGTATGCCTATGAAATCATTTATAGGAAGGGAAAGAAAAGTATAGTTGATGATGCTCTATACCAACAATATAAGAACTAGGTTATGTTATGTGTTATCACTTTTCCACTTCCTCAATGGGCCCATCAACTTCAAGAATAAGTGACCCAAGAATCCACCTTGCAATCCTTAATTTAGCAACTTAAAATTGATCCTAAATCTCACCCAATATATACATGGGATGGAAAACATCTAAGATACTAAATCCACCTTGTTATATTTGAAACGTTGCCACTCCATGAATCTATACTACAAGAAATGCATGATTCCTTAACTATAGGATATTTGGACTTATTAAAGACTTATAAACATGTTAAATGCATATTTTCTAGGTAGGGATGAAAAAGGATATCAAGACCTTGGTTGCAAAATGTGATACTTTTCAACATGTTAAGGGTGAAACTATTCACACACTAGGCACACTCAAACCTCTTCCTATCTCAAAGACCATTTGGACAAACACTTATATGGATTTTATTGAATGGATTCCAAAATATAGAGGCAAAATAGTCATTATCATGGTGGTGGACCATCTCTCTAAGTATACTCACTTTTTTCCTAGAGCCCACCCTTACAGTTGCCCAAATATTTCTTGATTCTATTTTTCACCTTGATGGCATACCCCAATCCATTGTTTCTGATTACATTCACTAATCATTTCTAGCAGTAATTATTCAAGTTGCATGACACATAACTCAAGAAGATCTTGACATATCATCCCCAGACCAATGGAAAACTTTAAATTGTTAACAAGTGCTTGGAAACTTATCTTTGTTGCTTTGCATTTGAGTAATTGACTCATTTGATCAAATGACTTCCATTGGCTAAGTGGTGATTTAATACTTCTTATCAATCCTCCAAGTATATGATACCATATAAAATAGTTTATGGATACCCTCCACCATCACGTATGTCATATATTATAGGTATTTTCAAGGTTCAAGCAGTGGATTCCACTCTTAGGGAGTGTACACTACTCCAAAATTTCAAAGATAATTTGGCTATGGCACACAATTGTATGTGACAACAAATAGATCAACACTAATTTGAGTGCAATTTTAACATTGGGGACATGGTTTTCCTATGCTTGCATCTGTATAAGCAATCATATCTAAAAATCTATGGTAGTCAAAAGGTAACACCAATATTATGTGGATCATATAAAGTGCTCCAATAGATTGGCCCTATGGCTTACAAGCTAGAATTGTTTCCTTCCTCCATGATACATTCAGTTTTCCATATATAATCTTTAAATAATATCCTTAGTAACCATATACAAGTTTAATCCACACAAACCTAGTTGAGTGAAAAAGGTTGTCATATTAGAACCTGTGAGTATTTTGGACTAGCACACAGACACTTTACAACCACACTCACTAACATTCTAGTATAATGGTCAAGACTATAGCTAGAAGATGTCACTTGGGAGCCACTCCATCAACTATTACAATAGTTTCCTCACCTCAGGCTTTGAGGACAAACCTTCTTGAAGGGGAAGGGTATGTGAGGACCCTATCCTAACACAACCATCATTATTTACTTGGAAAGTTTTGGTGTATGTTTGCACCTTGGGCACCTAGTATGAATGGACCCATTATGATGTAACCTTAACAATTATTATAAGTATTAATTAATATCTTGGGTCCCCTCTTTCATGTGGTCCAACTCTTGATCATTAGGGTTAGGTTAAACAAGAGCCTATATAAGGATATGGGTTTGAAGTAGAAGTTATCTCCTATTTTTCTCAAATTGTATTGGAGCTTTGCTTCCATGGAGGTTGCCCCCTCAAAGAGGTCTATGATATTTTTTTCACTTGATTAATATAAAATTTTTACATCTCCAATCAATTAGTTAGTACATGCAACAAAATTTTCAGCTGATATTGCAATATTGACTATAATTTGTTTAATTAATATTTTTAAAATGTTGAATAAATTTGTTTGATTATTTTTAATGAACTTTAAAATAAGTTGTAGCATTTGATTTTTTATTTTCAAATAATATGAGTGCACAAGTGGTCAAATGTTAAATAGCATTTGATTTTTAATTATCAAATAATATGAGTGCACAAGTAGTTAAATACCTTTATTTTTAAGGTGGAGATCCAAGTTCAAGTTTTGTTATGTGATATATGAATAGTTGTCAAAAAATTTATTGTAATAATGTTATATGCTTTGTTGAAAGATCATGGCAACATGGTAACTATGTAATATGAGTAGCATTTATAATAAGACATATATTAAATATAAGACATGCATAATCTTGTAAGTAATATGTGTGTGTATGTGTATTAATAAAATATGTTTGGTTTCTATTAGGGGTCACTACTATCGAAATAACAAGGCACTACACTGCTATCAAGTTAACTAAGCCATATCTATCTTTTCATTTTATCAAATATGTTCTCCATTTGCCTTTATATTAAAGATATTCATCTTCCTCAAATTGTTATGTTTTCACAATCAACTCCTTGATATCATTTTTATTAATATAAAATCCCATTCAACCAATTGCCTTTTAAAATTTGAAATTTTCCAAAATGAAGATCAACATTACAATTGACTAAAATATTTGTTACATGGTTTTATTCTCTGTAAATATGTTGGCTACAAGTACTTGTCAATTTCCAAATACCTCTTTTTTAGAGGTCTTATTCATGCTCCTAATATTTCAAGATATAATTTTCATCATCATTTTTTGTTTCCAATTATGTGCTTAGCCCTATTTCTTGTTAACACTTGTGATATTTGCTTTGTTTTCCCATATCAATATCCCCTTGGTTTCCTTTTCTCTTTGTTTGTGCTTTTGGGTCTTCCTTGCCTCTTTTCCATATTCACCAACACTTTCATTTGCATCAATCTCTTTGATATTTCCATAATTTATATAATGAAATTACTTTCAAAAATAGTATTAACAATAATAAATCTCAAAGAAGTAAAACAAAAAATCATTTGTAAGAGTAAAATTCATATTCTTTAACTGTAAATCATAATAGCAAGTAAAAATTTAGATTCCAAGTATCAAAACAATCCTAATTACTCAAAGAAGGAAAATTCCCTTATCCACCTAAAGAGGGTAAAGTCTCTTAACCACTTAGGGAGGACAAAGTATCTTATGCATACTAGAGACAACAAAATAATACAAGTATGAATTGTAAAACAATATAACACAATGTGTCAATTTATAGTCTAAAATAACAAATAAACCTGACCCAAATGCTCAAATGATACAAACCTAACCCAAGGCTTGAGTTAATAATAATTAAACTAGTCAATGTGGTTAATTGAAGTTGTTACATGACTTCCCCTAGAAAGCTTTATTCTCAAAGCTAGAAAGGAATGGAGAATGTTTGTTGGCTCCCATGTCGCATATTCTTCTAAAAGATACTACTACTTGATAATGAAATATTACACCTAGCAATACTATATATTACAAACATGAGACTACAAGAATGCTTTTGATTGGAGGTCAATCCACCCATTTCATCTAATACTAGTAGCTTTGGTTAGGATCAAACCTTCTCATAAATCACATGCTTAAGATAAGAAATATGAAAAATAGGATGGATTTTGGAAATAGGAGGAAGCTATTACTAATATGCCACCTCCTCAATTTGATGAATCACCTTGTAAGGATCTTAGAATCAAGGTGTCAACTTCTAACTAGGCTTGAACTTAAGGGACAGCTAGTTATAAGGATGGAAAGATCATATCACCTACCTCAAATTGCCACTCCAAGCAATACAAGTCCTATTGTTGCTTCATAAGGTTTTGATCTTGACAAAGATTATCTTTGAGGAGTTGGAGAACAATATAATGCTACTAAAGCAAATCATCTACCTAGGCCAACTTGGAGGACATTGAAACATAGTTTATCACATATGATGGTTTTTGAATATATAATACTTCAAATGGGGACATATTAAGGGGGAAATGATAATAAATAGTATACCATCATTTGGATAATGGAATCCATTTAACCCATAGATACTGTTTATCTTGGATGAAACATCATAGGCATGTACCTAGGTATTTGTTCACAACATCATTTTGCAATCCAACTATAGGTGATCTCATATTTGATTTAGTATGACAAAGAGTGAACAATTCCCTCCATAAGTTGGAGGTGAAAATTGAATTATAATCATAGACAATATAATGAGGCATGTCATATAGTTTGAAAATAGATTCAAGGAATATCTTGGCTAGATTTTTGGCTTGAATGGATGTTGCAAGGTACAAAAGTGGGTATACTTTGAAACATGATCTAACTTTATAAAATATCTATTTTACCCTTAAATTTTGAATTACTCTTAATAAACTCCATGGAAATATGCTCTCATTAACAAGGTAGGATAGGAAGAGGCTAAAATAAACCAATATATTTAACTATTTCCTCTTATTACTTTGGCACACCTCATATTCAACCATAAGTTGTTTGATATCTACTTTCATAGCTTTCCAAAAAAAATACTACTTCACTTATTACTACATTTTGAGGAACTTAGAGTAACTAGCTAATAGTAAAGCACACAATTTATAAAGAATATTATTCTTGACCATGGAATATGAAATGAGATAAAAATGATATTTCTTATCAAGAATCCCATCAAGATATGAGAGTAAGGGAATTGGTGGGTTACCAACCTCCACATCATGAATCAAGAAAACAATATCAATATATTACTATCATTCCTCTTGAATCTAAGAAATCCACTAAGGAAGGGATTAGAGATAGCATTGATAATGATAGGATCTTTGTATTTGCAAGACAAAGCATCCACCACCACATTCTCCTTCCCTTTATTTTACAAAATGACAAAGTCGTACCCTAAAAAATTGGTCAACTTTTTGTTTTGTTCTAGACAAGAGAGACATTGTTCTAAGAAGTGTTTGAGACTACTATGATTTTTTTTGATAAGGAAGTGATGACCCAAAAAATAAGGCTTCCATTTCTCCACCACATGTAAGGTGGCTAACATCTCCTCATAATTGGAACAATCAAGATTCTTATTAGAGAGCTACTTGTTTTTAAGGGCCAAAGGGTGACCTTCCTATATTAAAACAAATTAAATATATTTTCTTGAAGCATTACACAATGATAAATAACTTACTAATCCAAGAGTAGCTAAAACATGGGTGGTAACATAGCCTCTTTTAATACATTGAAGGACCTAGTAGCATCATCATATTAGACAAAGGCATCCTTCATATGGAGAGTTGTCAGGGGAGTTGCAATATTCTTATAATTCTTGACAAAATTTCCTTTAATATCCTATAGGACCTAAGATTTTAATGAGATTCTTGAGATATTTAGGAAAAGGCCAGTCCTACATGGCCTTGATATTGTTAATTTCCATCTTTGCACCTTCATGAGGCACTATATATCCCAAGTATTCCACTTTCGACACCCCATAGAAAAATTTGAACTACTTAATATATAATTGTTCCCTTTATAAAAGGTGGAGCACTTGTTCGACATGAACCAAACAAATGACCCATGACTTACTATAAAAGAGGATATCATCAAAGAAAACTAAGAGAAAATAATGAAGAGGATGAAATATAAAATTCAATAAACATTGGAAAGTTGAGTGGAAATTAGTAACAGAAAATGTCATAAATAAGAACTCATAATGACCCACATGTGTAAATAAATGCAATTTGGGAATGACCTCCTCTCTAGCCTTAATGTGCTGAAAATTTATAATGTAATTTAAGCTTAGTAAATCCAATGGGTCATTGGTTCAATGGTCAGGACAAATAGTTGATGTAGCCCTCACCAAGGTTCAAATCTTGGTGGCATAAAATAACTCAATGTGACTAAATCGATGTAAAAAGGAAAGGGAAACCCTTTCAAAACCCTACTTTAAAAATAATAATAATAAAAATAAAATAAACTTGGTAAAAAAATTTGCACCATGTAGTTCCTCCAACAAATCATCAATAACAGGAACTAGAAACTTATTTTAAATGGTGATATTGTTGAATAGGCAAAAATTGGGGTATATTCACTTAGAATTTTCCTTGCATCAAATTAGGATCATTGAAGATGAATAAGGACTAATACTAGGATGGTCAATACCTTACCCCAACCTCTCTTAAATCAGCTTCTTTTTTCATACTTTTAGATCTAGGAATAGTGGTAAGGATGAATGTTGGGTGGATGGCTACCTAGAAGTAGGTGGATTACATGCTCATGGGTTTTCTTAGGTGGAAGACCCCTAGGTTTTTTGAAGACTATGACAATTTTATTAGCAAGATATTGCATGTTAAAAGGAATATCTAGAGACAACTACTTGATGGTCAATATTTCCATGCAACTAATCTAAGCAAATAATCGTCTACCACACTTCAATATTTTTTCCATTTGGTGGGATTCGATGACCTTGGAAGGTTGGGTTGCATACCTAGAGATGTATGACTTTGTCATTTTATATCTATTTAACATACAACCAATGTAAAATTAAGAGTCACACCCCCTAACTACAATATGATATTTTCTTTACCTCATATTTTGAAATGCAATATCCTTGATATAATCTAGCTTCCACTACAACATGATCTCCTTGCTAGATATTGAAGTTTACCTCATGACCAAAATTATTTTCCTCTTTCTCCATAATTTTTTCCTTTGCAATCTCTTGCTATGGGTCTAGCGTCATAACATTTTCAAGATTATAATATAACATTTTCATAATCCACTTAGAGGTCCAAGGTGTAGACCAATTGGTTCGACCAAACCCTGTAAGGGGGTGGAGGTCCAAGGTTCAAATATCGGGCCTTGTCAAACTGAATTTTTGTCCCTTTCTTGGTGTTTTTAGCGGCATAAAATGTTTAAAATTATTGTGGCATGGTGGTTATAGGTTCATACTACGCGAAGATCTATGTGGCGGCTTTCAGGGTGGATAGTGTAGAATACTATGGCAGACATAAAAATTCAGACAACCTACCCAGATTCATGGAGGTTACTGATTCCACCATGTAAATTCAAAAGAAAAAATAATAATTCACTTACTAATCCTATTCTCTTGATTCATATTTTATCTTAATAGATTGTGGAAAAGGTTTTGAAATATCCATAGCAACACATGTTCAGTTACATATAACATGCTTTCTGTTGTGAAATATTTTATTATTTGGTACATTCTAATGTACCACCTTGGGTACATCTTTAGATTAGGAGAGTGTCCTAGATTAGAGTGTGAATATGTACTTTATGCAATGTAATAAATGCACAAGTATTATTAAAGTGTGCAAAGTATTTTGGTAATGTATGTTAGTCTCACAATGACACTGAGAGGGGGGGTGAATCAGTGTAGCTCTTAAAAACTTGAATCTGCAATTATTAATGCCTAAACAATGAAAGCTTAAAACTCAATAAAGCAAATATACCAAAAGAGCATCACACAACACAAGATGTACTGAGGTTCACCAGTTTTGGCTACTCCTCAAAATTGATTGTTTGGACTCCCATCCAAATCCAACCTTTGCAAAATAACAATTTTACAATCAATTTACTAGCACCCACTGGAAGGAGCACCAACCCATGATTTATCTGCAACAACAGAAAGGAGCACCAACCCTTGATTTATCTGCACCAACAGAAAGGAGCACCAACCCCTGATTTACCAGCACCAATTGGAAGGAGCACCAACCCCTAATTTACCAGCACCAAATGGAAGGAGCACCAACCCTTGATTTACCAGCACCAACTGGAAGGAGCACCAACCCTTGATGCCAAGCACCAACTTGGACTTCTATTCTAAAACTAGATGATTGACATAAAGATGCCTTCACTTTTACAAGACCCTGACTAGTCTATTTCTTTCTCAACATTGCCCACTCTTCACACAACACACACCCTGCTCGCTCTCCTCTTGCTCCCTTCGCAAGATTAACTCCACCTCGCTTTAATCCTGAGCACTCTCTCTCTCTGTTTCAGCAGCTCTTTCACACTATTTTTATAGGCCAATAAACCTATGTGTAGACCACCTTTTATACCCTTATTGTATTTTTTGTAACTCCAGTTGTAACTCCTTCTTTCATTTCTCATGCGCCACTTGTCAGTTGTAACGCATTCTCACTGTAACTGCTTTTGTATATATATAGGGTAGGCTTTTCGTCAAACACGATGCATGTTACAAATTTACACATGTACCCCTAACATGACTATTCGTCTTTCATTTCTGTGCATGCATGCATATTCGATTCTATTTATAACTTCCATATTTATGCATGCAACCCGTAACTGCCCTTGTAACTGTCGTTCTAACTTTTGTTCACTGTTCTTATTTTAGCTGCATGATATTTCTTCTATAACGGCCCCTATAACTATCGTATAACTTTAGTTAACTGTTCTTAATTTAGCTGCATGATTTTTCTTTCTGTAACTGCCCCTGTAACTGATGTATAACTTCAGTTAACGGTTACATATCTTATTTCGGCTGGGTTCTCTTCTTAGCTTGCGCCAAAACAACCTGTCACGAAATCATGACACTTCTGCCTCTTTGTCGTCTTCTCGGCTTGTACCCGCGAAAACACATGTCGCAATATCGTGACACTTTCGCCTCCTTGCTGCTTTACTTGGTTCATACCCGCGAAAACACATGTCGTGATATCGCGACACTTTCGCCTCCGTACTCTTCCTTTTTACTTTTGTCGTGATATCGCAACACTTCTGCCTTTTTACTTTCTCTCTCCTCCTAGAGTCGCGAAAATGCGACATGTCGTGATATCATGACACTTTTTCTCCTTTGCTCTTTCTCTTGCCTTCGGGTCACAAAAACGTGACATGTCACGATATCACGACACTTTTTCTCTTTTGCACTTTCTCTTACCTTTGGGTCGCGAAAATGCGACATGTCATGAAATCGCGACACTTTTCCTTCTCTGCCTTCCAGCTCTCTTCAAGTCGCGAAAATGCGACATGTCGCGAAAATGCGACATGTCGCGAAATCGTGACACTTTTCCTTCTCTGCCTTCCTGCACTTTTCAAGTCGCGAAAATGCGACATGTCACGATATCGTGACACTTTTCCTTCTCTGCCTTCCTGCACTTTTCAAGTCGCAAATATGTGACATGTCGAGATATTGCGATACTTTTCCTTCTAGGCCTTCCTGCACTTTTCAAGTCGCGAAAATGAAACATGTCACGAAATCGTGACACCTTTTTCTCTCTCCTCTTTCTCTTCGCTTTGGACCGTGAAAATAAAACATGTCGCGAAATCGCAACACCTTTTTCTCTCTCCTCTTTCTCTTCGCTTTGGATTGTGAAAATGAAACATGTCGCGAAATCGTGACACCTTTTTCTACTTGTCTTTTTCTCTTCCAACATGTCGCAAAATCGTGACAGTTTTTCTTTCTTGCTCTTTCTCTCCGAACATGTCACGATATCGTGACAGTTTTTCTTTCTTGCTCTTTCTCTCCAAACATGTCACGATATTGCGACAGTTTTGCTTTCTTGCTCTTTCTCTCCAAACATGTTGCGATATCACGATAGTTTTGCTTTCTTGCTCTTTCTATCCAAACATGTCGCGATATCGCGACAGTTTTCCTTGCTTGCACTTTCTCTCAACATGTCGCGATATCGCGACAATTTTCTTTATTCTCAACATGTCACGATATCACAACAGTTTTTCTTTCTCTCAACATGTCGCGATATTGCGACAGTTTTCTTTCTTCTCAACATGTCGCGATATCACGACAATTTTCTTCCTTATGATTTTCTTTTGATTTTTAGCATATGGGCCACTTCGATCTTTTGGATAATCACTATACATACTCTGAAGAACCTCTTAACTCTTGTCCATTGCATCATTGAACTCCTGTCCACTGCATCTACCAATCTGTCTGAGCATCAACCGATCTATCTGACTGTGTTGACAACAATGACAATACTGTTGCTGCACCTTGCTCATCAATGTAAATGTGCATAATACTCCATGTGCACATTAGTCCATAGAGTAGGAAGATGAAGAGTCTCTAGAAGAGTGAAAGCCAAGAGTGCTCCGTATGAAGTCATGTTCTATTATATGTGTCTACGTGTGTGTAAGAGATATATTACACAATGAGAGTGTGAAAGTATGTATTATTCAATGATGATACAATTTTTGTGAGCATTTGTTAATGGCAATTCTGAGTTATTTCTAAAGTCATTTGTGAGTTTTATATGTTTAGAATATTTCCATTATCATATATTCATATTGCAACTTTATTTTAGATCTTGTGGTTATTTTATCTTAAGTACTTGGCTTCAAAAGCTAACAATGGTATCAGAGCCTGTCGGATCCAGCCGCCTGTGCAGTCAAACAAACGTACAGAAAAAATGCAGAGGACAAAACAAATTAATTATTTATTCGAAGCGCCTTCAACCTTAAAAAAACCAAAATTTTACAAACTGTGCATAGTTTATATATTATTAGGAAATGGGAGTTGGCGGGAATAATGGGGAAAGGTTGGAGCGATAAGGGAGGTGTGGGGGAGGGAAAGGGAGATAGGACGTGGAGGAATAAGGGGACGGAGATGAGATGGAGGGATAAGGGAGTTAGGAAACGTGGAGGAAAAAGGAGAGGGAATATAGGAGGGAGTTAGGGGAAGAATAGACTTAGAAAAGAAATATGCCGACAAATATTTTAAGGGGTTTTCACACTGGAGGCTAGAGAACTAGATTTTTCTAAGCCTCCTTTGTGATATCCTTATTCACATTTACAACATTCTCCCCCTTAAAGTTGAGAGGACTGACTACACAGTCTCTCGGCTTTACAAATTGAGCTTTAGTCATCGCCTTGGTGAAGATGTCCGCAACATTCTCCAAAGTGTGACGAGTATTGAAGCTCAACAATTTCATGTTCCACCATATCTCTGATGAAGTGATACTTCATATCAAAATGTTTCGTTCTGCTATGGTGGACAGGATTATATGCCAAGCCGAATGGCACTGATGTTGTCGCAGTAGATTCTGGTCGGACCACTTTGCTGTTCTCCAATCTCTTCTAGTACTTTCCTTAGCCACAAGGCTTGAGTACTTGCATAAGTAACCGCTATATACTCGCTTCTGTTGAAGATAGCGCTACTATGTCATCGCTTTTTTGAACTCCAAGTTATTAGTCCTGATCCAAGACTAAAACAGTTTCCTGATGTTGACTTCCTGTCATCAATATTGCTACCCCAATCACTATCATTGAAGCCTACAAGCTTGATAGTATTACATTTACGGTACTGGATTCCAAAATCCAATGTACCCTTCACATATCTCAAAATTCTTTTAGCTGCTTGCAAATGCAACTCAGATGGGTTAGCCATAAATCTAGAAACAAGAGATACAACATACTGAATATCTGGTCTGGTGTTGGCGAGAAACATCAAACTCCCAACCATACTTCTGAAAGTGGTCACGTCAACTTTCGGTGCTCCATCATCTTTGCTTAATTGGATCCCATGTCCAACTGGAGTTGCAACTGGTTTACAATGCTCCATAGCAAACTTCTTGATCATATCCTGAGCATACTTATGTTGACAGATGAAGATCCCTGTATCTGACTGATGAACTTCCATTCCAAGATAGTAGTGCATTAATCCAAGATCCTTCATCTCAAACTGCGTCATCATGGAGTGTTTGAACTCCCTATTCATTTTTTTATTACTACCCATAAAAATGAGATCATCCACATACAAACAAACTATGAGGATGTCTTTACCTTGCTTGAGGTAGTAGAGTGTGGGTTCATTTTTGCTCCTGGTGAACCCATAATCTTTGAAGTACCCATCAATGCGTGAGTACCAAGCTCTTGGTGCTTGTTTGAGGCCATAGAGTGCCTTCTTCAATCTGTAAACAAGGTGTTCCTTACCTTGTACTTCAAATCCCTGTGGCTGCTCAACATACACTTCTTCTGTCAAGTAACCATTGAGAAATGCACTCTTAACATCCATGTGTTGGACTTTCCATCCTTTATGTGCAGCTAAGGCAAGAACTGTTCTGATTGTCTCCTGTCTGCTACGGGGAGCAAAAGTCTCTTCATAATCTATTCCATATTTCTGAGTAAAACCTTTTGCCACTAATCTTGCCTTATTCTTCTCAATGCTTCCATCAGCATTAAACTTGGTCTTGAAGATCCATTTAAAGCCAACACATTTCTTTCCTTTCGGAAGCTTCACGAGCTCCCAAGTGTCGTTGTTTTTTATAGAGGTTATCTCCTCTTTCATGGCATCTTGCCAAATCTTCTGAGTACATGCCTTCTCATAACTAGAAGGTTCTAGCTGTGCACTAGTTAACAAAGCATAGTTAACTTGATCTCCTCTGGGTTCTTGCTGGGATTCATCATCACCATACAAGTGCATACTTTCTAATCTGTGTAAAACAGATTCCATTTCACTAGCTTGACTCCTAGTATATCTTCTTGAAATTTTTTTATCCAACATCTGAGATGATGGATGATATTGTAAAGTTCGCTTACCTTTGGATGGAACATCAATATCCATTGGTGAGGAACTTACTGATCGCTGTGGAGAAGGACTTGGAGAAGCAGTTGAATCTGAAGATGGACTTGGTGGATGTGTGGGCGGAGACTGCTTTCCTTTCTGTGGTAGCTGTGGTTGCACCTGCTGAGCTACTACATCGGTTGGCTTCAACATCATCTGAATATTTGGGGCTTACCCCACTCTCCCCCTTCATCAAAAATCACATCCCTTGATACCACTATCTTTCGAGTTGTAGGATTGTAGAGTCTATACCCTTTTGTGTTTTCACAGTATCCTACAAAAATGCAAGCCTGACTCTTTGGATCCAACTTCTTTCTCAGCTCATCTGGAATGTGAGCATATGCCAATGAACCAAATACTCGAAATACTTCACATTTGGTTTCTTACCATACCGAGGCTTGGTAAGGTGTCTTCCCTTTCAAACTTGAAGTAGGACTTCTGTTCAAAATGTGAACACTAGTCCTTGTTGCATCTCCCCAATATGCATTACTCAAATGCTTTGTCTGAAGCATTGATCTTGCCATCTCCACAATGGTGCGATTCTTCCTTTCTGCTACACCATTTTGCTATGGAGTGTAGGTAGTTGTGAACTGCCTCTTGATGCCATGATGTTTACAAAAATTCAAAAACTGATTAGAGGAGTATTCTCCTCCTCTATCTGATCTAAGACATTTTATAGAATATCCACTCTCACTTTCAACTTTTGCTTTAAAATCAACAAAGCATGCAAATGCTTCATCCTTATGCTTCAAAAAATATATCCAACACATTCTTGTGCAATCATCAATGAAAAGTAGGAAGTAAGAGTGATTACCTAGACTCTTGGTCTGCATCGGACCACAGATGTCTGAATGCACTAACTGAAGAGGATAGCTGGCCCGCCATGCTTGCCCATGAGGAAATTTTGATCTGGCATGCTTGCCCAAGGCACACCCTTCACAGACTTCCTTACTATCTTGAATTTTGGGAAGTCCAGTTACCATTGCTTGTGAAGTTAGCATTTTCAAACTTGCTGAATTCAAGTGACCATATCTCAAGTGCCATAGGACACTTGGATTGGTAATTGCAACATTTGCTAACTTATTTCCTCTTGGCTGGCCAAACTTCAAAGGGAATAATCTATTCTTTGACATTGGCACTTGTGTAATGATTCTATTACTATTATTCTTGTCAAAAATGGTGCATTTACCCTCATCAAAAATCAACTTATAATTCTTTTCAAGCATTTGACCAACACTTAAAAGATTGTGTTGAAGATGAGGTGTGTAATAGATATCACTTACTTGCTTGATGCCTTCTTTCGTTGGAACCTCCATGGCTCCAATGCCTTCAACCGCCAATGACTTGTCATCTCCCAACCGGATGCTGGATTTGTATGAGGAGTCTAACTTAGCAAAGAGTTCTTCTTTGCCACTCATGTGATTTGAACACCCGGTGTCCAAAATCCATGTATCATTCGTATTTTGCTCTGTCGGCCATAAGAAAGAAAGAGATTTGAGGACTCTTCCTCTTCTCCAAAATTCCCAAATCGATCGCTCTCGGGTGCTGCTTGCTTCCTTGCGAAGTCTTTGACCAACAATCTCGAGCATAATGGCCAGGTTTGCCACAATTGTAGCAAACTTGTTTTGATTTGTCTCCTCCTTTTCCTTTGCCAGATTGTTTCCCTCTATATTGCTGCTGTCCTCCTCTATTTTGATTTTCGCCTCTGTTGGATGATCCTCCTCTGTTAGGAGTTCCCCCTCTTTGATTATTCCTGCCTCTGCCTCTTTGTTGACCTCTGCCACGGCCTCTACCTCTTCCTTCATGTGTGGCAAAAGCTTTGTCATCTCCTCCATAGCTGGTGGTAGGAGTTTCCTGTAACCTCTCTTCATGTGAGAGAAGTGAACCAGTTAATGCATCAAAAGACAATGTGGTTAAATCTTTGGATTCTTCAATAATTATTGCAACAGAATTCCATTTAGGAAGAAGTGTTCTCAACACTTTCTTCACCATCATCTCTGGCTTAATATCCTCCCCTAGTGTGACCATTTTGTCAACTATGGCTTTAACTCGCACGTAGTAATCTCCGACTCTTTCATTCTCTTGCATCTTGAGATTCTCAAAATCTCGTTTCAAAGTTTGCAGTTTTACCTGCTTCACTTGGTCACTACCTCTATAGCTTTCTTTGAGGGCATTCCAGGCATCTTGTGCAATTACATAAGATGCAACCCTAGGGAAGATACTTTTATCTAAGGCAGCATGAATGTGATAAAGGGCAAAAGCATTATTCTTTTGTGCTTCTTTTCTCGCCTTTTTATCAGCATTAGAGAAAGCTGCCCATTCAGCAGCAGTTGGTTCTGTATAACCCTCTTCAACTACATCCCAAAGACCTTTTCCTATCAAAAGGGTTTTCATTTTAATAGACCAGTATTCATAGTCTCCTCCATTGAACTCAGGGATCGGAAGACTAGTATTGGATGCCATTATAGAATAAAAACAAACTTTATTCGAAGCAAACAAGTACTTTAAAGCAGTACAAAGAGATTAATTATTCAAATCAAATCTCGCCTTTTTAGTACATTCAAGTTCTGCTTTGGAACTGCTGCTGATGATGATGATCTCAGGTTTCACTTCCTCTGGATCTTCTTCTGCTGCTTCTTCTTTGTCTTCTTCTTCTTCGTCTTCTTCTTCTGCTGCTACTTCTTCTTCTTCTTCTTCTTCTTTTTCCTCTTCCTCTTCTTCCTCTTCTTCTTCTGGTTCAGGTTCTGGAGAGCGTGGAGTATAGCTTTCACTTGATGCAACTATCTGTACACCTGGTGTGTAATTGGCACTTGATCGTATATCCGAAACAAATTGCTCGGTCTCGGACTCTTCAATCCTCTTTTCGAAGATATTATCTTTTGAATCTGCCTCGTACCCTGAATCCGGCTTTCTCAGGTGAGCAATCACCTGATTCTCCAGCTGACAAAACACAGTATGAAGCCCTGATCGATGAACCCTTGCATCAAAGGATTCTGGTGTCTCTCTCTTCAAAAGTGAGAGAAGTGCATGATAGCACCCCACAGATCGGATCATCTAACATTGCACAGGCACATTATTCCTCCTTTCACAAATTCTCTTTACAAGGGTTGCAAAAAAAAGTTTTATAAAGGTTTTCTTTTTTTAAATAAATTTAATAACCTTTTTATTATTTTTAAATTACCTTTTAAAAACTAAATTAAAAAAGATAATTTTAAAAAATAATATAAAAAATTATTAAATAAATTTTTAAAACCTTTAAAAAACACTTATTTAAAAATTTTTACCTTTCTTTCAGGCTAGAACTCGAACCCGCGACTTGCTGTCTGCGAAGCGGGCGCCTTAGCCGTTCGACCACACGGCTCCTCCGTGAACAAGGAAGACGCGGCTTCCTTTTATCTTCTTGGCGGCGGATTTAAACAAAAATTTACCTCCTTTGCAGAGCGCCCGGCGAGATTTGACCCCCGAACCTCCTCACAGCAAGCAAACGCCTTGACCGCCACGCCAAGCGCTCGGACGAGAATGGCCTTGAGCGCGGATGGCCTTATTTCAAACGTCGGGCAATTTTTTAAAAAAAAAAATATCGTGGGATTATCCCACATGCGCCACACTGCGGGCGCTTCAAGGGTTTATAACCCTAAACGTGCAGAATGGAGAGCGATTGCCTTCGGGCAATCAGTCCTGCTGCCTATTTGTCGTCGCTTCCGCCAATTGCAGACTCGACCAATGTGCAATCGCCACGTGGCAAAATTTTAGCCAACCATCTGTTGCAACGTTTCTGCCAGCTCCTCCGCCAGCTCAGCTGCTACGTCGATCGCCTCGATCCACGTGTCGCCACGTGTCGCTACCTCGTGCCGCCACGTGTCACGTCCAGTCAACGATCCGCCTCGGGATCCGAGCCAATCCTGCTGTCGATCCTCGTCCTCCGTGTCGACCTCGAAAATCGTGTCCACCTATCAGTGTTCGCCTCGGGAACCATGCCGCGCAGGTGTCACCTCGACTGTCGCGTGCCTCGGGATCCGTGCCCGAACTGGCACAACGTTGGCTCTGATACCAGATGTTGGATCCAGCCGCCTGTGCAGTCAAACAAACGTACAAAAAAAATGCAGAGGACAAAACAAATTAATTATTTATTCGAAGCGCCTTCAACCTTAAAAAACCAAAATTTTACAAACTGTGCATAGTTTATATATTATTAGGAAATGGGAGTTGGCGGGAATAATGGGGAAAGGTTGGAGCGATAAGGGAAGTGTGGGTGGAGGGATAAGGGAGATAGGACGTGGAGGAATAAGGGGACGGAGATGAGATGGAGGGATAAGGGAGTTAGGAAACGTGGAGGAAAAAGGAGAGGGAATATAGGAGGGGGTTAGGGGAAGAATAGACTTAGAAAAGAAATATGCCGACAAATATTTTAAGGGGTTTTCACACTGGAGGCTAGAGAACTAGATTTTTCTAAGCCTCCTTTGTGATATCCTTATTCACATTTACAACAGAGCCATTACAAGTTTTTATCTTGCACATGTTTTTAAGTTGCAAAGGAGAATTCCACTAGTTAAGGAGAAACCATTGAAGTTGAAGAAATTACCTTTGGAAAAGAAAACCAAAGAAGATAGTATTTTTTCCACTATGTTGAAGGAAAGCCAGTGAAGATTGAAGATTTACCTATTCCAAGAGCAAATTTGAAATAGAAGGAAATTTACAGGTCTTGAAGATAGGCCTTGACATTAATGAGATTAAGAGGCCCAAGAAGGAGGTCTTATTGAAAATTTTGATAGAGAGAAGAAGATTTTAAATCAAATATTGAGACGAGAGAAAGAGGTCAAAGGAACCCTATTGAAGATTGAAGAAAGAGGTGACTCAAGAAAGAGGTCCCCATAGAAGATTGGAGATTAAGGAGACTCAAGAAGGTCTCCATAGAAGATTGAAGATTGCAGATTAAAGTTTGAAGAGACCCAAGAAAGAGGTCACATTGAAGAACTTACAATTCTAGAAGATAGAAGATTAAATATTGAAGATAGAGAAGGACTACTAAAAGGTCTTATTGTAGATTTGAGAAGCAGCAAAATTTGGAGATCCAAGAAAGAGATCTCATTGCAAAATTCCCATAGTTGGAAACTTGGAGAGGCCAAGAAAAGGTCTCTTGAATTTTTGAGGAAAATAATTGAGAAGTGGCTAAATTAGAAGACCCAAGAGAAGAGGTCTCAAGAGAATTGAGAGAAAAAAAAAGGCTATAAAAGCCCTATTGAAGAAGTTGAAGTGGTCATTGGAGGAGATTTGAATAAAGTTCATGATAGAATATTGCAAGAAGGAAAAGATCCTGAAAAGAAGAATTTAGGATAATTATCGCAATCCGACAAAAAGCCTAAAAAAAGAAGGATTTTGCAAGAAGTCTGTCAAATTTTGAAAAGGATTTTGAAGATCTCAATATATTCAGATTTGAGAAAGAGGCCAAATTTGAAGTCAAAATTGACAAGAATATTGAAGGAGAAAGAATAAATAAAGCCATAATTTTGAGATGTTTGAGGATAGCCACGAATATTTTGAAGGCTAATTTGCGAAGGAGAAGATTGTTGATTTTCAAGATATCAAATTGAAGGCATAAAGCTACAATTTGGAGAAGATTTGAGAAGATTTTGAAGTGCCCTGGAATAGCTAATTTAAGGAAGGCTTGATAGCAAAAGAAGGTAGCAATTTTAAGGAGATAGAGGAGATTCTTGGACAACAAGATATAGGAGTAATAAAAAATTTGGAGTAGCAATTTGAGAGATTTGGACTGCAAAATTAGGCAGCATTAGAAGAAGAAAAGAGAGCTATGATTTGGAGAAATTCATGGCAGATTTGAGAGAGCTTTGAATAGCAAAGCGAAGGAAGAATTGGTAGCATTCAAAGCTACAAATTATAGAGTTTTTTGGAATCGAGCAATATTCGGGTAGCAATTAGAGCTACAAAATTGACAAGTTTGAGGTAGCAGTTGAGTAGAAAGAAGAGCAGCAAAATTTACAAATTTGATACTGCAAAAAGGTGAATCAAATCACCAAGGATCTAGCTATGAAGGAGGCCAAAGAGGATCTGCAAAATAAAACAACAAATAAAGTAATTAAAGATTGTTTGAAAAAGGAGTAATAAGGAGAAATAAAAAGAATAATGTATATGTTATTTTATAATCCAAAGTAGTGTAGATTTTTATAAATATTATTGAAGGACAGAGAAGACCGAATAGTGCAAAAAGTAAAATAAGGATTAAAGGTGTGTAAAAACACCAAAAGGGATCAATAAAGTTGTAGGAAAATTTGGTGAAGAAGAGCCACTAAAGAAGTGGCAAAACCACCAAGACAACGTAGAGGTACCACCATATTGAAGAGAAGTCATTGTATAGAAGAAGAAGTCACCATTGGTTGAGAACAAAGTCAAGGAAGAGAGCCACCAGTGGAGAAGCACTAGCCACCATTTTAGTCGAAGCAAAGTCGCCTATTGTTGAAAGCTATAACATCATGTTCATTGGAGAAGTTGAAGAGTTTTTTGGGACATCAAAAGAGAAGCATTTTTTTGTGAGGAAGTGAAGAGTTGTTTGAGGAAGATATAGCATTGGAAAAGAACATTTTTGGTGATCCAAATAGACTTCATATGAAGTCCAATAGTTTTTTGAAGGAGAAGCAGTGAAGGGACATCCATAATTTGTGCCACTTGGAGGAGAATATGGTTGAAAGAAGTGATCTGAGAAGGCAAGGTATGTAATGTACCATTTGCAATGTGTAGGAGCTCTTGGCATTATGGAAGGAGAAACCAATCACTCACAAGAGTATCTAAAATGTTTGAATATTGAGTGGTAAAGAGTTGGAGAATGAAGGTTCATAGTCTAAGCACCAAGCCATCATCGTAGAGGAGATAGACAAGTCCAATGTGGTAGAATTTCGAATGTTACCAAGGAGGAAGGAGTTTGTAATGTCCATCGCCAAGTGCTATGTATGGTAAAGAAGTTGAAGGATGTTAGAGACACTTGTCACCTAGGAAAGGAAGTGCCAATCGCCAAGGAGAATTCAAACATTCTAGAGGAGCTTCATAAAGTGCATGGGAGTTGAACTCCATAAGAGAAACATTTGTATGTGGTATAAATAGGAGTTAATGCGCTTGAGTTTAGCAGAGTTGAGAATGTTGGAGTTTGTGTAGTAGAAAGGAGTTACTTTGAAGAGCAGCACCATTTCAGGGCAAGTCAATTGCCCTTGACCAAATATTAGCCTATTTTGGAGGTAAGATTAACAAAGATTATTTGCTTAAAGGTTGAAGTTATAAGGTTTAAGATTGAATATTATTTTCTAAGGTTAAGATATAGATTAATTTAATTTCTAGAGAGATAAGATTTTAAATCAAAATTGAATACCTTAGAAAGAAATGAACTTTTTTGGAAATTTTTTGAGAAGTTATAAAGTTATTTTTGAAAATTTTCAAGAGTTATTTTTTCAAGTTTTGGAAAGCTTTGAAATTGAATTATAAAGTTTTGATATTTGCAAATATTGCTATTTTGGAGAAATAAGGTTTTCAACATCAAATTAGGAATACAAAACTTGTAAATATCTTTTTATAGAATTTCTAAATTTCTAAATTTGGAGTTATAAAGAATTCAACACCAGCATAGTATTGGGAAATTTAGAAACCATATTATTGAGATTTGGGAGATAAAATGAATTCAACATAGTTTTTTTGAAAACTAAAATTGCATTGATATTTAGTCTCTCACTCAAAAATTAAATAGACAAAGATTGATTTGAAAACTAAAATTATCTCAAAGATATCATTTGACAAGCCTAACTAGGAAGATAAAAGATTGTCAATATTAAGATTAACAATTGAGAATTGTCCTTAGTCTATCATTCAAAACTAAGGAGAAATAAAGAGTAGAAAACTTGATATTGCATCAAATAATTGTTTGATAAACTAAACTAGGGAACCATAAGGTAGTCAACTACAAAGGTCTAAAGAATTGAAAGGTGTATTACTCAAAGTAAAATAATTATGGATAAATTAGCAAGAGGGACATATCATCATAAGATGAAAGACAAAACACTCTTCATGTTACTTATCATTAGTGTAAAATCACTTTACAAAAGGATAATTCTATTATTCAAGATGGTAAGGATATTTGGTATATTGACTCAGGGGCAAGTCATCGTATGACAGGAAATCTACATTGGTTTAACTATTTAGAGGTTATGAATAATTTTGGTGTAAAGCTAGTAGATGGAAAGAAATATCCAGTTCATGGAAATGGATGTGTAATACCTAGTGCATCTTACTCACATTTTATATTACATAATGTCATGTATATACCAGGATTGACAACAAATATCATTTTAGTAGTTAAATTAATTGAAATTCGAAGAACAATAGAATTCAAATATGTGAATAGGAAGAATAAGTGTTTTATTATAAGGCTAAATGAAATAGAGGCTACTGGATTAATCAGTAATGGAATATACACTATGGATTCTATGTTTTTCACAAGAGCTTGTAATGGTTGAAGATAATAATAATGTTTTTTTTTAGAGAGACTAGAAAACAAGGAATCATTCTACTATGGAAGTAGATGGGGGAATACATGATTTATATGAAAAGTACCTACAAGATGAAGATCTATATTGAAGACTATAACCAAACAATGTAATATAGAGGGGTGTTGGAATATATTATATTATATGGTACATGCTAATGTACCATCTTGGGTACATCTTGAGATTAAAAGAGTGTCCTAGATTAGATTGTGAGTATTTACTTTATGCAATGTAATAAATGCACAAAGTATTATTAAAGTGTGCAAAGTATTTTGGTGATGTAAATATGCATAATAGTCCATGTGCACATGATTCCATAGAGTACAAAGATAGAGTCTCTAGAAGAGTGAAGGCCAAGAGTGCTCCATATGAAGAGTCACATTCCATTATATATGTCTGTGTGTGTGTAAGAGATATATTGCAAAATGAGAGTGTGTGAAAGTATGGATTATTCAATGGAGATACAAATTTCGTGAGCATTTGTTAATAACAATTTTGAGTTATTTCTAAATTTATTTATGAGTTTTATATGTTTAGAATATTGGTATTATCATATATTTCATATTGTAACTTTATTTTAGATCTTGTGGTTATTTTATCTTAAGTACTTAGCTTCAAAAGCTAACACTTTCACTCCTTAGTTATCAATCCCTCTTGGATAAACTCCCCTAGGGTATTTCCAATATTATTCAAAACATACTTATTGATAAGTTGATATGATAATCCAGAAATCTTAATTTATATTAGAAATTTTTTAATAGTTTCTATCTCCACAAAAAAATTCTCACTACATGGTATTAAATATAAAGCATCTCTCCCATTGAACCATGAGCCACCATCCATTATTTTATCCTTAATTTTCATATTTCAAAAAATGATGAGGAAAAATTCTTTAGGAAGAAAACTCATAGAGTAATTTGAATTTAATCTTAACTTCAACTTGATTCAATTTTGAATCTCTAAAAGCCTTAGCCAATATTTGTGGGACTTACATATTAACCCCATGCTTTTGAGAACCATTAAGGTTTTCAAATATAACTTTCCTTCCATGCTACCTTGTTTTTCCCTCATATGAATCCTTTATAATTATAATTTTCTCAAAGATCTAAGGCAAAAAAAAGTGATGATCGCTCCTTATTCACACTTGCTTCCTAGTTGCAATCTCTCTCCTCTTCTCCAAAGATTTATAAAAAGAAAAGGTGAGGTTTGTTTTCAACTTGTACTCTCTCTTGACTAACTATATGTTTAGATAAAGTAATTTATTTTAATATAGTATTTTATTAGGTTGATTTCAACTATATAAATTAAAATTTATTTGTTTTGTAATCGCATTTGTCCTTTATAATGAAATATCTTGACTAACTATATGTTTAGATAAAGTAATTTATTTTAATATAGTATTTTATTAGGTTGATTTCAACTATATAAATTAAAATTTATTTGTTTTATAATCACATTTTTCCTTTATAATGAAATAAATGTTAAGCGTATAGTTTGACATCTCAATCCATATAAGATATGTTTAAATTTATAGAAATATATTTTCCTTTAATTTTGTTTAAAAAATATGATACGAGAATAATATAATTTTTGATATCAGATCAACATATATGATATATAAATATTTTATTAATAATTTCATTCTTTTAATTATAAATTTTCATATTAAAAATATTACATGTTAAAAAATGATTAATTCATAATTGATTTTAAAAAACAAAAAGTGGGTGCACTTACTTTCATGGAAGAGCAATACAGAGGAGCACCAGACTTGACTTAGGTTGGACAACAATGAACGCACATAACAAACTAGAGGGAACTGGTATCAAAGCCAAAGATCTTCAATCGTGGCCAAAGAGAACGGATTATCCAAAGTGTATCAATTCTTTAAACCCTTATCACTGATGCATTGAATATTATTTCCAAATAGTTATCAAAGTGACGGAGCATTGAAAGAAAGAAGAGATAGGAGTGAGTGTGGAATAGGAGGAAGTGCAAGCCTAAAGCGAGTGCAAGCCAGGAGCACGCCTTACTAGCTAGTATGGAAGGAAAGTCATATTTGAAAACCCTAATGGGAATTCAGGATGCCCTAGCTAAAAGTATGGAGACCAAGTTGAAGAAAAGCAAAAGAGTGAATACATGGCAAGTCTGATTTAGATAGTATATGTTACACGATAAGTGACTATCAATGAAGAGATGATTAAACATGATATAATGGTTCTTAAAAGTAAAGTGTTAATATGTAAGTTCCATAGATCTTGGCCAAGGTTTAAGGAGATTCAAAATTGGGTCAAATGGAAATGGGGTTTGAATTCAAAACTAGATATTTTCTTTCCAAATGTTTTTCCCTTATCATCTTTTCTTACTTCAAAAATCAAGGATAAAATAATGGGTAGTGGCCCATGGTTTAGGGGGAGAGATGTCCTTTATTTAAGACCATGGAATGAAATTTTTTTGTTGAGACAAAAACTATTAAGAAGCTTCCAATGTGGGTTAGGCTTTTTGGACTTCCATATCAACTTATCAATAAGGATGTCTTGAAGAATATTGAAAATACCTTAAGGGAACTCATCAAGGAAGGCCTAACTATTAACAAGGAGTGCTTAGTAGTGAAAGGGTGCTATATATACCGAAATATGTGTTGCTACAAAATTTTCAAAACCTTTGCCACAATCCATTAAGATGAAATCTAAATCAAGAGAATGGGATCAACAAGTGGGCTCTGAAAATATCCAATTTTGATGCCACAAATGTTATGAGATTGGACTCGTGGCAAGAGTAAAGTGAAAACTAATAAGTAAAAGAGAAATTTGTGTTCATGAGACAAAACTTCAAGATGAAGCAAGTAAATCATATAGTAATAGAAGCTTAGATTAGAACAAAAATATTCCACTCCAAACAAAGATGCAAAGAAAGCCTATCTACAACATCAAATAGCAAAGACCACCATAACACACTTAAATCAACCTTTAGAAAAAACAAATAAGAATATAAGGGATGCGGAAATACAATGTCCAAATTCAAGTTCAAAAGAAATTAAAGGTGCAAAGGAAGATATAGAGAAAAATCCTAAAACAAAGATTGCAAACGAAGTCTAGTTTATTCCAGATAAATGATCTTTATTTTCTTCAAATAGTATAGAATTTTTTCTTGATAATAAAAGCGAAAGTGATGATAATAAAAGTGAACATAGTTTAGAAGTTATCCCTTACAATTTAGGGTTTCAAGAGCAACATAATAGATAAATGACGATGGAGGAAATGTATAACAATTTAAGGCTTTTAGGATAGAATAAGAAGGCAATTGCTATGGTAGAACATCCTTGCACTTTAGGGTTTTCAAGGCAACATAAAAAAGAATGTGCTTTTGAAACTTTTAAGGAAATTAATTGGTTCACTTTAGATATCCTTGCTTTCAAACCTAAAGATAATAAGTTTTATTACTAATCATGTGAGAAGATTAAAGAGATTGATGAAGAAAAAAAGATTGATGAAATTGAGAAAAAAAAAAAAAAAAAGAAATAAAGGAAAAAAAAACTTTGAAAGGATATTGATATGGACAAGCAAAAGCAAATATTAACAAAAGGTGAGGCTACACACAAATAAAAACAAAAAATAACAATAAAAATTAGATCTTAGAATATAAAAGTATAAATCAAAACTATAAAAGAAGACATTATAAAAATTGGACAACAAATATTTTAGTCATTCGTACTATTAAATTTAAATTTTGGTAGGCATCTATATGAGTGAAATTTTATCTCTTAATAAAAATAATGTAATAGAGTTGATAGTGAAAACAAATTCCATCTCTTAATAAAAATAATGTAATAGAGTTGATAGTGAAAACAAATTCCATCTCTTAATAAAAATAATGTAATAGAGTTGATAGTGAAAACTTGATGATGGTGATTATGGTTAATAAAAAGACACATGAACAATATCTTTAATAGAAAGATAAGTTAAATTTGGTTTAATCAACTTCATATACTAAGTTAAATTTGGTTTAATCAACTTCATATACTATTTTACTTTTTAAAGTGACCACAAAAAAAACCACACAACTCAACTTATTTAAAAATAAAGTAAAAACAAAAACCAAGTTAAATTTGGTTTAATCAACTTCATATACTATTTTACTTTTTAAAGTGACCACAATAAAAACCACACAACTCAACTTATTTAAAAATAAAGTAAAAACAAAAACCAATCACACAACTTATTTAAAAATAAGTTAAAACACAGAACCAATCACAATAACATAAGCTTCTATAATAATAAATAAATAGTATTAAAAAACAACATTTTAATAAAAATTTATAACTCCAAATTAAATAACACTAATTTTAAAAAAGAAAATAAATAAACCTCAAGTTAATGAAGTCACTAAAAATTTAGATAACTCCAAATTAAATAACAAATAATAAATTAAGTGCACATAGGATTACAATAATAAAACTTGCCAAGGCTCCAAAAGCTCCAAACTTTTATGAAGCACCTCTGAAGCTCTCCTCTCTGCCGAGTCGCTTATTATCACCACCATTCTCTTCTCTATTTCGACGTCTCCATGGCTATCGCCACGTCTAACCCTCGTTAAGTCTATCATTCAAGTGAGAATCATCGCCACGTCTAACCCTCGTTAAGTCTATCATTCAAGTGAGAACCATCGTCCCGTTCCACTAAATCAAAGCCAGGCAACACACCTATGTAGACTTGTTTCCCCTGTGTCAAGGGCACAGAGCTAAAACACCTAATATGCCTTTGACAAAATACGTCTGAACCCATATAACAATATAAATGGTTTAAGAATTGCTGAGAGCGATAAGATATAACAAAACATCCCATCAAAGAGCTTTGCATTCGACAGAGGCGACTTCATTTGCCATAGCCATCTGTACTCGCTGGAACGAGAACAATATAGGGTATCGACAACAGTGAAGTTCAGGAAACTGAGAGAGCCCGCAACCGACTCCACATCCTCCACTGCCCAGCCCACTATATCCATGGGGCATGGCCTTTTCTGCGCATGACAAAATTCTTAGTGATTTGATTCAAAATAATAATTATAATAATCATTCAACAAGGATTTTGCTTTAAAAACGTGGAATTGAAGATTTTTGTCACGCAGTGGAGTAAATCAATGACATAATTCCGAATTATGTGGATAAGGCTTTGAATACAATGGCAGACTTTCTGATTAAGACGGGTTGACGGGTTCCATGAAGGATGTAGGGGTTCAGTAACGTAAATAACGAATAATGAAAATAAGGAATCGGAATAATGCCAAATCCGAATATCGGAATAATGCAAAATGCGAATAATATAATGAGAATGTGAAAATTGAACAAATTGGCAAGCAAATCCAACACTTGGTTGGTTTAGAAAACCAGCACAGACACATGGTTTCAACAGGAGGGGTTCAGTAACACAGCAGCAAAACTAATGAGAATGTGAAAATTGAACAAATTGGCAAGCAAATCCAACACTTGGTTGATTTAGAAAACCAGCACAGACACATGGCTTCAACGTGAGGAACGAACAGATTGGTAAGCAAATCCAACCCTCGGTTGATTTAAAAAACCAGCAGACACATGGTTTAGATGATTTGGCTCCATTGCAGGTCTTCTTTTGGTTGCAGGCCTCCTTTTGGTTCTGTATCCATGAATAGATAGCACTTAGGCTCCGTTGCAGGTCTCCTTTTGGTTCTGTATCCAAGAATAGATAGCTCTTAGGTTCTTGGGGTTTAGAGTCATTGAAGTTTTGCAGGTCTCCTTTTGGTTCTGTATTCCCTTTTGGTTCTGTATCCAAGAAAAGCTCTTAGAAAGCCAGCACAGACACATGGTTTAGAAGGTTAGACTCCATTGCAGATCTCCTTTTGGTTCTGTATCCAAGAATGGATTAGGTTCTTCATTACAGTTATTTTTAGAAAGACAAAGAAAAAAGAGGCTCTTGCTGGCTAAGGCTGGGAAGAGTTTTGGTGTAGGAGGTTTAGTTTCATTGTAGGTCTCCTTTTGATTCTCTATCCAAGATAGCTCTTAGGTTCTTGAGGTTTAGAGTCATTAAAGTTTTGCAGGTCTCCTTTTGGTTCTGTATCCAAGAATAGAAAGCTCTTAGGTTTTGGGGTTTAGAGTCATTAAGTTGACTTAGAAAGCACAGACACATGGTTTAGAAGGTTAGACTCCATTGCAGATCTCCAGATCTGCTTTTGGTTCTGTATCCAAGAATGGATTAGCAACCAAGAATGGATTAGGTTCTTAAGTTTAAGAGTCATTGAAGTTTTTTAGAAAGACAAAAAGAAAAAAAGGAGGCTCTTGCTGGCTAAGGCTGGGAAGAGTTCTGGTGTAGGAGGTTTAGTTTCATTGTAGGTCTCCTTTTGATTCTGTATCCAAGAATAATCAGCTCTTAGATTTTTGGGTTTTAAAGTTATGGACTTTTTTAAGAAAGAGGAAAAAAAAAAAATTTCTTGCTGGAAAGATTCCTGTACCAACTTGTAACTAATATTCCCCTAATATAATATTTTCAAATTAAAAAAAAAAAAAATAAGGCTGGCTGGAAAGATTCCTGTACCAACTTGTAACTAATATTCCCTTAATATAATATTTTCAAATTAAAAAAAAAACAACAACGAACAAGTTTCATTACCAGTATATTTTGAGGAATGCATATAGGTGATCTGCTCTCTTATGTGCAGAAGCGATGAAGTTCCACAAGACCCGCAAAGCTGGGAAGCTCGTCCAACCCTGGACAGTCTTTTATTTGCAAGTCTCGGCAGCTAGCCAACCCTGGACAGTCTTTTATTTGCAAGTCATGGAGTTTCGCAAGATCCAGCTAGCCAACCCTGGACAGTCTTTTATTTGCAAGTCATGGAGTTTCGCAAGATCCGCAACACACCTTATGTTCTTCAGTTTCTAACAAAATATACCCACGCGCTTGAGCGTTGTTGGCAGTGTTTCTATCTCCATTAGATCATGGTTTCCAAAAAGATCCAGATCTTCAACACTGGGACAGCGATCTTGGGAAATCGAGATAGTGGATACTTTGGTACCACTCAGATCTATGCATTTGAGCCTTGGAAATTTGAATATTGAAGAATCCACATGATTCAATAATGTAGGCTTCTTGGAATAGAGCTCTTCAGGATTTGCAAGACGCAAATTTCTGATTGAGGAATACTTGAATATCAACCAGTTGCCCAAATCCTTCTGGTAAATACTCCAACACCTGATGACTGTAATTCTAGATTTTCTAAGCGAGTTAGACACCCATACCGGGCAAATGTGTCAATTCTCCGCAACCAGCAATCCTCAATTCCATTAAACAAAGCGAATTTCCCGAAGAGGTCAGCTAATTCAACTCGCGGCAATCATCAATCTTCAACTTTCTTAAAGATGACAAATTTCCCAGAGAAGTCGGTAAGCTTCTCAAGCAGAGGCCTCCTATCTCCAACACTTCCAATTTGGGCAGTCTATGGATGTCAGCAGGTAATTCCCTCAATCCCGTAGGTGACAAACAGAGCTCTCTTAAATACATCTACCTTGTAATTTCACTAAGGAACTGTTGCAAATTGGAACACCCACCCAAGTCTTAGTTTCTCAAGTTTTGTGATGTTTTCTAGAATGCCTTCTTTAACTAGAGAGACTTACACCATGATAAGTCAAGATATTGTAGCTCGGTTAGCTGGTTAAAAGACACTGGCAAGGCCCCCTCAAATTCATATACTTCAGCTTTCTCAAATTCCCAAAAATGGGTAGGCAGGGATGATAGGTGTGAAAAATATAGTAGGCTCCAGGAGTTCCAAGGATTCCAGAAGACAACTCTTTCAGGGGACTGCTAATCTCAATCGTATTCAGTCCTACAGGACCCTTCAACACTATATTTTTCAAGTGCTTCAGCAATCCTATTGTCTCCGGTATCATTTGCAAATCTCTGTAGCCTGACATATTAATAATGAGCTCTCTCAACAGCAAAGGAAGCTGCAGCCAAATTTAAGCGAGTTAGGAGTAATCTATTATGGAACATACAGTTCAGAAAGAACGGTGTAGGAAGATACTTACAGGGTCATAAAGCCCCTACAATTCTGTCAATCTCTTGAGCTCATAAATCTCCAAAACTCTTAAATTTCCCGTTGAAAGCCACGACGGAAAATGTTGTAATCTGTGGCAGCCGTGACCCCCAGTAGTCAGTCTCTTATGGAGGACAAACATTATATTGAAAAAAGATAAAATATTTGAACTAGCTGACAGAAAATAGAGCAAATATGTAAATGTATCGAGACATAAATGATAAAATAGTTGAACTAGTTGACAGAAAATAGAACAGATATGTAAATGTATCCAGACATCGACAATTGCTTATTAAATAAAATTTTAAGCTCACCTCCAAGGGTCTCTGGCTGTTAGCAAATTGTGAACGAGACCAAAAACGAGAAGCGTCTTTTCAACAACAATTTCTCTCACTAAATCACTAAGGTGATCATGCATTATTATACGGTTCTCATTGTCCACCTCAACAAAAATTGAACACCATTCAAACCACTGCTAAGAGATCCCCCCTAAAACTTTAAGGGATAAAGGCAATCCTTAACAAGCAGTATATAACTCTTGACCAAATCTTCAAATCCATTCAAGGGGGCGTCTCTAAAAAAAAAAGGCATGCCAGCAAAAAAATTTTTTTAGCATGAACCGCATACAACCTTTTTTTTCTATATACAAAGACAAAGACAGACGAAGAGAGAGGCAGAGGATGACAACTGTTGTGACTATAATCAAACTATCTGGTTGCAAATTGCCCTACAAGGGCAACAGGGATTCTAATTGGTCGATGTGGTCTACATCATCGAATACAATGAGAGCCTTCACGCGATGCTCTAAAGTTCTCTTGCTTTCACTTGTATGATGAATTCCCTCTTTGACATGCACAAGGTCTTCTAGAATTCTTAATCGTTTTTCCACAGCCACCACACCGCAATTTTCACAATTTTGACATTCTGTCTGCTTTGTGTACATTGAGATCGAAGTCTCCACAAAGTTTTGGAATTCTTCCTCCGTGGTATTTACAATTTTCTTTAACAAGAGGCCTCCTCACTAAAATAAATATTTACAACAGTAAAGAATCAATGGAACTTTTTAACTAAATCCTAGAAACAGGCAATCTAGAAAATATAATATTGAAGTAAATCAGCAATCACAGCAATATAATATTGAAATAAATCAGCAATAACAGCAATATAATATTGAAGTAAATCAGCAATCACAGCAATGGAGCTTTTTAACTGAATACTACAAAGAGACAGCAATGGTACTTTTTAACCGAATACTACATAGAGACAGTCAATCTAGAAAATATAATATTGAAGGCTTACTGATTTCATAACCCGACGCAATGAAAAGTACCTGTTTTGTGAAGTATATCTGCGATCATTTTCATGTTTGGAAAATGCTTTAGTGTAAACTCTCCCGCCGTTAACCACCCATCTTAGATGAGAAAGCTCAACATGATAGAAGATGGGAATAATTTTCTTGCCAGTTTGGAGAATCCACGGCAGCTCATCCAGACAGCCAGTTGGGGCGTAATTTGAAGAAAAAATGGCAATGTGAACCGAAAAAATAGTTTCTTTCATTGCCTCCGAGATCTTTTCTTCCGTCTTGACAGGTGAGGGTATTACATCAGATCCGCGATGATTAATGAAAACATCGTACCTACCACAGCCAATAGGTGGTTGAGAGGAAGTACACACCATAATGGTGGGTAGATGGATGGGGCTGAAAACAGGTGCGCTGTGAACAAACTTCCTGATCTGCGAATCGGTTATTACAGACCTGAGTTCGTCTTAAAAGCGATGCTGGGGGTAAGAAAAACAGTGTCGATAATGAAAAGGGCGTTGAGAAAAGGGCAGAGTCAACCAGTGGTTGGGAGGAAGTCGAGGTAGATGGATGGCTGTGGCAAAGCAACAGGGCAAACATTTTGAGACTAAAAACCGGTGGGCTGTTGACGAACTTCCTTCCCGATTTACAAATACGTTATTATAGACCTGAGCTCGTCTTAAAGGCCATGCTGAGGTACGAAAAGTAGAAATGAGCAGAGTCGGTGAAAAGCAGATATGGGCAGAGTCGGTAAGGGTGCGAAAAGCAGGGTCGGTGACGGAAATCGCTAGGAATAATAGAGTCGGTAAGGGTACGAAAAGCAGGGTCGATCATGGAAAGCGCTTTGGAAAATGGGCAGAGTCGGTAAGGCGTACGAAAAGCAGGGTCGGTCATGGAAAGCGCGTGAGGAAATGGGCAGAGTCGGTCAGAATATGAAAAGCAGGGTTGGTCATGGCAAGCGCGTTGGGAAATGGGCAGAGTCGGTAAGGGTACGAAAAGCAGGGTAGGCGTGGAATTCTAGGGCACCGAAAGGAGGGTAGGCGTGGAATTCTAGGGCACCACCATTGTGAGGGATTTCATGCAAGCTCAGGGGTATTTTGGAGGCAAATTGAACCAAATTCTTATATTTTGAAGGTTAACTATATTAGTAGTTAATTTTTTTAAGAATAAAAAACTAATTAATTATTTAATTTTTTTATTTTTTTAGAAGCATGGTCGAGAATAAAATTGATAAGTAGATTTTAAATCAAAATATTCAACAATAGATTAATGATATATTTTTTTTTCCCGGATAATAAGGGGTTTTATTCGGGTCTTCCACCTTTGACAAATTACATTTTTTTTTTTTTTAGAGCTTCAGAGTTTACAAATAGTTACACTTCTCATCTCAATTGAGATGTTTTTAGAGCTTCAGAGTTTACGAATAGTTACACTTTTCATCTCAATTGAGATGTTATAACTAGAAACCTACGCCATTTTATATAAAATGTCTAAATTCTTTATTTTCATTTTCTAAATCTTTTCAAATTTTTATATGAATGCAATTATCCTAGAATTTAGGATCTTTCTTGATATTTTCTTACAATAGTCTTCACAATGCCAAAAATTTACCTCTACTATCTATGCCTTACATCTTAGTAGAGTAATATTTCCAAAACATCGCACTATCATAGTCCACTTTACCAAATCTGAATTACTAGTTTCCTTCCTCGCTGAAGTCATAGCCCTTCATTGCTCTTCCCATCGTTCGAACCCTAGTTGGCAAATATTTGTAATTTCATTTTTCATGACTTGAAAAATCGTCACTACCCTTGTTTCGAATGGTTGACTTCATAGTGTCGTATCTCCCTTGATATTGCTCATATTGTTGCATATGACCACTTATTTTAAAGCTATTCAACTTTTGCACAAGTTGGTCCAACAATCAGTTGAATCAGATAACTCTTCACGACGATATAGCTCCTAAATGATGAGACGTTTTTCAAGAAAAAACCCTAATGCTTCGCACTTTGCAATTTTGTTTTTCACTTGTTGAAAAATCGTCATTGCTCTTGTTCCAAATGGTTGACTTCATAGGGTTGTATCTCCCTCAATATTGCTCAAATTTTTGCATATGACCACTCATTTTAAAGCTATTTAAATTCTACACAAGTTGGTCCAAGAATCAGTTGAATCAGATAACTCTTCGCGAAGATATGGCTCCTAACATATGAGACATTTAAAAAAAAAACCCTAATCCTTTGCACTTTGTAATTTCATTTTTCTCATTGTAAGCAACCTTCCACACTCCTTTAGCCTTCCCAGCCTTCCACTCAACATCCCAGCATTTCGTTGTAGCTCCTTCAGCCGACCTAACCTTCCACGCTCCTTCAACCTTATCGGCCTTCCACGTTCCTTCATCCATCCCAACCTTCCACCCAACATCCTAGCCTTTCACTGTAGCTCCTTCACCATCCCAACCTTCCACCCAACATCCCAACCTTTCATTGTAGCTCCTTCAACCAACCCAACCTTCCACCCTCCTTCAGCCAACCCACCATTCCACGCTCTTTCAGCCAACCTAGCCTTCACACTCCTTTAGCCTTGATACTCCAAAGATCAACTCATCATTCAACCTTCCACGCTCCTTCAGTCTCTAGCCTTCCATTCTCCTTCAACCTCCATATATGTTGATCGTTAAAGCACGAGATCATTTATCAAGCCCCTTAGGGGGCAACCCCAAGTAACAATAGATCAATGATATTATTCGAAGCTATCATTAAAAAATATGAAATAAAATAGGAGATATTTATTTTTGTTTTTATGGAATTTAAGAAAGCATTTGGCGTAGTGTTTGGAAATAAGCTATGGACTATAATAGAAGATCTAGGCATACTATAATAATATAAAGCGATAATTCATAGACTTTAGGAGGAGTCCAACCTAAAATTAAAATCTAAGTGGTTCTTTCAAAATACTTTAGAAGTGATATAGGAGTTAAACAAGGATGTCTACTATCCCCATTTTTATTTGGATTATATATTGAAAATTAGAAGAATGACTAAATTTAGAAGAGGAGATTGTGTTTTATTGAGAGAATATGTAGTGAGACTTTTTTGGTATGCATACAATCACATTTTGATTATAAAGTGCAAGGGTCGAGAGAGTACTTAAAACCCGTAAAACAACTTTTCCAAAGAGGTAGGTATGCAAGTAAATATCAACAAGTCCAAGATTTTGATCTTCTCCATAATCATTTAAATTTTTATTTTAAAAGGGTTTCCTCAAAGATTTAACAAAGTACAAATATATTGGGAGAGATTTAAATAATAAGCTTAGATGAGAAGCAAATGGAGAACAACTCTTGCATTGCAAAATAGAAGTAGTGAGGCTAAATCATGGGACTAAAAAATTATATGGGTTTTATTTGGGCTATTGCTTGTCCCATTGGTGGTATATGTGTATGAAGTGTATGCAAGCAATACATCAAAATTAAATTGGAGATAAACAAGAAGGATACAAAAGTGTCTAATTACAAAAAAAGTCAAAGTAAAAGCTTTAGTTCCATATGAGATTCTTTTAGCTAAAGCATGTAACTTCCTTATAGAAGCAATTGCTATGGTTTGTCTTATAGGATATCTAAAACAATTGAACAAATGAATGCAAATAAATGACCTAAGTTTATAATAGAAGAATATTTGAACAAGAAAAAGAATATATGGATGGATAAAAACAAGAAGTGGATGAACAAATGGAATATTAACTGGAATGAATGTTGAATAAAAACAAAGACATAAAGGCATTTGTTAGGGGAAAAAGTATAGTAATTATGTGGAGAGGAGAGGAGAAACATTTTATTTTGGAATGCATTGCATATAGTGATCTTCTAGCTAGTTATGTTGATACTCTAGTAGTGGAATCAACGCATTATTTGTTTGAAGAGCAAAAACTAGAGAAAGTAGAAGAATTTATTGGCAAACCCAATAGCAAATGATCAACATTATAAAAATAAAAATAATTGGATCAAACTTTATCTTTAGTGACCGTTCTTTGTAAAGCTATCCCATACGCTACTTTTGGCCCCATGGTTTTTTAAAACCTTCTATTCTATTCTATTTAGTCTTATAAGGGGAGACTTCCCACAAATATTTTGGAGGTGGATTGCATATTATTTCATATTTCTACCTTATGAGTGGGATTTACCTTTCGACATTTAAAGTATTTTGGGATCAACATATTTTAAAGATCCAATTTGAACCTCACACCACACACAATTTTTAAGGCCAATCATGTATTCTAGCCTACCACCATCATGTGCGATAGATTACCCATACTCATTCTTGAGGTTGATTATGTATTGAGTCCTAGGGTTATGTGTAAGAGGTTGGACTCAAAATGTACTTGTAAAAAAATGACGAATCTGAATCAAAATCAAGGTGAATCATGGAGAATTCTAAGCAAATCAAATCGAGCATCTTCACACCAAAATTTGGGGTATTTGAAGCCCTAAAATATAATTTCATATTTGGGGGCACTTTTGACCTATTAAATCATCTTATAACTTCATAAAAACACCACCATTAGACCAGGCTTGAAAAGAACTTTCCAATGAGTACAAATATGCCTATGGATATATATTATGGCGAATTGACCCTAAGAAAAAATTGATCCTAAAAATTTTAGGCAAATGGGCCGACGTCGAGGGTCCTCATATTCGCCAATTTCCAATTTTAGAAATCCTAATATTAGCCCAATTGGCAAATATTCGCCACTATGCATAACCCCACTCCCCTATGAGGTGTCTTTAACTTGAACCTAGATGTTTAAAATAGCCCCACCCACACATTCTTGAGTCTCATAGTGTATTCTAGCCTAACATTATCATGTGAGTAGAATTTAGCCTAGATCTAGATATTCAAAGTATTTCGGGTCTAAGTTCTTGCATAGTATAGTTATTGCTACCTTGTGAGAAGGATCTAATTTGGACTTAGGTGTTTTGAATTATTTTCGGGACCTAACAATTCTCAAGGTTGAGTGGCCCCATGTACATACCCAAGGCTGAATACAAGATGTACACTTGAACATTTGGGTTCCTGGCTCCTCACTCACATATCTTAGGGTGATCATGTAACTTGAACTTAAATCCTCATATTGACAAGCATTTTGGATTGACAAATTGACATGTATGTGAGATGTGGTGGTAGTCTAAAATAGAGATTTAAGAAAACATAAAGAATGAAAGAATGAACAAAAAAATAAAATGGCACAAAAATCCCTTGTAAAAAACTCCATTAATTTCCAAATATATATATACTACTTCAATACAATGCATTATATTTATATATACAATAGGATATCGTTGTCTTAGGAGACTCTTGGTGCTTCACATTCTCTCCATATCTAGATGAGAATATTTATTTTCCCTTTTTAATTGTAAATTTTCACTTGTAATTCAATTTCTATCTTGTTTTTAATTTTGTCTCATTTAGAATCATAATTTTTAATATTCCCCCTTTAGGTTAAATGTATAAATTTTCATTCTATATATAAGCGAAATAAACTTATTCTTTGTCACTACCTTTGTTAAACTATCTCCATATTGATATTCTATGCTATCAAATAAAATGATGCTTCAAGTCAATGTGTTTTGATTTTGTATGAAAATAGGGTCTTTAATCATTTAAACTACTTTCATGTTGTCACAAAAATGGTAGTTGGTATTTCTTGCTTTTCAACAAGGTCTTCTAGGATATGCCTCAACCATACTAATTGTGTGCTTACTATTGTAGTTGTTATATACATTACCTCTATTGTTGAGAGTGCAACTATTGTTTGTTTCTTTGAACTCCAAGTTACCAATCCATTTATCAATGAGAAACAATTCCCTGATGTAGATTATATATCATTAATTTATCCTCCCCAATCTAAATCACTATATCCATCCAAGTGAATCTCATTAACTAAAGTATAATGGATTCTATAACTTAATGTTTCTTTCACATACCTCAAAATTCTCTTAGTTGCTCTCATATTATCTTCTAATGATCACTCATGAATCTTTAAACTAAAGAGACTACATATACAACATATGGTCTTATTGTTGTCAAGTACATAAGGCTTCTAATCAAACTTTTATACTTCCTCTCATCTACTCTTCTACTTCCATCATCCTTACATATTATTTTATCTTGTGCAAGTGGGGCAACAACATACTTGCAAATTTCTATGTCAAATATCTTCAATATATCATGCATATTTAGATTGGAAAATAAAAAAACCATCATATGTTTGATGTAACTCTAATGCTAAGAGAAGAGTGCTTTAAACCCAAATTTCTCATTTCAAATTCTTGTATCATGGCTTGCTTGAACTCTCTTTTCATTCTTGATGAACTTCCTATAAACATTTGATCATCAACATACAAGAAAATAGTAAAATTATCATCAAATTTTCTTTTTTATTACAATGTGGGCTCATTCTTACTTCTCACAAATCCACATTTCAAAAAGTATACATCAATTCTTGAATATTGTGCCCTTGGTGCTTTTTTGGTACATGTAATAATATTTTTATAAATTGTAGATGTGCCACTTTATTTACCTTTCACTTCAAATGCTTGTGGTTTTTCCTATAGGCACAAAAAATTGATCTATCAGAATGAGTCAATTCTTCCTTAGATCCCTAGTCAGCCACCCAAACTTGTTAAGTGCAAATTTGAGGCTTTTTTGACTTCTCTCTTTGCTCTATTTCCTTAGCTTTACCAAATTCAAACCTGATCCATATGGACACAAATTTGGCTTGCCATATTTGTGTCTAGTAATGGTTGGGTGTAAATTTGGTATTATAGGGTTTTTTCTCACTAAAACCCCTTACCTCATCAACCCATTTTGGAGTTGATCTTTGCCTGCAATGAAATTTCATTTTCCCAATCGTTTTGCCCTCCAAACCTCTTATAAATAGAAGACTGTATTCCCTATTTTCCAATAAGCATCCCAAAAATTTCTTTGGAGGTTCTAATTTTTAACTCACTCATTTTCTCATGCTAACAAGTGTCCTTATGTTGGAAGTCGTTGTTTTGTTGTTTTGTGCTTTGGGGATTGAGTAGAGGAGCCTTGGAGATTGGATATATCAACATTCTTGGAGTGCTTCATCCATATCTTCATTGCTCCTTGCTTCCTCCATCATCTCATCAAGTTTTGCATTTGCTTTAGCTACTTCACAAGTCTATTTTTCATTGTTTTGCACTCTGTTTTTCACTGTTTTAGGGTCCAAAAAAGAAATTTGAACTAGATTCATGCCCCACCCATATAGGTCATGAATTTGGTAAACTATATTCATGCTACCCATATACAAGGCATGAATTTGGTAAATTAGGGCTTAAGGGAAAATTTTTCACTCTAAAACCTTGATTTTGCACCTGCATTTTAGTGTTTTGTTGTGTCCATCCTATTTGCATTATATTTCATTGTTATCTATATGTTTCTCTTTGTTTGTGCATGTTCCAAAGGTCAAATATCATTTTTACTTTTGAACTATCATCTAAAAGGACCAAGGGGGATTCACTACTATGCCTCCAAGCTTAGTCTTATAGCGGCCTAAGCAAGCCCCCAAACATTGATCAAATTTTCTAGGGTTTGTGAAGTTATTTTGCAGGTTTTAAACAATTGGATATTTTGGATGCAAGATAAAGCTTGGATCAACTGTCAAATCAAATAAGTATGCTAATAGATATTTAGACTATTTGGTGTTTGCTTTTGTTCATTTTTATCCAAAACCTAGATTCATTACACCAAAAAAGGCCTTTAAGGACAATTTTTAATCGACCTTAAAGACCTTTAAAGGTGGTTATTCATTCGTAGTCTATGATGGTATCATAAAAATTTTGTGCCCATACGACGATGACTAAAACTTACCTCAAACAACCGTCCTCTTAGGGTCTAATAGGGTGGTTTAAAATTGCTTTCTTAGGGCTATAAGGATGGTTTAAACAACCCTCTTAAGGCTACGAGGCTGGTTTAAAACTGCCCTCTTAGGGTAACTTAAAATATATATATATATATAAATCCCTAAGAGGGTGGTTTAAAACTACCCTCTTAGGGTGACTTTTAAAAAAAATAAAAATAATATATATAGATATAGATATATATTTAAACTGTAATAACCAAATGACTTTTGCAAACATGAAAATTACAGGATGCAAGTAATGTACTTGATGACACATTATAAATTGAATTCATGCAAGGATAAGCAGGTGTAATTACAAGTATTTGATGAAGTCTATCATGAATATTTCTTCGTGGATCCCAAACAGTGATGTTGTGATTACGTTCTTCAATAGGACAAAGCATTACTGGGTTTGGCTAACGCTATTATGTGTAGACACGAAAGAAGCGAGACACCAATATGCTAGGCAATGCATTAGGATACAACTGATAAATTTTAGTAACAAGCAATGCCCAGTTAACACCTCCAAGAAAACCTACTACCTGTATGGCCACAAAAACAATCATCATAGATAACAGAAGAATAATCAAAGGAGCATCTCAATACATTTCAATGGACACATAAACATGTTAATTGTCTTCTTGGAAAGGGAGGGGGATCAAGTTCTCAACTAAGCTCCCTTACATTTGAATAAACACCACATTGTTTGGCCCAAAACTTCATACATCTCAGAGTGGTTCAAAAATTATGCTTTTAAGAAAATGATAGTAGAAAATTTAGTACCAAACAATCTAAAAACCCATACAATATAAAGGTCGTAAAAGTGGTATTTTATGGAAAAGAAAGCAAGACACCTAAATATTTGGTACCAAATGCAGGACTTGATTAGTTTTTTTTTGTTACATAGATGAATTGGTTACAATCATAATTTTTAGTAACTGTTAGTGCAGCTGGCAGGGTTCAAACTATCAGTGAAGGCTTCCAACATGTCCACCGTCTCATTAATGGTAACCCGACGTGAGATAGGGATCGTCAGATGCACAGGTTTTGCACAGTCTTCATTAGTCTCGTTAAGGATTTGATTAGTTACTCTGCATCCATTTAAAATTCAAACACTCTGCTCATCCACATTTTTTAGAATAGAATCTTGAGAGATATCTAAATCCTGAGCCAAAAGGATACACAAAAACAGTAAAAGATAGAAATATTAATTACATATTCAAAAAAACAAAATTAATACTTGTAGCTTACAAGGAAAAATGAAATATATTTTAAAAAATAATCATTACAGTTTTCTTCTAATTAATACTAGTCAAAATAGTATACATAACTTTGTTTAATTTTTTTCTAAAGGTATGTGCACAAAGCTTTTGTCAATCAGTTTTTAATTAACATATTCAACTTCAAAGTTATATTCTTTCAAGTCATCAATGTATATGCTACAAACATCCAAGACATTGTGAAATATGGTGTTTTTAACAAGGATATACAGGTTCAAATGCCCACATTGAGATAATATAGCTCACACCTACAAGCACTCCCACGATAGTGCACCAGATCTGCATCAAAGGCTCAAAAACACATCCTAAATATGTAGAATCCATCCAAATCCACCCTCATTATTTTGGGTATAACTTCCTCATCCATATTTGGATTGCTTTGAGGGAAGATTCCTAACATCCATAGGAAGGTATCCACAAATTTTCAAACCATTATGAGCAGTAGAGACCCAACTATCAACCCTCTAAAAACCTAAAAATTACATGATGCAAGTATTGCATGCCTAACAACAAATACCACATGAGATTACATTGTTTCTACGTGTTACTAAAATATAATTGTGAGGTGACATACTTTAGAAAAATACACATTCATACACATGTTTAAATAACACATAACTAAAGCATTTATAACAACGTACACCAAATCACGTTAATATAGCTAATAAGGTTCAACTATTTTTGATTATTTTAGGAAGATGAGCATCACACTTTACAATAAAAATTCTATGATCTCTGGGATTATCCTAAAAATAAATCATAGGCAACAAGTTTTTGCATTTATGGTCCATATTTGAGTGTGAAGGTCTTCTATTATATCATTATATCAAGGCCATATACAAATCCTTGGCTTGTTACAAAGAGTTTGTGTTGCTATCTAAACATTGCTAGTTGTTTACCCTTATTGTTGGCTTCCTTGAACAAGTTAGGTTGTTGATTATATCCCTTGAGAACTTGACCTGCCTTGTGAAACCTACAACAAAAATGGTGCCATCTCTTCTATTAATCCAAAATAAAGCAAATCACTAGCATTAATATTTTAATAGTATTAATAGTATCCACCCTCTATTTCCACCTAACTTAAAATATTGATTCCACTCATCAAATTCAGCCTTAGCAGGCAAATGTGTTGCCCTTTGTTTCCAACTAACTTAAAAAATTGTATTCCACCCATCAACTATATATTTCATAGGTAAATGTGGTGGGCACCTACCCCAACTTTCTCCATCTCAGTTTAGTGATCACCAATTTACAATTTATTCTAACACATGATTGCTTAACCATTACCTTTAGTAGAAAACTCCAATCATACAAAGGAGTACTCCTATAACTGCATCAAGTGCAATGTTGCATGTAAAACCAAACAAAGGGATAATAAATCAAATGGAGCCAATTTTAAAATAGAAACAAAAATAAGAGCAATCTAACCTACTTAGATCTAGACAAGCTAGTTACAGTGTGAGGATCATCCTTTGGCTTGTGGACATGAGATATGGGATGATTTCAACCTATAATTTACAAACCTTTTTGATTGCGAGCCTTCAAGAATATCCAGCTTCACAACTTCCTTCCTTAGAATCTTGTGAATGACATAAATTCCAAACCACATTATTTAATCCTTTGAAGAATGCTTAATATATGAGGTTTCATGCAAGAGAACTTGTTGTCCTGTATCAAATAGATTCACCTAAGGTTCTTGCCATACCAAGTTTCTCCTTTTTCCACTCTCCTAGATCCACTTTAAAAAAGCACCTATGGTTCCATTAAGCAGGTCTTCCAGCCCCATTCCACTAACTCTTTATTGTCAAGTATTGTCATAGAGGGAACTATCATGCAAGGGATTATAAACATCACTTATTCCCAATACTTCCAAATTACAATCATTTTTATACTTAAATGAATAAGTATCCCCTATACGAGGAGCTTAATCTTAGCAAGGCAAAATAGAGCAGCCAGTAGAAAAAGATGCCAAATCAAATCAAAATTTAGATTTCAAAGTAAAATAGAAAACAAAATTAATCAACCAAATAATGCAAGATGAGATACGTAATAGCTAAGAATTAGCTCCACCATTAATGAAAATGAAGAATACCTTGGTAGTCCAACATTTTCCTTCACCATTATGAATGGCATCTACTAGACCAGTGTAGTTCCAATTATTTATGAGATTGTATGGTCTATCATGAATTTCAACCTCTATGGTGTATCCCCCATTATTAATCAGAAAAATGATATTCCTTTGCCCGTTTCAAATCATGGCAGAGATATCCTAGGCTATCACCTGCTCAAGTAAGGGAAATATTTTTAATTTTAATGCAACTTTTAAAACAATTACAATTCAAAAATAAAAAAATGCATCTTTAGATATTCCTTTGCCTGTGTCAAATCATGGTAGATATATCCTAGGCTATCACCTGCTCAAGTAAGGGAAATATTTTAATTTGAATGCAACTTTTAAAACATTTACAATTCAAAAATAAAAAAAAAATGCATCTTTAGATAGCGATGAATACTTGAACAAAGAAGCTAAGTCCATGGTAATTCAATATGTATTACATCTATTTTTAAACAAACATAGACACACTTGAAAGCTTCCATCACCAATACAAGTAATAAACCACTTATCTAGTGTGGCTTGAGCTTACCCTAGTGTGGCTCCTACGGACCAACCAATTGAACCATACTGCATCTGGAACTCATACTTGCAAGATACACATTAGAGGAAAATTAGTTATAGAGCTTACATTGCTATCTAAACACTACTAGTTGTTTACCCTTATTGTTGGCTTCCTTGAACAAGTTAGGTTGTTGATTATATCCTTTGATAACATGACCTGCCCTATGAAAGCTACAACAAAAATTATGCCATATTTGCTTTTAATCCAAAATAAAGCAAATCACTAGCATTAATATTTTAATAGTATCTGCCTATGTTTCCATCTAACTTAAAATATTGATTCCACCCATCCACTACAACCTTTGTAGGCATATGTGCTACCCTTTGTTTCCAACTAACTTAAAATATTATATTCCACCCATCAACTATAGCTTTCATAGGTAAATATGGTGGGCACATACCCCAAATTTCTCCATCTCAGTGTAGTGATCACCAATTCACAATCTATTTTGAAACATGATTGCTTAGTTGTTATCTTCAGTAGGAAACTCCAATCTTGTAGAGGAGTACTCCTCAAACTACACAAAGTGCAATGTTGCATGTAGAACCAAATAAATGGATGATAAATAAAATGGAACTAAGTTTAAAATAGAAATAAAAATAAGAGCAATCTAACCTACTTAGATCTAGATAAGCTAGTTATAGTGTTAGGATCATCCTTTGGCTTGTGGACATAAGATATTGGATGATTTCAACCTATATTTCACAAACCTTTTTGATTGTGAGCCTTCAAGAATATCTAGCTTCACAACTTCCTTCCTCAGAATCTTGTGAATGACATAAATTCCAAACCACATGATCTAATCCTTTGAAGAATGCTTAATATATGAGGTTTCATGCAACAAAACTTTTTTGGACTGTATCAAATTGCTTCACCTAAGGTTCTTGCCATATCAAGTTTATCCTTTTTCCACCCTCCTAGATCCACTTTAAAAAGTGTCTATGGTTCCTTTAAGCAGGTTTTCCAGCTCCATTCCACTAACTACTTATTATCAAATCTTGTCATAGAGGGGACTGTTGGGCAAGGGATCATAAACATCACTTATTCCCAATACTTCCAAATTGTAATCCTTTTTATACTTAAATGAATAAGTATCCCTTGTACAAGGAGCTTAAAATTATCAAGGTAAAACATAGCAGCCAATAGAAAAAGATCCCAAGTCAAATGAAATTTTAGATTTCAAAGTAAAATGGAAAACAAAATTAATCAACCAAAGAATGCAAGATGGGATATGTAATAGTTGAGAATTAGCCCCACTGTTCATGAAAATGAAGAATACCTTGGCAGTCCAGCATTTTCCTTCACCATTATAAATGGCATCTACTAGACCAGTGTAGTTCCAATTCTTTATGACATTGTATGGTCCATCGTGAATTTCAACCTCTATGGTGTATCCTCCATTATTAATAAAAAAATGATACTCCTTTGCCCGTGTAAAATCATGGTAGAGATATCCTAGGCTATCACCTGCTCAAGTAAGGGAAATATTTTTAATTTCAATGCAACTTTTAAAACAATTACAATTCAAAAATTAGAAATTGCATCTTTAGATAGCGATGAATACTTGAACGAAGTAGCTAAGTCCATGGTGATTCAATATGTAGCACATCTATTTAAAAAATATAGACACACCTGAAAGCTTCCATTGCCAATACAAGCAATGACCTGCTTATTTGGTGTGGCTTGAGCATACCCTAGTGTGGCTCCTATGGACCAACCAATTGAACCATACTACATTTGGAACTCATACCTGCAAGATAAACATTAAAGGAAATTAGTTATAGAGCTTACATTGCTATCTAAACACTGCTAGTTGTTTACCCATATTGTTGGCTTCCTTTAACAAGTTAGGTTGTTGATTATAACCTTTGAGAACTTGACCTACCTTGTGAAACCTACAGCAAAAATGGTGCCATCACTGCTATTAACCCAAAATAAAGCAAATCACTGGCATTAAGATTTTAATAGTATTAATAGTATCTACTCTCTATTTCCACCTAACTTAAAATATTCAGTCCACCCATCAACTACAACCTTTGTAGAAAAATGTGTTGCCCTTTGTTTCCAACTAACTTAAAAGATTGTATTCCACCCATCAACTATAGCCTTCATAGGAAAATATGGTGGGCACGTACCCCAACTTTCTCCATCTCAGTTTAGTGATCACCAATTCACAATCTATTATGAAACATAATTTCTTAGTTGTTACCTTCAGTAGACAACTCCAATATTGTAGTCGAGTGCAATGTTACATGTAAAACCAAACAAAGGGATGGTAAATCAAATGGAGGCAAGTTTAAAATAGAAACAAAAATAAGAGAAATCTAACCTACTTAGATATAGACAAGCTAGTTACAGTGTGAGGATCATCCTTTGGCTTGTGGACATGAGATATGGGATGATTTCAACCTATCATTCACTAACCTTTTCGATTGCAAGCCTTCAAGAATATCCAGCTTCACAAATTCCTTCCTCAAAAAAAGAACAACCATTGTTAAAATATTTACAAAAAAATAAGAACATGGAAACAACCACTCGTTAAAACACTTGAATAAGAATAGAGAAACAATCATCGTTAAAACACTCGAACAAGAACAGGGTAAAAATCATCATTAAAATATTTAAAAAAATGAATAAGAGGATTTGTGTTTTTGGGTATGGGCTTAGGTGTTACCAGGTCAATCCATCGTTAAAAAAAACCAATGCAATGATTTCCTTATTCCATTTTTGTGTGAATTGTTTTTATGTGCAGTGACTTGGGGAATCTATGCAAAATTATAGTGAATACAATACTAAAAGAAATTATACCTCTCCAGGATGACGACAGATTAAGAGTTGTAGAGTCTACAATTGGGATGGATGAGAGTATAGAGGAAATGAAAAGATAAATTTTAGAGTGTGGAAAAATTAATGGGAAGGGAAAGATAATGGTCATAGTTGGAGCTATCAGTGAGGGCAAAACTATGTTGGCCAAAGGATTCTACAACCACAAGCATTACGGATTTTACAAATCAAGTTTCTTATTTGATGTACGTAAAGCATATGCATACAAAACAATGGAAAGCATGCAAGCTTTCTAATCTGAGTATGCTCCCTTTCGCTTCTCTTTTTTGCCTCACTATTCAAAATGAGGGTTTTGGAGTCGATTCTCTCAGATATTGTTTTCAATGTCGGTGTTCAGAGCTATTTCTAATTATTTTAGATGATATAGACCATCCAGACCAACTAGAGGGGCTTGTAGTGAAGGATTCAACAACCCAAATTTACCAATATCAAAAGATTGCTATTCCTTAAACATAATAAAATAAATAGCAAGCAATAATCCGAGATTTGCATACCTTTTTTTTCAAACAATGAGGTTAAGCAAGGCCAAAATCATGGCTTCTTAGGCCTTTGCATCATCGAATTGTAGCATGGAAATGAGGGGATCGATCACCCCTCCTACGATCAAATAAGCTTGACTCTTCTTAGAATTCTTTGTGAGCCTCTAGATCTCCTTGGCGGCCTGAGTTCGGGTCTCCCCAACACCATACAAAAGAGCCCACATAACATCCTACATGCCATGCTTGTTCCCACAAAACAAATCCTCCTCACCACACTTCTCAGACATGTCTTCCCCCATGATCATTAAATAAATAACAACTATTTGGTCTAAAATCCATGCAAAAAAACAAGAAATGCAACGATCCCCCCAATATTTTTCCCTCCCACATTCGCACCGAAAGCATAAATTTTTAGAGTATATATATATATATATATATATATATATATATATATATATATATATATATATATATATATATATTATATTATATATATATAGTGAGACCCTAAGAGGGCGGTTTTAAACTGCCCTCTTAAGATCTATTAGGGTGGTTTTTTACCGTCATAAAAAAACACCTTATTTTAGTTTTCATTAAAGTCTTTTTTGGTGTAGTGATTATAAGTAAAGGAAAAAGCATTTGATCGAATTTATAGGTATTCGAAAGAAGAAAAACATATAGTGTGCTTCTAGGGTTTTAAATCTTGCTTGTTCATTCCCTTGGACCCTTGCTCAAAGACTTTATTTTCAATCTTAGGGTTAGACATCATTGAATTACAAAATCATACTAGGGTTAGTCCTTGTATTTTTGCATCTTGTGTGTCTTGCATTGTTCTTTCATTTTCATAGCTTAGTTTAGAAATGCCAAAAAATAGGTGTATGCTTAATTGAGACATCAAAAATTTCTACCCTAGACTTGGAGCGAGTCCTAAAATCATTCCTAGTGAACCCATCCTTTCGCATCCCCAAGTGTAGAGAATATAACACACCCCTATGGTTCACCTCAACTCCTAGTGGTTCTTGATGATCAAAACAAAGAGCGAGCTATCTAGTATATCAATAGAACCTTGGTTAGCTATGAAACTCGATACATTCCCTTAGAGAATCTTTACCTTGTTGTTGTGTTTGCTTCCCAAAATTTAAGACACTACATGCTTAGCCATAAGATATTAGTGGTTGCAAAGTTTGATCCTTTGTGTTACTTAATATCTAAACTCCACCTCTCAAGTTGAATTGCTAAGTAGGTCTTAGCCCTTGGTGAGTTTGACTTGACTTTCATAGATTAGAAGGCTATAAAGGGTTAGGTGATTGCTAATCAATTAGCCTTCACTCCCCTAGAAGTTACCCATCCTTTGGTCATCGAGTTTCTCGATGAGTGCTTCAGTATAGAGGTTGAAGATTCAAAGTCTTGGACTTTGGTTTTTTATGGAGCTCGATGCATGAAGGGTGCTGGTGCTAGAGTCATTCTAGTTAATCCTAAAAAAATGCTCATCCCTCTATCTTTCAAGCTTAGTTTCTCTTGCACAAACAACACTACTGAGTACGAAGCTTTGATCCTTAGTCTTAGAGCAGCAGCCTTGAAGGTTAGAGTTCTCTTCATCTTTGGTGACTCTCAACTTGTGGTCAATTATAATAACAATGTTTATCAGACTCGAGATGATAAACTAAAACCTTATAAGGAAACTATCATCAAGCTTTTGCATACGTTCGATCGAGTGACCATAGAGTCTATCCCTAGATCCTCCAACCACCATTTGGATGTCATGGTTGTTGCTATATCTTTGTTTCCTTTGGAGTTGGATGATGATCAAGCGTCGATTATCATTAGACAACTTTGGGAGCTTGTGTTGCTCAATTCTTATCTTATTTTGTTAGATGTTTTGACCATTGAAGCTTCCCCATATGAGCCATGGTATATTGATATATTTAATTTTTCTTACAAATGGTTCTATTCTTGATGGCTTAGATCATAATCAGTGTAATATTTTTCTTAAAAGAGTGTGTTGATTCGTTGTAATTGGCAATACCTTGTATCAATGTTCTTTTGAAGGCATCCTCTTGCGATGCCTTAACTTCGATAAATCTTGGCTAGCTCGTAGTGAGGCTCATGAAGGTTTGTGTGAAGGCCATTTTAGTGGTAATGATATTGCCAAAAAGCTCCTTCAGATGGGGTATTATTGGTCTTCCATGGAGAAAGATGCATGTGACCATGGAGATGCTACAACAAGTGTCAGTACCATAATAACCTTGTTCATGCTCTTTCTCAACACCTTCAAGTTATTTCTTCCCCTTGGCCATTTTCCATGTGGGTATTGGATATTATAGGGAAGATTAACCCTATGTCATATGATGGTCACAAGTTTATCATAACAATAACAAAGTACTTCACTAAGTGGGTCAAAGCCATGCCTTTGGCCATGGTGATTGAAACTCAGGTTTCCAAGTTCATCTTTAACCAAATCCTTTGTAGGTTCAAGATTCCTTCGATGATTATTTTTGATAATAGTATTCCTTTTAAGAACAAGGATGTCAATACACTTTGTTCTAAGTACAAGATTTAGCATAGGTGATCAACTTCATATTATCCTCAAGGTAACAAATAAGTCAAAGCATCCAACAAGTCTTTGATAAATATCCTCAAGAATTTGGTTAGTAAGACCGATCATGACTGACATATCCAACTTTATCCAGCCCTATGGGCCTATCACACTAGTATACAAACTCCTACAAGTGCTTCTTTGTATGTATTATTGAGTGTCAAACACTGGTTAAATTTGTCCTATATATGTCATAGCACTCACATTTAAATTGTCAAACCAGGGAGCTCGTAGACTTTTGAAGTGCCACAATTGATACTGCTCACGTTACTGCTTTTGAGATGAATCCGTTCAACTATCATTGGGGGTGTTTGTAAAACATCAATTGATTCATCCACACAAATAAAACTTATGCATAAATAATATATATAAAAATAAACACATCACACTGAAAGTAGTAAACACACTTATGTAATTGAAAAGCTCACCACTCTAAAGCAAATAAATTTAATCTAAGAAATAAGCATACTATCATGCATAATTTAATCTACAAAAATAAATAAGAATGGGAGGAATACTGGCTTGGAGTGGGCCCAAGATCCAGAAGATCCTGCCCAATGAATCACGAAGACAACGCACAAATGAAAGAATGCTCAAGATTTTATTAATAGTGCAATGAAATATTACATGGGGTAATGTTCTCTGAAAAATTGCCTCCCCTCCTATAGAGAAGTTTGTGTGTTTATATAACACAAACACAAGACTTCTTGTTGCAGTTTTGTTACAACAAGCATCCTGGTTACAGTCTAAACTAGGATAGTTTAGTTATTGTACAGGCACACGATAAACAACTTCTCATCATTTTCTAGCAATTGGATGATTTCTACTTGGTTACGGTTCTACTTTTTTGAGTGGTTACGTGTTCATCCACTCTGGTTGGGACAGATCGTTCATTCAACAGTTTCCCACAAATGACGTGGAATTGTGGTCAATGGGGTCCTATATCCATTCGATAAACATGTATAATTATGGTGCCTGCCTGAGTAAGGTACCTTCTTGAGTAAGGTGCCTACTTGAGTAAGGCACCTACCTCAGTAAGGCGCCTGCTTGAGTAAGGTATCTACCTCAGTAAGATGCCTAATTGAGTAAGGCGTCTACCTTCAGTAAGGCGCCTACCTCAGTAAGGTGCCTTCATGAGTAAGGCACCTACTTGATATGCCTTAGTCTGATGAGTGGAATCATGCCAGGTCCATGTAGGACCTCGATTGACCAAAATATGACAAAATCAGGTGAATAACTACACAAAACACACTTCACGCACAGATTAGATAATACACATGATTTCATTAAATAAATACATAATGATTCATGAAAATATACAACTTATGATATATTGTCATGCAAAAACCGTTAGTACTTATACAAAAATATGAGCATATCTGGTGCTCATCATCCCCCATGCCTAATATGTGCCACGCTCTAGTGGCACCTGAAATCGATAATTGCCTCCTTCACATAGGCCACTTCTCCCTATTTATTTTTCTTACTAGTGGCCTTGTATTTCCCTTCAGTCTGAGGCTTTCATTTTTGCTGTGGGGCACTGGTTTATTGCGGGGCATTTTTAGGCTGTGCTAACCTTTGACTACACTAGCTTCTGGCTGTGTTGTGTTGGACTTCATTCTACATTGGTTTCCTAGTGCGTTGGCTATACCTCCCTGTCATGCTTGGCCCAACACCTGTGTTGGGCGCTGCTGCCATAGTCGTTTCTCCCTTCTAGAAGACCACTTTTGCTTCCTGCCATAAGTTAGTGAGTTGAGGGTGTAATTCTCCAAAGGGAATGTCAAAATCATACCTCTTTCGAATGACAATGCTAGCATTGTACAACCAAAGTTCTTCGGGGGTGAGGCCAAAATTTTCTTCTACGATCGCTGTTGCCTATGCCTCTGGTCCGTATATCCCCTGACTTTCCAACCATTTCCTCATCTTGGAAATCCAACCCTATGATGAAGCATAGATCTCCCAAAATTGGTTGTCCATAGCAGGGTCCACACAGATACCAGACCCTCTTTTGACCTTCTTGGCAACTTTCCTAGCTACCTTTGCTGCCTCGAACTCCTCACAGATCTTTTTAAAATTTTATTTTCATTTAGTGAAGGCTTGCATGCCTTCTTCCCATTATTCATCCGAGTGGGGGTTCGGTTTGGTGAATGTAACTCCGACCTTTATTTTGGCCCTCTTTAGCGATGTTTGAGACACCTTCCCTTTTCTTACATCTAGTATAGTGGTGGCTTGCATGGGGATATATTCCTTTCTTGTGGGAGATACCTCCTTGTTAGAAGATCCGATAATCTACCCTTTTGGTCTTAGGTCTCCTGTAGTTGTCTCCCTAATTCCTTGGTCGCTCGGTGCCTGCTCCTTGGGTTCTTTGGGTAGTGGCACATCAATTTTGGGTACCTGGCACTCCAAAGAGTCTTTCTTGGCCTCGGGTTCAGGTTTTTTCCCTTGGCTCGACCTTGAAGGCTCCTCATCGTCATCAATATCAATAATAGGAGTTTTTGTTTGAAAAACAAAATTCCCCTGTTCCTCTACAGTCACTCTATCAAAGGTGCATGAACCCTCTCCTACATTGACTTATTCATTTTAGGCATTTGAACTGACTGCCCTGGATGAGACTACCCTCTCTGGCAAGGTTGGAGAGTTTGTGGGCACCTCAATTACCCAATCTATTTGGGTATAGGTATCCCGCCTCTCAATCACCCTGATTTGCAACTACTGGTTCTTTACCTTGAGCTACTGGATCAATTGTTGTAATTGGGCGATGGTGGCCTCCTGCCTCTACATATTTATCACAATCATCTCCTTAAATTCCTCGAACAAAACCTACATCATGAAATTATTGCTTTTCTCTACATAGTCCTCTCCCATCGGTACCTCGGACTACTGTTGTAGTCTTATCGAAGACTACGAGTCTTGTGGACTGTAGGCGATCAAATTCAGCAAGGTTTAGGTCGTGAATCCAACCTCCATGCCTTCCTTTTCTTCTTTTATTAACAAAATTAGTTTTTGCAGGCGTCTCTAGCCATGTATGTGCTTTGTTCGTCGAGTTGAGGGTTTGGGGTTGGAGGATTCTGACCTATCCTTCGTATAATTGGGTAGAGAAATCTGCTCCTCCTCTACATCATCTAGTGAATTTTGGGGTTGTTCCCCTTTGAATATTCCCCCCAATTCAACCTTGTATCCAACCTCTGATACCACTTTCTCCTGCACATTAGAATGTTTGACCTTAACTTCTTTGATCGCTACTCGTAATTCGGCCTCTTTCTCTACTTCGACCACCACCTACTCATGCACACTAGAGTGCTCAACCCTTGTCATTGATAAGCTTCCCATGTGCTCTTCTGCATGGTGTATCAGGGGTGTAATTATCCTATGGTGGTCTAGGGAAGAGACCGTCCCTTGTTGGTATCACAACGCCTCATATTGCAGGGCATTTATCAGGTAGAATGGGATGTTAATTTCTCACTTGTGCACCAGGTGGTTCAAGAACTGCTTATGGTTCACATTCAGGTATGAATACTTCTGTGGTGCATGTGAAGTATCTCACAACCTACTCAAAGAGCTTCCTTAGGTGCATCGGGAGTCCTTATTTTGGGAGCCCCCCATGGTCGCATCAGACGTTCCTATGCCCGAGCAACAATTCTACACACTATTTTGTTGTGTCATCTTTGTATGTGCATTCCCTAGTGAGGGGAGATCGATGACATGAACAATGTGCTCTAGGGTGACTGGAATCTCTAGTTCGTGCAATCGAGCAAATCCTTTGCTCACAACGATAGTAAACTCCTTTGTTGCCTCTATGTCCTAGTCTTGGTTGACCATGCGATAATAATTCATCCACCCAGTCGCTTTGAACTAGTTGCGAACTTCTCCCCTAATCCCCTCAGTGTTTTTGGGTTCATGCTTTTTGAGCGCATGATTCTTTGAACGTCCTCCCATGGAAAAATATCTATTGATTTCTATTGGCTTGATGCCTTGTTCTAAGTAAGGCACCTTCTTATAGACTAAGACACCTAACTTTGGAAATTGTTTTTGCATTGGGGTTGGCAGGGTACGCCACCCGAATTGATTTCCAGCATGACGTATTAGGCATGAGGGGTGAATTCAATTCTTTCATCGATATTATTTTCAAAGAAGCATATCATATGAAAAATTACATATATATTTAAGAGAAATCATGCGCATACCTTATTGGTCATTTTGTGTTGCGTGAAGTATGCCAATTTGGTACTTGATAATATATTTCCCATGTGCTAATTACATCACCTTGGGTATTGCAATTCTGGTTCGCTCGAGGTCCTACGCTAAAAATGCGATGGATCCTATTGGTTCAGGTTGGGACGCATATCTCCTCGACGGTTGGCCTTGGGACATGTAGAGATCCTGTCCAATAATTTCAAAATATTTTTGGGTGCTTTCAGATTTCCATCACATGATATGATGGTGTTGGCTTTGGCTACTCCACGTATTGCCAAGTTGTGCATGTAATTTTGATTTGATCGAGGTACCTGCTTGAGTAAGGCACCTGCTTAGTGTCTGCTTGAGTAGGGCTTCTGCTTGACTAAGGCATCTGCTTGGTTCATGCTTGAGTAAGGCACCTACATCAATAAGGCACCAGAGTAAGGTGCAAACCTAAGTAAGGTGCCTACTTGAGTAAGGCGCAAACTTGAGTAAGGTGTCTACTTGAGTAAGGCACCTACCAAGGTGCCTACTTGAGTAAGGCACCTACCTCAGTAAGGCATCGGAGTAAGGTACCTACCTCAATGATGCACTTACTTGAGTAAGGTGCCTAACTCAATAAGGCACCACTTGATCATTTTTTTCTTTATCATGGTCAAAATGCCTCTAGAGTGGCACCTCCTTGGCGGAGTAAAGCACCTCCCTTCTGGAGTAAGGCACCTCACTTCTGGAGTAAGGCACCAGAGTAAGGTACCTCCCTTTCGGAGTAAGGTGCCAGAGTAAGGCACCTCCCTTCCGGAGTAAGGCACCAGAGTAAGGCGGCTCCCTTGATATATATATATATATATACATATAACTATATATATATATATATTTGATCATGGTCAAAATGCCTTCGGAGTGGCTCCTCCTTGGTGAAGTAAGGCACCTCCCTTCCTAAGTAAGGCATCAGAGTAAGGCGCCTCCCTTCTGGAGTAAGGTGCCATAGTAAGGTGCCTCCCTTCCTGAGTAAGGTGCTTCCCTTCCTAAGTAAGAAGCCTCCCTTCTTGAGTAAGGCATCCTTCCACCATTGAAAATTCAATAAGGGCTTATGTGTTCATTGATGCGAGGTTGATCAAGCCTCCTAAAATTCTCCTCGCACTACATTGGCGTCTACCTCATCCAGGAACGGGGGTGCATAATTTTTCTTTTGTGAGGAATTGGTGCCTACGCCCGTGCTTTAATCAGAAGTATCTTCCTAAAAATGCAGGTTCATGGATGCTGAGCCGATCTAGGCCTTGTGATCCAAGATTACTATTGTTTGAGCAATCAGGCCATTTCCCTACAAAAATAAAATGTAAAAAAAGAAAAATACTGTTAAACATAATTTGTGCTTATTAGGCCCTGGTTCTCAGGATGCCTGTAGCTTGCATGTGGATATTATTCCTGCAAAACACACTGTAAACTAAAAAATGGGAAACTACTCTAGCTTATTTTTTGTGGACACCTTTATGTTCACCATGTTGTTGAGAACTCTGGCAAAATTTACTTGGATAGGGTCTCCTGCATGCCTATTCTAGACTCTACCAGTAAGCTTTTGGTCGTGTGGTATGGGCACAGTCGGTGACCGTTATCTGTTAGAATGGTTTTGCTATCATCAATTGTCTTGACATGCACAACACCATTTCTGATGATTTCCAACACTTCGTACAATCCCATCTACCTTTGCATAAGTTTTCCCTTTCGCTCCTGGAACCTGAAATCATACAACAATACCCAGTTTCCTTATTTAAATGGTTTCGTTTTAATGTGGTGGTCATGCCACTTCTTCCTTTGCCTCTACATAATTTATGTTCTTTGTAGGGCATCCGTTCAAAATTTGTCTAGTTGGTTTAGCTACCAAATTCATTCCCTTTATGCTTCATCCAGGATCAGGTCTAGTTCTATCACCGTTATGAGCATCTTAACCTTGAAATCAATGGGCATCATTACATCCTTCCCGTATACCAGATGGAAGGGGGTAAAGCCTGTGGTTGATTTCCATGTTGTATTATACACCCACATTACCTTTGGTAATATTGCAACCCAATCATTTTTTTGTTACTACATGGTTTTTTTAAGGATGTTCTCGATTTCCCTGTTGGTCACTTCCACCTGCTTGTTCTCCTATGGATGGCAGGGGGTAGTCCTATTATGTCGAACCCTGTATTGTTTCATCAACACCTCAATTAGCCTGGAAGTAAATTGGGGTCCTTGGTCAATTGTAATTTCCTTGGGCACCCAAACCTCGTAAAAATATGGGCAACCAGGAATTCAGTTATTGTCCCTTCCTTGGAGTCCCTCAACGCCTGGACTTCGACCCATTTAGTAATGTAGTCTATGCAGAATAGAATATATCTCCTCCCAACCAAAGGTGGGTTGATGGGTCCCATGAAATCCATGCCCCACTTATCGAAGGGCTCAATATGCACGTGAAGTTGAAGGGACATCTCGTCCATGTGGGTTGGCCTACTCATTCTCTGGCATTCATCACACCTACTGGCATATGTGGCTATGTCTTTGAACATAGTGGGCCAAAAATACCCAATCTATAATACTTTATATGTAGTCCTTCTCCTTGAAAAATATCCTCCACATGGCTCATTATGATAGGCTTTGAGTATCTCCAAAAACTCATGCTCTACTACGCACCTCCTCATGATCTAGTCGGGACCTATTTTGAACAAGAGGTCATCAATCCATTAAAAGGAAGCACTTTTTTCAATCATCGCTTGCTTCTTCTGTAAGAAAACGTTCCCCATGGACAGGTGAACATCGTTTTGTCCTGGTCTTATTATCCGATATGAATTTGTGTACCCATTGAATCTGTCCAAAGGGGAGAAATATTTCCTTCTAGATAGTGTGTACAACACTTGATCAACGAAGAGAAGTGGGAAGTGATCCTTCTTGGTCGCCTTATTCAATGATCTGTAATCAATGCAGATCCTCCATTTCCCATTCTTCTTGGGGACCACCATGAGTGGTGACACCCATTCACTATCGAAAATTGGGTAGATGAACCCTACAGACAAGAGCTTCTGTAGCTTAGTTTTGATAATCTCTTTCCTAGCTGGGTTCATCCTTCTCTACGACTATCTGACTGGAGTTACATTCTCTTCAAGGTAAATTCAGTGAGTGCAGATCTCTGGATTTATTCCCTTTATATCTGAATAATATCAGTCAAATGCTTGCTTGTGTCTGGTTAGGAGCTCTTTCAATTCTGTCAGATGTGTGGAGGTCAACCCACTACTGAATTTCAACGTCCTGCTAGGCCCAATGTCAATTTTCCTGGTATGGTGATCTTGGGCATCGACCAATGGCAACTCGAGAAATGTGAGGGAGGATTCTCCTTGAAGTAATCCTATTATAACACCATTTTCATCAGTGTCCTCCTCCAATTATCTTAGTGCCATCACTAGCTGGAGCATGGACAATGAACCATCACCCTGTTCGATCGATGTGGGTTCACCCAACATGTCCACAGATTGCGCATGGGGAGAGACTATCAATATCTTGACATTTTATTAGTTTGATATGGTCATCAGTCCATCACAATATCTAATATAGGCATTATCTATAGCTAACCATGGCCTCCCCAAGATGAGTGGGTAACCACCCAGTCCTATTTTAGAATGTAGCACCAAGAAGTCCATCGGGAATTCCCATGCGTCAACTATCACGATGATGTCCTCGAGCATTCCCTCTGGTGCTATAGTTTATTGATCGGCTAGTTGTAACACCGCCTTGATGGGTTTTAGGTTCGTGAGCTTCAACTTCTACATGCTCTCCTATGGCATTACGTTGATGGCTACACCCAAATCAACTAAGGTGTTAGCCAACGAATGTCCTATTTTTATGGTCAACACTGGGCTGCCTGGGTTTCGTCATAATTTGCATTATAATAGTGATTTCCATTATTGTTCATAAACCAAACCTAGTGCATTTCTACCACTAAGTTATGAAAAATGTAAATTTTAAGGTCCACAAGTGTCTCCATTGATAGGTTTAATACATACATACATACATACATACATACATACATATCTATCTATCTATCTATATGTATGTATGTATATATAATTTGAACCATATATATATTAGGAGTCAAAGAATGGTTAAAATATGCACCCTTTACATTTTATTTTATGGACCATGTGAAATTGCAAAAAAAAACACAAACAAACAACAAAACTTAGGTTATTAGAAATCTTCTATCAAAGCACAATAACATGTAAGAAGTTGTAACCTTTAGTATTATAGACAAAGAGAGTGATAAAATAAAATAAACTCCATGCATCCTGAGGATATAGTTTAGATGGTAGAGTGTTTTCTTCACATGCGGAAGGGGAGGTACAAAACATGGATACCCTAGATCTCCACTCCATTCTTTGCAATTTTATTTCAATGGACTTACTTCAATAATTTCAATGATGAGCATACTCAAGGATTATTTTGTTATAATTTATTCATTTCATCATTAAAATCAATATCATGAGGAATGGCATAACTTTGTAGTGGAAGCTAAGTGATTTTACTATAGGATGAAGATCAAGTTCCTTTGCAATAGGATTTACCTGACTAAAGCAATGGATTCTAAGCAAGATGTTGATACCATGGATCTATCTATATTTACTGTAATGTGGCTTGAGGCCCATCACACCATTAAGGTCTAAGGATTCATCAAATGCCATCACCAATGTGTTGATAGATTTAGGTAGCACGCATAAGTTTATTGACAATAAAATAGTGAAATATTTGAACCTTTATAACAATACTACTATGCAAGATAAATTTTAGGTATTTATTGTAAATGGTGGTATAACTTAGTGTTAATATTGTACAACTGATGATAGCATCTAGATGGGAGAAATTTGATTATTTTTTTGCCATGGATCTAGGTAGTTAGGATGTCATTTTGGGGGCATGATGGCTTTTACAACTCAGAGAAGTAACTATTTATTTGCAAAGGTTATATGTAAAATGGGTGGAATATGGAAATATAATTTGTATCCAAATAATCAAACCTTATCTTTTTTAGGTATTTAGTTCACACAAATGAAAAAATCATAAGGAAACATGGTTGTTGCTTATTCATCAAAGACAATTGCATGGAGGTCTAGTCTTCATGATTTCTCACTCCAACTCTACCTTCATATATAAATTCTATTGTTGATGCTACATGATAGTATTTTGGGAATCCATATATCTTCCACCTAAGCATACACATGATCATTCCATCCATCTAATTTTGGTATGTCTACCTCCCAATATTTGTCCTTACCACTATCACCATCCCTACAAGGTAGAGATAGAGAAGTTGGTTTAAAATATGTTGGAGTAAGGAATTATCCATATGATCATCAATTATTAAACGATTCCATTGGTCATGGTTTGATATAAGGTAAATTATTGACACATGTATTCATATTTTCATCTTCTCAATAATATCATTCAAAGATATATTTCCTATACCTACTATTGATTATTTATTGGATGAACTTCATGGCACTAAATGATCTATGAAGATTGACTTGTGTTTTGAGTTCCATCAAATTAGGGTTAGAGATAATTATATACCCAAGACTATTTCTCATACAAATGATGGCCATTACAAGTTTTTAGTCATGTCCTTTGGTCTTACTAATGCTCCTTCCACTTTTTAGAGCTTCATAAATTCTATCTTTTATCCTTTTCTTCACAAGTTCAAGTTAGTCTTCTTTGAAAATTTTCTAGTTTATAGTAAGACCTAGGAAGCTCATTTAGCTCATGTTGATTATACAAAAATTTTAGGTCTTACTAGGTATTATAGAAAGAGTTTGCATATTTTTAGCTCTTACTAGGTATTACATAAAATATGTTCATAACTATGGCAAGATTTTAGCCTCATGCATATCTCTTACTAATACAAACGCTTTTGATTAGTTAAAACTAGCTTCCTAAGCCTTCAATACCCTAAAAGAAGCTATGTGTTCCTCCCTTGTTTTAGCTACTCTTGATTTTAACAAACATTTTGTCATTGAGTATGATGCATTAGCAATTTGTATTAGAGTTGTCATTGGATTTTGAAAGCAAGTAACTCTTTGACAAGAATCAAGGCTAATCTACTTATGAGAAGGATATGTTAACTGTTTTGCATACCATAGATAAAAGGAGGTATTATTTGTTGATATGATGCTTAATTATCAAAATGGATCACAATAACCTCAAGCATTTCCTTGAACATCTCTCTTGTCTTGACCAAAATAAATGATTGATCAAGCCATAGGTTATTATTTTTCCATTAAGTAAAAGAAGAAAAAGGAGAATGTGGTGGTTGATGATCTATCTCAAACAATGAGAACACCATTTCAATTATTACCATCTTTAGTCCTCTTCCATAATGGATTTCACTTCTTTAGGAAAAGTGGCATTCAAATTCAAATATTGCTTGTATATTTCATGTGTAGAGGTTGGCTCTCAATTTCCTCCTTTATTATTATATGTTGATGGGGTTCTTTGCAAGAAGGATTGACCTCATATTCCTCTATCTTCATAGTCAATACTACTACTCTAGAGGATTGTATGCATATACCCTATTTGAACATTTAAGATTCTTAAAACTTATTGATAGGTGAATCAATCCTTTTATTGGAAAAAATTAAAAGCATATATCAAGATATTTATGGTTGAATATGAGGTATGTTAGTGAAAAAAGAGGTAAAATATTAACTCCCTTGTCTCATTATAACTTTTTTCTATTCTTAATCACCAATGAGAGTACATTTCAATTGATTTTGTTGAGGTTTTTCAAATCATAAGAAAAAATGATGACTCTTGTCCTAGTAGATTGTCTTTTAAAGTATGCTTATTTTTATACCCTACATCATCCCTTCACAACTAGTAAGGTTGCTAAGATGTTCCTTGACTCTATTTTCAATTGTGGGGAATATCCAAGTCCATTGCTAATGATTGTGACCTTGTTCTCACCATAAAAATATAAATCCTTACTTACTCTCAATGATATGTAGTTGAATATATCATATTCTTATCACCCTTCATTGGATGACCAAATGGAGATTATGAATAAAGTTATAGTTACCTTCATTGTGTTGCCCAATGTTAGAGGTATTACATTATTTGGTACCATTGAGTACCATGAAGTACCTTTGAGTACTATTATAAATATTTAGTTTAGGGAGTGTGTTTAATATTTGTCTAAAGTATGTGTCAAAGTGTGAAGAGTATTTATGTGTCTTGTAATTAAGTGTGAAAGGTGTCAATCATGAGTAAAATATGTCAAGTTTGCAAGTGAAGAGTCATGTGTGTGGAAGTGAAAAGTCATATTAGATGTGTCAAGATGTGAAGTAGGTGGTTATGTAATCATGAGAAGATTTTTCATAATGAGAGGCATGTGAAAGGTTGCATCTCCCATGTGTTTGAGGAGAGCAATAGTTAGGAGTATTGAAGAGTTTATTATGTAAAGTTATATATTGGAGACAAAGCTCCATGCTATGTAATAGAGTAATAGAGTAATCAATATAATTGAATTAGTTTCATAATGTGAGAAAAATATTTTATGAATGTAATAGAGAAGTATTTTTTGTGTGCAATATTGTGAGCATTATTGTGTGTGATTATTTGATCTTGGAGAAATTTACCTATGATATAATTAGGCATATTTTCCAACAACAATATCAAAGTTACCTTGGTTTAAGAGCTATATTGATAGAGAGCATGAAGAGTTGATAAATATATTGAAGTGGAGGAGCTATTTGAGTAAGGATTACTGCAGAGAAGAGATTGGAAGTAGGAGCTTGGAAAAAGATATTGTCAAAGAAGACAACATTTAAGAAGAGATGAATCAGAGGAATGACTTGAGAAAGGAGAGGATTTGAATTTTGTACGAAGATATTTGAATATTGAAGAAGAAGATATTAAAATTTTTGACGTAAGAGGATATTGAAGACTGAACATGATTAAACGATTGAAGCTTTCAAGAAGAAAAAGTGGTGGAGAGTGAACGTGCCACAACCCACTTTGGTAGGACTCTTTTATGAGATGGATTATGTATATATATGTGATTATTTAATGCTTGGATATTGATGCATTGGAATGATTATATTCATTTGTTATTTTGATTATATTGTATAAGATGTGATATTGTTGATGTTATACTTGATTGTACGACTAGGTACTCTCGTAGGTGGACAAGGAAGTTGACCACCAAGAATGAGATACTTTATAAGGGAAATGATGGTCAATTTAATTGAATATAGCTCCAGGGTAAGATTTATTCGTATTTAGATGCATCTCATATTGCATGTTTGAAATCATACCATCGGTAAGGAAGTTGCTTTAAGCAACGAAGTCACCTTTAACAGCAGTGGATAACCTAGAAGTTATCGTAAAATCTTCTGTGTATATGGTTGACTAATGCTTGCCTTGGTTTGTTTGTGTTTGATCAATGTTTATCTTCATTGCATATATGTTGGGATGCTTTGAAAGATAAATATTCTCCTTGATGGTATAGAGTATTGCAATAATGAGTAACATTAGCAAAATATTTATTAAATTGCTTTGAATTTTTTTATGATGTTAATTAGTTAACATTAATACATATTTATTTAAAAAAAAGAGATTATTATGAAATAATCATTTTATGAACATTAAAGTGATATAATGTTCTTTATAAATAAAGTGGATTAAGTTAATTAGTGATGATAAAATCAAATTGCAAATATATTAAACTTGCAAAAAGGAGGTGGGCTCCATTTTTATTAAAGATATATATATATATATATATATATATATATATATATATATATATATATATATATATATATATATATATATATATCAAAGCTATTATTATTATTATTATAAGGGAGGAATAATAATAATAATAGTATTATTGGAAAATTCATTTTCAACGAGAGTTTGCAAAATAAATTGTTATCTTCTCTCATAAAAGGAAAAAGGAGAAGGTTTTGAAGAGCTGGTTTTACATGTTCTTGAGAAATGTATCGGGGGTTTTTTTTGAGGATGATTGGGGTTTCCATGGAGATTACTTTCAATTGATGGCCATGGTAGCAGTAATGGCTTGTTGAAGTAGATGAGGCAAAGAAGTTGTGGAATATTGATTGGGTTTCCTTTTGAAGATCTCTAGGTTATGCTTTATTTCCTTGGATAGATTTAGGAAGATGCTTTGGTAAAAATGTTGTTGTATACTCTCGATTGTTGCTACATATTATTTGGTAAAAAGACTATTGAATACCTTAGGTTATTGCTAAATATAGAGTAAAAAGGTTGTTGTTTGTTCTCGATTGTTGTTACATTTTCTTTGGTAAAAAGGCTATTGAATACCCTAGGTTGTTGCTGCAATTTTCTTTGAGAAATATAGAGTAAAAAGGTTGTTGTTTACTCTCGATTGTTGTTGCATTTTATTTGGTAAAAGGTTGTGGATTACCTTGGGTAGTGGCTGCATTTTTATTTGGTAAAAAGGCTATTGAATACCCTAGGTTGTTGCTGCAATTTTCTTTGAGAAATATAGAGTAAAAAGGTTGTTGTTTACTCTCGATTGCTACTGCATTTTATTTGGTAAAAATGCTATTGAATACCCTAGGTTGTTGCTGCAATTTTCTTTAAGGAATATAGAGTAAAAAGGTTATTTTTTACTCTCGATTGTTGTTGAATTTCTCTTTGGTAAAAGGCTATTGAATACCCTAGGTTGTTCCTATGATTTTATTTAAGAAATTTAGAGTAAAAATGTTGTTGTTTACTCTCGATTGTTGTTGAATTTCCTTTGGTAAAAAGGCTATGATAACCTTAGGTAGTAGCTACATTTATTTATGGTAAAAAAGCTATTGAATACCTTGGGTTGTTGCTACAATTTTCTTTAAGAAATGTAGAGTAAAAAATGGTTTTTGATTACTCTCAATTGTATGGTTGCACTTGTGCTAAAGGTTACACTTATGTTAAGGGCTACAATTATTTTAAGGACTGTATTTGTGTGTTAATATTGCACTTGTATTAATGGTTGCATGAATGCACTTATGCTAAAGGTTGCACTTGTGTTAAGGGCTACAATTGTTTTAAGGACTACATTTGTGTGTTAATGTTGCACTTGTATTAATGGTTGCATGGTTGCACTTGTGCTAAAGGTTGCACTTGTGTTAAGGGCTATAATTGGTTTAAGGACTGCATTTGTGTGTTAATGTTACACTTGTATTAATGGTTGCATGGTTGCACTTGTGCTAAAGGTTGCACTTGTGTTAAGGGTTACAATTGGTTTAAGGACTGCATTTGTGTGTTAATGTTGCACTTGTATTAATGGTTGTATGGTTGCACTTGTGCTAAAGGCTACACTTGTGTTAAGGGTTGTATTTGTCTAAATGTTGCTCTTGTGTTAATGGTTGCATTTGTGTAAATGGCTATAATATTGGATTTTTCTAAGGCTTAAGTAGATAAGAAAACCAATACTAAAAGAAGTACGAGATTCCCTCTTTGTATGAATTTGCTTGTTGCTATGATAAGGTTTTTAAATTAAGATTTGAATTTATGGGTGTTTACATTAAGATCTAAAATAATGGACGTGGAGTCCATTATAGTGAGAATGTTATGGGCTTCTCACATGATCATTTTTAAAAGGGGCATGGAGTCCACTTTTAATAAGGAAATTATGGGGTTTCCTTATGGATAATGATTATTTTATAGTATGGAAATAAAATTGGGCATGAAGTCCTCTTGAGTGAAGGAATTTATGGGGTTCCTTCACATGATTGGTTTAAAATAAATATAGGAATGTAAGCATGTATTTCTATATATTGTTTGATGGATGCATTGAATATGAAAGAGCAATTAGGATTGCATATCATATGATGGAGTTGTTTTGATCCCTTAATCCAACTACCTCTCAATGGAGCTCGAGGAATTTAGTGGACAAGGATATGGATAGAAAGGATTCTATCATGCTTCTATCAGAGAATTATATTGATTATGTTTATGACATAAATGGTGACTCAAGAAAGAAATGTATTATTGATTAAACATGGGTTTGATATCAAATTATTATGTTAATGAAGGTTTTGTTATTAAGTCTCTTCATCATGAAAGGATTTGTTTATTGATAATTAATGTATTGCTATTATTGTTTACAATTCCTTTTGAAAATATAAGTTTTTAGTTCTTTTTATTATAGAAAAAGGGAATGTTTTCTATGAATGGAAAAATGAATTGTAAATAGATGGAAATTTGAATTTATTAAATGTAAGATGTTCAATGCTTTTGAAGTTATGCAATAAAGGTATTGCTAATATTTTCTTAAAATAAATATAGCAAGCATGTTTTACTTGTGAGAGAAAGAGAGAGATATATAATGTTGGATTTATATTATGTTATGTTTTGGGGGATCTTGAAGGGTATTATGGGAGGGAATGCTTATAGAAACCTGGTTAGTACCCTTGTAAAGATAAATCTTGAGATTTGGTTAGTTATGGAGAGGCAACTATTGAATTGGTTGCAGTAGGTACATCTTGAGTGGTGTAACTCAGAAGTACTCCCAAAAGCATGGAGATTTTTAGGATGGCTCTTAAGGGTGGAGTTTGAACCACATTTTCTATCATAGAGGTTAGAAAATAAATTGCAACTTAGGTAGTGATGGTGCTTGAATCAGAAAGATTTAGGCTACCATGAGTATTATCACATAGAGTGATAATGTCCTTAATGAGCCCGCAATGGAGGTGTGGTCAATAAGCACCAAGTATCAAATGTCTCATCACAAAGATGATATATCTACACTTTAATGCATTATAATATTCACCTACATATATTGACTTATGTAAGCTGAAGGAAATGGTATCCCCTTTTGATGGACTAAAAGGTATAATCCCTACATTGTGGTTAAGTTACATTTAATTGCAAAGAGTATAAGGAACGTGGGGAAACCATTGATAATATATTTTCTAATTGTGAAGGTTTAGAAAATTTAACCCCAGAAGTATCTATATGACGATGGCTTGTCTTGTCCACTTAAGTATTGTTGGCCACGACATAGACTCAAATGTGGTTATGCCTTAACTATGGGAATATCTTTGGTGTGAACCTTATTGTGAATCCCTAAAGAAAAAAACTTTCTCTTGGGTTGGTTAGAATTGGGTTATTACAAAATATCATGGAGGAAGATGTCATACAACATTGTTTGGAGGAGAATTCATTCATGAAAGTACACTATGAGAAAGCACTTAGAGAAAAAATAAATAAAAGAGCATGTTGTGAGAAAGTGCTTCAAGATAGCCTACTTGGACGAAAAAAAAAGAGAAGAGGATGATGTGGAGAAACCAGACTAGAAAGTATTGAAAACTAAAGATACAAATTATTATATAGAGCTTTGAAATATTGAAAGTTGTGTGAAAGTTGATAACAAATTGGTGAGAAGATGAGGACAAGTTGACTACTAGCAGAATAGAGAGTGCCTTATATAGACAAGGAGATATTTTAACAACTAAATAAATTCATATGAGCAATGATTTGAAGAATAAAGGAAGAGTGTCAATTGGGAGTAATCTATGAGAACAAAAGTAGAGATGACCAAATAATGTGAAGGGGTGGCTAATGTTTGGAGTGAAAAAGAATGTCAAATTCGAGGAGAGTCATGTACATCACCATTGAAGGACCTACAAGTAGATAAAGTAGAATGAAACACCTAAAATTAGTGGAATACGGGTTGGAACAAGGGTTAAGGTGAAACGTTTGATGCAAACAAGTGTTTAAAAAAGGTAAATGGCATTGGTTGAAAAAGGTAAAAAATGAACATTATATAGTCTTGTTAGAAATATATTATATTCCATCATTTGGGTCATGTAAATGCATCTTCCAAGGTACATACTTAGGATATTATATTACTTTATGGGGAAGTTATCTAGTTACTTCATGCAATGTAATAAATGCACGAGTGTCAATGTACAAGATATATATGTGCAAGTTATCCCTTGCATAGCTAGGTAGAGTGTTGGCCAAGGAACCTATTTTACTATATAAGAAGGGCCTCATTGTAATACATATATAGAGTTGAGGGACATAGTCAGATATAGTAGCTTAGAGCATACTTGTAGGTAGTAGCACAGTTTTGTGTATATCACCATCTATTAGTTATGGATGCAATGTAGTTTAGTAGCTTTATTAATGAAGTGTTCATTTCCTCCATAGCTAAATTGTATTCTTTTTTGTCATTAATATTTACAACATATTTCAATAATATAGTAGATTTACTTTCTTTCATATTATTCTGCATCTTGTGATTGTTATCTCCCATTGCACATTACATAAAAGCTAATAGTGGTGTTAGAGCCACAATATATCTAGCCATAATAGATCAATAGGGAAACCACCATTATAATCGAGCCTAAGTTTTTTGTCAACCTGATGCGCTATTGGACCAACCACTATAAAAAACTCTTAGAAGAGTCTAGGTGGTAGAATTAGGGAGAGCCCAAGTGAGGAATTAAATAAATGTTAGTTCTAGAAATACTGAGATTACATTTGACTATAGTCTTTCCACAGAGTTGCAAGAAAAACTCGTGAAGACTAGGACTCAACATTCAATCCACTAGATTGGTAGATCATCTAGTGAAGATCATTCAAAATATTTGGATTTTGTTAACTATTACCTAATTTTTTTTTTGGATAATTAATTCTTAGAGGATTGAGACTCTTCCTACAACAAAAATCTAGGAGACTCCAACTCATTACCTGAAGGTCGATGTGTCTTCATAGTGCGGAGATTAGTTCCTTGTGCAAGAGAAGAATAATGTGAAATAAGACTTATGGTGAAGAGTCATGGTGAAGTCAGGATATTTAAGATCTTCATTGCTAGATTGAAGAACTTCAAAGTTGAAGAATAGGCCATAGAAGTCTTGATACAAAAATAAGACCATAGAAGACTTGAATAAAAAGCCATATAAGCCTTGAAGAAGAAGCCACATAAGTCTTGATACTGAAAAGGCCATAGAAGACTTGATACTAAAAAGGCCATTTAAGCCTTGATACTAAAAAGGCCATAGAAACCTTGATACTGAAAAATGTCAAAGAAGCCTTGATATGGAAAAGGCCATATAAGCCTTGATATTAAAAAAGCCATAGAAGCTTAGATACTGAAAAAGGCCACATAAGACTTGATCCTGAAGAAGAATTCAAAGAGGATATTTGATTCATAAGTAGATTAATATTTTAGTACTAATATTTTGTTGTAGGAAAATAATATTTAGTGAATTGAAAAACTTCCTAGAAGAAAGTTAGGAAGAGTATCTTCTTCAGAATCAGTTAGGAAGAGTATCTTCTTTAGAATCAATTCAGCACCTAAAGCAAAATTGAAAAGATCAGGAGAAGATCTCATTGAAGAACTTCTAGTTTTGGAAGAAGAAGAAGAAGGACTAGGAGAGTCCTACTCATATCTAGAAGTAGTAGAATCAGATATCTAGAAGAAGATCTCACTACCAACACTTCTAGAAGTAGAAGGTTGACGAGAAGATCTAAAGGAAGACCAATAGAAGCTCCAAGATCAAAGACCTTGGGAAGGTCTCAACAAGCATCTAGTAAAAGGCTATGATAGCCTTATTGAAGAAATCATCAAAGGAGAACTCACTGGAGAAATCCACTACCAAGGAGAAGCCCCTGATAATGAAGGACTTGGTATAATTATCGCCATCCGACAAAAAGCCCAAGAGAAGGAGAATTTGACAAGGACTGCCAAATTCGAGAATAAGAATTTGGTAAGGATTATCAAATTCCAGAAGAATAATCCAATGAAGACCTCAAGATATTTATAATATTGAGAAGAAGATCCTACTTGAAGTTAGAATTCAATAAGAATACTTGAATATAGAAGAAGCTCACCAAATCTAGAATATTTGAAGATTACCTCTCATAGAAAGAGAGCATTGCTTTAGAGACAAAGATTTATACAAATCTATAGCATAAGGAGGATACCACAAGAGGAGAAAAAGCCACCAAATATTAGGCTTGTGAAAGAAATTTTGAGATCATATTTTAGTGTAGAAGTTATTGAGGACAGTCTATAAAAAGCTACAAGATCATACTCAAAGCAGCAACTTTGTGATATTAGACACCAAGATACACATCCTCTACAAAAGCAAAAAAAGAGAAAAAAAAGCTTTTAAAAAGGTATGCAACTTTTGGTGCAAATAGATTCGTTAATTGGATTACTTATCAGATTTGTTAAAGCACCTTAATGTGGATTAAAGTTACAAGAAGAAAATTTGGATTACAACTTTCAAAAGTGCAAAAAGAGAAAAGTTATTTTTAAAGTTAATTTGCACATTAATTAGGATTTTATTATATTTTAGAATTACATCTATCAACTTCCTATTATCTACTTTAGAAAAATAAAAATAAGACAAAGCCCTACAATATTAATTGTAGTGAAATTGCAGAATAACTCTTAAAGATTCATTTCAAATTATTCTTGATTAGTTGCAATAAATTGATTAAGTGCATTAATTTGAGAGTTGATTGGAGTGATAAGGTGAAATTGTTAATGCATTAAAATAAATTTTATTAGATTCATTTGCACTATACTTTTACTCTCAAAAGAATTATTTTTTGTGTTCTTGAGAAGGGCACAAATCAAAAATTGTCAAAGTGTCTAAAGACACTATTAATGCACAAAAATTTGCAATACTTAGTGGCCAAGTGAAGCCATAAAAACAGGTTAGAATCCTCTAAAACTTGGAGAAGAATATGACTGACCAAAATCAGAAATAGAAGCTTCAAAAATTAAGACTTGGTGAGTCTCAAATCCAAAGCATTATAGGGTTAGTTACAAGGAGAAAAGTGCAGAAAAATGCATCTTATAAGGAGCTTATATATAATTATATCTAATCTTGGATTTGTCATTATAATATCCAAGAAAAAAAGGGAAGGTGTCTAAGAAAAAATACAACCTCAAAACCCCTACACTGCATTCAAAAACTTTGCAATACAAATCAGAATATTAGACCTGCAAAAAGAAGTGCAAGAAAGGGTGCAAAAGGTATCTTATTTACAAATATTGTTACATGGGATAGCACTTCTCTAACTCATTCTATGCAGGATAAAGGGTATATTGAAAGGTGCTTCAAAGGAACAATATAATCAGGGTAAAACATTCAATGGTGGACAAACACTAGCATCCTCCCAAGCATATAAAAGAGCCATTAATATAGGCTCATCTTCTATGTATCTTGGATGGTCGAACCTGCAAAATACAAGGTAAAAATCCAGGGAGAAATAAATCAACATATGAGCAAAAGGAAATAGATGCAAGCAGACTGGAACCATACGTACGATCAAGTAGTATTCACTACCTCAAATGAAGCATCACAGAGTCTTCATCAAAATGCTGCCATATCCCCACAAAAGCTCCTTCATATCTCCTTCATAGCTCCACCATGAGCATTGCTTGATTGAAAAAATCTTAGCTCCAACAAAGTACAACAAAGAACAAGGTGGAAGAATACGTTTAAAAGGCTTGCAAGAAGGCATTGATAAGACAAGGGCATGCAAAGGGAAGAAGGCACCACTTATCATTCTCTAAAAGAACCCTAAAAAAATACCCACGAAGGAGATGTTACAACTTTGTCTTGGTGTCTATACTCGATGCAATAGAGGATTTATCTACAGTCAGAAGTGTTATAGCAAGAAGATCATATATGTTGAGGTAGAAACATCCCTTGGATAGTGCATGAAGAGGGGATAAAAGACATTTTTTAAGTGGAGGTGACACTTGTCACAAGCATTAGATCAATACCAGCATCTCCATAAAACTCTCTAAGTATTCTTAGAACGTCTTAAAATTGTTGTGACACTTGTCACTTGATGGACTGCCTATTAAAAGTGACTTGGACCAAGCAAACCTGCAGCAACTCGAAGAAAATTGGTAGCAACTCGACTGTAACTCAACATAAATTGGTAGCAATTTGGTAGCTGTTGGTCATCAAATCCACACAGAAAGGACTTTCGATGGGTTTGCGTGCCCTGGACCTACGACCAACATTGAAAGGCCAAGGGGAAGAGATGCCCCTCATGCCAATCTCCGGAGAAAGGCCGGCTCCTATACTAATCTACTTTTGGGGGTTTGAGACAAGAGTGCAGGAAAGAAATAAAAAGAGTAAGGGTTAGGAAAAGAAATAAAAAGGGTAAGGGTTAGAGAAAGAAATAAAAAGAGTAAGGGTTAGAAGATGATGATTTAAGGTGGGAGAGAACAGGAAGCACGATTACTCGCTAACAACTCGAATAGCAAGCAAGAAATACCAAGAATAACATGAAAGAAACGAAATGCCGAACTTCCTATGTATCCTCTGGACGGGTTCGCAGGGTTCTCCTTCTCTCTCGCTGGAATTCAGGGTTCAGAGTAACAACGATTGAGATAAGGGAATAACAGAAACCTCGATCCACCAGGCAGCATAAAAGAAAGCGACAAGGCATTTTTCCTCTCCTATGTATCCTTCAGGGTGAATTTTAGGGGTTCAGTCCCCGATCGCACATCGGATTCAGGATTCAGAGTCTCGGTACGCAAACGAGAAAAGACAAAAGAATTAAGCACAGAAGGCAACATAAAAGAGAGAAATGGAGCACAAAAGATCTTTAGTATTAAACGCAGGACATCAAGTTACAACAACTTTCTAGCAGAAAGTTCCCCCCCTTTTACATTGCAAAGCCTAGGTTTTTATAGAGGACCCGGCCCTCTGAATCATTATTACAAAAATGGCGGAGTACACCCTCGGGCCCTGAGAAATCGGCTCCTCGCTGCTGCTACGGATGATCTCTCAAATCGGCTACCAAAATTGGTAATGGTGACCGAGTCAACCGAGGAAAGACGCATTAAATGAGCCACCTGGGTGTCCTTGGATTGCAGGTGCGGTGCTCGAGTGGCGGCCATGCTTGCCGGGCTCTTCTTCACGGGCTGATACTTCGCATCCAATTGCCAAAAATGAGCAACGGGCTTATCGGGCAAGAAAATATGCATTTATGAGGCTCTCTGACTGCCTCGAGAAAATGCCCAACTTGGGAAGCATTCCTGGGAAGCGCCTCGCTGATTTTCGCTTCGCAAAACTACTTCGGGGGCATGGAGTGCCGAAGCCGATCTTCCTCTATCCTTCGCTGCTTCGCTGGCAAAACTGCTTCGCTGATGGGTCGGGAAAACGCTTCGGGCCGATCTTCTTTTGAAATGGCGGTTCGGGGGAGTTTTGGCCGAAACACTTTCTCGACCTCTACTGCTTCGGGTGAAAACTGGCCGAAGTGGATTTTAGAAATACTTCGGGCCCGAAGTAATTTCTTTGCCTTAGCCGATTCGGGCTATCTTTTCTTCTTCGACGAAGTTGCTTGGATGCTGCTTCGCAAAACTCTTCACCCGAAGTAGTCACTGGGAATGCTTCGGGTGCGAAGCGTTTCCTTCGTCCCTTTCTCGGCAAAGTTCTCGCCCGAAGTGATGATTTGAAGCGCTTCGGGCCCGAAGCTCTTTTCTTTTCATTTTGTCCACCAGGGGGCGATAGGGAAAACCAAAATTGCTATAACTTATAAACAAAAGAAAACTTTCAACAAAACAAATATTATACAAAGTTTCAATTTTTCTGCCCCTTGGTGGAATGTGACAATATTGTCAACATTCTTGGCGGCTCATGGGGCAACGAGCTCGTCTCGGTGGTAGAACCCTCAGCTTTTATCCATTGGGCCAGAGTTACCTCCAGACCCTTCTCCTTGTTCCTTTTCTAGGGGCGCTTCCACAGCTTGTCCTTCCTCTTCCTCTTCTCTCTCCTCTTCTTCCGCTACTGCTTCTTCTCCTCCTGTCGCCATTGCTTCTGCTACGTCTTCAGCCATTGGCAATGGGGCCAGGCGGACGCGGATATTTCTCAAGGTTCGGCGAACCTGAGACCAGACGCTTTTCGTGAACAGCTCTTGATTCTCCAGGGACTTGACCAAAGCGCGGAACCTATCGATCTGCCCGATTTCTGCATGCTGGGACCTGGTATGCAGATCGTTTAGGGAAGCGACGATTCTATAGTATTTCAATATGTAATCAGCAACCTGCTTCTCTATTATTGGTTCGGCCCACTCGTCTATCTCCGAAACGTTGCCTTCAAACTGCTGCCACTTTGGCATGATTTCTTCCTTGGCTAAGGGCTTCCCATCATTATCCGTGAAGCTCGGGAAGCCTAAGGAGAAGAGGTCCTCGAAGTAGCCCATTGACGCGCGCCTCTCGCTTTCGAATGCGTCCAGTAGGATTTTTGCCTTTTGAGCTTTCTTGGCTATGGAGAAAAAGGTGCGAACTGTGGCCTGGGCTGTTGACCAATCCCTTGCTGTCCGACTCATCGCTGCGAGCTTCAAATCTTGATACCTTGCATCTTGGACCTTGAGGGCCAGCTTGAGTCGGGCTCTGACATTCTGAATGACTTCTTCGACGATTGGCCCTCCTTCGATGGCGGCAACCTGGGCTTCTATGGTGTAGACTAAAACTGAAAGGGCACTGACAGCCCGAGACCTAAAACTCTTGAGCAGATGTGAGCGAATCTCCTTGATTTTGCTCCTATCAAATAGCCCTAGGCCTTCCTTCTCGTGCAGCTGGATCTGAGCTTGCAAGATCCTACTTTCAAGCTCCTTGGCCCTCAAATCATTTTTGGCCTGCCTTTGTGCTTGATTCTCAGCTGTGCACTCCAGCTGTGCTATCTACAGCTTTAGGGCGTGTGCTTCTTTCTGCATCAGCTTGCACTGCTCCTCGGCCTCTGCCAATTTGGAGCGAGCCCTTGCTAGCTCCTCCTCCAGCTTGATGTTAGCACTCTCGGCTTCGAACCTGCGCTTGTTGGCAATGTTGGCATGCGCCTTGAAGGTCTCGATTCCAATGTGCATAGAGGCGGACTCCTTGTCCACGTTCAGATGTTCCAAGTCCTTTTCTTTATCCTGATATTCATAGTCCACTGGAGTCATTTCATCCAGGGGCTTCTGGACTTTGGGTATCTTCTTTACTTTATGCACCTTTCCCGCCTCGAAATCGAAGATGACACATTTCTCAACTTGAGCGAGCGAGCGCCCTCTCTTCTTTCTTGCCTCTTTCAACATTCTCTCTGTGTTCTGTCGGGCTTGGAGGAGTTTTTTGGCCAAGGGGGACTCCCGTATTGAGGACAGCTCGGAGTCGAATGCGGCTGGGTCTACAGCCGAGGGATTGAACAAATATAAGGAGTTGAAGGGGATAGCCTCACCCGAAGGTTCGACAATAGGGGTGACGGGGGCTTCGACGAGTGGGAGCACGTTATGTACAATGGAGGAATGAGCCTCGAGGTTCGACATTGGACTATTAGCTTCACCCTGGTTGATGACTGGAGGATTGGCGGTGTGGCTGGGCGAAGTAACTTCGATAGGTTTGTCCTGGCTGAAAGACTCGGGGGAGTAGTTAGGGACACGACGTAAGAAGGTGACTGACCTTGTGGAGGTAGGGTGGACAGGTGAGAGCTTTCGGCCAGGGCCGGGGTGGACTTACGAGCAACCAGAGCATAAGGTGAAGAAAACGTACCTGCGTGCCCTCCTGGCAGAGCGGCCATGGTGATCTCCTGGGTGATTGGCTCTTGTTCCTTCTGGGCCTCGGTACTCTCGGCTTCCATGACTTCCACGAGTTCCTCCACGTTGATGACATCTACGTTTGGGATCATTTCGGCACTTGGTGGAGTTCCTCCATCATTCTCTTCGATCGAGCCCGATACTGATCTTTCGATAGGGGCGCTCGGAGTGCCTGTACGCGGTCGCTTTGGGAAGTTCGGGGGTGCCTGTGTAGGTTCCCACTCCTTTCTTTTCCTCCTCTTGAGGGGTTGCTCTGATTCCTCTATTGCTGTCTCGAGATCTTCGGATGGACTCTGTAGTAAAGCTTTTGGCGCGGCCCTGGCTGCTTTTTCCTTGGGGACATTATCAGTCTTCCCGGGGCCTTCGTCTGAACTTGGGGTGGCCGATGGAATGAAATCGATGAAGGACAAGGGTTTCCAAGACCCAATATTGGTCTGATACACAATTGCGAATTCCCTGTCCATTGTTAGAAGCCCGTAAGAATTCATCTTTCGGTGATGGACTCTCATAATCCACCATTCTCTTAACTGCTCCTCGTCCCAGTCCTTCAACTCCTCTTTTAAATCGTCCCTTGCTTTTCTCCAGAAAGTGGAGTCGGGAGTTGGGAATGGGTACTGGTCTGGGTCGAATTCGACCTCCATAGGATAGAAGTCATGCCAAGGAGGCAACGTCCTCATCTCCTCTAAGTGCCACTCCAGGTCCATACCATTGGGGTTATTCCTCTGCTCCAGAACTTTGGGGCGAGGACAGACATGGAAGTTTTTGCTTTTCAAATGATCTCTCATCACCCCCAACGGGTCGTAGAGCCACCTCTGTGGTATTTGAAGCAGACCAAAATCGACGAGCTTCTCCTCCAGGTATATGTTCTGCTTCAGGGCAAAGACTTCGATCACTCCCATCTTGAAGGGGAAGTCACAGGTGTGTGCCCACTTTCGCCCGTGGCCGTAGGTTTCGTCGGTCGCGTCACTTTGCCGAGCAACTTCCAGGGCAAATTGGTACTCCAAAGGGAAAAAGGGCAGCAAGAAGGGCTTCCCTGTGAAGCCAAAAAGGCGGATCACAAGCCCTTGTGTCAATTGAAACACATCCCCTCTTCTCTCCAGTACCACTTTATCTCTAAGGCCGAGAGGCACCCGAGGGCTAGACCTTGTCAGAATGTGCATCGCAAGTCCCAAAAACTGCTGATTGAAAGGGTAATAGGACTCCGACCTCAGCAAGAGACGGGTCCACTGATATACAGGCAAAGGGATCCCATCCTTGTCGACTGGTGAAACATCACAATGGGGAAGGGCTTTATGTACATGAAAGAAGAAGAGCCAAACCAAGAAGGAACAAGGCTAGAAGTGCGGCTCCTTGCTAGCATCCTTCATGGATGACAACCGCATATGCAGATTTTGGGCCACCCATTCTGCCCAATCGAAGAAAACTGGGTTGGTGTTCGATCGCGAAGCGTCGGGAGCATAGAACTCTCCTCTGGAAATGCATTCGGCTAGCGACACCTGCCATGGGCATACCAAAGTATCGCTTGACAAGCCCCCTACCCATGCAATGATAGAGAATATATCTATGTTCTTGAAGGCCTCCAAGGGCAGGGGCATCTGGGGTCGCTTACCGGAAGGAAGTCCGCTCTTGAGATTTTCATGCAAAAAGCTCAGAATGAAGGGATTAGAGGTGAACTTATCCGTTTGTTCGCTCAGGCTGACATTGCGAATGGTATAGCCTTTTGGTGGCCTTTGTTGTGGTGCGAACGCTGCCTGCACATCCTCCTTCAGAATGGAAAACAATTTTTTACCCGAGGCGTCCAACACCTGCCTGGTTTGCGGTTGATAGTTCTGAGCAATGGCGTATATGAGCTCGGGGCAGTGATGTGTAGGAGGGACTAGATACCAGTATATGTGGGAATAATATGCCATGGCCCTCTTGTTCTCCACTGAGAGCCTACTTTTCATGAAGTCGATGGTATACCGAAGCTCGGCCATGGTTCTTGAGAGCTCTGGGTCTCTGATTTTTGCCCACTTATCGACAGGTGGTTCTATACTGGGCTCATCATCGGACTCTTCCCTTCCTTCCATCACCTGTTTTCCTAGGCGTGGGGGAGGATTGACCCTCCTAGGTGTCTGTTTCTTTTCTTCCATGGCTCTCGCCTTCTCTGGAACCGTCGTCTCTGGTTCTTTTCCCTTTCGCGTGGGGTTCTTCCTTCCCATTGTGAACGATTGCAGCAGAATAACTTGTGATGTAGAAGAGTTCAGCACCTCAAAACAAGGGATGGGATAATCATGACGAACAGTGGAACCTTTGATGCAAAAGCTTTCCGAGGTGACAGAATGCAGACTCGACTCTCACACTTGCAAATGGTTTGTTCTTAACGGGCATCTGCATTTTATAGCTTCGAAGGGCAACTTTCGGCATTTATGGCAACCACCGTAATTACTTCATGGGCCTGGCCCGAAAGTATCGTTGTGGCATCTGATTGGCTATATGGCGGCATCGTACGTGGGGCCATGCAATTCGGCGATTTGATTTTGTATCGAGAGCATGAATCGCTGCCACCTGGTACTTTAGCATGGCTTTTTGGTTAACGAACTGCCTTGGGATGAGTGCCACTTCTTTCGTATTGAGTTCATCTACTTTGGCCCCCTTTTGAGGCTATTGTCGGCATGTTCCCCGAGGCACATCTTAAATGTGTCCACCTCGTATGCGAGGTTCGGTGATATGGAGTTGGCGAAGAAAATACTTCACCGCGAAGTTCTTCTTCGGGCTGATTTTCTTCATTTCGGGCCCGAAGTTCCCCTTTGCTACGCTGTTGCTTCGGTTCATGAATACCGCCGACCGAAACCCATTTCATCGAGGAGGGCCTCGCCAAGAATTACTTTGGACAATGCCTTCGACACATTTCTTTAGCGAAGCATTTTCCACGTCCTTGATCTGCATGTGGTTTGGTTCTACGAGGATGAACTGCTTCATGGTGAACTTCCCTTCATCGGCTACTTCGGACCGAAACCCCCCGAAGGCGATTCCGATCATGCTTTGTGAAGCCGAAACCAGGAATCTAGCTTTTGCGGTTGAAGTGGCACTTGCTCTCCACGATATTTTGAACAGAGTATATACAAAGCATTGAAATCCTATATACAAAAATATATGCAAGATTTTTTTTTTTTTGAGTTGTACATACCTCAGCGATTGAAGGTCTTCAGGTGAAGACCATTGACTGAGATTGGTAAAACTTGGCCATTCGCATCTTTGAGGATGAAGGAATTGGCCGAATTCACTTTTACTATTTCAAACGGTCCGTCCCAGAACGCATCCATTTTGTCATGATTCCCAGGCTTGGCCTTCCATGAATCCCACCTCCATACCAGGTCTCCTGCTTTGAATGTGCGATCGGATGATTTCCTTTTGAACCATTCTCGGGTGACCTCAGCATGCCGTGCGAAGTTCTGGTAGGCCTTTTCACGTTCCTCTTCTAGTTGTAGTAGCTGGACCAGGCGTTCCTCCATCGGGTTAGCTTCATCTTCTTCTAGCAACTGTAATGCAGGGATCTCGATGTGAGTGGGCAGGATGGCCTCCTTGCCGTAGACCAGAGCATAAGGCGAAGTCTTGATTGACCTTTTGATAGAAACCCGATCGGCCCACAAGGCCCGATCCAGAAGGAGGTGCCAAGTTCTTTTGTTTTGATCGATCAACTTTCTCAGTATCCTCAATAGGGTTTTGTTGGTGGATTCTGCCAATCCATTGCCCTGGGGGTAATAGTTGGAAGACACCTTGTGATATATCCCATACTTGTATAGGAACTCATTGATCTTTGCGCCTATGAAACCAGGACCGTTATCTATAATAATTGCTTCGGGGATGCCGAAGCGGGTAATCAATCCTTCCAGGAAGGTGACGACGGTATCTTGATCGACATGTTTTGTGGGGACTGCCTCGGCCCACCTGGTGAAGTAATCAGTCGCAGTCAGAATGAATTTGTGTCCAGCGGAGGAGTTTGGCGATATGGCCCCTATGAAATCTAGTCCCCATTGCTAAAAGGGGGCTTCCACTTGTATCGGTCGGAGTGGCATCGAAGCATTTCTGCTTCGGTCGACGAATCTCTGGCATTGCTCGCACCTTCGACAAACGGAGAAGGCATCGACAAAGAGTGTGGGCCAATAGTAACCCGCCTTGATTATCTTTAGCACCATCGCTCTTCCAGCAAAGTGTCCTCCAGATAGTCCTGAATGAAATTCGCCCAGGATTCTCCTCTTATCATCATCTTTTATGCATCTGAGGAGGACGCCATCAATGTTCCTGAAAAATAGGCCTTCTAGGCGCATAGTGTATCGGGCGGACCGCATCCTGAAATGTCTTCACTGCGAAGCATTCAGATGTGAGGGGCATCTACCGATGTTGAAATATTCCACTATTTCATCGACCCAATCTTTCTCGGCCTCTTCCTGATTAGCGAGGCATTCTCCTGTTGGCAAGTCATCCGACTGACAGTCTATTATTTTGGCCGTTGCGCTCTTCGCCAGCTCTTGACATAGTGCGCGACCGCGAACTAGTTTGGTGGGCTTGATCTCAATATCAAACTCTTGGATTTTGCTCACCCAACCAGCTCTCTTGCTTCCCAGTTCCCCTTGAATAATGAAACTATGCACATCGGGGTGAATGACGAAGACTGTGGTTCGACTCTAAGAAATGAACTGTTTGAATTTCCTGAGAGACTTCATTACTGCATGCACTTGACGCTCGATGAAATTGTACTTTTCTTCATGGGGATTGATTATCTGGCTGAGGAACGCGATGGGACGTTCCTCTCCATCTTCCCCCTTTTGCGTCAAGACCGCGACGTAGCTTTCAGGTTCTCCTATTGCATACAGGATAAAATCTCGACTGTAGTCGGGGTTGATCAAGACCGGTGCCTGAACAATTCGGGCCTTGATTTCTTTGAATGCTTTTCTCCTCTCTTCTGTCCAGACGAATTCTGCGCCCTTCTTTAAAAGCTCAGACATCGGCTTAATGACCTGGGCGAAGTCTGGGACAAACTTCCTTACGAAGTTAATCTGACCGAAGAAATATTGAAGGCCCTTTTTATCCGTTGGGATTGGGAGCTTCATCAGAGCTTCGGCTCTGTCAGGATCCACGACGAGACCCTTTTCCGAAATTGCATGTCCCAGCAGCTTTCCTTCGCTGACTGCGAAGATAGACTTCTTTGGATTGATTGAGATGCCAAATTCTCGACATTTTTTGAAAATTTGTTGAAGATGTTCTGGGTGGTTCTCTCTCCTTCGGGAGAAGACGGTCATGTCATCCAAATAGATAACAATAACCTTGTTCAGAAGCTCACCAAAAGCTAGGTCCATCGCCCTCTGGAAAGTAGCTCCCGCATTCGAGAGGCCAAAAGGCATTCGCTGGTAGGCGAATGTGCCCCACTTGGTTGTGAATGCGGTCTTATGTTGGTCTTCGTCCCTGACCCAGATTTGATTATATCCGGAGAAACCATCGAGCAGGGAGAATCGTTGAGCTCCAGCCATCGAATGCAAGATCTGATCGATCTACGGGAGAGGATAGTGGTCCTTGAGGGAAGCATGATTCAGGTTGCGGAAGTCCACGCATAACCGGATGTCTCCGTTCTTTTTTCTGACAGGGACCAAGTTCGCTACCCAGGAAGAATGCTTGATGGGATAAATGATCTTTGCTTCGAGCATTTTTAGCAGTTCGGCCTTCATCAAGACCTCGATCTTTGGATTAACCGGCCTTTGCTTCTGTCGGAAAGGTTTGGCCCCTTCTTGTAATTCGATTGTATGTTGGATCAGCTGCCGATCATATCCCTTGAGGTCGTGATAAGACCAAGCCACGATATCTGGGTACCTCTTACACAAACATCGGATTCGCTCTATTTCTTTCGAAGTACAATCGGTCCCGACCTTTATTACTTTCCCAGGTTCCAGTTCTAAATCTTGATATTGTTGCATGCTGATCTGGATCCTGTGGGAGAGCGATCGATCATTTTGATCGAAAAGGCTCTCAAGCATGATCAATCCCTTGGGAACGTGGTTGTTCTTCAACTGGACCAATCCTTCATATTCTTCCTCATCAGGGCTTCGGTCTTCGACTGTAGCGGCTTCTTGGATCATGAAATTGACAATCTGCTCGTCGTTGTCAAAAACTTGCCAGTGTAAATCTCTGTCGAGGACAGAGGGTCTATAGATCATCCTTACAGCCTTCGGCTTATGCACCATATCATCCACTGGAGAATATCGGGCTGCGATGGATGCTAAGACATCTGCATGTCGATTCTTTTCTCATGGAATAGACTGTAGATTGAGGGATTCAAACTGGTCAAACAGGTCCCATACCCTATTGCGGTATGATTTAAGATAGTGCTTCTTTGAAGAGCATCTGTTGGTGACCTGGTTGCAAACTAGTTCGAAATCTCCAAAGATTTGAAGATGCCTTATGCCTAACTTGTCAGCTTTCTTGAGTCCTAAGCACAAGGCTTCATACTCTGCTGCATTGTTGGTGCAGCTCCATGTCAATCGGTAGCAATATTCCTTTTGCTCATCGGATGGCGAAATCAGAAGGATTCCTGCCCCGACGCCGTTCTTGCATCGGGCACCATCGAAGAACAATTTCCATAGTCCTTCTTGAGCAGAAACCTTTCCCTCCATTTTGGCTGGTTTCTCGGACTTGGCGATGGTGTAGCACCCCACCTCAGTCTCTATCATGGCATTGAAATCTGCCAATGAAAATTCATCTTCACAACACAATTGTGCGAGGGATTCCTGGACCAGATCCACTTGCTCTAGTTCCTCCGCGATCGTATGCACAGGGCCACTGCTCTCTTCCTCGGACATCTTCTGAACCAGGAACGTAGAAGGCTTTTCATTATAGATCTTCACCTTCTTCCCTTTGAAGGGGATCTCCAGATGAGTGTAGTCCATGGATAGATATCCGCCCAGCTTTGCCGTGAATTCCCTCGACAGGCACATGTTGAAGTAGGGCTCAAGGTCCACGACTACCACCTCTTGTATGACTATGATTTGAGGTGTCTTATGTAGCCGAATAGGAATGTCTTTGATGACACCTATAGTCTTCACTGGGGTACCGTCCAACTGGAGGACTCCATGACTGCTTCGTGTGTATTCCATGCCTATTTCCTCGCATACCGCCTTCGGCATTACTGTCGTCGTAGCTCCAGAATCTATCATACAGTTATGCACGATATATCCTTCCATTTGTAAGGATAAGTAGAACGGTGGTGGTCTATTTTTTCCCGTGATGGACGCGGATAGGGTCTGCACCAGGGCGAGCGGCTCTGCCTTCTTTGTATTAATCCTCTTCAATGATTCTTGCAGCAGGTCCACTTGTCCAGGAAGTTGCAGAGCATCATACAAACTGATTTTGGCTGGAATTCTCTTCAACTCTTCTACAATGTTGTAGGCTGGGGAGCTATGCACCTCAGGTTCCTTTCTTGGTTCGTACTTGGTGCGATATTGCTCTATCGCTTCGACCCTTTGTCGCTTGGTGAGCGAGGGAAACTTGAGCTTCTCCTTAGCCTGTTCTTTGGTCTCCACCTGAGGTGGTTCGGCAGTGGCCTTTTGGGCCTTTTCTTTGACTGGAGCTAGCGGAGGAGCTTCGCTCGGGGCCAAAGAGGATGTTTGTCCCTTCTCAAATTGAGCGTGTACCTTCAAAGGAGCCATCTGAGTAGCATCCACCTCTATCGACCTTTTACCTCCCCTAGTAAGGACCGCGACTGGCTCTTCCTCGCCGATGGACAAGTTCTGATCCAATTGTCTGATGACGTTGACTTGGCCGCCTTGACCGCTGCTTGTTAGTGTCTGCACGTAGTGTTGATGCAACATGCATGTATTTTCCTCGTGAGGATCATTACATGTAGAGCACCAATATACATGATCGAAAGTGCTTGGGGCTTCTTCTATCGCAGCATTTCTTGCCGAAGCTTTTCCTTGATGGACCGCTTGATCTTTGGTAAGTGCAGGCGTGGGATAAGACCTTCTTGGTAGAAACTCTTGTTGCGCTTGCTTCTTCTTGACAACGGTCATGTCGTTGGACAAGGTCTGCACTGTGGCATTTAACGATTGCATTTCTTGCAATATCTTGGCTTGCATATCATCGGCCTTGGGAACTGATGGTAAAGAAGCCATAGTCGGTATCGAAGGCAGGGCAGGATGTTGGAGGGGTGCTGGCAACATTGGAAATGTTGGAGTGATAGTGGGGGGCATAGTTGAAAGTGTGGGGAAATGTATCTGTGGAGCGGTGATCTACGACACAATGGGATTCGGGTTCCAGGATGAGATCGGATATGCAGGGGTTGCAGAAATCTGTGGAGCGACTACGCTCGCATACTGGGCTTGAAGGAACTCGAGGAGTATGGGCATTGGCATTCTTTGAGGGAGTTTACCCATGGCTATGAGGTCCATTTCTGCTTTCTTGGCTAACCCATACAACTCTGGAAAAGTATTGACATTGGAGTACCTTATCATAAGACCGATATCAGGGTTGAAGGCCCGAAGGAAGTAGTATGCCGTGGCTTCGTCAGTTGGGCGAAGTCCAACTGGGACTCTTTGCCAGGTTCGAGCGAACCTAACATTGAAGTCTGCAATCTCTTCTTGTGGATGTCTTTGGATTGAAGTGAATTGCTGCAGAAGAGAAGTTGGATCGACGGACTCGTTGAAGCCTTGCATCAACTGCCCGGCTAACTGGTCCCATCCCGTAATAGTGCCGGATGGCAGAGATCTGTACCAATAGAGGAGTTTTCCTCTAAGGGAGAGAACCAGGAGCTTCACCATCACTCGCTCTTCTATGATATCATGGATTGCCACCAGGGAAATGATGTCCTGGATATGCTCTAGAGCAGTCTTTCTGGTTCCGTCGAACGTCGAGAGCTTTTTGATTGCAGCAGGTGGAACTTGCCCTTGGCCCGCGAGATTCAACGGTGACGAAGAATTCCATGCTGGAAATAATCTGGGCGACGGTTGCTGTTGCATTGTTGTTGTTGTTGTTGTGCCATATTTGTGCCTGGGTTCTGTGGAACAGAAGTCCCCGAAGTCCCTCTTGGGTTGCTCGTCGGAAGGCCAATGGGAATGGAGGCACTAGGATGCTTCGGTGAGTTGGGAGGATTCGGAGGAAAACTAGCTGTTGTGCTATCGAAAGTTAGGCCTTGCTCGTCAACAGCAGCCTCTTGCGAGGATGTCCCGCGTAAGAGATATTCGGGGGTAACTAACCTAGAGCGTTCCCCAAAGGCGTCAATATCAAGCTCAAAGAACTCGGTTTCCTCTCCTCTATTCCTAACTCTCCATCTTGTTTGCATGAAGGCAGAGGCTTTAGTACTGGTCTTTACGACTTGAAGATTCTCGGGTAAAACAGAGTCGCCAGATGCTAAGAGTCTCTTAGTAATGAGAGCATCGATTCTCACTACTACTCAGGGGATGAGACTGACCGGATCTCACCGGGAACTTGTTAGAACTACTGGCTCCGGTGAAGACGGGCTAGAAATTTTCTCAAATATGGGACCTTGAGTCCCACCGAGCGTGCCAAAAATTGTTGGTCATCAAATCCGCACAGGAAAGGACTTTCGGTGGGTTTGCACGCCCTGGACCTGCGACCAACATTGAAAGGCCAAGGGGAAGAGATGCCCCTCGTGCCAATCTCCGGAGAAAGGCCGGCTCCTATACTAATCTACTTTTGGGGGTTTGAGACAAGAGTGCAGGAAAGAAATAAAAAGAGTAAGGGTTAGGAAAAGAAATAAAAAGGGTAAGGGTTAGAGAAAGAAATAAAAAGAGTAAGGGTTAGAAGATGATGATTTAAGGTGGGAGAGAACAGGAAGCACGATTACTCGCTAACAACTCGAATAGCAGCAAGAAATACCAAGAATAACATGAAAGAAATGAAATGCCGAACTTCCTATGTATCCTCTGGACGGGTTCGCAAGGTTCTCCTCTCTCTCTCGCTGGAATTCAGGGTTCAGAGTAACAACGATTGAGATAAGGGAATAACAGAAACCTCGATCCACCAGGCAGCATAAAGGAAAGCGACAAGGCATTTTTCCTCTCCTATGTATCCTTCAGGGCGAATTTTAGGGGTTCAGTCCCCGATCGCACATCGGATTCAGGATTCAGAGTCTCGGTATGCAAACGAGAAAAGACAAAAGAATTAAGCACATAAGGCAGCATAAAAGAGAGAAATGGAGCACAAAAGATCTTTAGTATTAAACGTAGGACATCAAGTTACAGCAGCTTTCTAGCAGAAAGTTCCCCCCTTTTACATTGCAAAGCCTAGGTTTTTATAGAGGACCCGACCCTCTGAATCATTATTACAAAAATGGTGGAGTACACCCTCGGGCCCTGAGAAATCGGCTCCTCGTTGCTGCTGCGGATGATCTCTCAAATCGGCTACCAAAATTGGTAATGGTGACCGAGTCAACCGAGGAAAGATGCATTAAATGAGCCACCTGGGTGTCCTTGGATTGCAGGTGCGGTGCTCGAGTGGCGGCCATGCTTGTCGGGCTCTTCTTCACGGGCTGATACTTCGCATCCAATTGCCAAAAATGAGCAATGAAAAGGATTGAAAATCCAACTAAGAGTTCTATTATTTACAAATCATTATATAGGCACTAATGGCCCAAAATACATAACCAACCCATGAAATCATGGATTTGATTCACACGCTTAACCCAAAAGCTACAAAGGTGCAAAGAAGAATGCACGTAAACTTCTAAGTTAAGATTGCTAACTAGAAGATCCATTTTAGCTAACTTGAAGCTCACACTTCCTACTTTGAGTTCACACTTGCTAACTAACACTCTAAAAGACAACTAGAAGACAACTAGTGCCCACAAGTGCATGTGAGAAAGAGACTCACTTACAATATCAATTTGCTAGAAATAAACTAAGCAAACCTAAGATAGGAACTACTAGAGGGGTCATATGAAAGATCATACATCAATCCTCATCATGCCTCCCCACAATAGAAGCATTGGACTCCAATGCTTTCAAAAGAATAGGAAAGTCACGGGACATCTGATGAAAAGAAATCCAACGAGCCTGATGCGACAACTATCCTCGCCGAGCCACAAGATATGAGGTGGTAGACCCCTGACAAGTCTGTCGAGTCTTCGTGTCATAGATCTGATCTGCATCCAATGGTAAGCGTGCTCAGGAACCACGTCCACAGGATGGCTGATAGCTGGTGCAGTCTCCAAGGTAGAGTCAAAGTACAACTTCAAGAGATCCACATTGACGACGTCATGAATTCCCAAGTGTGCGGGAAGATCCAGACGGAAAGCATTCTCGGAAACCTGCTGAAGAATAGTGTAAGGCCCATAGTGAATTGGTTTGATTTTTCTATGAGTCTTATCAGTGAAACGCCGCTTGTCAAGATGCAACCAAACTTTATCACCAACCTGAAAAGGATGAGGAATTCGATGTCGATCCATGGCCTTTTTCTGCTGCTACTGTGTCTTTTGCAAAATCTCAACCACCTTTGATTGAAGATTGTGCAAGTGTTGAACAAATGAGTGTGCCTTGTCTTGCTCCTTCTGAAGATGTGAAGTGACAGGAGAAGGCAAAGATAAAGGTAACTCATAAGGTGCCAAGGGCTGAAATCCCATACAAACTTCAAAGGGTGAATGACCTGTAGAAGAGTGTAGGGCCCTATTATAGGCATGTTCAATATGCGTGAGACTCAAGTCCCACTTTGCTGGTGAAGCGTGATGATAGATTCGCAAACTTTGCACAAGTGTACGGTTTACCACTTTAGTCTGCCCATCGGACTGCGGATGATAGGCGGTAGAGAAGTTAAGGGAAACTCCCAAAATCTTCCACAAAGAATGCCAAAAGTGACCCACAAAGCGTGAATCACGATCCGAGATAATGCTGGTAGGTAGACCAAAGGAACGCCAAATGCTATCAAAGAAAAATTGAGCTAAGTCTGATGCAGAACTTGTCTTGCGGCATGGAATGAACTTAGCCATTTTGCTGAATCTGTCAACCACCACGAACACACAATCATGTTGGCGCACTGTCATAGGAAAACCACTAACCAAGTCCATGGAAATGCTTTCCCAAGGACGAGAAGGAATGGGCAAAGGCATGCCTAAGCCAAACTTTCTATTAGCTGGTTTTGAGCGACAACAAACTACACACTGCTTGAGAAATCTCAACACATCCCTCTGCATTTTGGCCAATAGAAAAATCGTTGCAAATGATGAAGTGTTTTATGCTTCCCAAAGTGACCACCATAAAGTGTAGAATGAGCTTCCTTAAGAAGCGACACTCTAGGTTCACAAGGAACACAAACCTTGTCCAATTTGTAGAGAAGTCCTTCTTTGATGTAGAAATCTTGGAAAGGACGCAAATTGGAAGAAGAAGGCTTACTCACTTGCTCAAATATTTTTCCAAAATCGGGATCCCGAGAATACTGATTAGGCCAAGTCTGAAATCCCAAGTGTGAAGTGGACATGATTGTTAAGGCAAGAGCGGCTGGAGGCCTACTCAAACAATCGAGCAACCGTATTACTCTTCCCCTTTTTGTACTTGATCACCAAGTGAAATTGTTGGAGGTAAGAGGCCCACTTCATATGTCTTGATTCTTCAATTTTACTTTGAGATTGTAAAAACTTGAGAGGCATATGATCGGTGTGTACTACTCGTATCTTTTCCCAAAATATAGTGTCTCCGAGTACTTAATGGCTTGAACTAAAGCATACAACTCCTTGTCATATGTAGAATAGTTCAACTTAGCAGATGAGAAAAGTTTCTGAATGATAAGCTACTGGATGACCATTCTGTTTGAGCACAACTCCTAAGGCAACTTTAGAGGCATCTGTTTCAATCTCAAAAGGTTGAGAAAGGTCAGGTAAAGTTAACACTAGTGCTGTACACAATTTCTTTTTGAGTTTCTCAAAGGCAACTTCTTGGCTTTTCTCCCAATGAAATGGAGTTTTGGACTTAGTGAGATAATGCAATGGAGCTGCAAGGGTGGAATATTTAGGAATGAACTTGCGATAAAATTTCGCAAGTCCTAGGAAACTCCTTAACTCAGTGAGAGTTGTAGGAGTGGACCACTTAAGCAAAACATCAACTTTAAGGGGATCTACCTGAATTCCACTCTCACTAATCACATAGCCAAGGTAAGAAACCGAAGTATTGCCAAAATAACACTTGGAAGAGTTGGCATATAATTGATTCTTCGCAAGAAGATCAAGGGTTTGCTGGATATGCCTAAGGTGTTCCTCCCAAGTTTTTGAGAAAATTAAAATATCATCAAGATATATAATGACAAATTTGTCAAGGACTTCACGAAATACATCATTCATCAACCTCATGAAGGTTGCAGGAGCATTAGTAAGACCGAAGGGCATGACCAACCATTCAAAGAGGCCCATATTCGTCTTGAAAGCAGTATTCCATGTATCCTCAGCTTGGATACGCACTTGATGATATCCACTTTTGAGATCTATTTTTGAAAAGAACTTAGCTCCTTGAAGCTGATCTAATAAATCATAAATGCGGGGTAAGGGATATCTATTCTTCACAGAAATTATGTTCAATGCACGAAAATCAATGCATAATATCCAAGTGCCATATTTCTTAAGAACTAACAAAATAGGTGATGCACAAGCAGAAGTACTTTCCTTAATGAAACCCTTAGACAACAAATCTTCTATTTGCTTTTTTATTTCTTCATTTTGCAAAATAGATTGTCTATACATGGGAGCATTAGGAAGAGAAGAACCTAGAACTATTTCAATGCTGTGATTAATTGTGCGAAGTGGAGGAAGAGACTTTGGCTCCTGAAATATGTGTGAATAACTTTGCAATATTTTATCCATTGAAGAGTGTTGCTTTGTAATGGATGTAGATGTAGAAGTGTTTTGAGAGCGAATGAAAATTAGAGCAACATCACCACCTTTCTTAATTACTCTTTTCGTTTGCTTGGAACTTAGAATGATATTAGGAGTGTTGGTGCTCTTAATGAGAAAGACCTTACCATCTTTTTGAAGTGTGTAGGTTCTTTTAAAAGCATCATAAACAGCTCTCCTATCATACTGAAAAGGTTGTCCAAGCAAAATCCCACAACAATCCATAGGAGTCACATCACAAGTGACTTGATCTATGAAATGTGGGCCAAGTGCAAATTTTAATGTGCAAGTGTGAGTGATTTCTGAGCCTCTTCCACTATCCTTCCAACCCAAAGAATAATGTTGAGGATGAGGCTCCATAGGTAAATTCAAACGCTCGACAATGGACCTCGCAATTAGATTTTTCTGCGAGCCATTGTCCACTATACAATCAGTTGCAAAGTTGTGAAGTAAGTGGGCTCGAGTGATGAACAAAGCATCACGAGCTCCATCCGAAGAACTTACATTTACTAAGGTAACTTCATTAAGATTACCTCGTAATTCCGTATATACTCTACTCTCTCCTACAGACTCAAGGGGACCCTTGGAAGCATCCTCCTCTTGAGTAGTAATCACTAAACTCTTCTTTTTGAGCTTAAAGCAATCAGCTTTCTCATGCCCTTTCTTCTTACAATAATTGCAGAATTTCTTAGAAGAAGAAGATGAAGATTTAGAAGAAGAGGAAGAAGGAGTAGAAGCGGAAGGGGAAGGAGAAGAAGGAGATGGAGAAGACACATTCTTCTTTTGAGAAAAATTCTTCTTTTGAGAGAAATAATTATTCCCTTTTGATGAGTTTCCAACCACTTGAGTAACAGGTGTGCGGAATGCCTGCGATTGCGCCTTGAACTTGTCCTCCGCAAGCTGCGCCTGATTGAAAACTTGATCCAATGTTTCCATAGAAACAAACATTAGTTCCCTGTACAAATGTTCTAACAAGCCACTTTGAAACTTGAGAATCAAACCTGGAACATCATCCTCCACATTTACAAGTATTCTGAACCTGTTAAATTGGAAAATATATTCTTGTACAGACATATTAGTACCTTGGCGAAAACGAAACCATTTAATAACCAATTCTCTAGAATAATTTGAAGGATAGAAATTGGTTTTAAGACATTGTACAAGCTCATCCCATGTGGTGAGTTCTTGTCCTCGTTTTCGTTCCACAAGTACTTTGGCTAAGCCAGAAAGTTTAAGCTTAGCATAAGGCACTACATCATCTTCTGAAAGTTGAGAAAAAGCAAACCAAGAACTCATGTCAAGAATCCAACTATTCAAGACATCAGGGTTCCTGGATCCATCATACAATGGAACTTCACAACAAACTCTCAAACGTGAATCATGAGCAGAAGTGGAGGTATTATGCAAAGAAATGTCATTTACCTTCATGGCAAGGTTGCCAAGGACTTCCGCCATTGTAGTGTCATTTGCCTTATTGGCCAAAGTGTTTACAACATGGGCCAATTCGCCACTTGGGCAGCCAAGTCAGAGGCCATGTGTTCTCGGGTATAAGCCAGAAGTAAAGTTTAAGAAAGCACTAAATCAAGGAAGCAAAAATGCAAATTTCCTTGTTACAATGGAGTGCTGCTTAAAATTGAAATTTTACTCCTAAGGCATAAATTTTGAAATTTTTTAACTAATATAACGTGCAAAATTTAAAATTTATTAATTTAAAAATAACTTAAAAAATTAAATTGCAATTAATCAAAAGATTAAAGAATTTAATTAAGTCATTAAAAATTAAATTAATAAAATAAAATTTTAACATGCACTTAAAAATAGTAAAAATTTAAAATTTATTACAATAATGGTACCCTTATTCTGCTGTGGAACTGGACAAAACTGAACTGCATGAAAAAAAAAATTTGTATGCCCCCAATTTGTCCTCTGCACGCTTCCCGAGGCATGGATTTCAGGTAAAGTGGTGCAGGCCCGAAGTTCCAAAAATACACAGTGGTTAAACCCTGCAGAGGGAAAAACCCTGGTGCGGGCTACCAATCCGCGCACCCGTGTGGCTACCTCTGCGTACCCGTGCGTGTAGCTGCCTGTGCGCACCGCCGTCGGCACTACTGAAGGACAGCGTAGCCAGGCCTCCTGCCTGGCTACGGTGCTGTCTCTTCTGACAGCCGGTCAGAGCGCTGACCCTGACAGCGATGGCTATTGTCGAGCCGCATGCCGACCCAGGTCGTCGAGCGCGATCCGGTCGTTGTCGGCGAGACGAGCGTGGACGGGAGGCCGACGCACCGTCGGCTATGACAGCGCGCGCTGTCACGCTTGACAGAATGTCAGGCGTCAGCCAGACGCTGTCAGTCGATGCGCCTCGGGCCTCGACCGCAGCGCTGTCGCAGGACAGCCTCGGCCGAAGTGCTGTCGCAGGACAGCCTCGGTCGCAGTGCTGTCTCTGGACAGCCTCGGCCTGGCCTGACGCTGTCGCGTCAGACAGCATCGGAACGACAACCAACTGCTGTCGGGTGCCGGTCGTCGGCCGCCTCCCCCCCCGGTCGCAAATTCGCATGCCGGGGTGTCGAATCAGGCTGGCCGACCGCCTGCCGAACGCAGCCGAAGGCTGCCGAGGCTACTGCTGCAGCTGTAAAAAATAAAAAAAAATGGCTATATATATATATTTTTTACAATATATTAATAAATGCAGCAGCAACTATATATTATTAAAATAATATATAGTATAAATTTAAAGCTTTTCTACATCAAATTGAAAAAAATTATAAATTAACCAGGGGGGGTTAATCTAAAATTTGAAAAACTTTAAATTAAGCAAATGTGAGCAACCAGCTCCCACCAGTAGCTCTCCTTTCAAGATCCGGTCAACACACGACCAGCGTTTGAAAGGCACCTAGCTCTAAGTCGACACACGACCTAGCTTTGGAGTCCTCCTGAAGCTCTTCAATACTCAAAAATGGGGGGGCAGCGAGGGTCAAAAGGCTCCCTAATCCTAATTGGACCGTAACTACGATCCAATCCCTTCCAAGGATCGGTATACGAAGAACTTTGGGGCAAACTCTTCCTATACTTTTTAAGCATAAGCAAGAAGTTGGAACGAGGGGTTTGTCGGCGAAGGAACTTCCTTCTCCGAATGGTTTTCAAGCTCCCTTTGGGCTTAAACCGAGTCCTCAATGAGAATACGTTTCTCATACTAATCCTATCTCCTATCCTCTCACCTCACAAGCCCTAGTGCAAACATGAACTAGGCTCTGATACCAATGAAAAGGATTGAAAATCCAACTAAGAGTTCTATTATTTACAAATCATTATATAGGCACTAATGGCCCAAAATACATAACCAACCCATGAAATCATGGATTTGATTCACACGCTTAACCCAAAAGCTACAAAGGTGCAAAGAAGAATGCACGTAAACTTCTAAGTTAAGATTGCTAACTAGAAGATCCATTTTAGCTAACTTGAAGCTCACACTTTCTACTTTGAGTTCACACTTGCTAACTAACACTCTAAAAGACAACTAGAAGACAACTAGTGCCCACAAGTGCATGTGATAAAGAGACTCACTTACAATATCAATTTGCTAGAAATAAACTAAGCAAACCTAAGCTAGGAACTACTAGAGGGGTCATATGAAAGATCATACATCAATCCTCATCAAGCAGCGAGCTTATCGGGCAAGAAAATATGCATTTATGAGGCTCTCTAACTGCCTCGAGAAAATGCCCAACTTGGGAAGCGTTCTTGGGAAGCGCCTCACTGATTTTTGCTTGGCAAAACTACTTCGAGGGCGCAAAGTGCCGAAGTCGATCTCCCTCTATTCTTCGCTGCTTCACTCGAAAAACTGCTTCACTAATGGGTCAGGACAAACGCTTCGGGCCGATCTTATTTTGAAACGGCGGTTCGGGGGAGTTTTGGCCGAAGCACTTTCTCGACCTCTACTGCTTCGGGTGAAAACTGGCCGAAGTGGATTTTAGAAATACTTCGGGCCCAAAGTAATTTCTTCGCCTTAGCTGATTTGGGCTATCTTTTCTTCTTTGACGAAGTTGTTTGGATGCCGCTTCGCAAAACTCTTCACCCGAAGTAGCTGCTAGGAATGCTTCAGGTGCGAAGCATTTCCTTCATTCTTTCTTGGCAAAGTTCTCGCCCGAAGTGATGATTTGAAGCGCTTCGGGCCCGAAGCTCTCTTCTTTTCATTTTGTCCACCAGGGGGCGATAGGGAAAACCAAAATTGCTATAACTTATAAACAAAAGAAAAATTTCAACAAAACAAATATGGTACAAAGCTTCAATTTTTTTGCCCCTTGGTGGAATGTGACAATATTGTCAACAGTAGCTATTTGTAATAATTCAGGAGTATTCAGAAGCACTCTCGGTAAAACGGATCAAGGAAGCATTAAAGGAAAACATTGAAGTCAAGAGTAGTAGAAGGATTTGCACTCACGAAGGATAGACCACCACCAATTACATCTGATTTCATAAAGGTACAAAGAATTACTAAGGTATAATCTCCTCATCTAATTTGCTTTCATTAAAAAGGGAGTTATATGGTTATATTCTAAGTTTGAAATAAAAATAATTCAATCTTTATTTTAAAGTAAAACTTAGGGAAATTAATCTAATATTTGCAAAATACAACTTAGGATAAATAAGGGATACTAGTTGGAATTAATTTTTATAAATATTAATGTGTTCTAAGTTTCCAAATTTGGAAGTGATAAGGGTTACAACACCAAACTAGGTTATTGGAAATTAGAAACACTTAAACAAAATCCTAAGGGATATAAAAAGAGGTTACTAAGATTTATTGTTAAGGTTGGAAATTTATAGTATTCTTGTCTCAAATTTTTTTTAAAAGGGAGAAAAGAAATCCAACATTAAAACCTCTTCAAAAAATTGGAAAAGTGATTAGTTCAATAGAAGTAATAAGGTGTTTAAAACATTGATTTTTTATCTTTCCAAATCTGTATAAAATCAACCATAAATTGAACTATATTTTACAAAAGCACTATATCATATTCCAAAATCATTAGGGAGTCATAAGGCATTCTACAAAACTTTATAATAATAATATCTATCAAATATTATCAATTTGGGAAGATATAATATTTTTCAAAACCTAAAAATAGGTATACATACTCTCATTACTAGGGAGACATAAGGAAGCCTACAAATCTAAGGACTGATATTAGGAAGATTTAAATGGCATCAAACAAATTCTTCCTAGCATAATCTCAACTACTCAAGGGTGCTAATTATTTTTCTTGGAAAACTAAAGTGAAAACAATCTTATTATATGAAAAACTTTGGGATGTTGTCAAAGGGAAAACACAAAGATTTGCCACAGGTGAAACTGAAATCCTAAAGTTTGAGAAAAATAATTCAAAAGATCTAATGATAATAACCTTTGCTATCACTAATGAGATTCAACCTTATATCAGTTCAGCAAAAACATCTTCAAATGCATGGATAATACTAGAGAAAATATTTGAAGGAAAGAATAAGGTAACTATTCTTCATCTCCAAACTCAACTTCACTCATTAAAAATGAATAGTGGAGAAAGCATAGAACTGTTCCTAAGGAAGATAGCATATATTAAAGGGAAATTATTGACCTTAGGAGAAATAGTTAAGGATGAAGTTCTTACTCAAGTAACCATGAGAGCACTTCCAAACACCTATAAGCATTTGGTAACATCTTTACAGGTTTTAAGTTAAGATACTTCTTTTGATGACCTAGTTGTTAGGGTAAAATGAGGTAGTATATTGCATTATACTACATTAGTTAGATTATTACATCTACTTTGACTATTTACCATGTAGATATTTTCTTCCTAAAAATATCTACAGGTTAATTTATATTTACCTAAGGTTAGAATATCCTATTCTAACTCTATCCTAACTTTACGCTATCCCCTATTCTAGGATACGCGTTAGTTAGCGTTAGATTAGCTATATGGTTGAATTATCTATTTTGTAATCTATTTAAACCTAAAGCTATTCTAAAGCTAAGGTTAATGAGCATTAGATTATTATTTGTTAATCTTACCTTCCGTCTAACATTGGCATCAGAGCCATTCCGCTGAATAGGCCCGCAGCACTTCGTGGCATGCTACCCGAGGAGGTGGCCCGGAGGTTGATCGACACGCTTTACGAGGTGGCCCATAGTCTGGATATGGCACATTTTTTGAGGTGGCTCGTAGGCTGGCCAGCTCGCTTCTCGAGGCGGTCTGATCTGTCGATCTGTTGACATGGCAGCATGTGGCTCAAGGCAGCATGCGGCCCAAGGCAATCCAATCTGTTGACGTGGCAGCACGTGGCCCGAGGCGGTCTGATCTGTTGATGTGGCAGCACACGACTCGAGGCGGTCCGATCTGGTGACGTGTCACTCCAACAGTGGCCCGATGCAGCCTGATGATGTGGCACTCCTGCGCGCGACACATGGCAAAAAGGTTCTCTAGAGCCTACCGATTTCCCGCAAGCAATCAAAGGCTATAGGGCGAGATTTGTTTTTTAAACTAGTTGATTGCGCCCGCAGGGCGCATGTGGGATAAATCCCATGAATCTTAAAAAAAAAAAAATTCGGCCCGATTGTGCTTGATATGCACAAGGCCAACCTTGGCTGATGGATCAGCCAAGGTAGCCCGACTAGCACAGCAGCCAGTGCTAGGGCCGAAATCCGCGGGGTCGGGAGATCGATCCCCAGCGGCGCCAAAAGGATAATTTTTTTTTCAATTTTTTTCTCCCCCGTTGCGAGAAGGACGAAAGGGAAGGTTTTCCCTTCCCCTTTCGTCGGGCGGTGTAGACCGACTGGCAGGAGCGCCAGTCGGCAGGTTTGCAGCCGGGGAGTCGAGAGTTCGACTCCCGGCGGCGCCATCCCAAAACACTTTTTTTAGCAAAGTGCAGCCGCGGACAGGTAATTTTTTATTTTTTTTGCATTTTTTTAATTTTTTTTAGTTTTTTAATTAATTTCTGTTAATTAAATCATTTAAAAAAAAAAATTAAGTGATTTTTTATCAGAATTTTTTTTATTAATTAAATTATACTAAATTAAGTTAAATTTTTTGCATTGAAATAATAAAATAAAACAAAAGGCAAAAGTTTTGTGTTGTTTTCTCCTAATCAAACAGAGGGAGACAAGAGACAATCATTGAAACAAATTTCTTTTGCAGCTTTGAGACTTCTAATAATTTTTTAAAATTCTCCAAAATTTTCTAATCAATTGTTTTGAGAGAACAAAATTTTTGTCTCATGAAGAAAAAGCTTTGGATCACAAAAGCCCTTCGTCGTCTAAGAGTTATTCGAAAGAGGAACGAACTTAGACGCCAGACGACAAGATCTCATTTTCGTCGTATGCTTAGAGAGCATAGAAGGAGCTTACCCCGTTTCAATACTTATACTGATCCTTGGAAGGGTTTGGATCGTAGTTATGGTCCCATGAGGATTAGAGAACCCTTTAATCCTGATGCACCTCCTATTTTTGAGTATTGAATAATTACGGGAGATAGAAAACCAAGTCGTGTGTCGACTGGTTCTGGATGGTCTTTCAAATGCTTGTCGTGTGTCGACTTGTCTTGAAAGATATGCTCTAAATTCTACATTTTGTAAACATTAAGGGGGGATAGTTTTTTTTTAGAATTCTATAGTTTGCAAAATTGTAAAGAAAAAGGGGGGCTATTTCAGTTTAAAGAAAGGTGCATTCTCGATTTTACTCGACACCTTCTCTTCAAAAATTGCTTGTAATAGGTGCATTTTCGATGGAATCCGACACCTAGAGTGATACAAATTTGGGTGCTCTTATGTTTTTTTTTTATTATTGCACTAAAAACATTTTTTTTTGCAATTACAAGGTCAAAAATAAAACATTACAAGGAGCCTTTCACAAAACACCCAAACTTCACTCAAACACCATGCTAAACTTTGCATAGGTTCACACAAGTAATTACTCCCCATCAAAAGGTCAAAAATTTCAATCACCTTGATAAGTCTCTCTTTTGTTTGGCTTAAATATACCTCAAATTTTTTCATCCTTCTTACAAAGGTGTTAAAAGCAGGTGCCATTAAATATCTTAGAGAGCAAATATCAAAAGTTTGACAAACCTTCCCTTGTTTCATTTGCTCTATTTTGTTTGGCTCAATATTCCTCCAACTTTTCATCCCTTGGTAAGGGTGTTAAGGCGGGTGCCATTAAATATCTTATAGAAAGCAAATTGAAACAACTTCTCTATACTTTTTCTTAGGGTATAGTGCAAGATAGCATCATATTAGTCCTCTCCAAAAATTTGAAACCTAAACCATGGCCATGATACACAAGTATCTCACTGAGAGCCAACTGCTCAAAGGTTCAAATTACTCAGCATGGAAGACTAAGATGAAGGCTATCTTAACTGTAGAGGAATTGTGGTCCATAGTGGATGGAAGTGTCACTAGACCTCAATCCCCTGGACAAGATCAAAGAGACTTTGATAAGAAGGATAAGAAACTTTCCTTAATGATCTTGCTTGCTATTACTGATGATATCCAACCTCATATCAGTGAAGCTACAACTGGTAAGGCAGCTTGGGATGCCTTAAGTACCATTTTTGAGGGAAAGAATCAATCAACGATTCTTAACCTTCAAACACAACTTCATACATTACATATGAAATCAGGAGAAACAGTAGAGCTATTCCTCTATAGAGTCGCAAAATTAAAAACAAAGTTGCAATCCTTAGGAGAAAAATTGGAAGACCAAGTCTTGAACTCAATCATTTTGAGAGCTCTTCCTGACTCCTACAAAATGTTGATCACCTCCTTACAAGTTTCTGGTAGGATAGTAACTTTTGTCGAGTTGGTAAATATGCTTCAAACAGAAGAAGCTACCCAACTCCAGAGAGATGAGGCATCTAACAATGCCCTTTTTTCACAACGACAAGGTGGTAAGAAAAAGTGGAATCAACAGAAGGGTTCTTCTTCTAGACAAGACAAGGGTAAAGCCAAAGAGGTTCCAAAGAAGAAACAACATTGTAAAATTTGTGACACTGACACTCATGAAACCAAACGATGTTGGTTTAAGAACAAACCACCCAATGAACAAAGAAATAAGAAGGGCAAAGGCAAACCTCAGAACCAGAACAAACAACAACAAGGTCACATAGCAGCTGAAGATTCTAGTTTAGATTCTGAATGAGCACACAAAGTGCTCATGACCCATATAGATTCCTCCCACAAGGATTCTTTGTGGTACATAGATTCAGGTGCTAGTAAACATATGACTGGCGATAAATCATGGTTTGCTACCTTTGAAGCTCGAGAAGGTAGACCGGTCACCATTGCTAATGATCAGACCTATAGAGTTCAGGGCGAAGGCAGTGTTTCAGTCTCCCTTCCAGATGGAGAATGTAATATTGAAAAAGTTCTTTATGTTCTAGGATTAAAAAATAATCTCTTGTCAGTTCCATAAATCCTGGACAATAACATGAATGTCAATTTTATCGTGGACAAAGACAAGAAACGTTGCTTCATCACCAAAAAGGGAAAACCGATAGCAACAGGCTCATACAAACATGGTTTGTTTGTCTTAGATGCACTTACCTCCACCCATACTGCACTCGTAGTAACCACAAAGGAGGCCACTTCTCTTTGGCATAAGAGATTTGGGCATTTGAGTTCAGGATATTTACTAGAGCTGAGTAAATATCAAATGGTGAAAGGACTTCCTACCCTTTCATCTATTTTGCCAGTGTGCTCTGATTGCTTATCAGGCAAGCAACATAGAGTACCTTTTGAGCCTAGCTCTTTTCGGGCTAAAGCACCTTTGGAGTTGGTTCACACATATTTGTGTGGTCCTATGTCTACAAGTTGTGGAGGAAAATGATATTTTCAATTGTTTGTTGACGATCATTCACGCAAAATGTGGGTCTTCTTCTTGCAGTTGAAGTCTGAAGCATTTTCCTATTTTCAACAGTTTAAAACTCTTGTTGAGAAGGAATCGGTGCTTTATTAAGCCCTCCGTTCAGATCGGGGGGAATACACATCAAAAGAATTTTCCTCATTCTTACAGACACATGGGATAAAAAGACAGTTAACAACAGCCTACACTCCTCAATCCAATGGGGTTCGTTGAGAGAAGAAATCGGTCCATAATGGAAATGGTTCGATGTATGCTTAAGGGGGCCAACCTTGAGCAAACTTACTGGGCTGAAGCTATTCAAACTGTGGTATATCTTCTGAATAGGGCTCCCACAAGGGCACTTGAAGGTATGACTCCTCAGGAATCATGGAGGGGTAGGAAACCCTCCATAACTCATCTAAGGGTATTTGGGTGTAAGGCATTTATGCATATACCTAAGGAGAAAAGAAAGAAATTAGATGAGAAATATCTACCTTGTATATTTCTTGGTTATGATGAATTTTCAAAAGGCTATCGTTTGATAGACCCATTTACCAAGAAGATATATATAAGTAGAGATGTAGTGTTTGATGAAGCTTTCACATCCAACACTACATCAGTATACCTAGATGATGAGGAGGAACATCAACCTCCTTCTTCACAATAGAAAAAGCCACCCAAATGGTATACAAGCACATTGAAAGATTCTAAACTCACTTCCCCACCAGATCTTACTCTCAATCGTCCAAAGACAAGAAGCATGTCACAGAAAGACAAGGGTAAAGCATCCACTTTAGTTGATGATCTTTGTGCAGATTTTCAAGACCTTTATGTAGATAGAGAGTTACCAAGGGAAGATGAGATGGAGATAGATGAGGAGAGGGTTTACTTATCAGCATGTGATGAGAATGAACCTTCTACAGTTGATGAAGCACTTAGACTGCCTCAGTGGAAGGCAACTATGGATGCAGAATATAACTCCCTCATTAAGAATAAAACATGGAAGCTAGTGGATTTTCCTAAAGGTAAGAAACCCATAGGTTGCAAATGGGTCTACAAAATAAAATATAAGGCAGATGGCACTATAGATAAGCATAAAGCCCGTCTTGTGGCAAAGGGCTATGCTCAAAAGGAAGGACTTGACTATGAGGAAACCTTTGCTCCTACAGCAAGGATGACCACCATTCGAGTACTTTGTGCTATGGCAACATAGTTCGAATGGAAGTTACATCAGATGGATGTAAAAAGTGCCTTTCTTAATGGTGACTTAAAAGAAGAAGTATACATGACTCAACCTCCTAGATTTGTAGAGGAAGGCCATGAGCAACATGTTTGCAAATTGGTAAAATCATTATATGGGCTAAAACAAGCCCCAAGAGCATGGTACATAAAAATGGATAGTCACCTACTGCAACATGGATTTAAGAGAAGTCCATCTGATGCAAATCTCTATATCAAGAACATAGGTTCTGAGATAGTGATTCTTGTGTTATATGTAGATGATCTAATCATCACTGGCAATTCAGAGAATTTGATTAAATCCATGAAGGATGACTTGAAAAAGTCATTTGATATGATAGACCTAGGACTTCTCCACTATTGTCTTGGCCTTGAAATAGAACAGAAAAAGAATCATCTAAGGGTGACCCAAAAAAAGTATGCTAAGACTTTAGTAGAAAAATATCGTATGACTGATTGTAAACCCAAAGCAACACCGATGGAATCAGGGTTACAGTTATCATGATATGAAGACTCACCACAGGTAGATGGAACACTTTACAGACAAATGATTGGAAGCCTCATCTATCTGACTAATACTAGACCAGATATTACTTTTGTTGTAAACTATCTTTCTCGGTTCATGCAAGAACCAAAGGTCTCCCATTGGAAAGCAGCTAAAAGAGTCTTACACTACATTCAGGGTAGTGCAGATTATGGTCTAGAGTATAAGAAGAATAACTCATTCTTCTTACAGAGTTACACTGACTCTGACTATGCTGGCTCCATAGATGACAAAAAATCAACCTCAGGCTATGTTTTTCATCTTGGATCCGGTCCTGTCTCATGGCATAGTAAAAAGCAACAAGTTGTTGCTTTATCTTCAACTGAGGTAGAATATCGTGCTGCACGTGGAGCTGTGTGTGAAGCGATATGGCTAAGTCGCATCTTGGCTACCATGGGCCTACCAAAGAATCTTCCTATTCACATGTTTTGTGACAACTCAGGTGTTTTGAACTTGGTCAAGAATCCAGTACATCATGAACGAACTAAGCATATTGATACAGATTGTCATTTTATTCGTGATGAAGTTCCTAAACATAGAATTCAGCTCCAACACATTCCCACCGATGAACAGGTTGCAGACATTTTTACAAAGGCACTTGGATGTGTCAAATTTCAACTATTTCGGAGTAAACTTTGTATATCAAAGTAATGTAATAAAGGGGGGATGTTAGGGTAAAATGAGGTAGTATATTGCATTATACTACATTAGTTAGATTATTACATCTACTTTGACTATTTACCATGTAGATATTTTCTTCCTAAAAATATCTACAGGTTAATTTATATTTACCTAAGGTTAGAATATCCTATTCTAACTCTATCCTAACTTTACGCTATCCCCTATTCTAGGATACGCGTTAGTTAGCGTTAGATTAGCTATATGGTTGAATTACCTATTTTGTAATCTATTTAAACCTAAAGCTATTCTAAAGCTAAGGTTAATGAGCATTAGATTATTAAATGTTAATCTTACCTTCCGTCTAACACTAGTCAATATACTTCAAGAATATGAAGTAGAAAAAACTATGAAATATGAGATTACTAATACTACATTGGCATAAAAATATAATCCACATGGAAATATTGCTTCATCAACAAGAGTACGCAAAACATGGTATTATCAGATATGCAGAAAGAAAGGTCATAGTACCAACTATTGCAGATACAATCCCAAAAACTAGAACCAAGGAAATCAGATGAATAATGGGAATTAGTTTCAACCTCGATAATATCAAAGGAACCCTCATCAATAGCAATCTCAACAACCAACCAATTATCCTCAACTAGAATATCAGAAGAGAAATCAGAAAGGACACCTGGTTCAGAGGATAGAAGAAACTGAAGAATTGGAAGAACCCACAAAAGACTATGATGTGAAAGCTCTGTTAGTAAATGTAACATATTACAGACACACTAAATATTTACTTGAATAGGTTACAAAGAATGCATAGGAAGAGTACAAAGTTCAAGATGAAGAAGAAGATCCATATTGAAGACTAAAGTCTTCAATAACCGAATAATGTAATACAAGGGGGTGTTAGAAATAAATTATATTCCATCATTTGGGTCATGTAAATGTATATTCCAAGGTACATACTTAGGACATTAGATTAATTCAGGGGGAATTTATATAGTTACTTCATGTAATGTAATAAATGCACAAGTGTCAATGTGCAAGTTGTATATGTGCAAGTTATCCCTTGCACAACTAGGTAGAGTGTTGGCCAAGGAACCTATTTTCCTATATAATAAGGGCCTCATTGTAATACAAATATAGAGTCGGGGGACATAGTCAGATAGATTATCTTAGAACATTTCGTAGGTAGTAGCACAATTATGTTTATATCACCATCTATTGGTTATGGGTGCAATGTAGTTTAGTAGCTTTATTAATGGAGTGTTCATTTCCTCCATAGCTACATTGTATTCTTTTATGTCATTTTTATTTATAGCATATTTCAGTCATCTATAAGATTTACTTTCTTTTATATTATTCTACATCTTGTGATTGCTATGTCCCATTGCACATCACATCAAAATCTAACAAGTCCAATAACATTACATATCTCAAGGAATTCGTGAGATAAATCTTCCTTGACGTTATGAGCTTTTAAAGGTTTTTATTTTAACAATTAGGGAAAATTTGAATTTGTGGACTCATATTTAAATTTTTAGGAGTTATAAGTTGTTTCATTGATTATTAAAGCATTTTAGAGAGATAGGCCAATTAGTGGAGGCATAAGAAAATTGGATAATTGATTTGAATATTTTTTAATTGATGATTGGAGAAACAAGGGAATAATTTCGTTAATGAAGGAGTTAAATTAATTAATTGAAGGAATTAATTAATTAACTAAAGGGATAAATTGGAATATGAGAATTAGGGAGAAAAAAAGAATATTAATGATGAATAAATTAAATCTGAAATTTAAAGATTAAAAGTTTTATTGAAGGAAAGAAAATTTAAATATGAAAATTTTGGATGAAGTTATGAAAATTTGAATAAGGTTTGAAATTGGAAATTAGTTTTTTTTTTTTTTTATGGCAAATACAAAGATCTTCCTTTCTAAATCTCAAATTCTAAAAGGACCTAACTTTACATCATGTAAAAATAAAATGAAATAAATTCTAATTGTTGAAAAACTTTGGGACATAGTAAATGGAGCAAAGGGCACAAAAATTTAAGGACGATGATGCAAAAGCCCTTATTATAATAATATTTGGCATAACATATGACATTTAGCGATATATAAGTGAAGCAAATACTTCAAAAGTTGCTTGGACAAAACTATGCAAAATATTTGAAGGAAAGAATGAAATGACTATTTTACATTTGCAATCACAATTATACTCTTTAAAAGTTCATAGTGGAGAAAGTATAGAACTTTTTCTTTGAAGGATAGTAGAATTAAAATCTAAGTTACTAAATTTGGGAGAAAAAATGCAAGACAAGTTTCTTATCCAAGTTACATTAAGAGTGCTCCCAAAAACATAAAAAAATTTAGTCACTTCTCTTCAAGTGCTAAATAAGACCATATCCTTTGATGAATTAGTTAATTTTCTTTAATAATATGAAATGGAAAATCAAGTCAGAGAAGAAATTACTAATAATGCTTTGATATCAAATAAAAATGCATCAAATAATATTGCATCATCATCACAATCTCAACATGAGTGGAGAAGAAAATATTGTCACATATGCAATATAGAAGGTCATACTACAAGTTATTGTATATAATTATTTGAATCAAAGAAATCAAATGAATAGACCTTTTCAAAGGTTCTATCCGAGGCAATATCAACCTCAATATCAATTCGTGCAACAAAAATAACCAAAAGAAGAAAATAAAAAATGAAATTTAGTTCAAGAAGTTCAAGAGCCATAAACTAAAGGTGAAAATGAAATAAAAACCCTTATGGGAAGGATTATAGATAATTCGATGAAGACTAAATTGAGGATGAGTGGGATAAGAATGATCATTCAAAAATTTCTAAAGGCACTAATGTTTCAAGTGACACAATAAAATTAGCTAAAAAAAAACAATATGAACGAACGAAAGGTGTGGATTAAAATCAAGATCATTTTAGAATTGTAAGATTTATGAGAAGACTAAACCAAAAACATATCACAAAAAAAATGAAATACATTATGGATGGATCAGTAAATCATAATGGAATAGGATCATGGATATGTTACAATGTTTTTATGGACAAAAAGAAAATCTAACAAGAATTGCAAGGAATAAGTCAATGAAACAATACCAAAATGTCAATCAGTACAAGAAAGAGTCAAAAAAAAAAAACCAAATCAGAGATTGAAGACTAAAATTCTTCACACCAAATGATCTAATACAAAGGGATGTTGGAGGTATTACATTATTTGGTACCATTGAGCACCATGAAGTACCTTTGAGTACTATTATAAATATTTAGTTTAGGAAGTGTGTTTAATATTTGTCTAAAGTATGTGTCAAAGTGTGAAGAGTATTTATGTGTCTTGTAATTAAGTGTGAAAGGTGTTAAGTGTGCAAGTGTGAAAGTGAAGAGTAATGTGTGTGGAAGTGAAGATTCATATTAGATGTGTAAATATGTGAAGTAGGAGGTTATGTAATTATGAGAAGATTTGCCATAATGAGAGGCATGTGAAAGGTTGCATCTCCCATGTGTTTGAGGAAAGAAATAGTCAGGAGTATTGAAGAGTTTATTATGTAAATTTATATATTGGAGACAAAGCTCCATTCTATGTAATAAAGTAACAGAGTAATCGAATGTAATCAAATTAGTTTTGTAATGTGAATAGAGAAGTATTTTTGGTATGCAATATTGTGAGCATTATTGTGTGTGATTATTTTATCCTAGAGAACTTTACCTATGAGATAATTAGGTATATTTGCCAACACCCAAGACAAACAATATTAGTGGGTTCATTGGATTTCCTTAGAAAAATGGTGGTATAACATTTATTACCATTTCTACCTCAAGGTGTCTCAATTTGAGGCATTATATGGCTAGAAATATTTTTCTAAGGTCGACTATGTTCTAGGATCCTGTAAGAGAACCTAGGCAGATGATTTATTGTAGCATCACTGACTTGCGCTCTAGATCCTTACAAATTACTTATCTTAGGTACAAAACCACATGAAGTTATAGTGGGACATGCATTTCATAGGAAGATAAATTATAGAAGGAGCTATGATATTTTTGAGATTCCAACCTTATAATCAATTATCCCTAAAAACCAAGTTCGATCTAAATTTGATTCCTACACAAGAAGCTATCGCATTGGAGAAGTGACATATTAGTTGGAGCTTCCTTAAAAATTTGGCATGCACCTTGATTTTTGTGTTTCATTATGGTTAGGAATGCAATTACTACAAAAGGGGCTATAAATCTCATTAAAGGCCTCTTGTGTAGGTTTATTGCATATGTGTGATACATATACTATTGATGTCTTGGCTGGAAAACAAATCCTAGCCCAAGTTGCCAAGTTGCCTAAGTTCTATCAAATGTTGCATTATCATAAGAGATTCCATTGTTCTTCACAAGCTAATCCAAGCCTTGTGTATTTTTATCACAGAGTAAAGAAAATCAAAGTAAATTTTAATGTCCATGAGCATCTCTATTGGCAAGTTTAAAAAGGACCAAGAGTATATGCAATAAAGAATTTAAACCATGTATGTCTTAGGAGCCGTAGAATGGTAAAAATTCAGACCTCCTATATTTTATTTTATGAATCATATGTAACTAAAAAATTACCTAAACATAAACATGACTAAAATGAATAATAAAAATTAGATTACTCTAACTCTTTTATTGAAGAATAGCCACATGCAAGAAGTTAGAACCTTTAGTATGGTAGACCAAGAGAGTTTTATGAAATAAACAATTTCATGCATCTTAGGGATGTCTATTAGATAGTAAATTTATCTCTTAGCATGTGAGAGATACACATTCACAAATTATAAATAATACTATCAACAAAATGGATGTGAAAAAAATCAACACTGTTGCTAATGTTTATAAACTATTGTTGGAGGCAATCTCTTGGAAATATGAGCATATCTATATGGAAAGAAACCAAATAGCAAATAATTTAGCTAATCACAATGTTGATATTCATCTTGGTAAAATTCAAATTTTAAAGTAAACTAGCCAAATGAGATTTTCTCTCTTAATTAAAATGATGTCAAGGAGCTTATTATTTTTAGCAATTTGAGGTATATGAATGATACATTTTATAGAAGAGGAAATGAAGAATATCTTTGAGAAAAGGTAAGTTGGATATCGTTTAATTAGACTAGCAACATATGTAATAAATGGTTATTTTGATGGATGTAGCTCCAAATAGAAGCTACATATAGGTTACCTATCTATATATATGTGTGCATATATATATATATATATATATATATATATATATATATATATATATATATATATATATATATATATATATATATATATATATAATCAAAATAATCTAAGCTAGAAATAGAGAAACTATATAATCACCATATAATCCAAACACCAAAGTATCAAATAAGAAAACTTGAACTTCAAATATCTAATATGATATTTTGACACGCCCTTCAAATATAGAATTTTGTTGCATAGCAAATGTGGATATATTTAAAAAATTATATACCCTATTTTTTGACCTCTTACCCCTAATATGTTATATATTATTCTCATAAGTTACAAGTTAGATGGAGTCCTAAGTGATACTAAACTATAAAGAATAAGTATACTCTACTTAAATCCTATATCACTATTTTTCTATGTTCTACAAAATGATGTGGATGATGTATGGCTTTTTGAGAAGACAAGATGCTTTTTAGAATAATGGAATGCCTTTTTAAGATGGTGGAAGACGTCTCCAAGATGGCCTCCAAATTTCAGTATAAGTCCCCAATGAACATAGTTATTCTTGATATCTATTTATTTGAATTACTATAAAGATGATAGTTTGATGTTCATAGAACAATCTAATAAAACATTCTATTAAATAATTAATAATATATATTTACCATTTATTCTACAACAAAAAATTCAAGTAGAGGTCTTCTAAGAATATTTGGTTATTTATGTAGTATATAGAGGGCATAGGAAAGAAGCATTCTTGCATTGATCGGAACCATTAGGTTTTTTATTTAATATATAAGTCAAACATGATTTTAGGTTCATAAGCATATCTCATAGCATTCTATGTAAAATATTATAATCATCGATTTATTTCAATATATTTTGCTTATCAAGTTTGAAGTTATCTATGAAAATTATTTCACTTATGTAAATCCTTTTATTTAGAACAAAGACAAAAAGTGTTCATAGAAAACATAAACTTATTATAGGTAGGGAATTTTGGATGCTAGTTTTTAGAATGTTCTAAATATTTTCTTAAATAAATGTCTTTATGTGATATGAATGTTATATAAATATTGCAATGAATCATTAGTATACTATACCATAGTTGGAAAACTTATAACTAGCAATAAACTTGGCACCCCAATTTTGGAGATTTTATCAGAAACTTGAAAAATCTCAAGAAAAAGTTGGCAAAAAGTCAGCCCAAAAAAAAGAAGAAAATTCTGAATTAAGAAAAATATATTTTAAACAACAATTGGAGAGCTAGAAAGTTAATCTTATATTAAATATTCATAAAAAATAGCACAATTACAATTCATGATCATCAAATCCAATGAAATACATCATAATATCATACAAATGTAAAATTTAAAAAATATAAAGTACTTTTTGATCCAGTAAACCCAAGTTCAAACCCCGGTATGATGGAACAAGGACCCTCCATTAAAACCCATGTAAACTCTTTTTTTTTTTTTAATTTTAATTTTGTTTTTATACTCCTCGACCTTGAACTATATGGTTGGCCTTAGCTCTAAAAAAGTGGTTGAATTGGAGGCTTCTCAAGTATAGGAGCATCATGGTATATCTCCTCCAATCCTCTCAAATATTTTTTTTCCTCCTCAAATATCTCAAAAAATGAACAAGCTTTCAATGAAATTTACTATAACTCTTAGATTTGTATTCCTTTTCTTCATTATTGTTCATTTTTGTCCAATTTTCTCAAATTTAAATTCTAGTAGTATTATATTAGGATGAGGTGACAAGTAAAATATGTTTGGTATAATAATAAAATACTGACGATCAACATTGAACATACTATTTTTTTAATCAAATGCAGTTAAAAATGTTTTGCCTATTTCATCAATTAGTCTCTTCTCGCAAGGGTAAATAGAACTATTAAGCTTACCATAAATACCATGGTCAGTTTCTTAGAGATTTATGTGGATGTGGTTGACATTTTGAAACACCTATAGATATAGAAAATACATTATTTTCAAAATTAATAATAGTGAATCTCTATAACATTTTTTTCACAATTTGAGAGAAGAAAAATGAAAGCACAAAAATAGATGATTTAATTATACAAGAAAGAGTACAATATTAGACATAAGCCTATATGAAAAAATGACAAGTGTCATAACATGCACAAGAAAAGTGCACATTAATTCTAACCTTCCTCCTTAATGTGAACTTTATTAAGTACAAAATGCACATTAATAATGTCTAGGCTCTTGCTCTTTGCTCTTGGCTCTTCAAATATGAACAATAATTCTAGATCCGCGGTGTATACATCTAGGTCTGTTGCCTCAGTATCAGCCTCTCTTAGGTTTGTTGCCTATGTAGGTTAGCCTTATCTTAGTATCTCAGGATTAGCCTCTCTCGGGTTTGTTGCCTCTATAGGTCACTAACTAGGTTTACCATGAATATCATCCTCCTCATGGTGAATCTTTATCTAGAAGGCATCGAGATTTGCTAAAATTTGGTCATACCAAAAATGCACTTTAATAAAAAATAAAATTGAACCATTTGAGTATTAGTCTATACCGAAAATGCACTCTATATTACAAAAATGGAAGCCATAGACCAAAATTGAAGGAAAAAAATAATCTTCTGAAGTGTCTATGTTTGTGGTCTTCAGAAGTTGATCTGAAGTGTCTTCATGGAATAGTCTTCGGATAGAGTGGTAAGTGTCCTTATTGTAATCATCTCATCCTACATAAATGCATGGATAAATAGTCGTTGCATCCATCAGGTGTGATATAGGAGAAAACTAGATACTAGGTTCACTTACATTTGCCAAAGAGTGTCAGGTTCAACAAAAAATGCGCTCCAAAGTACAATAATCTTTGAGGCCCAAAACAACATATGGAATAGCCTAAAAATTAAAAATGGACACCACCAATATGTCTGGGTCCAAAACACCTTTCGGACGAGTATAAACACCCCTATATTTGGGTATGAAAGAGGCCTTCATTTATAAAAAAATAACATGTCTTTACATCATAAATCTAGAATATCATTGCTCTCTGACAATATACATAAAATTTTCAAAATTTTCATTGCAAGAGAATATTCTAGAATTTACCTTCAGAATAATTACAACCTTCCACGCTCGATGTAAGAAAAACATTAAAAATAACAGTTAAAATTTTTTGTTCGACCATGTTAAAAACGACCACGTGGGCACCCTGACCAAATGCTGAACCATACCCACCTTTAAAATAAATAAATAAACATATTCCCCCTAAAAAATGTACATGGGCCATATTATTGGCCACCAAATTTTTAGAGGCATTCTCCTTCTTGCCCTATACAATTTAAAAATAGTGGGCCACCCACTATCTCTTGGTGGCTGGTTCGTAGGAAACAACCAAGTCAAACATCCACGTGCTCTCCCACAACATCTCACACGCCGCCATGCTAGTGAGGGCTAACACAAGTCTCCACGTAGGGATATTCTACCAAAAATAATCAAAGGCATGTAGTAATCGAAAAATTAGCCAAAAACTGGCCGCCACATAGGCATCTCGACAACCCCAACTCGATGGAAAAATGGTGCTCCAATAACCTCTCCACGTCTTGCTCCACTGCTTCTGATTAGCTGGTGAATCTCCATGTCAATGAATCTCCACATCAACACATGGCCACTACTTCTGGTTAGCTGGCGAATCTCCAACCACTTATGATTGTGCCTTTGGTGTTGTCGACATGGCGAGGACTTCTTCAAGACTGAACTGTGCCCACCCAGCTAGCACAGAGTTACAAAAAATAGCAAAAAAAATAGTTGGCGGTATTCATATTAGGTTTTGAAATCCCCCTATTATTTCAAATCTCGTGTGACTGAGTTTGGTGCAGCACCTGGAATAGTGGTATATTGTTGGTGCTCCACTTGGCGCCATGAAGTTTGTAAAAATAGATCTTAAAAAAATGACATACTTCAAATACCCCGATGATTAGAGTTTTAACCAGCAACGCCATCACATTCCCACCCGTATTATCTTAGGTTTTGATGATCCGCTGCACAATCTAGGATAGATATTCTCACGATATCGTTGTCGAATCCGTCGTTGTCAAATTTGAGCGCCTCCATAGACATAAAAAAAATAAAAAGCATTAAGGATTTCTTATTTATAAAAAAATAATATTAAATAAAAGGATGAATAAAAACTAAATAACAAAAGGAAATTTCTATAGAAGACCTTTTGGATATGTAATGTGCCATTAAAAGGAAATTCCATATCCAAATAAGCCAACTCAAAATGTTCACCTTAATATTAAATCTAGAAATTTACCACATTGAATGTATGCCTATTTTTTCAACAACACATAAGTTGACCAAAATACTATAATGCTTCTTGATTTGTACTTCAAAATATTCTTGTAAATAGAAAATTCCATCAAACATTTATTGACATAAAATAAAATTTTGATTGAAGCTTTTATCCAAAGTTTGGACATTAGAAAGTGCATAAATAATCATCTAGTCTTCATTGTAGAATACATCTTAACCACCTCCTCCTTGTTTAGGATAAAATGTAAGTATAGCCTTTTATAAAACCTTACGATGATTCAACCTTTCAGCTTTTGGATCCCAATTATCAACATACATATTGTAGAGGTATTTTTTAATAAATTAAGGATCATTACCCACTTCCTAAGTTATTCAATAACAATGTTCACTCCTCTTCATTCGAGAAATCAACATCAAAATTTTTCAATCAAAGATTGAATACTTTTATTCAACAGTCAAGAAATATTCTTACTAATATACATATTGAATTGATGATTCACATTTTGGTTCCTCTATTGTAAGAAAACGTGAGTTCTTTCATAAACTTACACTATCGATTTTTTTTTTTTAATTGGAAAAGTCAAAACTAATTTGGCATCTAAAAAGTGAGATACAAAATGTCATGAGTTCTACTATAATTAGATTTCCATAATTTTTTTTTACTAATTACTAGAAGAGAAGAAAGCATAAAAAATATCTACTTGATCTTTAACACATTTTGTTAATAAATTGAAAAGCACACAAACTTTGTCTAGTTTGTTTTCTCTCATTAAATTGATTGTGAATGAATATGGTATGTTTTTAGTTTAGAGTAGTAAGATATGAAATTTTTTTAGATGTATGTCAAAGGTAAAGTTAAAATATAAAGCAGAGGTCTCACATCCAATCCCTATCAACACACCCGCTCATACTATGGTAATTATTATGTATAGACAAGGACATTTTAATAATTAAACTTTAAACTATATGACTCAAAGGCGTACCTTGTTATGAGGTTTGAGAGCAAATCAAGACTTATCGATTGACCTATCCCCTAGAAAATAATGATAGAATGAAAAATGACTTTATCTTCCTTTGTCTTCACAGTCAAGGTTAGTATTCTATAGGAATTGCATGCATCTCCCTTGGTTAGACATTCTAGATTCTATTTTTTTTAGCAATAAAATCATTTTTTTTATATTTTGATTATATATATATATATATATATATATATATGTGTGTGTGTGTGTGTGTGTGTGTGTGTGTGTGTGTGTGTGTTTTGACTTGTTATACTCTGTTATTTTGAATTGCACTCTTTCATGATCTTCATTAACTTGAAATTATGAGTTTTGGATCAGTCAAAATTTTAAGTTTTAGATCAGATCATCTTTTGAAATAGGCTCATATTTATGCCCTATAACATCCCTTCATGACTAGTAAAATTGCCAAGGTGTTCTTCCATTTTGTTTTCAAATTGCATGACATGCCTAAGTCCATTGTTAGTGATTGTGACCCTATTTTCACCAATAATTTTTGGAAGGAATTGTTCACTCCCAATATGTCCTCTCCTTATCACCCTCAGTCACATGACCAAACAAAAATTGTGAACAAATATCTAGGTACTTACCTTCATTATTTTATTTCGACCAACACAAACAATATCAATGGGTTCACTAGCTTTCCTTAGCCAAATGGTATTATAACACTTCTTACCATGTCTCCCTCTCGATATCTCCACATGAGTCATTGGATGGCTAGAAACCTTCATCTATAGAAGACTATGTTCTAGGATCCTCGAGGATGGCCTAGGTAGATAATTTGTTGTAGCAACATTGATGTGTGCTCTAGTTCGTTAAAGATCATTTTTCCTAGCCAGAAAACCACATGAAGCAACATAAACACATACATTGCTCAGAGTAACAATTTGTAGGAGATATGGTCTTTTTGATACTCCAACTTTATGGACATACATTGCTCAGAGTAACAATTTGTAGAAGGAGATATGGTCTTTTTGATACTAGCTTTCCTTAGCCAAATGGTATTATAACACTTTTTACCATGTCTCCCTCTCGATCTCTCCTTTTGAGTCATTGGATGGCTAGAAACCTTCATCTATAGAAGACTATGTTCTAGGATCCTCGAGGATGGCCTAGGTAAATAATTTGTTGTAGCAACATTGATGTGTGCTCTAGTTCCTTAAAGATTATTTTTCCTAGCCAGAAAACCATATGAAGCAACATAAAGACATACATTGCTGAGAGTAATAATTTGTAGGAGATATGATCTTTTTGATACTCCAACTTTATAAACGATTGTCTCTAAAGACCATATCTAATTAAAAGTTGACCCCTTAATGTTATAGCCTCTACAAAGTAGTTCAATGCATTAAAGAAGCAACATATCAATTAAAACTTCGTTCGACTTTCTATATCCAACTTTTTTTTTTTTTTTTTTTTTTTTCATTGTGGTTAAAAATATACTTATTAATTTTTTAAATATAAATATCATTAAAAGACACTCTATGAATTAAGTAAGTCTTAACTGAAAGACATATCAAACCACCAAAAGTCACATTATTACAAGTGACTTTCATTGTTCTTTATAAAACAAGCCTTGTGCATTGCTACTACTAAGAAGGAAAAATAAAGTAACTTGTAAGGGTTTTAAAATCAAAACAAAAAAAATATATGAAATAAAGAATTTAAACCATGCATAGCTGGGGAGCCGGGGAATGGTGAAAATGCACGGTAATTCAACATAAGAATTGACTATGTTGGATAAGTTGGAACCTTCGGCATTATGGTGGAAACATTTAGGAAAATACAAAACTCCTATAGGTCTTGGGGATGTAGCTCAGATGGTAGAGCGCTCGCTTAGCATGCATCTCCAAGAATTTTATCTGGGATCGTATCGGAATAAAACGGATAAAATAAAAAATTAGTTGTTTAATGATCAGCTCGGTAAAAAGCATTACCCAGGGTAATTGAACCATTACCCAGGGTAATTGAACCTGACGTGAATCGAACACGCAACCTTCTGATCTAGAGTCAGACGCGCTACCATTGCGCCACAGATCCTTGATTAATAAACTGCTACGTATTTTTATTTATTAGCAATTTGGGTTTCCTTCTTTGGATATTTAATTTAGAAAGTTAAGGTTTTAAATTCACATGTTATCTCTGAGGTGGTGTTCTCTCCTATGATTGTTTACTCAATCTCTTATTCTTCTTTAATAGTTTTTATTTAAATTTTAAATTATTTTTTATTCAAGAAAAAAATAAAAGGTTTAATATTTTTATTATTTTTTAAAAGTGTTTTTCCTTAGAGTTTTAGGTTCAACATGACTCTTTCTTCTGTAGATGTCATTAGAATTAGAAAGTTATTATTTTTCTTATATATAAATATTTTTATTGATTTTTATTATTTTTTTTTTGTTAATGGTTGATTTTGGATTCAATTTCTTTCTTTAAAATACATACATTAGTAAAGGATTTGATATTTCATATTTTGTCTATTTCTTTTTAGATATGTTATCTTTTGAATAAATATTTTAAATATTATTTAGATTGACAAAGGAATCAAAATACTACATTGATCATTTAGATCACCTAAAAGCATCATCATTATTTTATTTTTATTTTTTGTAGGAGAGAGACTTTTCTTGAAGTCCCTTCCAAGATTCTAAATCTTGGAGTTCATCATTGAACTTAACATGAATCCTCCCAATATTTGTCTTAAAGAGTGGGAGCACTTGAAGCATATACATTTATAACTTCAACTTTCATATCATCCTTTTTCTTTTAAAAAGATCAATTCACCAGTTGCTTTTTGCTTTTAGTAATTGTCCATCCCATTTTCTATTGTCCTATATTATTGCAATACCTCTTGAAGATCTTATAGCTGAAATTGTTGAAAAATCTCGTTTTCCATTAATTTTTAAAATTATTTCTTACACTTCTCACTACCTTTTTTTAATAAGCTATGTCAGGCTTCTACTAGGAACCACTTCCATCAAAATAACAAAATATTGCATTATCATCAAGTTAATAAAATCATATACAACTTGCCTTTTTATTCAATATATTCTCCATCTATCTTTCTACTAGAGATATTCTTTATTTTCTCATACAACTTTGTTTCTCCAATCAACTACTTGACATCATTTTTATTAAGAGATAGAATCTCATTAACCCAATTACCTTCTAAAATTTAAATTTTACCAACACAAAGATCAACAACGTGATTGGTTGAATTATCTGCTACCTGTAGACACCTAAAATGCATTCTTTTAAGGAGACTCACCAAAAGGCCTCCTTACTACCCCCATAATCCACCTTGGGCAGCCCTAGGGCTAACTTGATGGTTTTTACCAACTTTGGGCAACTTTTCCCATAAGTTGCCTAACCATCTCGACCCAAGATGATCTCTAGACCATGACCATATCGACCTGAGACGGTCGCAGAAAATCAAAATTAAAAATAATAAATGACAGTCGAAACTGACTAGTGTCGCGCATGATCTTGCACCAATTTTAGATACCTTTGCATGAGATTATTTTGAATTTATTTCATGCAATCAACTATTTTGGGGCATGCATCTATTTTTCCAATGCGAACTACCCCTTTGCTTTTTCATGCAGAGTGCCCTAGCTTTGATCAAGAGATCTATAAAATGGCACTCACCCCTTAGTTTTAAAGATCCCTCAACTTTTGATTTTGTGCAACGAAGTGCTACCAAAATCAATCCATAAGGTTTTCTTGTTGCAAACACTATGTTATTAGTCTACCACAAAGGATTGAACGGTACGCTTCACTATCTCGCATAATCAATAACCCTCACTATGGTGATTGTTTGAGTTCCTTAAACTCACCTCCCCATAGTAAAAATCCATCAACAATACTTTCTAGATCATCCCAAACATCGCTTGGGCTTGGAAACGACAAGCCTACGACAACAATCATCTTGCTACGAGACGATTTGTAAATGAAACCATCTCGACCTTGAGATGGTTATGATCAGGTGATCAGATTTACTATTTTTATTGCATCTTAGGTTAGATCTATTTATTTTACTATTTTGCATCAGTTTAGATTTTTTTTATTGCATACATGCACCTACTTTTTCATTCATTTTATTTATCTTCATATTGAACATGGGTCCAACTTTGGTGGGCCCCGCACATGCTACTGATTTTTTGTTATTCCATTGTGTGCAGGTTACAGGTACAAAGATAATGAAAGACTTCGCATACAACCCTCATGCAATGGTCTAGAAACCCACTCCCCTATGAACTACATTGGCATGGAGATTCTTCTATTGCACCAAGAGACTTTAATCATGATATTGTATATCATTGTATCGATTTGGTAGCATCCCCTAAGAGGGTATTTTGATTGTAACACCATTGAAAGATAATACAAATAAATAAAAAGGGGATCCATCTTATTTTACATTGTTTTATCATCATGTATTCATTCATTACTACTTTGTATTACTTTATTTGGTGCAAATTTCTTGCTTTCAGATGGTGATCATAGTGGGACCTAGTCCCTATTTTTCTAAAGCAATTTTTTTGACTGATTGATTTGTTATTTCTATGATTTGTAGGTACACAGGTGTAACCATCTCGGTGTGAGATGGTCCCTATTTCGCAACCATCTCAGGTCGAGATGGTCTCTGATCAGAGGTTGAATAGTAGCAGATCTGCATAACTCCATCGAACTTAGGCTTTCAAGGTTAGCTTTCTATCATTTTCTTTCTAATTTTTATAAAGAAAGGTAAAAAATATCTATTTATAACATACTTGAAAAGCTTTCAATTTTTAAGTCAATCAGACAACAACCATCTTAGGTCAAGATGATCTCTGTCTATGACCATATCAGGGTGATATGGTCCCCTATCTACAACCGTCTCAGTGAGAGATGGTCTTTATCTACAGTTTTTTGGTTTGCTTGTGTTGTTGCCTGCTAAAAGGCTGATCATTATCTAGGAAATACTACATTCTAGGGTTTAAAATTTGCATTAGTGAAAGAGCATCGATTGTTGTTTGATTTCATTTTTGCAAAAATTAAAAGGAACCTACACACACATTCATGAGGTATCTAAAACATCGGCTAGTTGGATTTCATCACCAATGATCGATAACAATCCTATAATGTGGGCATTCATCTCCCATCATAGATTGGCCCCTTAGACACCTTAGTAGCCCTCATGAGTGGCTTTTTAAACTTCATCATTAAAAAGTCCCCTACTTTTGGGTACATCCCAAAGTAGGATAGGTTTAGGAATCCATTTTTGGTCATTGTTGTATCACTTCTCGTTAGAGAGGTGGACATAAACACACCTAGTTAGTTTACACCTCATCTATAGTTCTAGGATTAGGTTCATCAAAAACACAAAAAAAAAAAAAAAAAAACCAATAAAAAAATAAAAAATATTAAAAAAATAAAAAATAAAAAATAAAATCACTTGTTTGCTTTGTTTGCATTGCTTGTGTAGTTTAGAGTGAACACACTATTTGCATAACTAATGGTAGAGACATGCAATCAAGCTCACTCATGAGCAAATATTGCTAGATCAACACAAGGAAATATGGATCACTTTCAAGTTAATCCACAAGACCTTATAATACCTGAGTGGCAATGAGACCCCTAGGGCTCAAATATTGCTAATCATCCTACTGACCCTAATATATCAAGTGTTATTACTCAAGATCAACATACAGATCCTGAATATGATCAGGATATAGATTATCTAGATCAAGAAACCTTGTGTGCCATGTATAGGGATAATAATTTCCAAGAAGAAACATCTAGGAAGTCCCTACCACACATTAGAATCTTGACTCGACCTATAACTCCCCTAGATCAGGACCAAGAGTATATTCCCCAATGAGACATGGATGATCAAGCCACTCCAGTTGATCACCCATGGATGAGTTGTATATACGATTTCTTGGATATGTACTCCATTGAGGGTCATAACAAAGCTACCACATCAGCTCATGCATTTATCATGATAACTCGTGGGCCCAAGGATGGTGACTTTGATCCTCCCATTACACCTTATGATAGATAGTATGGGCAAGGATGATGTGCTTCGATACCCCCTAATTACATAGAGCCTACCTTAAGATATCAGTATCAAGTTAATACCACCTCTCAAGATCATGGAAAGCAAGTCATTGATATTTCCAAAGTCTAAGAGCAAGCCACACCTATCCACACTACCAATGCATGCTTACATAGTGAAATAGGTGAATAGATATTATCAAGTACCTAGGCCAAACCTTGAGTACCAACAATGGTTGTAGAGGGTGATGCAACAAAGATTACCAATGCCTACACATCAAAGGCAACAAATTCAACATAATCCAGAATGACAAACTCAATATCATAATCTCCCTCCATATATCAAATCAGAACCTTCCCCCTCATCCATGCCAAAATCCCTCTTGCACCCAATATCAAAGGCCACTACCTATTTATTATCAAGAACCTCCTACACCTCAATAGTACCAATATCAATAGGAGGATGAATTATATGAAGAACCCCAATAGGAATATCAAGAACAAGTTGATACCTACCCTAAATCAACTTATGGTGAGGTACCTAATGATCATACTTATCACCCACCACCTCAACATCAAAACCCACCACCTTTGCCTAATCAAGGGTGGAGGTGGGTAGATCATATCATTTCTCTAGAGGCATACAAAGTGCTAACTGATCAGATAAATTCATTAGAAAAACAAGCTCAAGGCTCGGGTTACCAAAAACCCACCCTAAGGTAGCTTAGAAATCAACCTCTACATCCATCAATGCCATCACCACCATACCCATCATATTTTGATATGCCTAAACTTAAAAAGTTTAAAGGTGAAAAAAATATGATGAAGATGCACAAGAGCACATGACAAGCTTCATCAATATGTGCTTTCATCTTCAAGATAATGACTCCTTGATGTTAAGGACATTCCTTATGACATTGGTTGGGGGTGCTTTGGAATGGTATAATCATCTACCATGCCATAGCATATACACCTTTGAGCAATTAGTGGATGCATTTTTGGAGCGCTTTGCCTTTAGCATTAGGAAAAAGGTGAATTTGACTGACTTGTCTAACCTTCATCAATTTGATGATGAGCTAGTCATGGAATATGGCATTAGGTGGAGAATAATTATGTCAAAATTACCCTTCACCTTACCCATCATAGAGCTTACTAGGATGTTCACTAGGAGTTGCTTAAAATAGATATCACTTTTATTGCAACTCCAATAGTATAGGACTTTCGAGGAAGCCCTAGCCCAGGCCAAAGTAATTGAGGATATTAAGGTCCAAGAAGGAGAAATTAAGCTTCAAAAGAAATAATGGTCTAGAAAAATACTAAAGGGGGCCAAAACCAAACCCAAAAACAAGCGACTCTAGTGAACCAAATCATTTTGAGTGTCCCTGGACCCTCAAATCGAAATCCACCTCAACCATCAAATTATCAGGCCCAACCATCACCCATGCAATATCACACTCAACAAGCAACCCCAACAAAATCAATAACCCACTCAATAGAGGCATCCCCCATACCAATATACACCATTGCTAGAACCTTTGGCAATAATATTTCATCAATTGTGTAGGGCACAAGCAATAACCCTTCTTGAGATTCACCCATTGGACCCAAATCATCCTAAATCTAAATATTATAGGGAGGATCAATACTACATCTACCATAGGCAAAAAGGGTATGACATTCAATCATGCTACAACTTTAAAAACCTAGTGCAGGACATGATTGAAAGGTAAGAAATTCAAATCGATAATCCTCTTGCCACAAATAATCAAAACATGGGGGTATATCAAGACCCCCTACCTCAATATGAACCAAACATAGCATCGACCACTATAATAGAGCAACCAAAATCGATCAATCAGGTCCATGTCACCCCACCTAACCAAGGTTTTGTGGGGATGATTAGCATAGTGATGAGAAATAGAAGGTATCCAACACAACCCACACAAATTATGGGTCCCTCCAATATGCCTTCAATATCACAAGCACCACCACAACCAATGTTGATCATACCTCATCCACCTTGCCTGGTGCTTACATTACAAAGTAGACTTACTCAAAGTCTTAAAATGGCATCGATGAAACTCTCCATATATGAGCTTATACAACAATCAACCCCACATTGGGAAGCTCTGATGGAGATTTTGAAATCGATTGAACTACAACCCCAAGATCCCAATTCTTTCATCAAATTTGTGGGGCATGTTCAAATGTGCAAAGAGCCTATGATTACATTCCATGATCATGAAATCAAGATGATACCTATCGAAATAGTTGATCCACCATTGCATATCATTGCTAGTGTGGATAGGATCCCTTACAAATGTGTCTTGATAGATACAGGCTCCTCAATTAATATCATCACCATTGTGGCACTCCAACATCTTAATCTACCACCATCACACATTGCATCTTCCACTTTTACCCTTTGTACCTTCAATGATGTGTTGTGTTCTACCATTGGCATAATCATCCTCCCTATTTAGGTTGGACTAAAGACTATTCCTACATTGTGCCATATCTTGGAAGGTGCTATGCAGTATAACTTGTTACTTGGTAGGCCTTGGATTTGAGACATGAAATGTGTGCCTTCCATATTGCATCAATGCATCAAGTATATACATGAAGGCCAAGTTCATTGCATCCCAATGGACTCAAAGCCCTTCAAGTTTTACAATATGGTTCAACATTCATAGGACCACACCTTGCCTTCCACCCATCTAGATATTTGACCCAATGACCCCATCCAATCTCTAGATTTACCACCATCATCCATCATTTCATCACCACCAACTCCATCCCAACCTTCATCATCGATTACTTTGAAAGTTCCATCTCAATCCATTGAATCATATATCCCAAATCAGAACCCATCAAAGGCACCTATGATATCACCTCAAGACACAACCTCACCATCCACATCACAATCACCAAGGCCTCCTCCTATACCTTCAATCTCAACAATCACTACCACATCTATCAATGACTCCCCTGTAGGAGAAGCACCACCATCCATCATAAATCCTCCATCACAACCTACATCTCCATCATCATCCACCCCTCCACAAGTCAATGTCCACATGACCAACCCAGGACTCGATGAGTATCTGGTCCAAAATATCACATTTACCCCTATTATCGAGTTAGTTAGAGACTTGGGTCAACCTTGCAACACATGGTATTACCTATTGGCACTATCGTTCCCCTTGGGATTCCCCCAAACCAAATAAATTTTATTTATGGGGGTATTGATGTTTCCACAGATGCACCTCTCCTACTGGAAGAGGATGAACCATTTCAAGTGAATATCAATTATATGTCAAACCCATCCTTTGCTTTATGATACTTTGATCATTACCATTGGCAAGGGAATGGCCTAGGTCGATATGAACAAGGTCTTTGGACCCCTTTAGAGCCATGATATCAGCTACCTATGGATAAATTTGGATTAGGATATTCTGTAAGAATACCTGATGAGCTACTTGTAGATTCTCTCCAATACCTTACCCTAGGCTTTGGGAAGGATATCGACATTAATGAGTATGCTACTCCAAGCTATGCTCATTTTCTTAGTGATCATTTGTAGATCACTATGCTATCTATGGATCATTTTGATACATCAGATGATGATTATAAAAATGATTTCATTTCATCAGATGATGAGTATGAAGATGATCTCATTGACTCATCAGATGAGGAGTATGAAGCCAATTTCATTGAAACTCTATCCATCACTTTGGATAGTTTAGAGGAGGAGTCCTCCCCCATTGTTCACTTATGAGTGTAGATGAATTTTACCTTCATATTTTCCCTATACATCAACCCATTTGGTAGTAACTACTTTCGCTAGAGGATCTTATCATCTCTACTCCACCTCGTGCCCATCTGATCATCCCAATTCCACCCCAGCCACCTCTGCATGTTTTTGCCTACCAATAATCAACCACCTACTATCACCCAAGCATGGAGTTCATCCACAATCCATCAATATGATCTCCATTGACCTCACCACACCACTCCATTATCTAGGTGACCCTTCAAAGTATTTGCACCTCAACCTTGAGGCCATTGATTTTGATTGCATTGCGTGTCTACCTTCGCTTGATGAGTTCCTACCCTATGAGGAAATGTTGCAACCATTTCACTTTTCCTTGGGTCTATTTGAAGATGTTCTTCAAGCTGAGATAGAGCCTAATGATGTATTTGATTCTTCTAATCTAGTTGATGATATTCATTTGATCCCTACTCCTCATCAATTGGAAGAGGGATCCCATATGTCAATTGAAGAAATAATTGATGTTGATATTAACATTGATTTTAACAATCCTTAAATTGTCAAATTGGGATAAAGCCTCTCAACTATAGAATATGTTGATTTCACCACTTTCTTAATAGAATATAAGAGATATTTTTCTTGGTCATACAAAGACATGTTGGGTCTTGACCCCAACTTAGTTGTTCATAACTTAATGCTCAATCCAATAGTCAAGTTGATCAAGTAGAAGCTTTGAAATATGCATCCAACAATAGCATTAATGGTCAAATATGAACTACAAAAATTGTTGGATGTAGGATTCATCCAACCCATCGACTATCCTGAATGGGTGTCCAACATGGTACCTATCAAGAAATTGAATGGGGGGATTCACATATGCATAAACTTTTGAGATCTTAATAAAGTGAGTCCTAAGGATGAATTTCCCCTCCCTAACATCGATGCGCTAGTAGACATGATTGTTGGTCATGAAATGCTTTCCCTTATGGATGGTTTCTTGGGTTATAATCAAATTCATGTTAATCCTGAGGATCAACCCAAAATGGCCTTTACAATGCCATGGGGGACTTTCTATTACAAAGTCATGCCCTTTGGACTCAAAAATGCTGGTGCTACTTATCAATGGGCAATGACGTATATATTTCATGACTATATGAACAAGATTCTTGAAGACTATGTCAATGATTTATTGGCTAAATATTTGTAATATATTGAGCATCTTGATGTGTTACGTAAGGTCTTCGATCACCTCTTAGAGCACAATGTATGATTAAATCCTAAAAAGTGTGTTTTTGAAGTAACTTTCAGAAAAATTTTAGGTTATATCATTTCTAAATGAGGCATTGAAGTAGATCCAAACAAGGTTAAGGTAATCTTGGAAATACCTCCCCCAACCAACCTTAAGTAGCTCCATAGCTTACAAGGGAAGATTCAGTCCATTCGACACTTCATAGCGCAACTCTCAGATAAATGTTAGCCACTGAATCATCTTCTACAAAAGGGGGTCACCTTCGATTGGAATCAAGAATACCAAAAGGCATTTGAGGATATAAAATAATACTTGGCCTCTCCACCAGTATTAGCTCCTCCTCGACCAGGTGTACCATTTTTATTATACATTTTGACCATTAACTTTACCTTAGGGACCATGTTGGCCCAAAATAATGAGGTAAATAAGGAACATGTCATTTACTACATTAGTCACACCTTGGTCAGTTATGAGATTAAGTATGCTTACATCGAGAAGTTCTGCTTAGTGATGGTCTTTACCACCAAGAAATTATATCATTACATGATCAATCAGACCATGTATATCATATCTAAAGAAAACCCTTTGCGGTATATGATGAGTCACACTTATCATAATAGTCATACCACAAAGTGGATCATGCTTTTGATGGAGTTTGACCTAGAATTCATAAGTCAAAAATCTATTAAAGGATAGGTCATTATGGATCAATTAGTAGAGGCACCTCTTATCGATGATAAGCCTCTAACCATTGAGTTACCTGATGATGCAATTTTTGCATTATCAGACTCAGGAGAACTAGAAGAACTAGAGAACAAAGTTGATCTAACATTGTTCTTTGATGGTTCCAAATGTGAGCAAGGGGGTGGTGTAGAAATTATGTTTTTCATATCACAAGGGGCTCCTATACCCCTTTCATTTAAACTTGACTTTCCATGCACTAACAACAATGTTGAATATGAAGCCCTCCTTTTGGGTCTTCAAATAACCCTCACCATGAATATCAAGAAGCTTAATATCTTTGGTGATTCCTTGCTCATCGTAAACCAAGTCAAGGAAATATATCAATGCAAATGCCTAGTCTTGAAATCTTACAAGGCCCTTGTGGATAAACTTCTTGCTAAATTTGAATGGTATGACATCAAGGTTATCCCTCATTCCTCTAATCATTTTGTGGATACAATGGCTTCCTTAGGATCCTTAATCTCGTAGAACCCATCAGATAATATCACCACCATTCATGTCAAAATACTCTCACAATCTATAGTATCATGAGAAAATTCTAAATAAGAGCAAAGCATCCACATGGTATAGATTGAACCATACCAAGATTGGTTCTCTCAAATTCAAGACTTTTTGAAACTTGCTTCCTAGGAATCCTTAGTCCCACAGGCACCTTTTGATAATGGCACAACCATTTATCTTAAGGTTCTCTCTCAATCCACATTTGTGTGAGATGAGTCTAGAGAGGTGCAAGTTGTTCATCTAGTCCAAACTGAGGCATATCAAGACTGGTTTGCACAACTCAAAGATTTCTTGAAACTTGGAAATCTTCCTTTGGGATTATTGCATGTCACCAAATGTACATTTAAAAAAAAGTAGCAAAATATGTCTTTCTAGGAGATATACTATATCATCAAAGCTATGATGGTCTTCTCCTTCATTTCTTAGAGCCCCAAGAATCTACTTGGGTAATTTCCCAAGCTCATGATGGTACTTGTGGTGGCCATTTTAGTGGTATGGCTATCACAAAGTGCATCCTTCGAATGGGCTATTATTGGCCTACAATGGAGAAGTACTATTGTGCTTATGTCAAAATGTGCATTAAGTGTTAACATCATGCTAATCTATCACACGTACCTTCATAGGCCTTACAATCGATACATTCATTATGGCCTTTTTCATAATGGGGCTTTGATCTAATTGGTAAAATTTCACCCCCATCTTTGGGCCGACACATTCATTTTAATGACCATTGAGTACTTCACAAAATGGGTGGAAGTTATTCCCCTTACCACTATGATAGGTGCATGCATTATGGAGTTCATACTCCATAACATCATATGTCATTTTGGTATTCCATCCAAGATTATTTTGGATAATGGGCCACCTTTCAAAAATAAGGATGTTAGAGCTTTGTGCAACAAATATCATATCCAACATAACTTTTCAATGCCCTATTATCCATAGGCTAATGGTCAAGTTGAGGCATCAAACAAAATAGTCATTACCATTCTTAAGAAAATAGTAAACAATAATCACAAGGATTGGCACCTTCAATTACCTCTTGCACTTTGGGCTTATTGAACTAGCATTCGAACACCGACTAGGGCAACTCCATTTTTGCTTGTATATGGCACTGAGGCCATCATGCCTTTGGATCTTGAGATTCCTTCATTGTGCATCTCCTTACAGGAGTTCATCGATGATGATATTGCATGATAGGCTCACCTAGATCAACTTACACTTCTTGATGAATGATGCATTAATGCTCTTGAGCATCTTCATGTTTATCAAGATCATATTAAGTGAGCCTATGATATAAGGGTTAATCCTAGGGAGTTTAAAGTTGATGATCTTGTGTTAAAATAAAACTAACAAAATTCTAACTTGCCACCACATTTGTGAATAAATGATAAATTGGTTAGGCCCATTCATCATAACATAGAAGTTAGGTCTTGGAACTTATCATTTAGCTTCACTTGAGGGTGTTGAGGAACTTGAACCACTCAATATTCTCCACCTATAGGTATTTTATGCATAAAAAAAAAATATAACAAAATAAAAAAAAACAATATAAAATTACAAAAATAACAAAATAAATTTTTGCATTTTACATCATAATTGCATTATATACCATCATACATAATACCTTGCATTTAATATTAATCATAGTTTTGGCTAATTGCATGTTTTGTTCCATTGCATTAGGCATTTTGTTCACCATAGATGCATACATCTAGTCTTGCATTGTGCATTTCATATAGCATCATATTTTGTACCAGAGTCACTTGCCTTGATGTAATATCTTTTATCTTGGGCATACACCCCAATGCATTGATCATACATCCACATATCCATGATGTCCATCCACCCATTACTTGATCCCAAGTAGTGGTTACAAGGTGTCCAATAGGGTCTTTCAATCATTCAGCCATCCCTAGTTGGTCTTTTAGATTTTGTTAACAACCATCTTGATGTTTGATGATAGGATCTTGCTTTGGTCATACTTTGTTTATTTCAAAATCCCAAACACATTCTCAAAATATTAAATATGATTTTGGACAAGGAAAGATGACACTACAATGTATGTCTTGCCTCAAAAAGTGAAAATTTTCCCTTGCTCTTCCTATTATGTGCATGGTCTAGAAAGTTGAGAATTGATAAAAGGACAAGCTCATCCCCCTCTCCAAAAAAAAAAAAATCCCCTTGCTCCTCCTAAAAATGAGCAAGTATTCCCCCAAAAATATATATATATATATATATATATATATATATATATATATATAAATATCCTTTGCTCTTCCACAAAATGAGCAAGTATCCCCAAAATTTTACAAAGCAAAAATCCCAAAGGAGATAGAAGAAAAAAGAGCTTGAATCCCTAGAATTCTTAGTTTTTCAAAAACCATGGGGTGATCTCCATCGCCAACAATGGGCTATAGATGTCGTCCTAGTAGTGGAGTAGCCTTACACATGGTGATATGTCTATCACATTAGCGACCTTATTTTGTACAGACCAATGTCAGCTTGTGGTTGAGCTAGCTTGTTGATGGCTTGCATTCAGAGTAGTTAAGTCCAACCAAGTCCAAAGTCGAGGTAATGAACTTCACTATGCACACACAGGGATATTGAGTATCATGGTCTTCCTAGCATATTGTTATCTTTCAGATACTTGCATGGTCAGTACATAATTTTTGATTGGTCAACTAGGGTGTTTGAGTCTCATGAAAAACCTTATTGTTCCCTTGTGACCTCTCACTATTCAGAATCCATCATTATCATTCATTGCATATCATTTCTCATTGGATTCCCATTTAGGTGTATACTCTTGATGAGCTTGTTTACATCTTGATTTGTGACTCTAGTACATTTTTATAATGCATATACTTAGTGTGTTATTACATCATAAAATCATTCATTATGTTTCATTAGTTAAGCATACATCCACAATGTGCATTAATTAAGTTATCATAAATCATTAGTACATCATAGGCATCCTAGTTCTATGCATCATCATATCAAAAGCATCCATCCATTTAACACAATATATCATCTAGGCATACATCTATAAGCATCTATCATACATCCATGCATCTACAATTACACATCATTACATAACAAAAATAAACACATGATAGGCCACAATAAAAGTCATATCATATAAATATATATCAAAAAGGTACATCATGATACAAAATACTCATAGGCTACAATGGTGAGTCCTCAGACCTCACATCCAAAAATAAGAAGCTAATAATAATACAATAGAGAGACCCCTGCTTAGGCTGGCTCTGCACCACCACTCTCGCCACTACCCTCGACCTCGTCTCTATGAGGCTGCCTAGAACCACTAGCCCCTGCTCTGTGGTATGTGCTTGACTCTAAAAATAGTGGAACATGTGGTCTCACTGATGACTCACTAGATGCCCCAGTGCATCGACTATAGTGGGATACCCCTATCAAAGAGTGTGAGGGTAGTGCACCACCTAATCCTCCAATTTAGCAATGTAATCCTGATTTGACTGATGTCGAGACTGATAGCAAGACAATCTACCTTGTAGCTCTACCATCTCTACCTACAATATGGCTACATCACCTATGGCCTACCCACCTATTACTAGTCACCCCTATCCAACTATCATCCCTACCAACTAAGCTTGTAGAGCATCATGCTCTGCTATAACCCTAAAAACCTAGATCCATAGGGCATCCCGCTCTATTATGACTCCTACCACCTGAACCCATAGAGCATCCCACTCTACCATCACCCTCGTAGCCTCATCCTTCAAGCTCTCAACCTAAGCCTGTAGGGTGTCCCTCTCCTCTCCCTAGCCCTGCCATATCTACCTATCACCATCCCACTGGCTTTGCTCTATAGCATGGGTTGTATCTCGATCTACCATCTACCCCTGAAGGATGTAGACCTACTCTCTAAGTGTAGCAATCTACTCTTAAGGATCCTCCTCATCCACCTCCTCCTCACCCCTCATAGAGGTCTCTGTCCCCTTGATGGCTCTCTGTGAGGTGTCCCCCTCCTCCTCTATGTGATGATGCACTCATACTTGGAATGGATCCACCACCATGCCTGCTACATCAACCTCATCACCACTTACTTCTCCTCCCTACCATAGCCAAGTGACCCACCATACATCATACTAAGGTATCATCCTAGGATCCTCCATATCAGGGTCTACCAAGGAATCATCTACATCATCCTTTGTAGGCCCAACTCGAGGTCATATGAGCTACATCTCGTCCATCTTCCACCTATAGATAACTATATCATCAAGTACATCCTATCGTATGCCCAACTATTGAGTAACCTAAGTACTAGAAGTACTCATGCTCATCATCATGTTGATCAATCAATCATCAACCATACTACACTCACCTAAGGTGTTGGTCTACCTCCATCTAGGTAGAGCATCCCCTCCACGACCGCCATGTCACCTATCTTAGCCTCAAGCATAAAGAGAATTGTTAGAGACTCAATATGTTCTATACTAAACTCCCAATATCAATCTCAACTCAATCTCAAATCTCAAAAGAATAAGATAGATGTAGTATGCTTTTCTCAAGAACATGAAACACAACCCAACAATTGCCAACCATGCAATATCTCATATAACAATGATACTTATGTTCTTTCCAAAACCAATATCTTTTCTCAACCAATTGGGCTTCAACAACAATGCTCATAGACAAGGTTTAATCAACATCATTCAACTCAACATTAACCTTGAAGCATTCAACCAAACATCACAAGAAAAGGAAACAAGTAGAAATCCTTTTCCCTCCAAAGATATTTGAACAAAACAGCCACCAACACAATATCGCCAAATGCAAAGAATAACTTGTTCAAATCAACTCAATGGAGTAAGCCCAATATCATGTATCAAGTAAAAGCAATAACTTGATCAACCAAACTCTATGGAAGCAACTCAACCATCAACCTCAAAACACCCAACCAAGGGTTTCACCAACTCAAAGCAAGTAACTAGACTTACAAACATAAACCCTAGTGCACAATGCTTCCACTACCTCAAACCAGAATTATGCATTCACCAAAACTCTCATTAATGATAACAATGCATAAGTAGTCTTCAACAAACCAGAAACTAGGACTTACACTCAACCAAAGGAAACCTTGTTGAAAACCTTTTCACTCCAATATTATTTCAGGAATAACATACACCAATCATACTTATAAGAAGAATGTGCCCATACCTTATTGAAGTGAAGGAACCCCTTTGGAAATCTGCCATAATCACAAAATTCTTTTGCCAATCTTCACAAGGGTTAGTAGATCACAACATAATCAACATTACTCCACTTTTCAATAATCATTACCAAAGTATTTAATTGCACAACTTCCTTATCTCTCCTAAAACCACTTGTACCATAAAATAAAATAAATCACAACATTGCATACCTTATAACTCCCAAAACCACTTGTACCATAAAATAAAATAAATCACAACAATCTCCAAGCGCTCAACTTTCAACATTAATTATTAAATAACATACCTCTTAGCTATCTTGTCCACCAAAAGGGAGCTTCGTATATTTGATCATGGGACTTATGTTCTCTTAATGTCTTAGCTTCAAATCAAACCACCAAGTTAGCTGCACTCTCACGTGAAACTTATCCTCACACTGTTTTGATTTAACCTTGTCGTCTCACTGCAGCTAAAACAAGTTGAACAACAACCTCCATGAAGTGACTTCTATCCTCACGGTGCGGTTAACCCTGCCGTCTCACTACAGCTAAAACAAGTTGAATAACAACCTCCACGAAGTGACTTCTATCCTCAAGGTGCGGTTAACCCTGTCGTCTTACTGCAGCTGAAACAAGTTGAACAACAACCTCCACGAAGTGACTTCTATCCTCACGGTGCGGTCTTCCACAAACAATTAGATATTTGTTCAAACTCAAGTTGTGCGATCTCCACTTTGATCACAGGATACTCTCTTTGATTTCCAACATCGGGAGGTGTATTGTGATTTGAATATCACGTTTGCAGGCTCTCCCTTCGAACATAGTCGCAGGTCCTTTTTTCAGTTTAATCGTAGGCTCTCCCTTCGAACGCAGTTGCAGTCTTCCAGTGCAACCGTAGGCTCTCCCTTCTAGTGCAATCGTAGGCTCTCCCTTCGAACGCAGTCGTAGTCTTCCAGTGCAATCGTAGGCTCTCCCTTCTAGTGCAATTGCAGGCTCTCCCTTCGAACGCAGTCGTAGTCTTCCAGTGCAACCGTAGGCTCTCCCTTCTAGTGCAATCGCAGGCTCTCCCTGACTGTATGCAATACTTCTTCACTGCCTCCGCTTACAAGGTTTCGTCAAGGGATATCTCACTGCCCTCATCCTCAACTAGCAATTCATTCATTGAAATGAAATTCATTGCCTTATTTATATTCACTAAGATGTATTGATAAACATGTCGGCACTTTTTAATTTTAATTTTAATTTAAATTTTAAATAAAATTTAAACTAAATATTTAAAATTAAATATCTTCATCACCGGAGCACCTTTTTCAACGAAACGAAGAGCCAACTTGGGTTTTAAGAAAAACCCATTTCAAATATGTTGTCCATGGTTTTAAATAAAACCTTTTATTTTGTCTACCTTGGTTTTCACAAAAACCCTTCCACTTCTTGACATCAATGACAACATCAACACTTGAGCAAAGGCAATGTACCCAAGGTACCCAAAATTGCCAACAATCTCCCCCTTTGTCATTGATGGCAAACCTTTACTAAAAACACATCTTTAAGAGCCAAAACTGAAAACACTCTCTTTGAAGTTTTGCTCCCCCTGACTTGAAGCTTTCCTCTTCACTTGAAGCTCTCCCCCTTACTCATATCTCTCCCCCTTTGTCATCAATGGCAAAGGGCCACATTTGGGGCTCGAAACTAAGAATGAGCCTCTTAGCTTAGTCCCTCCCCCACCTCCTGATGAGGTGATTAATTCTAGGATGAGAGTAAAACTCCCATTAGGCACTGATCATCATCAACGTCTATAACTTCCTTATCGGGCCTTCTCTTGAACTCTTTGTCCATATTCTTGTTCCTATCATTGTTTTGATCCTTGGACCTGATCATGCCATTGTTCTTGTTCCTGTATTCTAGAATTTTAGCTCTACACTGTCTAGCTATGTGACCTTCATTGTTGCACTTGTAACAAGTAACAATGTTATTTCTTTGAGGCATACCTGTTCTTTGAATCCACCTGTTTTGACTAAACCTATTCCTGTTGTTTTCCTTGCAATGAACTGCCTTGTGCCCAAACTTATTTCAAGAGTAGAAATACCCATAAAAGAAATCACCACTTCTAAAACTATTATTTACCTTCTTTACATGAGCCATGCAATGTACAGCCATGTGACCAAACTTGTGACAAGCAAAACATCTGCCTTGAAACTTTCCTTTATTTGACTTCTTAGGTCCTGAAAACTTCTCCTTCTTCTCATTATGAAATCTATTTTTTGTTTCTATGCATCTATCATTCAAGGACTCATGATCTGAAATACTTTCCTCATTAGAACTCTCTTCCTTTTGGAATCTCTTACTAGACTCTTCAACTTGTTTCTTGTGAGACTTAACAAAACCAAGACCTGTTTTATCTTTTGGATTTCTTTGACTTTGGATGAGAGACTTAACCTTTTTGGAGCTTTCTTGAAACCTGTATAGCTTATCCTTGTACTCTTTATTTTCCTCTTTCAACGAACCCATTTTCTGTTCTAATTCACTATACTCAAGCACCTTAGAATCTAACTCATTCTTGAGTTCTTGTGCATTGGCCATAGAGACATCAAGACTTTCTATTAGTTCATCTCTCTCCATGCAACATTCATCTAACTTATCCTTGAGTCTAGCATTCTTCTTTCTTTCCTTTTTCAAAACACTAAGAGCATTTGTAAGTTCACCTTCAATATCCTTTACTTTCCTCTATATGTTGCACTTTGAATTATCAAGGCCTTTTTCGATTTCTTATCACTAGAGGTGCTACCCTTTTCAAAAACCATACATGCATCTTCCTTATCATTTTCTGAAGCATACTCATACATACTAACAACCAATTCATTATTTGTGCAATCATCCTCAAGGTGACCAAAATTTCCACATCTAAGACATTTCATGATAATGAGTCTACGTTTCGGTTCTTCCTCTTTTTCTGATATGAACAACATCTCATTTTCATTATCACTTGAAGAAATTTTAGTATCACTACTAGAACACTTACTTGCTTTGTCTAGGTAGAAGCTCTTCTTGTGTTTGTGAGAATACCTCTTTCCTTGATTGCTGTGCTCATCTTTGTTTTTCCTATGATGCTTGTGCTTTTCAAAATCCTTGCTCTTATAGTCCTGTTTATCTTCATCACTTTCATCCTTGGCAATAGTACAGTTAGTAGCATAATGACCAAACTTTCCACAATTGAAACATCTCACGTTTTTCATATTTTTGTGCTTTCTAAAGAACTTGCATTTCTTATTGTAATATGCCTCTTCATCATCAGAAGACTCATCACTCTCTTGAAGCTATTTAGCTTTGGAATTCTTGGTAGTCTTGAAAGCTGCCTCCTTCTTGACATCAACCTTCACTTGAGTTCTCAACTCAAATGCTGCAAGTATACTATGGATCTCATATTTTTTCAACTTATCCAAATATTTAGCTTCCTCAATAGCAGAAATCTTTTCACTAAATCTATTAGGAAGAGATCTTAAAATCTTATCACAAACATCATTTTGAGCAAGCTCAAGACCTAAGTCTTTCATGGAGTTAACAACTTCATCCATACGAAGCATGTAGTCACTAATATTTTCATCATCATTCATTTTGAGTTGTTCAAACATACCTTTGAAGTGTCTCAGCTTGGCCTTTCTGACATTTGTATCACCTGTATGAACCACATTCAACTGATTCCACATTTCACTAGTCTGTCTTGCAGTGAATCACTTTGGTGAGATATGCTTTCTGTAAGCCTTTCAAGATTGCATTCATTGCTTTTGAATTGCTGTGATGTAGGAGCCTCTCTTCTTTAGTATTAAGACCATGTTCAAGAATAGTGTAATCATCTTCAATTACTTCCCAAACCTCATTCCCAAGTGCCATTAGATGAACCTTCATCCTTGCACTCCAAAGACCAAAATCTGACCCATCAAGAATAGGTGTTGCATTGCCACTTGAATGATCCATTATGTTCTTTACTAGCTTTTCCTTCAAGCTGTTAAACCTTCCGAAGGAACCCGCTCTAATACCAATTGAAGAACACAAGCTTATACTGAGATGGGGGGGTGAACAGTATAAGACCACTTTTTACTTTTTCCTTTATACTTCAAAATAGTAAAGCAATATATCCAAAGCAATATCAAAGCAATGCACAAAACCATCCACAAAGTGACACAACAATTTACATGGTTCATCCACAAAAATTTTCTCTAAAAGTTATCTCAAAGTTCTTTGGGAAACCTTCCCAATTACAATGTTTATGAGACTCGACTCAAAGGAGAAACCTTCCCCAATCTAAATTTATGAGCCTCTGCTCAAAGGAGATACCTTCCCCTAGCTCTGCTCTGGCTGGTGATCCTCTAGAAGATATCCGCCTCTGTTGCCCTTAGCAAATGGAACTCTATCCACAAAAGACACCTGTCTTCCCTGCTCTGGCTGGAGACCTCTATCCTCAACTCTATCACCTCAAATATGGTCCTCGAATTTGCACTAAACACAATCCTTCGATCTAGCACAAATGTCCTCGTCCTCTCGTCTTTGATCAACACAAAACACGAGTCCTTCGGTCCGGCACAAATTTGTCCTCGGGTTCTTCTCATAGAACCAATGCACCTCTGTCCTCAAGTTCTTTGATAGAGCTATCAACCTCGACTTCACAAGTCCTCTAGCTAAGACCTAGTCCAAATCTGCTCACAAGTCCCCCGGTCAACGCTCACAAGTTTATCAAGTAACACTTGCTTGGCATGAACCCACAAAGAGAATGGTTAGAGACCCAATGTGATTCATCCACCTCATAGAAGCATAAAGAGAATTGTTAGAGACTCAATATGTTCTATACTAAACTCCCAATCTCAATCTCAACTCAATCTCAAATCTCAAAAGAATAAGATAGATGTAGTATGCTTTTCTCAAGAACATGAAACACAACCCAAAAATTGCCAACCATGCAATATCTCATATAACAATGATACTTATGTTCTTTCCAAAACCAATATCTTTTCTCAACCAATTGGGCTTCAACAACAATGCTCATAGACAAGGTTTAATCAACATCATTCAACTCAACATTAACCTTGAAGCATTCAACCAAACATCACAAGAAAAGGAAACAAGTAGAAATCCTTTTCCCTCCAAAGATATTTGAACAAAACAGCCACCAACACAATATCACCAAATGCAAAGAATAACTTGTTCAAATCAACTCAATGGAGTAAGCCCAATATCATGTATCAAGTAAAAGCAATAACTTGATCAACCAACCTCTATGGAAGCAACTCAACCATCAACCTCAAAACACCCAACCAAGGGTTTCACCAACTCAAAGCAAGTAACTAGACTTACAAACATAAACCCTAGTGCACAATGCTTCCACTACCTCAAACCAGAATTATGCATTCACCAAAACTCTCATTAATGATAACAATGCATAAGTAGTCTTCAACAAACCAGAAACTAGGACTTACACTCAACCAAAGGAAACCTTGTTGAAAACCTTTTCACTCCAATCTTATTTTAGGAATAACATACACCAATCATACTTATAAGAAGAATGTGCCCATACCTTATTGAAGTGAAGGAACCCCTTTGGAAATCTGCCACAATCACAAAATTCTTTTGCCAATCTTCACAAGGGTTAGTAGATCACAACATAATCAACATTACTCCACTTTTCAATAATCATTACCAAAGTCTTTAATTGCACAACTTCCTTATCTCTCCTAAAACCACTTGTACCATAAAATAAAATAAATCACAACATTGCATACCTTATAACTCCCAAAACCACTTGTACCATAAAATAAAATAAATCACAACAATCTCCAAGTGCTCAACTTTCAACATTGATTATTAAATAACATACCTCTTAGCTATCTTGTCCACCAAAAGGGAGCTTCGTATATTTGATCATGGGACTTATGTTCTCTTAATGTCTTAGCTTCAAATCAAAGCACCAAGTTAGCTGAAATCTCACATGAAACTTATCCTCACGCTATTTTGATTTAACCCTGTCGTCTCACTGCAGCTAAAACAAGTTGAACAACAACCTCCACGAAGTGACTTCTATCCTCACGGTGCGGTTAACCCTGTCGTCTCACTATAGCTGAAACAAGTTGAACAACAACCTCCATGAAGTGACTTCTATCCTCACGGTGCGGTTAACCCTGTCGTCTTACTACAGCTGAAACAAGTTGAACAACAACCTCCACGAAGTGACTTCTATCCTCACGATGCGGTCTTCCACAAACAATTAGATATTTGTTCAAACTCAAGTTGCACGATCTCCACTTTGATCACAGGATACTCTCTTTGATTTCCAACATCGGGAGGTGTATTGTGATTTGAATATCATGTTTGTAGGCTCTCCCTTCGAACGTAGTCGCAGGCTCTTTCTTCCAGTTCAATCGTAGGCTCTCCCTTCGAACGCAGTCGCAGTCTTCCAGTGCAACCGTAGGCTCTCCCTTCGGATGCAGTCGCAGTTTTCCAGTGCAACCGTAGGCTATCCCTTCTAGTGCAATCGTAGGATCTCCCTTCAAACACAATCGCAGTCTTCTAGTGCAACCGTTGGCTCTCCCTTCTAGTGCAACCGTAGGCTCTCCCTTCAAACGCAGTCGCAGTCTTCCAGTGCAACCGTAGGCTCTCCCTTCTAGTGCAATCGCAGGCTCTCCCTGACTGTATGCAATACTTCTTCATTGCCTCCGCTTACAAGGTTTCATCAAGGGATATCTCACTGCCCTCACACACAACTAGCAATTCATTCATTGAAATGAAATTCATTGCCTTATTTATATTCACTAAGATGTATTGATAAACACGTCGGCACTTTTTAATTTTAATTTTAATTTTAATTTTAAATAAAATTTAAACTAAATATTTAAAATTAAATATCTTCATCACCGGAGCACCTTTTTCAATGAAACGAAGAGCCAACTTGGGTTTTAAGAAAAACCCATTTCAAATCTGTTGTCCATGGTTTTAAATAAAACCTTTTATTTTGTCTACCTCGGTTATCACAAAAACCCTTCCGCTTCTTGACATCAATGACAACATCAACACTTGAGCAAAGGCAATGTACCCAAGGTACCCAAAATTGCCAACATATATATATATATATCTATAGTAAGAAAAAAATAACACAAAGACCATATTGGGTTGAGATGACCCCCAAATTTGGCCATCTTGGGTTGAGACGACCCCCAAAATTGGTCATCTTATATTGAAATGATCCCCAAATATGACCATTTAAACTATAATGGTTTCAAAGAGGGATCATCTCACATTGAGATGACCCCCAAATTTAAAAATTAAAAATTAAAAAAAAAAACATAAAAAGAGATAAATGGATGACATTCATTACTTTACTCTACTCTACGATGAGGTTCCTTCCATTAATTTTTAAATGTGAAGTTCCTTAACCATTATTTTTAATGTGGTTCATTTCCTTAATAAAAGATAAAGAGAGAGTCGGTCCTTACCTTCCTCTCTTTGGCTCCTTCACTCAAATATGCCTCGGGTTGGTCCATCATCAATTTGGATATACTTTTAGGTAGTGCTCCACTTCGTAAACTAAACTCTCCTCCTCTCCGTATGGATCGCTCCTCATCACAAACAGTAAAAAGAAATTCAAAAGCATGATTTTTTTCTATTTATAGTTTACCATAGATAGCCATTTGAGATAGTCGTGTGTTGCAATGCGGCCATATGAGATGGCCATGATTTTGCAAAAATTAAAAAATTACAGTTGACCTACCACCATCCTGGGTCGAGACGATCTCAAGCACAAACAAAATTTCATCAATTTCTAAAGGCACCTAAGTTAATAACATCATTTTGATCAAGCGACTCATCATTATCATCAATTTATATCTCCTCCATCAACTCATCGCTTGAGGGGGTAGTCAATAAATGCAAAATTCATGTTTGAAGATCAAATCAATAATAAAACACTCAAAAGTGCTAATCACATTTGTCCAAGAATCATTGAAAAAAACTATCATACACTTCCCTCTTTGCTAGGGTAAAAGCAAAAATTTAAATTAAATTGACCCTTGGTATGTCTAAAGCCTAAATATGTTAGACAAAGATTTCATCTATCTAGATAAAAATTGAAGAAATTTGGAAGGTTTACGAAATGCAAAGCAAGGTTCAATTGATATCATGTGCATTAAATACAATGAAGCGGTTCGGTTGATGAACCGCTTGGTTGGTTTCATAACCAACCAACTAAATTGGAGAGCGCTATGCACTATTTTTTATTTTGCCCCCCCTTTACATTAATGTAATAGTTGCAACTTTATTATATGCTAACATCCCTCCTTATTACATTATTGGCAAATACCAAGAGCATTGTGAAACATTTCAAATTTGACCCTTGCAAGTGGCTTGGTGAAGATATCCGCAACTTGCACATCAGTGGGAATGAATTGGAGCTTTATATTGTTCTTTGGAACTTCATCTCGAATGAAATGACAATGGGTGTCAATATGTTTGGTACAATCATGAAAAATTGGATTCTTGACAAGGTTCAAAACTCCTTGATTGTCGTAGAACAAATGCAGTGGAAGATTCTATGGAAGACCCATATTTGTAAGGATGCGATGTAGCCACATTATCTCACAGACTGCTCCACTAGCTACGTGATATTCTGCCTCTATAGAAGAAATAACAACCACTTGCTGCTTCTTGTTGTGCCAAGAGATAGGACCAGATCCAAGATGAAATATGTATCCAGACGTTGATTTCCTATCATCAATAGATCCAACATAGTCTGAGTCCGTGTATCCTTGTAAATAGAACTTGTTATTCTTTTTGTACTCCAAGCCATAATATGATGTACCACAGACGTAATGTAGAACTCTTTTTGCTGCTTTCCAATGACTTACTTTGGGTTCCTGCATGAACCATGAAAGATAACCCATAAAAAACTGAGATCAGGCCTGGTATTGGTTAGGTATAATAGACTCCCGATCAGTTGATGATAGAGAGTGCCATCTACCTGTGGAGATTGATCATATCTTGACAACTTAAGTCTTGCTTCCATGGGAGTGGCCTTGGACTTACAGTCATCCATGCAATATTTCTCAATCAAAGTCTTGGCATATTTCTTCTATGTAACTCTGATGTGATGCTTTTTTTGAGTTACTTCTAAACCAAGACAGTAGTGGAGAAGTCCCAGATCTGTCATTTCAAAAGATGATTTGAGATCACTTTTCACTATATCAACCATACTTTCTGAACTACCTGTTATGATCAAATCATCTACATATAGCACCAGAATCACTATGTCAAAACCATTGTTCTTTATATAGAGATTCACATCTGACGGACTTCGTTGGAATCCATGTTGTAATAGGTGACTATCAATTTTGATGTACCAAGCTCGGGGAGCTTGTTTTAGCCCATACAAGGATTTGATTAACTTGCAAACTTTATGTTCTTGTCCTGTGACAACAAATCCTTCAGGTTGAGTCATGTATACTTCTTCTTGTAGATCACCATTTAGAAAAGCACTTTTTACATCCATCTGATGTAACTTCCACCCGAACTGAGCTGCCATTGCACACAATATTTGGATGGTAGTCATTTTTGCAGTAGGAGCGAATGTCTCTTCATAATCTATGCCTTATTTCTGAGCATAGCCCTTTGCAACTAGGTGGGCTTTATGCTTGTCAATTGTACCATCTGCCTTATACTTTACTTTGAATACCCACTTACAACCAATGGGTTTCTTTCCTGAAGGCAGATTTACTAGTTTCCAAGTGTGATTTTGCATGAGAGATGTATGCTCTGCCTCCATAGCAATCTTCCATTGAGGCTTACTAAGAGCTTCTTGGGCAGTTGTGGGTTCATTTTCATCCAACGCTGTCAGATAAACCCTTTCATTCTCTATATCCATTTCTCTATCTTCTGTTGCATCTATGGATAGTTCATCAAATTGGTGACAAAGTTCATCAACTTCTGAAGATGGTGCTTCTACCCTCTTCTGCTGAGTGATACTACGCGTACATGGTCGATCTAGAGTCATATCTAGAAATGAGGTCAATTTAGAATCTCTCAAAGTGTTGGTATACCATTTGGGAATATTTTTTTGAGGGGGTGAAACCTCTTGCTTAGGCTCATCATCCTCATGATATACTGATGTAGAGGTATTATTTGATGTGAAAGCTTCATCAAATACGACATCTCTACTTATATGTGTTTTCTTGGTTATAGGATCAATCAAGCGATATCCTTTTGAATGCTCATCGTAACCAAGAAAGATACATTTCAAGGTTTTCTCATCTAACTTCTTCCATTTCTATTTTGGAATATGCATGAAAGCTTTACAGCCAAATACTCGTAGATGAGAAATGGAGGGTTTCTTTCCACTCCATGCTTCTTGTGGGGTTTTGCCTTGTAGAGCTCTTGTGGGTGCTCTATTTAAGAGGTATGAAGTTGTATTTACTACTTCTACCCAAAAATGATCTTCAAGATGTGCTCCTTTTATCATACATCGGACCATTTCCATAATGGAGCGATTTCTTCTCTCAACAACACCATTTTGTTGTGGTGTATAAGCTGTTGTTAGTTGTTGCTTTATCCCATGTTCTTTCAGATATGATGAAAATTCCTTGGAAGTATATTCCCCCTCGATCTGAGTGGAGGGATTTGATGAGGCATCCAGACTCTTTTTCAACAAGTTTCTTGAATTGTCGAAAGTATGAAAATACCTCTGATTTCAATTGAAGGAAGAAGACCCACATTTTTTTGGAGTGATCATCAACGAACAACTGAAAGTACTTCTTTCCACCATAATTGGTTGGCATAGGACCGCATAGATCGGTGTGCACCAACTCCAAAAGTTCCTTAGCTCTGGAAGAACTGGATTCAAAAGGTACCCGATGTTGCTTCCCTGCTAAGCAATCCGAGCAAACTGGTAGGATGGAGGAGAGAGAAGGAAGGCCTCTCACCATTTCATATTTTCTCAATTCGAGCAAATATCCTGAACTGAGATGCCCATATCTTCTATGCCAGAGAGAAGTGGCCACCTTTGTCGTTGCAGCCAGAGCAACATGAGGTGTTGAAAGAGCATCTAGAATGAACAAACCATGCTTGTAGGAACCTATTGCAACATGTTTACCACTGTGGGTTATAAAATATTTTTTCTTGCCTTTGACAACTCGGAACACAACATCCATTTTCCTATCCAACATCTGAGGAACAAACAACAAATTATTGGCTAATCCAGGGACATAGAGAACCTTCTCAATCTGACATCTTCCATCTGGAAGAGTGATAGAAATATTGCCTTCACCCTTTACTTGATAGACTTGATCATGAATAATGGTAACTGGCTTCCCCTCTTTTTCCTCAAATGTTTCAAACCAAGATTTGTCTCCAGTCATATGCTTACTAGCACCTGAATCAATATACCATACAACATCTATCTGAGAAGATGAAGTATGAGTCATGAGCACCTTGTGTGCTCTTTCAGAGTCAGAATCTAAATCAGAACCAAAGTTATCTGAGTCTGAGTTGGAATTAGCATAAGCAACATGTCCCTTAGGTTGCTTATGTTTCTTGGTATATTGTTGTTTCTCTTTCCCCTTCTTCTTATGAGTTTGATCATTTTGTTGCTTGTTTTTGAACCAACACCTATTGGTGTCATGGTTATTCATATCGTAAATCTTGCAATATTTATCCTTCTATTGATTTTGATTTTGTTTCCCTTTTCCCTTGGAGGAAGAACCCCCTTTTTGAAATTGACCTGGGTTCTTGCTCCTTTGTTGGGTGGAAAGGGCATTATCTGGCAACTCATATTTATGAACTTGATTTGCCTCCTCAGTTTGGAGCAAATTTACCAATTCCACAAAAGATACTTGTCTACCAGAAACATTTAGGGAAGTGACCAACATCTTATAGGAGTCTGGAAATGCTCGCAAGATGACAGAGTTCAAGATATCATCATCCACTGGTTTTCCCATTGCATTCAACTTGGCTTTCAGATCTGCTACTCTACATAGGAATAGATCAACTGTCTCTCCAAATTCATACTGAGGGTGTGTAATTGAGTTTGAAGATGTAGAATGGTGGACTAATTCTTTCCTTCATAAATAGTAATCAAAGAATCCCAAGCTACCTTACTAGTTTTGGCATCATAGATATGAGGTTGAACCTCATCTATCGTAGCAAGTAGGAGAAACATGAGACCTCTTTTGTCCTTCTTATCCCAAGCTTCTTGATATGTTCCTGTTGTTTGAGGGTGTTTTGAAGTGTCGGTTACTACATCCCACAAGTCTTCCACCTGAAGAATGGCTCTCATATTTGTCTTCCATGGAACAAAGTTAGAACCTTTCAATAACTGAGAGTCCAAGAGATATTTATGAATAGTAGCCATTGTGAAGGTGGTTCCTTATATTTTCCCCCCTAGATCTTAGAATTTTGCAAAAAAGAGAATATTGTGCTTCTCCCCTTTCTGTTTGCAAAATAAACAAGGAAGAGAAAAAAACTCCTTCGACCGTCAAAAGATGCTTCTATTGATAAAAAAACACTGGAGGGCATCAAAAATACCCCTTTGAGGGCATCAAAAACCCCTTTGAGGGCATCAAAAGACCCCTTTAGGGCATCAAAAAATCCCTTTTGGATTTCAACAATGTTTCAGACGTCAAAAATACCTTTAAGGGCGTCAAAAGACCCCTTTCGGGTGTCAAAAAAAATTCTTCGGGCATTAAAAAATTCTTCGGGCATCAAATTCTATAGACGGGTAAAAAAATATATTTTATTTTAACTCCACCGAGAATCGAATTGTGGACCTCTTCGACACAACGGAGTGCCTGTAGCCAAGTGTGCTACCGTAGCCACTAGGAGGAATATGCCCACATGCGAGCTTTATTATGTCCAATACCTGCAAACATTTAAAAAAAATTGAACGCCACCAAGAATCAAACTGTGGACCTCGTCCACACAACAAAGCATTTGTAGCAAAGTGCGCTACAGTAGCATCTGGGGGGAAGAAGACCGCACGCGGGCTTTATTATTTCTATGACCTACCATTTTTTAAAAAAATGTCATGGATTAATCCCACATGCATCCCATGGATGCACTTGTGGGCTTTAAAACATGGAAGGCATACAAGGTATGTAACTGCCTTTGGGCAGTTAGCCTGTCACCTGTGTTTTGCCTCCCATGAACTTGAACCTTCTTTTCCAGCCACATCACACCCTCCCGATGCCACGTGTCCTATCACCGATCTATCTGTGCCAAGTCAGCTTGCTTTATGCCACCTCACATGCCATGTCATGCCCAGCCACATCATGCCATGTCATGTCCTATCTAGTTGTTCTACGTGCCTAGTCAGGGTCTGTTCATTGGTCTGCATGTTGGTCAGGATCGGTTTGTTGGTGTGCATGCTGGTCAAGGTCTATTCGTTCATCACCTACAAAACAAATGTTGGCTCCTCCCCCACATCCGCTTGTTGGCTCCTACCCCACGTTTGCCTACGTCCTCAGATCTATGCTCTGGTACCATGAAGAAATTTGGAAGGTTTACGAAATGCGAAGCAAGGTTCAATTGATATCATGTGCATTAAATACAATGAAGCGGTTCGGTTGATGAACCGCTTGGTTGGTTTCATAACCAACCAACTAAATTGGAGAGCGCTATGCGCTATTTTTTATTTTTTCCCCCCTTTACATTAATGTAATAGTTGCAACTTTATTATATGCTAACAAAACTACTAAGATCTAGGAAAAATCCAAAGTCTAAATTTGTTAATCTAAGATGATGTCTATCTGGTTGAAAGATTTACCGAAATTAAGTCCATTAATGTGTTGGAAGAAATGACTACGTGTGCCATTTCCATCATTGGGGCATCTCACGTTGACTTGTTCAAATAACATCATCCATAATCAATACAACCATTTTAGATTATCTATTTTTGCTCCGCATTGTGCTAACACACAAAGCATCCCAAAAAGAGGCATTTGTAGACACCTAAAATATGTTCTTTTAAGGAGACTCACCAAAAGACCTCCTTACTACCCCCATAGTCCACCTTGGATAACCCTATGACTAAATTTATGGTTTTTACCAAATTTGGTCAAATTTTACCATAAGATGCCTAACCGTATCGACCCAAGATGATCATGGAAAATAAAAATTAATAATAATATTTGATAGCTGAAACTGATTGTTTGTACCATGCATGAGAATATTTTGAATTAATTTTATGCAAACAACTATTCTAGAGCATGCATCTATTTTGCCAATGTGAATAGCTCCTTTATTTTTTCATGCAAAGTTCCCTAGCTTTGATCAAAATATCTATAAAATGACACTCTTCCCTCAATTTTAAAGGTCCCTCAACTTTTTTATTTTATGCAATAGAGTAATGTCAAAATCAATCTGTAAGGTTTTCTCACTATGAACACTATGCTGCTGGACTACCACAAAGGATTGAATGCTACACTTTGATATCTCACTTAATAAACAAACCTCGCTACAATGACTATTCAAGTTCCTTAAAATAACCTCCCTATAGTGAAAATCCATTGATAATACTTTCCAAATCATCCCAAACATCGCTTGGGCTTGGCGATAAAGAAATGTAGGCCTTCGACAACAACTGTCTTGAAATGAGTGGTTTGCAGATGAAACTGTCTTGCCTCAAGATAATTATGATCAAGTGATAAGATTTATTGCTTTTATTGCATCTTAGGTTATATCAATTTATTTTACTATTTTGCATCAATTTACATTTTTGTTATCGCATACATGCACCTGCTTTTTCATTCATTTCATTTAAATTCCTATTAAATAAGGGTCTAACTTCGGTGGGCCTCGTAAATGCTACTGATATATTGCTATTTCATCGTGTGTAGGTTACATGTACAAGGACAATGAAAGAATTTGCATACGGGTGGTGATCCGAAAACCTACTCCCCTATGAACTATGTTGGCTTGGAGATTGTTTTATTGCACCAAGAGACTTTATTCATGATATTGTGTATCATTGTATCGATTTGGTAACATCCCCTAAGAGGGGATTTTTATTGTAACACCATTGAAAGATAATAGACAAAAATATAAAGGGGATCCTTATTATTTTACATTTTTTTATCATCATGTATTCATTCATTACTGCTTTGTATTATTTTATTTGGTGTAAATCTCCTACTGCCACTACCTAGTTTATTTCTCAATAGATGTCATAACATTTCCTAGATATTACCTCTAATAATAGTTTATGGAAATAATAAATAATGTTTATTTAAATATTTAAAACTTCAAATAATAGGTCTAAGATTTGAATCCACTAAGGGGTAGATTTGTACACCATACTTCAATAACTAGAATTTGGTTGGATAAATATATATTGAAATAATGATGGGTGTGGAAGGTGAGGCTTAGGGCTGGATTTATTTGAATTAAACATTGTTAAAAAAGTATATATAATTTTTATTTTTTTATTGTTTTAATTTATTTTTGGAGTGGATTAGGGTTTGGATACTTTTGCAGCTCTATCATGGTGATGACGACAAGGGATATCTCTCCCCCAAACCTTTCTTCTAAGATGTAGTATGATCTAGAGGTGGAGGCTATTCGAGTAATATCATGATCAAGTTTACTTGTAGGCCTATGAGAATGCCATGCTTACATCCTAGAAAGAATGCCAATGGATGCATGAAAGCAAAATATGACTCAATGATAGTTTAGCTAACAAATGTGGACCTTCAAATGGGCATAAAGGGTATGGAAATAAAAGGTTTGATATGCAAATTCATAGGTTTTAGACCCCAAATATCATACTTTAGGGATTGGCATCTAGAAATGATCAAATTAATGAAGACGTATAAATCATACTCTATCCCAATGGCTATTTATAAATTTTCTTTGAGTGTGAAGAGGACCAAGTACATGTCTTCTAGTGAGGTCCATGGTTTCTTGGGAGATCAAGCTTGTTCATGAAACCTTGGCATATGAAGTTCCTAGAAGAGGAAGAAATATCATTTGTGGACCCTATATGGGTTAGGTTATTTGGGTTACCAATCGAATATTCGAATTCCATCTCCTTTGCAACCACTGAAAACACTCTTGAAACATTTATGATGGTGGCTAATAATATTTATAGTTTTGAACAAATGAATAGAATATGTGTTCTGATGGACCTCAAAAAATATTTGCAAGAAAAGATCACGTTACAAATAAAGGATGAAGCCTGGGAGAAAAATTTTGATTATGAAAATATTTCATTTAGTTGTCAGATATGCTATGAATATGATTATATGGTAAGATATTTTCCATAAAAGTGCTTGGAGCAAATGTGGGTAAAGGAAAAGGTTGTAGACTTTAAGAACCTAAAAAGAAAGCACATGCAAAGAAAAAAGTAGATATGAAAAGTAGTGTAACACCAAATAAAAAATTTGCTCCTTTGACCATTGAAGACCCAAATACAAGGGAAGATCATCAAATGGAGATAGAAATTATGGTGGAGGTAGTACTTGAAGTAATTGCCTAATATAAATCAAGGAAAAATGCATTGCTATAAATATATGATAATAAGATCAATAGGAAAATGAACACAAACCTAAACCATGAAGGTCAACAAAGGAAAAATAAGCGAGAAGGGACCAAAAATAAGAGAATGATATTTGTGAAATATATAGGATCACTCAGATTGGAGGAGGAGGAGATACTTTGATCTCTCTTAATAAGGCCTTGGTGGTATACACAAAGGATCATGATGGGGGAGTTGCCCAAGATCCATCTAGTATATAATAGGAAAAACATAAGAAAATGAATATGCATACCAATCAAAAAGTGGAATGTAAGATCGATGAGCACCACCTAGGAAAAAACAAGGGAAAATCTTGTCTCTAAGGGTAAGATGAATATTATCACCAAACGCTTAACCCACCCATCCTAATAAGACTTTCATGGGATGTAAGGGGAATAAAAGGTGGTCCCCTCAAACACAATAGAATTAGAAGGTTGATTCAAAGAAATAAGCCAAACCTAGTCTTTATTTAGGAGACTAAGTAAATAGTAGAGGATATGGAGACAATTGCTAAGAAAATATGGCCCATGGATTGGGTAGAATCTCTCACCTCTCAAAGAGCATCATATGGAATATCATGTCTATGGGATCCAAAGGAATTTGGACTTCAGGGAGAATGAAGGCAAAAGGACCAATGACTTCTATGTATCAACATATATGTAGCCATTGCTATAGAGTAAAAATAGAGGCAATGGGACTATAAATGTCACATCAAGCTCTAATTTTCCAATTACTAGATTGTCCTAGGAGGGGATTTTAAAATCATTTTCTCTTAAGATGAAAAATGGAAGGGATGGGAACATTGGACACTATGATTAATTTAATGCATGATCACTTGAGGCATCTCCACTTGATTGATGTCAGGTCTCAAAATAGATTGATGACTTGGAAGAATAGATGAAAGGGACTTACATGCATCTTAGAGTGCTTGGACAAGTTTGTAATCTTGGATGACCTTATCTCCCTAGGAGTCATTATGAAATCTCTTATTCTTAATAACATAGGATTAGACCATTGGTCTATTTTTCTAGATGTATAGTAGTTTGCTAGGAATTACTCACCCTTTAAATTCTAGATTATGTGATTTAGAGATAATTACTTTAGGTCATTAGTTCTTTTGTGGTGGAGGGAAGTAAATCCATGATATATCACCCAAATGTATTACTCTATAAAGATATCATAGTTCATCAAAACTAGAATTAAGGAATGGAACTAGCATGAGTTTAGGAGTGTGAAGGCTATAAAGGAAGGTTGGGCTTTCAAACTAGAGTAAGTGAATACTTAGATTCACTCCTTGGCACTTACAAAGGATCTTAGAAAATAGAAAACCCAAGTCTATTCCAAGTTAGAGAAATGGGAAAGGAGGAAGGAGCTCTTATGGAAACAAAAATCCAAGATCTAGTGGTTGAAGGAAGGGAAAAAACTCTACTTTATTTCATAAATATCTATTGGAAATATGAGTTTCAAACTTTGTGCCTTCCTTGATGACCAACATGGATGATCTGGTTTATTCTTAGGATGGGATGAAGAAATTTGCCACTAACTATTTTTATGAGTTTTTCTATGCAGTCCCCTAGACCTTAGGGATCAAGAGGAAGTTCTATAGTGAATCATTTCCCTTATTAACGAAGGATATAATAAGGTATTCACAGTGCCAAATTCTATGGTAGAAGAAAAAAAGTGATTTTCAAGATGGAAAAAAAAAATATATCCTAGACTAGATGGCTTTCCCATCAAGTTCTTCCAAGAAATTTAGGACATGCTCAAGGATGATCTACTTGTGGTGGTAGAGGAATTGTGGGTGGAAAAGTCATTATAATAATGATAGCTCAAAGTTTGAAACCCTTCCTCCCTAAAATAATTTCACCAAATCAAGGAGGATTTATGGGAATGATATAAATTGCAGATAAAATAGTGCTTACTCAGGAGGCCCTTCACTCCATGCAAGCGTAGAGATCTCCAACCTGTTTATTTTTTTGGACCTCTCCAAGGCTTATGACATGGTGGACTAGAATTTTTATACATGTCTTGAGGATGTTTGACTTCTCCCAAGATTGGGTGGATTGTATTAGAGGCACTATTTCCTCAATATCTTATGCTATGTTGATAAATGGTAGTCCATATCCTTTGTCTACTACTTCCAAGAAACTATGCTAGGGGGATCCTATTTCTTCCTATTTGTTCATCTTTGGAAGAGTGTTTAGGTAATATCATTTCTAAGAAAAGGAATAACATATCCATTCAATTAATTAGATGTGCATTGCCAACCCCCTCTCTCTCTCATTTACAGTTTATAGATGAATTGACCTTGATGGACCATGCTACTCCATCAGAAGCATCCATATTCAAAATAAATCTAAACATTTTTTCAACAACCATAAGATAACTTATTAATGAGAAAAATTCTAATATCATATTCTTTCATTGTATTACTAGAGTAGAGACCATGATTCTAAGTATATTGAATTTTAAACAAGCATTTATTCCAATATCTTATCTAGGAGTTCTATTAAATATGGCCAAAAAAAAAATTGAGGAACTAAGGTGGTTGATAGAGAAGATACATAAGAGGATGAATAACCAGACCAATCGATGGCTTCCTCTTGCAGTTAGGTTTAATTTGATCAAATCTATTCTACAATCTATTCCCATCTATGTTTTCTTAGTCCTAAGTATTCCTAAGGATGTGTTGATAAAGTTGGACAATATTAACCAGAGGTTCTCATGGAGCAAGGCAAAAGTAGAGTGTTAGTGGGCCCTAGTGAAGTGAGATTAGATTTATCTTCCAAAAAAAGAGGAAGGCTTGCACCTCCAATCAATGATAAAAATAAACTTGAATTTGGTAGCAAAACTATAATGGTGGTTAATTATTTTCCATAATGAGTTATGGGCATAGATCATGAGAGTCAAGTATGCAAAAATTTGATATCTAGAAGTCTTTACTAGATAGCAACTACCATTAACTCTTTTCCTAATGAGTTATGGGCACAAATCATGAGATCCAATTTGAAGCAAACTGCCATTAATTATTTTCCCTAATGAGTTATGGGTATAGATCGTGAGAGCCAATTTGAAGGAAACTATAATGCATACATTGAAGCCCCCCTCCACAGTATCTCAAGAGTGGCATAATTAACCCTCAAATATTCAAATTCCTCTAGGTGAATGAGATGTAGGCAACCAGAGAGTTCTTGGTCTACAATTCAAAGGGATGGACCATGGAAAACCCCTCCCAAAGGTATGGAGCTGATCAACAATAATGGCACACCAAAAGGAAATCCAAGAAGGGTAAGCATGGGAGGTATAGGAAGAATCTCAAATGGTACGCATACCTTTATTTTTGTAGATAATATTGATATCCTCCCTTACAATCTAGCAAAAATATGTGCTATCCTTCATGACCTTCAAGAATTTGGTAAGTTTGGTTGGTTTGCAATATATATTGAATTAGACTCATAAGTAACCACTAATGAATTGAAGGCACCCACTATGCCCTCCTTTTAAGATTTGAAGTTACAAAGGGTGATGAGGAATAATTTAAGCAAATCTAGGTTAGGCTCAGTCTTTTGAAATTAGGACTTATATTATTTTTGGTTAATAAGAATTTTATGCAAATTTGTAAAACGTGGACATTATTATCTCATGTTGGATTTAATATTTAGGATAAGTTGTCCCAATATCTTCTAGAGGGATTGCTTTGGAATTATCTTGTGTCCCTTAATATGAGTCATGCCACAAGATATTTCTTGATCACAAGAAGTATTACAAACTTTGGTGGATCTACCACTTTAATTCAAGAAAAGATTATCACAAAGACTCTAGATAGACTGAATTGGGTTAGGATACCCTTAAAGTAAACTTATTTTTTTAGATGCTCATATTCATCTAGATAAAAAAATGTAAAAGTTGATGTTATTTTGACCAAGATTTTACAATAACTCTTTAATTATGCCTTATCACTTGATCGATGCCTTATCCATTATTAACTATAGCAAATTTTTTAAACCTTTAATGAGAAAGAAAGAAGGGGAAAGAAGTAACTAGGTTAATTAAATCTGTCAAAATAATGTAACAGATGTAATTAAGACACATAGTGAGAGAAAGTGACATTCATACGTTCAAATGATGTAACATACAAATATGACCACAAATACACAATTCAACCAAAGAAGTGTCTAGGAAGATATTATAATTTAGAGTCTAGCAAAGTGCTCAAATCTCTATGAACAAATACAAAGGGTTCTCTCTGTTCAAATGATGTAATAGAGGAACTCCATTCTTCATCCTAAGAATAGTGATAAAGAATCTCCAAGCTTCCAATCCAATTGTTGAAAATGATCTCAGCTAACTGGTATACCCTAAATAAAACCTACATAATCAAGGGGAGGAATGAGGGGTGGAAGACAAGACACAAAAGAAAATACAATTAACAAGACAAGGGCACTCTTAGTATACCTTTGGTAAAAATGGCTATGCAAAAACTTGATCCTTTTCTCGATTGTAGTAGTCCCTTTTGTAGCCTTTGGGTGTCCTGTTTCTATTATAACTACCTTCATCTGAGCCCTCCATATATCATCATCCTTTGCCCTTGATTGGCTGGGTGTGCTATAGAAAAATTATAGCTATCCTGAGTTGTGTTATTTTTAAATGAGTATTTGGCTGCTCCAAGATCCTTGATCCTCAAAATGGAATATAACTATCAAAAATTTTAGTTTCATGGTTTACCTATCCTTGGGTCTTTGTCCTTTTATTCTGATTTCTTGTTCCCCTCTATGGTGGCACCCACATCGACTTCTTCAATTTTATCCATTTGTGAGTTTTGTCCTGCTTCTATTGTCTCTTTCTAGGAAGTTGTTATCGTAGAAAATTTGAATTTGCTTTTCGTGATATATTTACCTTTATTCATCTGTCATTTATCACCATATTGATGATTTCCCAAGCTTATTTACAGAAGGTCATAGTAAACTTTAACATATTCAAATATTGCATAATTTTTATCTTTTGGCTTATGGACCATGCTTTGCTCTCTTGGAAAAAATTGCTTAGGTGGTTGATTGTTTTAGTGAGAAAGTTGATTTGCCTAGCGAATTCTGACTTGTTATATGGATCACTATCAAAGTCTTGAATTATGCTCAGGATCAGATCGTCAATGTCAAACACCTACAAGCACTCTTGAAGAGAAAATCCCACTTCATTTAGCTCACTATTTATTTCATTCTCTCATATTTCTACTTCTTTGATAAACCATACAAACCTATTTCTTAGGAATATTGACATTTTGATAAAATCTTCAGTGCAAAAAACAATGGTGCCCTCTTCCAATGTCACTTGTCTTGCACTTATGTGATTGTAGTACTTTTCAAATTGTTGTAATATGGGATATATTGTGTTTACTCTTTATTATGCTTGTTCTAGAAGGTTCTCCAGGCTATTTGTAGAACTATTTATCATATGGATGTTTTAGAATATTTCTCTTAGATCCTCCAATTTATCTTGTATTTTATTTTGCATCTCCCTTTTATACTTAGATAGGAAGTTAGAGCAATCAATGCTTTTGATGATGATCTGAGGTTCTATTTTTGAGGTTGTATCTTGGAAATTTGACATCTGTTGTTTGAGGTTCTCTACTTCTACCTATAACTGATCCACTCTTGTTGCTTTAGCTTTTAGCTCATTAGTTTATTTCTCCACTATAAGTGTGAGTTATGCATGTGCAAAAACTTGACTTTATCATGGCAACTAGGTCCCCTGTAGCTTGTATTACCCCTTTTTCTAAGTCAATTTGAGCTTGTTTCACATCCCTTGGCAAAGGTATTTCAATGGTGGTAGTTGATGCATCATAAGCACTTTGTTCCCTAGATTCTTCAACTATACACCATCCTTCATTGGGATCCCTCCCTTCTTCCATATCCTGGATTTGCCTTTCTTCATTAGGCTCAAATTGTACAACTTCTTCTACTTGCACCAAGGTAATATTTTTATGAATATATGAAGAAGGAGCCATTTCAAATCTAGGCTTTTTATGCCTTGGGAAACTTGGAGGACAAGCAATTTTGATTTGGTACCCTTTGAGAAAATTAGAAAATCCTCCTACCTCTTGGATCTTTTTAAGCAATAGTGAGGATAATTTGCACTTCTTATCTATGACTATACTCCTGGGGATAAATTGAGGTAAGTTCATTGCAATTTCAAGCGATATTTTTCACTCCTCCTTATATATGACTATACTCCTGGGGATAACTTGAGGTAAGTTCATTGCAAGTTCAAGCGATATTTTGCACTCCTCCTTATCTATGACTATACTCAGGGGGATCACTTGAGGTAAGTTCTGTTAGAATTAAAGTGCACTATGCCTTTGTTTTTACACTTGTCAGTTTATATTGACACTTGTCAGTTTATCATATAGGCATTCTGCCTATATATGTAACTCATCTTGTATCAATAAAATAATTCCATCTTGTTCATTTCAAAATAAGGCCTAACATTTGGTATCAGAGCGGGCTTTCCTTGCCCTGTGAAACCTCTTGAGGGGGGATTTCCCTCATGGAAATCCTCCCTCCCCCATGATTTTTTTTCTTCCCTATTTTTTTTAAGTTTTTTTTACCGAGGGAGTATGCTCTCCATCATTTGATGGATCAGAAACTAGATGGTAAAAATATTAAAAATTGGGAGGTCATTTTTAGTTTTTTTTAGGGTTTACAGAATGGCTACCATTTTTTTTGTTGTCAGATTTTTTTTCTCGTGTGTAGATGGCTTGGATGTTTGTTTGGCAAAGCAAGCCATCTACGGCTATTGCAGGAGCAGTCACCAATCCCTTCAACATGAGATACTTTCAAGGCGACAAAAAGGCATCATTATAAGTCATTTCAGCATTTTAGGAAGATGTGGAATCTATTTTTTATCCCCTTCCCATGCGATTGATGAGCAAAATTGTATCCCCCTTCAGATATTTATTTTAATTTTTTTTTTACACTGTGGTGAACGGACTGCAATCTGAGGTAGAAGAATGATGAAGGGAGGCCACTATTACTGCTCAGATTTAAAACAAGAGAAGCACAAAGAAGAAGAGAGTTGCTACCCTTGATTGTTGCACCAGAGAACCAAAAATACATTGCAAAAGCCTGCTTACCATCCATTATTCTAGACCTGTTCCAGATCTGCGGATATGGTGTTGGGTATTCGTAGCACCAGTATTTACATTTTGAGCGCAAGAAATTGTAGGTCTTGATGATTCCATTATTTGGGTAACTAGCCTTCATCTTGTTCATGGTACTGAATCTGATGACAAACAACAGGAACATGATCCAAATGTTGTGCCAATTCGAAGGTGTGTTCTCCCGAACCCAGCTGCATTTCCATTTGCAACAGGTGGTGGGAGATGGAGGACGTGACGACGGTGGTGTCGTCATTCATCGGAGATGGCAGTGTGCTACATTTTTTTGCCATTTACGATGGCCACGATGATGTACGGGCAACACTTCTCTACAAGGAGTGGCTGCATCGCCTTGTCGCCACTGAGCTCGATCTCATAGCGGTAGTGTTTGACCAGGCGTAACATGGCTAATGAAGGCTGACAGCAGATGTGTTGGTTGAATATTGGCGTGAATTATCCTACAATTTGTTTGCCATAACTTGGAGTGATTATAGTGCCATTATTTGTGGATCGTGCTTTGGATCGTGGGTGTTATCCAGTGCAACACAATAATTTACTGCAGTTGAAGTGCTTGTTTTATTTTCAAAGGAATGCTATGTTAGTGATCTTTTATGAGATCTGGCCCACTATCCCAACATATTCTAGTCCATGATGAACGCTGAGATGAACTGTTGTTATGTTAGTGAATATTTTAATGTAGCATGTTCCAAACTGTCTTCGTGATTCTCCTCTGAACAATGGACGACCACGTCCAATTTTTTTTTTACAAGAGACTTTATGTAACTTTACTTGCTCATGGATGCAGAGATAAATTTAACTGCATCAGTGGAGAATGCTATAAGACTAGGGAGGAGAAGAGTGCAGAATGATGTGTGCAAGTCCCTAGATTTTTTTGTTCTGCTAAGGTTTGAGGAACTACTGTTCACGACAGGCTTCCGTGCTACTTGAATGAATATGGCATTATGTTCGGCAACATTTTTTTGTGTTCTAAAGCCTTCATTATGCAAGCTCTCTCCAAGGGCAGCAGCTTCGACTCGAACCCCTGCCATGTTGCCTGTGAAATGTAGTCTACAGCAGAAGAGCTCTACAAATTTTGTAACCCTTCCTAGGTCTTTGAGATACTCTTCGTCCCTGCTAAAATTTGAGCAGGACAAGTATGGTTCCAAAGAAGGAGAAAGCGAAAGGGGGCGTAATGTTGCTGCTTACTCCTCACACGCCGTTTTTCTTTCAACAGAACCTTTGCGCTGGCTGTTTACGGTTGCCACTACGGTTTTGATGTTATCAAAGAACATAGGCATCCACAAGTATTTTCTTATGCCCCTTCTAGCCGTAGAGGTGCCTGGGGATGTGATTACTTTTATCAGAGGTGACTATGGTTTATGGACTACCTTTGTTGTTTTCCTTGTTCGCCTTTTTTACCCTATTCCTAGAGAAATGGAGCTATCTCTGTTATTAGTCTTGCTTGTGATTATTGCTCCCTACCAGGCATTGAGCATGAGAGGAACTTCGGGGGCTATGATTGTTTCCATAGCCATTTCTGCTTACTTGGCTCCACACGTGTCTCTGCCAATTGTCGGATCACTTCAAAGTGAAGATGCGTTTGATTTTTTCATGGTGGTGGTCTATTAAATTTTTATTTTTTCTTCAAAGTTCATGATTTTATATTTTAAAAGTGGAAGGGAGTTTACTATTCAAATTGTATAGGCTGACTTTCTGGCAGTATTTTTTATAAAAACTCCCATCTTAAGCATTGAGTACTAGAGTAGCACTCGGATGGGTGACTACTTGGGAATGTCCCGGAGCTGCACATATTTTTGAGGGTCATTGTGTTTGATTTGTTGAAGCATCAATTTGTATACGCCTATAGGGGTATTTATAGTCGTTGGAAATGTTTTTCCATGATGGACACAATGGTGGTGTCATATTGTAATTTTGAGGCTGTTTCAATTGAGTTTTTTAGCCTCAAAGTTTTTTCTACCTTGGAGTGCACTTTCGGTTGTACCCGACACTCCCAAGGCACTATGTAAGTGATCCTAGTATCTAGTCATATTCTCTATAGCACCTGGCGGATGCAGTGGCTGGTTACCCATGCATTACGATGGGATGAGACGATCACAATAAGGACACCTACTCTAGGGACTATAGACATAGACACCCTAGACTCTATCTGATGTTTTTTTGGATCTACTTCTGAAGACTACAGACGAAGACACTTCAGAATATTCTCTTCTTTTCTTCTTTCTTCTTCTCCTCCATATTTGGATCTATGGCTCATTTTATTATATTGAGTGCATTTTCGGCAGAGACCGACACTCTTATATGGCTCGTTTTTCCTTTGTATTAAGGTGCATTTTTTACAGAGACCAACACCTTCTAGATTGAGTTCACCATAAGGAAGGATTTGATATTTATGGTGGGACTAGTCAGTGACCTACGAGAGGCAACATCCTCTGAGGATGACCTACAGAGGCAACAGACCCAAAAGTGGCTGACCCTGAGGCACCCATGATGACCTTGAGGCACTTAGACGGCTGACCCAGTGGCAACAGACCTATGGAAGTGGCTGACCCTAAGGCAACAGACCGAGATGTATACACAATGAATCTAGCATTATTCACAGTTGGAGAGCCAAGCGCACAGAGCACGAGCCTAGACAGAATCAACAATAAAAGAGGATCATAGGTTGCTTTTAGAGAAGTCAACATTAAGGGGGAATGTTACCTAATGTTGACTTGTTTTTTTCTTTAGTTAGGATAGTGCACTTTAAGGGGGAATGTTAGAATTAAAGTGCACTATGCCTCTATTTTTACACTTGTCAATTTATATTGACACTTGTCAGTTTATCATATAGGCCTTCTGCCTATATATGTAACTCATATTGTATCAATAAAATAATTCCATCTTGTTCATTTCAAAATAAGGCCTAACAAGTTCATTGCAAGTTCAAGAATTTGTTTTGGATCCATAAATGCTTTAATGAGCTCAATGGGAGTGGCCTGAATCTGTATAGAGGAAGCAACAACCATCTCCTTGCCCTTCAATGTGACTAAGGTAATTCTATTGTAATATTGAGCAACTAGAGGGTCTTCTATTTTTACTTATGAAATATTAGTCACTTCCATCAACACTTCTCCTTGTTTGGCCTCTCAATTTATGATTTATAATATAGGATCTTATAGGTCTTCAGGAGGAATAGTTGGAATTAGTGGGGTGGTTGACTCTACTATAGCACTTCTCAATAATATCAGATCACTAGTGTAGTTTCCCACCATCTCTATCCATGTGTGGGCCCTATCTCTCATTTTCCATACTAATTCTATTGATTATTTTCTTTTGATTATTATTTGCATTACATCTTCAAATGGATCTATTCTATGAGTGACATGGGCAAAGCTTAATTTTTTTTATTGATTCATGATAATGACTGGCAGGATCATGGGGCCTCCAAGTGATTTTAAAAAATCCATAGTAATCCATGTCCTAGATAGCCCTCAAAAGGCTAAGATGTCCTTTATATACATAGTGCCCTAATCTGCAAGGAATATACAACTAGGGAATTTTTATCCTTTTTCTTACTACTCTTATTTTCACTTCTATAATTTGTCTTGTGATCTCTAAGACGATGATGGACATAGGATAAAATTTGGGTAGTGCTTTTGGTGGGAGCTTAGCTCCAAATAATCTAATATATGTAAATTATTTACAAAGAAGAAGTCCCCTATTTTATTATGATGTAAAAAACTAGCCACACCACTATCAATTCTTCCATGGTGATAACCATAAAGTCTTTCATAAATGATTGGAAGGAATCTCTCAAATAAGTAAGTATAACTAGACCAACCTTCATGAATGTAGGGGAGTCTATCCTAAACGTCTATAGCTTCTATCTCTCCCAATTGCTTAAATAAGGGTCACTCCATATGTACCACTATTATATGAACTAGGGAAGAATAATAAAAAAAGGGAGGTATTATTTCTCTTTTTCCTTAACTATATTTTGTAATTATGCTAATTATGTGTTTATATTATCACTTATGACATTTTCCCACTTGTACATTGATATTTGCCTTTATTTATTTCATTGAATGGCCAAAAACATAACTTCCTAGATGATCCATTCTAAATATTTTATTTCCAGTATTATGTTAATCATATCCACATAATTTTTGGCCCAAGGGCAAAGAGTAGACTTGTGAACAAGAAATTTGCTTGGTATTTGTTAATCGTAATTAAATAACTTAGTGTAAAAGTAAGTACCAAATATATATTTGGCTTTCGTAAAAATTACATGCTTGTCTAGTATAAGAGTAGAGGCACTCAGTTGGAAAACCCTCTTGATTTTTTCTAGTGTGATTTTGAAGTCCATCTAGTTCGTATGGTCTCTCATTGTTTTGGTTTTGGAGTCATATGTGATTGCTAGCCACGAAAACAAGTCTAAAGAGTAGTAGACCTTTGGAAATATCAACCTCCCTAAATTAACTATCCATATTTGTAAATAGGGATTTATCTAAATTGGACTCTTTGTATTCTCTTTAATGTCCCTTTTAGTAATGTTGCATAACACTAATTATATTATTTTTTGGGCTCATAGTTGTAAATGGTTGTATCCTCAAGTTTCCATTGTTGTTGGGGTGTAATTTATCCACTTGGACCTAATTCTACTATAAATTCCTTGAGGTATCTCCCAACAGAGTTTTATTTCAACAATTTATAAGGTTGAGCTTCTACTAATCCTTCAACAATAGATTTTCCCACTTGTATATCAACATTTGCTTGTTTTATTTCACTGAACGACCAAAAACATAATTTCCTAGTTGATCCATTATAAATATTTGCTTCCCAATACTATGTTAATCATATACACATAATATTTGGCATAAAGGCAAATATTAGACTTGTGAATGAGAAATTTTCTTGGTATTTATTGATCATAATTAAAAAACTTAGTGTAAAAATAAGTACCAAGCATATATTTGGCTTACATAGAAATTACCTGTTTGTCTAGTATTAGAGTGGAGGTACTCAGCTAGAAGACCCTCTTGATTTTATCTAGTGTGATTCTAAAGGCCACCTGGTTGGTATGATCTCTCACTGTTCGGGTTTTAAATTCATATGCAATTGCTAGCCATGACAAGTTTGAAGAGTAGTAGATCTTTGAAAATATCAACCTCCCTCAATTACTTGTCCATAGTTGTAGATAGGGATTTCTCTAAATTGGACTCTTTGCATCTTATTGGATAGCCCTTTTAGTAATGTTGCATGACACTGGTTGTCTTATTTCGTGGGCACATACTTGTAAATGGTCGTATCCTCAAGTTCCTATTGTTGTTGGGGTGTAATTTCTCCACTTGACCCTGATTCTACTATAAAATCCTTGGGAACTCTCCCAATGGATTTTCCTTTCAATTATTGATAAGGTTGAGCTTGTGAACCTCAATGTTCATGGGGGTAATACAAGAAGTGCTTGTGAATGCCATCTCTGCAATTCTAATAGTTCTCTGAGTTCATTAGCCTAAGTAGCTCTCTAGTATTTTTGTGTTTGACTATAAGTGCTCTCTAAAAGTGAATTTCAAAATGATTCATGTGAATATTTATGGTAATTCTTACATGCACCAAATTTAATTATTCTCAACTAAGTCCTTTGGCTATCCAGTTGAGCTTTACCACCTTTTTATCTCACAGCTATATTAATGGTTATGATACGGTACCAACGCCCTACCACTGGTAAGGAGAATATTTTTCCAATGTGTCATGACATGTTGAGATTTGATTCATTGAATACTGATGAGTTGTAAGGTATCATTTTTAATAGGCATGCCAAATCAGTTTGATTTATCATTTTCTCAAAAATGGTGCCTTTGTTGTGGTGCTTTCATTATAAAATTTTTGTTTTTCAAATTTATGTGCTAGTAGATGCCACTAAACTTCCCAGTAGATTTTGTCAGAGCACATCTATTTTATCCTTTTTTTATTTGTAATCCTTGAGTTCATTTATCATCATTGAGGTCCACCTCATTTGTCTTTAATTAGCATCTTCTAGGTCAATGAGCCAATCAAAATACAACACTCTAGTTTTCTCACTCAACTTTGCACTGTTGGATTATTTGGTAGATATTTTGGTTGTCCATTTTCACATAAACCAAACTTAGGGAATTAGTTGAAAATAATATAAATTCAAAAAAATGAACTTACAGTTATTCATTGGGATACATGTATTTTTTGGATAAATCTAGACCATGCGCTTCTTGATTAGTGTTGTCATTTGAGCCATCTATTTTTTGACCAATCAAAAGGTATTTCTCATTATATACCTCTCAGATCTGCATCACTAATATTCTAGTTAGTGCTATCATTTGAGCCATATCTCTTGTGGCTAATAGGAATACAACGCTCTAATTTTTCCATTCAAATATGGTTCGTTGATATTCCACTTAGCGTTGGTAAGCCATTCACCTTGTAACCAATTGGAATGGAGTGCTATTTTTTGCTTAAGTTTGATCCATTGATTTTATTTTTAGTACTATCATTAGGGCCATCTATTTTTTTACCAATTATAAGGCAACACTCAATATTTTCACTAAAATCTAAGTCAATTTATTATTCAATATTATCATCTGAGTTGTTCATCTGGTGACCAATTGGAATAGAGTGCTTGAACTTTCTACTCAAATTTGCACCACTCATTTTTTGGCCAACAAGATTATAGCACTAAAGTTATTTGCTCTAACCCACACCGCTAATTTTACATCCAATGAGATTGCAACTCATTTTCCTCGCTTGTATCTGCACCATTGATCTTCTATTTCAATAAAACCTTAGGAGGAATTTATAATTATTTGGGACATTTATTTTTCTAGAGGCTATAAGCCTAGATATTAAGATATGCAAGGATTTAGATTTAGACATATAATTAAGAGAGAAGGGGGAAAATTGGAGTCTATGTGTTGACAACCCTTGAACCTATATGACGAGGACATTATTTTTCAGGGAGCTTCCAAGGTAATGGATATTATAAAATATGTGGGGGATGGAAGGTGTGAGATTTCCTAAGGGTTAAAAATATGATAACCAATGGGTTTAGACCCCGGAACTTATGATTTATTTGTGTGACATAAGCTTTAACCTTAGGAATTAATATGAATCTTAAGAGGAACGTGAATGAATAATTTGGCTATATAAGGACATTATGCACACCTTATGACCTTTGGGAAAATTTAAGAGGATCTTAGATGCATCGTTATAGCCTAAGATACAAATGCATGCATTATTGACCTTTAACATTATGGAAGACAAGTTTTTCTAAAGGTGGAAATATTATGGAGCAATATAAAATTTAAGGCTAATTTTTTTTTTAATGTGCTCGAGACCCTTAGAAATTGGAAAAAAAAGTAATTTATTTTTTAGCCAATCATAATAGAGTGCTAATCTTCACCTACTCGTATCCACATCATATGTTTTCTAGCCAATGAGATTGAAGTGGTGAAATTTCCCACTCTAATGAGATTGTAGTGCTTAATTTTTCCGCTCTAATCTACGCCACTCATTTTTCATCCAATGAGATTGTAGTGCTCAAATTTGTTTCTCTAATCTGTGCCACTCATTTTCATCCAATGAAATCGTAACAGCCAAATTTTCAGCTCCAATGAGATTGTAGCGCTCAAATTTACTACTCTAATCTACACCACTCATTTTCATCCAATGAAATTATAGTGGTGAAATTTCCCACTCCAATGAGATTGGCTCTAATCTGCACCATTTATTTTCATCCAATAAGATTGTAATGTTGAAATTTCCCACTCCATTGAAATAATAGAACTCAAAATTTCCACTCTAATCTATGCCAGTCATTTTATTTTGATAAAGGCTTAGGATAAATTTTAATTATTTGGATCACACATACATTTTTGTGGGGGTGATGATTTTAGGCTTTAGTAAATGGGGGAAATATTATACTTCAGGGACCTATCTTTCAGCCTTAGAAGCTAAGGCAAAAAAAGGGGATTTTATCCTATGTGCTAATGTGATATGAACCTTAGGTGATGGAAGGCATTATGTATCAAGGGACTCCTTTAGGCATGAATTTTACATGGTAGTGCGAAGTGCACAAGGGAGGAAAAATGATGTGTGTATGACCTAGGACTTTAGGATTTTGAAATAATATCTAATGAATCTTGGACTGAAGAACACAAGCTTATACTGAGAGGGGGGGTGAACAGTATAATACCACTTTTTAATTTTCTTTCCCAATAAATATTATGCAATGTATCAATAACAATATCAACAATAGTAATCAAAGTAATGCACAAATCACCATACATAATAGAGACACCAATTTAATATGGTTCACCCAATGTGGGCTACTCCACGTAGAAAATATTTCACTAAAATTTTCTCAACAAATATCTTGGGAATCCTTTCCCTATTACAATGTTTATGGACCTCTGTCCAAAGGAGACACCAATCCCCTAATCAAGTTTATGGATCTCTATCCACATGAGAACTCCTTCTCCTTTGCTATGACTAGTGATATTCTAGAAGAACTAATACCTCCACTGCATTAGCTTATGGATCTCTATCCACTGAAGACTCTTGCCATCACTCAGAAGACCTATCCTCACTACCCTGGCTAATGGACCTCTATCCACTAGAGACTATCATCCTCTATACTCTGTTACCTCCAAAGATTACTCTCAGCTCTATCTCAAATTTGTACTAAATACAGTCCTTCGATCTAGCATAAATATGCTCAATATCTATCTTTAATATGTACTAAAAATAGTCCTTCGGTTTGGCACAAATATGATCAATCTCTATCCTCAAATATGCACTACACACAGTCCTTTGATCTAGCATAAATCTGCTCAATCTCTATCTCTAATCTACACTAAACATAGTCCTTAGGTCTAGCATAAATCTATCCAATATTTGTCCTCAAATATACACTAAACATTGTCCTTTTGTATAGCACAAATTTATCCTCAATCCTTAACACAAAGCTTGACTCAATCACAAATCAACTCTGCTAGATCTGCCACAAACCTTAACCCAAGGTTTGAACAAATAAATCAATCAACTCTGCTCACAAGGATTCTCAAAGACTTACCTCAAATCTGCCTTGTAAGCTTCCACAAAAGCTCACACTAATCTATCCACAAGTTCTCACTAGAACTTTTCCAATCTACTCAACAAGTCTTCACCAAGACTTGCCTCAAATATGCTCAACAAGTCCTCACTAGAACTTGTCCAATCTGCTCAACAAGTCTTCACCAAGACTTACCTAAAATCTGCATTGTAAGCTTCCACAAAATCTTACTCAATGCAACTTAATCCTATTTAATCACATCAACAAGTTTCACATAGAATCTTGTTCAATCTTATAGAAATATATAGAGAATTTTTAGAGACTCAATATGCTTCACACTCACAACAATGCTCAATCACTTTCAATATCTTTCTCAAATCAATTCAAAATATAGAACAATTTATTTCACAAAACTTGAACTATCACTTCAACACTTCCACTTGACTAGGATTATACAACTTCACTCAATCAATCACTCAATAAAACACTCCTTGCTTACAAACCCTAATCCAAGCATATGAACACTCTCTCACTTATTTCCAACAATGCTTATCAAACAATCTCACATAACAATGATACTCATGATATTGCACAAACCCTAGTTCAATATAGTTCTCAACTTCACATAACAATGATACTCATGATCTTGCACAAACCCTAGTTCAAGCATATGAAATATTTACTTCAATATTTCCAACAATGCTTATCAAACAAGGTTTTTTGTCATCAACTTTCACTTAGAAAAACCTTTAACAATAAAACTCAACAATGCTTATCAAACAACCCTTTTCACTCCAACTTAGCATTCACAACATACAACAATCACTCACAAGGAAGATGTGCCCATACATTATTGTTTGATGAAGAATTGCCCTTAAAAAACTATCTTAATCACAATTACTCTCTTTACCAAATTTAAGGGTTAGGTAGCAAAAACCTTCGTAAAATTTTAATCAATAATTTTCTCACAAATTATTTTCATCATACAAAACATGAGAACTCAATTAAAATTATTACTCCTTTCAAATATTAAATAAAATAAGACTTTATTTTGAAATAACATTCAAAACCATCTAAAGCCTTATCACTCCATTCAACACTCTAATCACCAAAAATCACAATATAAAAATCAATTTGCATAAACCTTATATCTCCCTAAATCTTATACCAAACAACCTTAGGACAAAAATTAAATTTCAAAATTTAAATACCTTTTGCCCTTGGTGAGAATCAAACCCATGCCACGCTTCCACCAACGCCCTAGTCATGGCTCCAAATGCCGCGTGAGCTAGGCACTCACCTTGGATGCAAGGAGCACCACATGCTCTATATGCTTCCCTTTGGCACCTAAAGCAAAATGAATGCACTGCTTCCTTTGGCGCCCAAACAAAACCTTTACCAAAACTACCATTGAGATTCGATCGTGGGTCCTCCTACTTGCCAAAGCCCTAAGTCACAGCCGCTTGCCACTAGACCAACCCGTCGGATGGATATGAGGCTTAGGGCCTCACCAACCTTATTCCTTCACTAGTGCATACAAGACAAATAAAATTTTGTCTTCTTCCTCGCACGAAAATCATAGAGATCGTAGGTTTAGAGTAATTCAAATGAAGGTTATTTCTTTACCACCAAGGCACATGGTATTTATACCATTGTGCCACCACAATATTAGATGTCGACGGAGGGATTTATTCATGATGTTGACGCATTTCTTTTGCCTTGCAACCCTAACTTTAGGGTTAATTAAATTAGATTATATTTTAATTAATAATAAATTATTATAATTAACCTATAATTAATTTAATAACCATAGGGTTAATTAAATTAAATTACAAATTAATTTATAATGAAATTATTATAATTAATTTAATTACTTTAGGTCTTGCCATTAGACCTTTAATATTATAATATTATTTTTCTTGGGCCTTCTAACTTCTCCTGTAGACCTTATCTGATCACCTTCTTAATTCTAAAATTGACTCTTGAAAGCCTTCCTCTTGCACTGTTCACTGAAACTGACTTTTGACATCAATGACAACAAATCTTGCCCATATTTCCAATTATATCCCTCTTTGTCATTGATGGCAACCCATTTTCTTTGTACCATTCATTTTACCTTTTTCTATTTTTCTCCCCCTGAGAAATTGCTTCCCTTGACTGAATGCTCTCCCCCTAACTCGAATCTCCCCCACTTTGTCATCAATGGCAAAGGATCACCTTTGGGTCTTGGGGCTAAGAATGAAACTCTTAGCTTAGCCCCTCCCCCACCTCCTATTGAGGTGGTTAATTTTGGGGTGGGAGTATTTCTACTCCCAGTATGCATTTATCTTTTCCTTTGTCCACTTTCCTCCTAATTTGATCCTTCTGATTCCTCTGATTATTTCTGTTCTTGCTTGTATCTGGAATTTATGCTCTACACCACTTTGTTGTATGTCCATCATTATTGCACTTATAACACTTAATATTTTTGTTCCTTGGAGGTGTAAATGTCTTGGGATTTCTCCTGGTGAAGCCATATCTATTATTGTCATGAACCCTGCAATTCACTACCTTGTGACCAAAATGATTACAAGCATAGAAATACCCTTGAAAAAGCTGCCTATTAATGAAGCTTCCATATTCTTGTTTTCCATGTGTTCTGCACCGTGTAACCTTGTGCCCAAACTGAAGAACATGTGCTTATACTAGGAGGGGGTGAACAGTATAAGATAAAATTTTTGCTTTTCAATCCATATGATAACATCAGTAGTATTAAAGCAATAAACATCACACAAAGCATCACACACATGAGAGACATGATTTACGTGGTTCACCCAATGTGGGCTACTCCATGGAGAAAATATTCCTTATAAAATTTTCTCAAATAAATTCTCTTGGGAATCCTTTCCCTATTACAATGTTTATGGACCTCTATCCAAAGGAGACACCAATCCCCTAATCAAGTTTATGGATCTCTATCCATAGGAGACACCAATCCCCTCTACTCTGGTTGGTGATCTTCTAGAAGAACTATTGCCTCCATTGCACTGGCTTATGGATCTCTATCCATTAAAGACTCCTACCCTCACTCATAAGACCTATCTTCACTACCCTGGCTAATGGACCTCTATCCACTGGAGACTATCATCCTCTATACTCTATCACCTCCAAAGCTTGCTCTTAGCTCTGTCTCAAATCTATACTAAACATAGTCCTTTGATCTAGCACAAATCTACTCAATCTCTATCTTTGATCTGCACTAAACATAATCCTTTGATCTAGTACAAATATGCTTAATATTTATCTCTGGTCTGACACAAACCTATCCTCAAATCTACACCAAAATCTATCCTCAAATCTATCTTCAAGCCTTAACACAAAGCTTGACTCAATCACAAATCAACTCTACTAGATCTGTCCCAAACCTTAACCCAAGGTTTGAACAAATCAATCAATCAACTCTGCTCTCAAGTCTTCTCAAATACTTGTCTCAAATATACCTTGTAAGCTTCCACAAAAGCTCACACTAATCTATCCACAAGTCCTCTCTAGAACTTGTCCAATCTACTCAACAAGTCTTCACCAAGACTTGCCCAAATCTATATTGTAAGCTTCCACAAAAGCTTACTCAACTCAACTCAATCAAACACTCAATGAAATTTCACTCAACAATGCTTATCATAACAATGATACTCATGATATTTCACAAACCCTAATCATGCATATGAAGATTCATTCAATATTTCCAACAATGCTTATCAAACAAGGTTTTTATCAACAACTCTCACTCAGAAAAACCTTTAACAATCAAACTCAACAATGCTTATCAAACAACCCTTTTCTCTCCAACTTAGCATTCACAACATCCAACAATCACTCACAAGGAAGATGTGCCCATACCTTTTGTTTGTTGAAGAATTGACCTCAAAACCTATCTTAAACACAATTTCCCTCTTTGCCAATTTCAAAGGTTAGATGACAAAATATCACTCTAACACTCCCTCAAGATATTTCACAATTACAAAAATAATTAAACTCAAATACACCTTATTACTCCTTTGAAATAAGCATTCACCAAAACATATAAAAATAAATATTTTATTAAACCTTATAACTCCACTCTTAAACAACTCAATCCACCAAATAATTAAATAAAAAATTATTTAATTTCATCAACCTTATATCTCCCTAAGCTCATAAATACACCATACAACCTTAGAAGCACAAATCAATTTATAACAAAAATTTTATTACCTCACAAAGTGCTCCTGATGGGATTCGATCCCACAACATAGTGCCTCCAGCGCCTTAGCCGTAACTACCAAGCCATGTGAGCTAAGCGCTCACGTGGAAGGCAAAAGCACCCACGACGCTTTGTCTTCTACCTAGGCGCCAAAAGCCAAAAGGCTTTGGCATCTTCGATGCCCAAAACACTGCACAACCAACCCTACTACGAGTCGAATGTGGAACCTCACGTTCCCAAGGTGCTTCCACTTACCACTAGCCCACCTAGCTAGGTGGTGACAAGGCCTTCATGCCTTGTGCCTTTCTCCTTTCACTACCTACCAAAAGGGTCAAATGTGGACTTCTTCCCTCTCTTGCTTATGAAATTTGCACACACGATTTTTTCTTAGGAGATTTATTAAAATCGTGGATAGGGTTTGAAGCCTTTTAGGCTTAGGGTATTTATACCCATTCTTTGGAAATTATTGACGTCGATGGAGATAGAATATGACGTCGACGCTTTATATATGCCCTTTATAACCCTAACTCTAGGGTTTATTAAATTAAGTTATAAACTAACTTATAATTAAATTATAATTAGATTATAATTAATTTAATAACTCTTAGAGTTAATCAAATTAAATTATAAATTAATTTATAATGAAATTATTATAATTAATTTAATCTTTAGGTCTCAACCTTAGACCTCTAATATTATAATAAAATATTATAATATTATTTTTCTTGGGCCTTCCTGTTGCTCTTTAGACCTCATCTGACCACCTTGAATATTATAATTAGGGACATTATAATATTATTTTCCTTAGGTCTAGAAGCAATATTTTTCTTGCATAACTGACTCCTTGACATCCTTCCTTTTGTCCTGCTCATTGAAACTGACTCTTGACATCAATGACAACAAATCCTGCTCATATTTCCAACAATCTCCCCCTTTGTCATTGATGGCAACCCACTTTCCTTTTACCATTCCTTTTACCTTTTCCTATTCTGCTCCCCCTGAGAAACTGCTCCCCCTGACTATGCTCTCCTCCTAACTCAAATCTCTCCCCCTTACTCAAATCTCTCCCCCTTTGTCATCAATGGCAAAGGGTCACCTTTGGGGCTCGAGGCTAAGAATGAGACTCTTAGCTTAGCCCCTCCCCCACCTCCTCTTGAGGTGGTTAATTCTGGGGTGGGAGTATTACTCCCAAGTTTTCCTCGAAGATACTCAAAAGTCTCTTTCGAAAGTGGCTTAGTGAAGATGTCTGCTATCTGCTCCTTTGTAGTAACATATTCCAACCTGACCTATTTATCTGTCACCTGTTCTCTCAGAAAATGATACTTGATCGGAATGTGCTTTGTCCTAGAGTGCATCACTGGATTCTTTGAGATACTTATAGCACTTGTATTATCACATAATATGGGAATAGGATGATCATGTTTTATCTTGAAGTCTTCTAGAGTTTGCTTCATCCATAATACCTGTGTACAACTGGCTACTATTGCAATATACTCTGCTTCTGTTGTAGATAAGGATATTGATGCCTATTTCTTACTTAGCCAAGAGACTAAATAGTCTCCAAGAAAGAATGCTCCTCCACTTGTACTTTTTCTATCATCAATGCTGCCAGCCCAATCTACATCTGTATACGTTGTGAGTGTGAAACTATCACTTTTGGGATACCAGAGCCCAAAATCCATAGTCCCTTTTAGATACCTGAGAATCCTCTTTACTGCTACCACATGTGTTTCCTTAGGTGCTACTTGAAACCTTGCCACTAATCCCACTACTTGCATGATATCTGGTCTTGTAGCTGTGACATACAACAAGCTACCAATCATAGATCTGTATAATCTCTGATCTACCTCTAGAGATTCATCATCCTTACTTAACTTACATCCTGTAACCATGGGGGTACTTACTAGTTTGCAATATTCTAACTTGAATTTCTTTAGCATCTCTTTTATATACTTGGTTTGTGAAAGAAATACTCCTTTCTCTGATTATGAAATCTGAAGTCCAAGAAAGAAGGACAACTCACCAAGCATAGACATCTCAAATTCATTTTGCATGTTCTTTGCAAATTCTTTACACATCTTATCATTGTTTTCCCCAAAAATGATGTCATCAACATAAACAACCACAATTAGTAGATTATTCCCTTCATTTTTGATGTATAAGTTGTTTTCCGCTATTCCTTTTCTGAATCCCTATTCTTGAAGATACTTATCCAATCTTGAGTACCATGCTCTAGGAGCCTATTTTAGACCATACAATGCCTTTTTCAATCTGCATACATAATCTGGTTTATCTGTTAATATGAATCCCTCTGGTTGTTCAATATAAACTTCTTCTAGAACACCATTTAGAAATGCTGACTTAACATCCATCTGATATACCTTGAAGTTTTTAAAACTTGAGAAGGCTAAGAACATTCTTATGGCTTCAAGTCATGCAACTGGAGCAAATGTCTCATCAAAGTCAATTCCCTCTACCTGTGCATAACCTTTGCACACCAACCTTGCTTTATTCCTGACTACCTGTCCATCTTCATTTAACTTATTTCTGAATACCCATTTTGTGCCAATCACATTTTTGTCCTTTGGTCATGGAACAAGTTCCCAAGTCTTGCTTTTCTCTATCTGATCTAATTCCTCATCCATTGCCTTAATCCAGAACTTATCTTCACTTGCCTGATTGAAGTATTTTGGCTCAATCTTAGATAACAAAGAAAAATTTGCTTGTTGAGATGGTGTTATTATCCTTCTCCTTGTCTGTATTTCATCTGGATTCCCAATGATTAGATCTTTTGGATGATGTTTCTGTACATACCTGGATGGAGTTTTAGGAAGAAGTCTTTGTGTTTCTTCCTCTTCTTCTTCTGATTCCTCACGAAACTCTTCTTGACAACTTCCATCTTCCTGATACACAATTTGTTGAACTGGTTCTCTTGAATCTATCTTCTCATCAACTGTTACATTTATACTTTCTACAATAGTGTGTGTTCTCTTTTTGAAGCATCTATAAGCTTTACTCTTAGTAGAATAACCAAGAAAAATTCCCTCATCACATCTTGGGTCAAACTTGCCCAAGTTTTGCTCTTCCCATCTTATGTAGCACTTGCTTCCAAAAACCTTGAAGTGTTTTATAGTGGTTGGTCTTCCTTTCCAAAGCTCATATGGAGTCTTGTGATGGTTTACCCTCATTTGAGCCCTAGTGATTATATATACTATTGTGTTGATTGCTTCCCTCCAAAATCCATCTAAAAGCTTGGACTCATTCAACATAGCTCTAGCCATATTCTCAATAGTCCTATTTTTCCTTTCAACTACTCCATTTTGTTGAGGAGTTCTTGCAATTGAGTATTCTCTCTTGATTCCATGTTGTTCACAAAAATCTACAAATTCATTTGAGGTAAACTCTCCTCCTCTGTCAGATCTCAAACACTTAATCCTCTTGCCAGTTTCATTTTCAACCCATTCTTTAAATGCTTTGAATTTTTCAAATGCTTCTGACTTATCTTTCAGGAAAGCTACCCAAACCATTATGGAGTAATCATCTATAAACAATATGAAGTAACTTTCACCTTGAATACTCTGTGTTCTGGTAGGACCACATAGATCAGTATGTATTAGACTTAATGGCTCAGATGACATATATCCCTTTGATTTAAAGCTTGTTCTAGTTTGCTTTCCATGTTGACAAGGTGCACAAATTGTGTTTTGTGGCCTTTTTAGCTTGGGTAAATCTCTAACAACCTACTTATTGCTTATGTTGACTATGTTGTCAAAATTCAAGTGACCCATTCTTCTATGCCACAACCAACTCTCATCTTCTTGTGATAGAAAGCACTTTTCCCCTTTGATCTCACTAAGCATATATAGGTTGTTTGGAGTTCTACTTGCATTTGCAATGACTTTTCTAGTTTCTAATTTTCTTATCTCACATCTATCTGGGTGAAATGTAACCATATGACCTTGATCACAAAGTTGGCTTACACTTAGCAGATTATGTCTTAACCCTTTGACATATAGTACATTTTTTGTTCTTGTTTTCCCATTATCTAAACTCAGAGTTCCTCTTCCACCAATTTTTGCTGATCCATTATCACCAAAACTTACTGATCCTCTATTGGTTTCTTTTAGTACAATAAATTTATCTTTGTCTCCTGTCATGTGTCTAGAGCAACCACTATCAAGATACCATTGTTCTTCTTTATCCTGAGCATGAAGAGTTGTTTGAACTAACATTGATCTAGCCTTTTCATTCCCCTTTTTCTCTTTCCTAGTTGTTGAAGTTGTATTCCTTTTACTAGACTCAGGAAGTATCATTTTACACCATCTAGCCTTGTGCCCAAAATTATTGCATTTGTAACATATAATATCATTATCCATAAGAGGTGCAAAAGAGTTGAAATTTCTATTGACATCATTTTTCACATAACCAATGCAGTGTACAACTCTATGACCATATTTGTTACAAGAAAAGCAATAGCCATGGAAGAAATTATGTAACCTGTTTGGATGCCTTTGAGATTGTGGTTGAGTGCTTCTCCCTTTGTGATTAACTCTCGTCCATGGTTCTTCTTTGCTTTCTTCCTTCCTGATGTCTTTTCCTTTTGGAGTATACTTTACTTGCTTATATTTGTTTGAAGTTTCTGCTTCTTGAAGACTTGACTCCTCTTTCTATTTCCCAAACTTTATATCTTGTAGTACCTTGGTCCTTTCAACTTCATTCCTTAGATAAATAATTTCTGCTTCCAATATTTCACATTCTGTTTCTCTTGCTCTTAATAGATCTATCATATCCTGTTCAATTTTCTTTCCCTCTTCTACCTTTATCTTGAGTTCTGTGAGACTCTGTAGAAGTTCTATCCTTGCTTCTTCATCTTCTTGAATTTGATCCTTCAAACTTGAGTTTTTATTTCTAACCTTTTCAAGGTTCCTGAGAGTAGCAAAGAATTCCTCTTTTATGTCAAACATGGTCTCTTCTTCACTCTCTGAAGTCATGTGTGTTTCTGATGGATCTTCCTCCAAGCTGTTAGACTTTTCATGGAGAAACCCGCTCTGATACCAATTGAAGAACATGTGCTTATACTGAGAGGGGGTGAATAGTATAAGATAAAACTTTTTGCTTTTCAATCCATATGATAACATCAATAGTATTAAAGTAGTAAACATCACACAAAGCATCACACACATGAGAGACATGATTTACGTGGTTCACCCAATGTGGGCTACTCCACGGAGAAAATATTCCTTATAAAATTTTCTCAAATAAATTCTCTTGGGAATCCTTTCCCTATTACAATGTTTATGGACCTCTGTCCAAAGGAGACACCAATCCCCTAATCAAGTTCATGGATCTCTATCCACAGGAGACACCAATCCCCTCTGCTCTGGCTGGTGATCTTCTAGAAGAACTACTGCCTCCACTACACTGGCTTATGGATCTCTATCCACTGAAGACTCCTGCCCTCACTCAGAAGACCTGTCTTCACTACCCTGGCTAATGGACCTCTATCCACTAGAGACTATCATCCTCTATACTCTATCACCTCCAAAGCTTACTCTCAGCTCTATCTCAAATCTGTACTAAACACTATCCTTCGGTCTAGCACAAATCTACTCAATCTCTTTTTATATAAAATAGTCCTTGATCTAGACAAATTCAATATTTGTCTCTGTTGCACAAACTTGTCCTCAAATCTACACCAAACTCTATCCTCAAATCTATCTTCAAGCCTTAACACAAATCTTGACTCAATCACAAATCAACTCTGCTAGATCTACCCCAAACCTTAACCCAAGGTTTGAACAAATCAATCAATCAACTCTGCTCTCAAGTCTTCTCAAAGACTTATCTCAAATCTACCTTGTAAGCTTCCACAAAATCTCACACTAATCTCTCCACAAGTCCTTGTCCAATATGCTCAATAAGTCTTCACCAAGACTTGCCCAAATCTGTATTGTAAGCTTCTACAAAAGCTTACTCAACTCAACTCAATCAAACACTCAATGAAATCTCACTCAACAATGCTTATCATAACAATGATACTCATGATCTTTCACAAACCCTAATCATGCATATGAATATTCATTCAATATTTCCAACAATGCTTATCAAACAAGGTTTTTATCAACAACTCTCACTCAAAAAACCTTTAACAATCAAACTCAACAATGCTTATCAAACAACCCTTTTCTCTCCAACTTAGCATTCACAACATCCAACAATCACTCACAAGGAAGATGTGCCCATACCTTTTGTTTGTTGAAGAATTGACCTCAAAACCTATCTCAAACACAATTTCCCTCTTTGCCAATTTCAAAGGTTAGATGACAAAATATCACTCTAACACTCCCTCAAGATATTTCACAATTACAAAAATAATTAAACTCAAATACACCTTATTACTCCTTCTTTGAAATAAGCATTCACCAAAACATATAAAAATAAATCTTTTATTAAACCTTATAACTCCACTCTAAACAACTCAAACCACCAAATAATTAAATAAAACAATTATTTAATTTCATCAACCTTATATCTCCCTAAGCTCAAAAATACACCATACAACCTTAGAAGCACAAATCAATTTATAACAAAAATTTTATTACCTCACAAAGTGCTCCCGATGGGATTCGATCCCACAACACAACGCCTCCAACACCTTAGCCGTGGCTGCCAAGCCACGTGAGCTAAGCGCTCATGTGGAAGGCAAAAGCGCCCATGACGCTTTATCTTCTACCTATGCACCAAAAGCCAAAAGGCTTTGGCATCCTTAGTGCCCAAAACACTGCACAACCAACCCTGCTACGAGTCGAACGTAGAACCTCGCGTTCCCAAGGCACTTCCACTTGCCGCTAGCCCACCTGGCTAGGTGGTGACAAGGCCTTCGTGCCTTGTGCCTTTTCTCCTTTCACTACCTACCAAAAAGGGTCAAACGGGGACTTCTTCCCTCTCTTGCTCATGAAATATTGTGCACACAATTTTTTCTTAGGAGATTTATTAAAATCGCGGATGAGGTTTGAAGCCTTTTAGGCTTAGGGTATTTATACCCATTCTTTGGAAATTGTTGACATCGGCGGAGGAGATAGAATATGACGTTGACACTTTGTATATGCCCTTTATAACCCTAACTCTAGGGTTTATTAAATTAAGTTATAAACTAACTTATAATTAAATTATAATTAACTTATAATTAATTTAATAACTCTTTAGAGTTAATCAAATTAAATTATAAATTAATTTATAATGAATTAATTAATTATAATTAATTTAATCTTTAGGTCTCAACCTTAGACCTCTAATATTATAATAAAATATTATAATATTATTTTTCTTGGGCCTTCTTGTTGCTCTTTAGACCTCATATGACCACCTTGAATATTATAATTAGGGACATTATAATATTATTTTCCTTAGGTCTAGAAGCAATATTTTTCTTGCACAATTGACTCCTTGACATCCTTCCTTTTGTCCTGCTCACTGAAACTGACTCTTGACATCAATGACAACAAATCCTGCTCATATTTCCAACACAACCCTGTGACATGAGAAGCATCATTCATTAAAACTACCTTACCTTGACCTCATTGGTATTTTAGTTTCTTTTACCTTGTGCTGGTTTCTGTTCCATCTATTCCTCAGTTGTGCATTGTTCCTTTCTTTGTTTAAATTTTTGTTATCCAAATATTCATTAGAATTTTCACTTTTTATTACACTCTCTTCTTCTGAAGTTTCTTCTTCTTCAAAACTTGAGATTGACTCCTCTCTTTGTTTCTTTTGTACCTGTTCAAAACTAAATCTTGTTTTTCTTGATGTAGGTTTTTGTGTCTTAATAATCTAATCCAAATTCTTTGAGCTTCTCCCAAACCTGTGTAACCTTTCCTTAGACTCTTTTACTTCCTTCCTTAGTTAAGCTACTTCATGATCTAACCTTTAAAATTCTAAGATCTTTGCTTCTAACTTATCTTTAAACTTCCTTGTATTAGCCATTGAATTATTTAGATCCTCTATAATATTTCCTTTCTCTTCATCATATTATTGAAACTGGAGCTTAAATTGGGAGTTTTGCTTTCTTACCTTCTTTAATGCATCAAGGGCATGAACAAGCTCTCCCTCAAGATCAACTTCTCCCTTCTTTTATTCTTCCTCTATTTGTTTTCCTTTGAAAACATCTTCATTCTTTTCTAACTTGTCTTCTATAGGATCACCTCTTTCTTCTTCTAGTGCCATAAGAAGATTCTCTTCTAGTCCTTCAAATGTATCTTCATATTCATCATCATTGAAACTGAATCCATTCCTTGTACAAATTTCCTGAAGATGACCAAAATTACCACATCTAAAATATTTAAGGATTATTCGTGTCCTTTTCCTAACCACTTTTTTCTTTTGCTAAAAATAGAATTTTATCTCTATCATTGTCTGAGGAACTATCATCACTATCACTTGAGCTCTTACATGCCTTATTTGCATAGAAAATCTTCTTATACCTCTGGAAAAACATCTTCCCTTGTGTACATTGTCCATCCCTATTTTTATTTTGGTACCTGTGCCTTCCTGCATCCCCATTCTTATGATCTTGTTTCTCATCACCACTGCTATTTCCAGCTTTTGGATAATCAGATGCATAGTGACCATATTTTTTAGATTTAAAACATCTAACTAATTTTGTACCTTTGTACTTTATTGAGTCCTTGTTCCTTCTATCATAATTGGCTTCTTCATCATTGGATAACTCATTGCTTGAATATGACTTCTCACCCTTAGTCTTCTTAGTGGCTTTAAACGTTGCTTCTTTCTAGGGAATAGGTTCATCCTTTATTCTTATCTCAAATGCTATGAGAATGCCATGTAATTCATATCTTGTCAAAAGATAAATATATTTTTACTCTTCTATAGCTAAAATATTTTTACTAAACCTTTTTGGAAGTGACCTTAGAATCTTATCACACACATCAGGTTCTGAAAATTCAAGCCCAAGTTCTTACATGGAGCTAACAACTTCATCCACACGAAGTAGATATGCAGAAATATTTTCCTCATCCTTCATTTTTAGATCTTCAAATGCTCTTTTAAAGTTTTGCAACTTGACCATTTTGACTTTTTTATCTCCTTCATATATGTTTTGCAACTTATCCCAAATTTCCTTTGCTTATTTGCAATGCATAATTTTTATAAAATATGTTTCATGCAAGCCCTTTTGAATTGCATTCATTTCTCTTGAATTATAATGATGTAGAAGCTTACCATATTTATCTGTAGGTGGAGTAGCTGGCGGTGTGTATCCATTTTCAATTGCTTCCTATACTTCATTTCCAAGTGCAATTAGATAAAACTTCATCCTTGTGCTCCATAGTGTATAATTGTTCCCATCGAACAATGGTGCTAAATTTCCTAAGGATCCACTCTGAGAATACATATATATTCTTGTAAGCTTTTCCTTCAAGTTGTTAAACTCTTATGAAGGAACCTGCTCTGATACCAATTGAAGAACACAAGCTTATACTGAGAGGGAGGGTGAACAACATAATACCACTTTTTACTTTTCTTTTCCAATCAATATTATGCAATGTATGAATAGTAATATCAAAAATAGTAATCAAAGCAATGTATAAATTACCATACGCAATAGAGACACCAATTTAACATGGTTCACCCAATGTGGGCTACTCTACGAACAAAATATTTCACTAAAATTTTCTCAACAAATCTCTTGGGAATCCTTTCCATATTACAATGTTTATGGATCTTTATCCAAAGGAGACACCAATCCCCTAATCAAGTTCATGGATATCTATCCACAAGAGAACTCCTTCTCCTTTGCTCTAGCTAGTAATATTCTAGAAGAACTGCTGCCTCCACTGCACTGGCTTATGGATCTCTATCAATTGAAGACTCCTACCCTCACTCATAAGACTTGTTCTCACTATCATGGCTAATGGACCTCTATCCATTGGACACTATCGTCCTCTATACTCTATCACCTCAAAAGTTTACTCTTAGCTCTATCTTAAATTTGTACTAAACATAGTCCTTTGGTCTAGCACAAATCTGCTCAATCTCTATCTTTGATCTACACTAAACATAGTCCTTCGGTCTAGTACAAATTTTATCAATCTCTATGCTCAAATATACACTAAACATAGTCCTTCAATCTAGCACAAATCTACTCAATATCTGTCTCTAATTTGCACTAAACATAGTACTTCAATATAGCACAAATTTGTCCAATATCTATCCTCAAATCTACACTAAACATAGTCCTTCGATCTAGCACAAATATGTACTCAAGCCTTAACACAAATATTGACTCAATCATAAATCAACTCTGCTAGATCTACCACAAACCTTAACCCAAGGTTTTAACAAATCAATCAATCAAATATGCTCATAAGTCTTATCAAAGACTTACCTCAAATCTTCCTTGTAAGCTTCCATAACAACTCACACTAATCTGTCCACAAGTCCTCTCTAGAACTTATCCAATCTACTCAACAAGTTTTGACCAAGACTTACCTCAAATATGCTCAACAAGTCCTCACTAGAACTTGTCCAATTTGCTCAACAAGTATTCACCAAGACTTACCTTAAATCTACATTATAAGCTTCCACAAAAGCTTACTCAACACAACTCAATCCTCTTCAATCACATCAACAAGTTTCACATAGAATCTAGTTCAATCTTATAGAAACATATAGAGAATTGTTAGAGACTCAATATGCTTCACACTCACAACAATTCTCAATCACTTTCAATCTCTTTCTCAAATCAATTCTAAATATAGAACAATATGTTTCACAATAACTTGAACTATCACTTCAACACTTCCACTTGACTAGTATTATACAACTCCACTCAATAAATCACTCAATAAAAAACTCTTTTCTTACAAACCCTAGTCCAAGCATATGAACACTCACTCACTTATTTCCAACAATGCTTATCAAACAATCTCACATAACAATAATACTCATGATCTTGCACAAACCCTAGTTCAATATAGTTCTCAACTTCACATAAAAATGATACTCATGATCTTGCACAAACCCTAGTTCAAGCATATGAAAGCTTTACTTCAATATTTCCAATAATGCTTATCAAACAAGATTTTTTATCATCAAATTTCACTCAAAAAATCTTTAACAATCAAACTCAACAATGATTATCAAACAACCCTTGTCACTCCAACTTAGCATTCACAACATCCAACAATCACTCACAAGGAAGATGTGACCATACCTTATAGTTTGATGAAGAATTACCCTTAAAAACTTGTCTCAATCACAATTACTCTCTTTTCAAAATTTAAGGGTTAGGTAGCAAAAACCTTCTTATAATTTTAATCAACAATTTCCTCACAAGTTATTTTCATCATACAAAACATGAGAACTCAAATAACCTTATCACTCCTTTCAAATATTAAACAAAATAAGACTTTAATTTGAAATAAAATTCAAAACCATCTAAAGCCTTATCACTCCATTCAACACTTTAATCACCAAAAATCATAATATAAAAATTAATTTGCATAAACCTTATATCTCCCTAAATCTTATACCAAACAACCTTAGGACAAAAATTAAATTTCAAAATTTAAATACCTTTTACCATTGGTGGGAATCGAACCCATGCTGCACTTCCACCAGCGCCCTAGCCGCGGCTCCAACCATCGCGTGAGATAGGCACTCACCTTGGAAGCAAGGAGCACCACATGCTCTATATGCTTCCCTTTGGCACCTAAACCAAAATGAATGCGCTGCTTCCTTTGGCACCCAAACAAAACCTTTACAAAAACTGCCATCGAGATTCGATCATGGGTCCTCCCACTTGCCAAAGCCCTAAGTCACAACCGCTTGCCACCAGGCCAACCCGTCAGATGGATATGAGGCTTAGGGCCTCAGTAACCTTATTCCTTCGCTAGTGCATACAAGACAAATAAACTTTTGTCTTCTTCCTTGCATGAAAATCGTAAAAATCGTAGAATTTGAGTAATTCGAACGAAGGTCATTTCTTTGCCACCAAGGCACATGGTATTATACCATTGTGCCACCACAATATTAGAAGTCGGTGGAGGGATTTATCCATGACGTTCGTACATTTATTTTTTCCTTGAAACCCTAACTTTAGGGTTAATTAAATTAGATTATAATTTAATTAATAATAAAATTATTATAATTAACTTATAATTAATTTAATAACCATAGGGTTAATTAAATTAAATTACAAATTAATTTATAATGAAATTATTATAATTAATTTAATTACTTTAGGTCTTGCCATTAGACCTTTAATATTATAATAAAATATTATAATATTATTTTTCTTAGGCCTTCTAGATTCTCCTGTAGACCTTATTTGATCACCTTTTTATTTTTGAAACTGACTCTTGAAATCCTTCACCTTGCACTGCTCACTGAAACTAACTTTTGACATCAATGACAACAAATATTGCCCATATTTCCAACATGGACCAATGGCTATAGAGCTTTCAAAAGTGACCTTAGGGACTATGGGTAATTTCTAGGGGCCAATGGTTTATGATTTTGCAAAAATAGAATTTTGAGAAAATTTTAAGGTCATACTCTTAACCAAGACATAAGTTTGCAAAGGACTACTAGACATTACTATAAAGAGGAACAACTTGAGGTAGGCTAACCATCTTTGCGATTATTATAAATTTTTTGAAAGCCACCAAGTTATTCAACAAAATAACCTAGACCTAGGATTCCATATAACCTATCAAAATTTTGAAATTAGGGGTAACTCTTAAGTTGGATTTTGAGGATCCAATGGGGATATTGGAACTTAGGAAGATATAATACAATGCCTCAAATGAGCCTTTAGATAAATCTTATCTTCCCAATTTAGGAATTGGTTTCTCATTCCAAGGGAAATTGGTTGTACCATGTGCCTATTTAAGCACTTCTTGTTAATGCAATTTTTAACTTTGTTTGATTCCACATCAGTGGTATTAGAGCATAGGAGTTGTAGAGTTTTTGGGTGAGATTCCAACCTCATGTTGCTTGTTTGGCCTTGGGTGATTTTTGACCAACAAGATCATGCTTTGAATCTCCTAGTCGCACTCAAAATGAGTTTCCTTTTGTGAAATTTAGTTCCCTTGAACTAGATTTAAGATTTTTTGTGAAGAGATAGAGAGAAGAAGAGATCAAAACAAAAAATTTCTTCTATGAAACAATATCTACTTGCTAGTCATCTTGTTGTCTCTTACTGCCTCTACTAAAAAAAATTGTTTTATTTTGTTTGTCTATTTTTATTATTTGAAAGCTTTTTACCAATTTGGTTTGATTGATTATCAACTTTGCTAATTTAGTTTAATTGCTGTGATTTTTTTAAAAAGGGCTTCCTTAAGCCTTAATTTTTTTGAAAGCTTTTCTAATTTTTTTTAAAAGCTTTCATATTAAAAAAATATAAATTGCTTGCAATAAGCAACCAATTATTATCTCCTATAATAGGCAACTTTAATGTTGCCTGAGGTGATATCACATCATCTTTCGATGACTTTAGGTCACTTAAAGTGACCTTATTTGGGTTGAAAGTAGCTGGCAACGAGTGGTCGCTAACTCAAACTATGATAGAATATAGGAACAAGCTCATAGTGGTCTTGAAAACTATGGAGAAGCCATAGTTCTAAATACACCAGCCCACTTCCTATGATACAAACGACTGATAGGTAGTTAGTATGTTTCTTATAGTTTAGATCCTGAGATCTATCACAAAATACCCTTGAGTAAAGACACCCCTCCATGAAATCCAAAAGCCTAATATAGAATTTCATGCATTCCCATTGGTTTAGAAGATTCCTTGTCATGGATTCCAACTTGCTCCTAATTTATGCATGAATCTCAAGGCACACAAATCTAAACCCCCATTGGTGGATGTCAACCAATCACATCCATCCATTGATAAAAAATCACAAGTTGGCATGTGGAAAAAATTTGGGTTTGGATCCTATGATATAATCGTAGTTGATAGGTTGCAGCTTCCTGTACAACCCCATCCTCATCCATACTCACTTGGATGGAAGGATGAGGGTTCCTCATCCATCATCATAGAAACTTGCATCGTGTCCTTTGTATTTGGATCACACTATGTGGACATAGTCACCTATGATGTGACTCTAATATATTGTTGTGGTATAATTTTTGGAAATCCCTACCAATATGAAAAGAGGGATAAATATAATGCTTTTAAAAATACATACACATTGCATCACAAGAATAAGATATTTCTCATTCATCACAAAAATAATACTATGCTCTTGCTCCACTCCACTTAGCGACAAAATATTGCATTGATATTCAGCAGGCCACATGACACACCAACATGAGTTGCACCAACTTCTTCATACAAGGAGGTGATTCCTCCTTCATAAATACCTCCTCTTTTAACTCTAGTTTCTCCTTTTGTTTCTTCTTCAACTATTCATCAACCCTTATCTTGACAAACTTCTTTAGTTTGATAGGCTTCTCTTTTGAAGTAGACTCTACAGATTCAGTAGTAGACCATTGGTCCTCAGCAACTTCCTTAAGCTTTTTCTTAGGTTTACGATCAAGTTGTGATCAATTATTGTATTCCAGATAAGACACCTCTTGGTCATCTTAACATCATCAGTACTCCTGCCCATCTGGCACCTAGTTTGCAACTTCCACTTCATCCAACTTGATTTCCTACAAAAAAATCCATTTTTATAGAAAAAGCATTGGAATTCAAGCTTCTATTGTGGGGAGACATGCTGAGGAATAATTTAAGCAACTTTAGGTTAGGCTTAGTCTTTTGAAATTAGGACTTAGTCTTATTTTTTGTTAATAAGCATTTTATGTAAATTTGTAAAACATGGGTATTATAAGCTCATGTTGGATTTAGTCTTTAGGACTAGTCCCAATATATTCTAGAGGAATATTTGAAGTTAGGAAGATAAGAGACAATCCCTAAAATGAGCCTTTAGATAAAGCTTATATTCCAAATTTAGGAATTGGTTGCTCATTCCAAGGGAAATTGATTGTACCCTGTTCCTATTTAAACACTTCTTGTTAATGAAATTTCTATATTTTTTTTATTCCACATTAAAGGATGATTGACAAGATACATTCTCTTTAGTCTAGATACAAAATAGTAGAGTTTCTTCATGCTACTCAAGAATGAAATAAGATCATAGATGCTTTAGAAAATTGGGTTTTAGACTATGGGGATTGTTAGAGTATATTACATCATTTGGGTCATGTAAATGTATCACCTTTGATACATAGTTAGAGTAGGATATTACTTTAGGGGCAAGTTAGCTAGTTACTTCAAGCAATGTAATAAATGCACAAGTGTTAATGTGCAAGGTGTCCCCTTGTACAACTAGGTTGAGTGTTGGCCAAGGAATCCATCTTCCTATATAAAGGGTCTCATAGTGAGTGATTAGACATCAAGTAGATCAAGAATATTTAGTTCATCAAGTTATTTATAGTAGAGATTAGTAGATAGTGGTAGAGCTCCTTGATGGAGCACAATGTAGTTCTTTAGCTTATTTTAATGGAGTGACCATCATCTCTATACTACATTGTATTTTTGTCACTTTCTATTTATAGTATATATTTTTTGGTTGGTTAAAATTATATTAACAAAGTGTTGTGAAAGGGACCCAAAACCTTTTTACAATAGGTCAACCAACCAAACAAAAGGCCAAAAATAACCAAATTGAACAATCCTGCCCAGCGGGAAACAAGAAGATTGGAAAATCTCACCCAATGGGAAATAAATAGAAATGAAAAATCCTACCCAGTAGGAAACCACCAATTTGAAAAATTTTATCCAATGGGAAGCCACCAATTTGAAAAATCCCACCCAACGGGAATCCACCAGATTGAAAAATTTTGCCTAGTGGGAAGCCATAGATTTGAAAAATTCTACCTAGTGGGAAGCCACCAATTTGAAAAATCCTGCCCAGTGGAAAGCCACCAATTTAAAAAATCTTACCAGTGAGAAGTCACCAATTTGAAAAATACCACCCACTAGGAAACCACCAATTTGAAAAATCCCACCAAGTGGGAAGCCATAAAATTGAAAATCCTGCCAAGTGGGAAGCCTTAGATTTGAAAAATCCCATCAAACAGGAAGCCACCATTTGAAAATCCTACCAAAAACACCAAGAAGGATGGTTGAGATACACATGAGGATGAAGGAAAACTTGTATCCTGCACAAGAACACTGAAAACCACTCCAAAGAATGGTAATAGACGAAGGTTGAGGAAAGAAGCCAGGATTCCACCATGGGACAACCCAAGAAGGCAGTCTATGAAGCAGCATCTTGTACAAAGCTTGGAAAATGGAACAGTAAATATGAGGAAATCCACAAGCCATAAGATCCCTTTGCACATAAGGTTGAGCTATGAAAGTGTCAAAGGAAGCCAGAGGTAATAATATAAATAGAACCACAAGCCTCTAGAAAAAGCTCGAGAAGGCCCCAAGAAACTAGAACTGAAGGAGCACATGGAAAATAAGCTACATTTATGAAGCACATGTATTCCAATAATACCGAAATATGCAGTCAATATCCTAAAGCAACCTCCATCTATTCCAACAAACACTTCTAGGAACCGAGACAAGAATTCCAAAGGGAACTCAGAAATAGGAAACACACACACCCCATCCAAGCCAAGAAAAAATGCTGAAAAACCTCAAGAAGACCAAACCAAGAAACCCGAAAGGAAGATTCACTAAAAATAAAGTACATGATCCACCCAAAGACCAAAAAAAATAGTGAAATCCTCCCAATAAGAACAAGGACAGAGTCAAGCCCCAAACCCAAAACCGTGATACTCCAAATCTAAAGACCAACTAAAAATTGATACCAAGTAGAAAAACCTACAATAACTAGGCCAGACCTAAGAAAAATAGGGAAAATGGTCCCTAATGCTCCACAGGAAACCCAAGGAAGGTCCCAGGGACTTCCTAGAAACAAGGGCACAAGCAAGAAACCCTCAAACAGGTTGGGAAAGGACAGACACATGGAAAAGTAACCTCCCACCCTAAGGAGATCATATGCAACCACATCTAGCCAATAAAGAAGGGTCTGGGAAGTGCCTATTTATAGTATATTTCAGTCATATTGCAAAATTCCATTCTTTCATATTTTTTGTATCTTATTAGGAACTATGATAGATCTCTCCCACTGCATGTATCCTCAAAAGCTAACAGTGGTATTATAGTTGTAGTGCATTTAAATAGGAATAGGGAGAGTCACAAGTGAGGACTAAAATAAATCTTAGTTATAATTTTTTTGAGATTATATTTTTTTTTGGTAATTATTTTAATAGATTAACAGTGGGTTTTTATAGAGGATCCCAAAACCTTATGTACAAAATCAGCCTGGCTGGAATGTGCATCATGCCTTGTGGTTGGAGGAATAAACCTGATGACAGAAACCAAAAACTGCTAATTGCCCGAAGGCTACAAGTAGGGCCCTTATGTCTGAATATCCTGGAAACAAACCACATTTTACCAAGGAAAACAAAAATACTAGCTGGAGAAATTTGACCATCGAAAGCAAAAATAGCCAAACCAAACGAATGACCTTCTGAAGCGAGGAGAACATCATGAGAGGATATCCGCATTGGCCAAACTCACCACCTCAGATGGGAAGCATGAGCGCCACACAACAGGACACGTGGTCACAAGCCCTTTGTTGGCCATGTGGTCTGCCACGCGATTTCCTTCCCTAAAAATATGGCATGCCTTCCACCTGTCACGTTGAGAGAGGAGCATCCTAGCCTCAAGAATGATGTTGTAGACCCTCCAAGACGGGTCTTTAGAGCCTAGCAGATAGTTGACTATATTGAGCGAATCACCTTCGACTATCAAAGGCCGAGGATCCTCGGAGAGGATCTGGATACCTTTCAAAACACTTCTGGCTTCAGCATAGTGATTAGTCTGGGCACCCAAATCTTCACAATAAGCCAGCACGAGATTCCCGTTATGATCTCTAACCACACCACCAGAACCAGCAGGGCCAGGATTGCCTTTGGCCGCACCGTCAAAGTTTAATTTAATCCAGCCCACAGGGGCTTGGTCCAAATAACATCCCCACGCTGAGACTTAGAAACACCATCATGAATAGGGAAGAGGCCCAAACTTTGGAAGATCGCTGCTTCGCCAGGAAGGCGGGGACGGGAACTAGGAACAACTTTAGAATTCTCAATGGCGAAGGATAAGGCTCTCTGAGCGACACAGGGAGGTACTCTAGGGACCTTGCCGAAGACTCTGGAATTTCTCTCTAGCCAAATCTGCCAAATGGAGTGGTGGAAAGAGGCCTCAAGAAGGAAGCGAAGTTTAGGATTCTTGAAAGGATTGGGCCATTGGTGGAAGGCATCTTTGAGGGAGCGGGGAGTGCACCAAAGGATTTGAAAGGAAGACAGGACAGTGCCGAGGACAGAATGGGAAAAAGGACAGTGCAAAAATAAGTGGTCTGTCGTCTCACAATCAGCAAAGCACAAGAAGCACCTGTTGGGAATAGCAAAACCCCTCTTATGGAGGTTGTCGATGGTTAAGGCTTTATTATGAAAGGCAATCCATGCAAAGTAATTAACTTTAGGAATAATACCCTTCCTCCAAATCACTTTCCACCGGTGATCCATGGCAATCTCGCAAGTAAGAAGGTCATAGGCAGTCTTGACAGAGAATAGACCATCCTCTGTGCCACGCCAGATGATTCTGTCATCTCTTCTAACAGATGGAATTAAAACAGACCGAAGAATATTAGACAAAAAAGTCATTTCATTGTTAAAGCCGTCCAGGACTGGCAAATTCCACCGAGGGGGAAGAGAGCTCCGATCAATGAAGTCTGCAACCTTGAGTTGGGAATTTGGATCCACCTGGGCTTTCAGGCCAGCAAGGTCCGCTCTCAACTCGAGAGCTCCATCAGTAACCCACCCGTCCTTCCAGAAGAGAATGGAGTTGCCATCACCCAAAATCCAGCGAGCACCAGAGTCGATCAGAGAGCGGGCTTGAAGCACAGATTTCCAAAATGCATACGCTTCAGGAGGAATCCCGACATCAAAAAGAGAACTCGATCCAAGATACTTCCTCTTAACCAGCCTTGACCCACTCTGCTGGGTCATTAGTCAGGATCTTCCAAGCGTGCTTAGCGATCAAAGCAGTGTTCATGAGTCTTGATCTCCTCATTCCCATGCCACCTTGGTCCTTTCGCAAGCAAACCTTATCCCAGGCCACAAGAGGAATTCTGGATTTTTCTTCATTGCCAGACCACAGAAAGGTCCTCTGAATCTTTTCAATCTTGGAATGGACAGAAACAGGCAGCATGAACACAGACATGAAGTAAGTTGGGATTCCTTGGAGACAAGCTTTGGTAAGGGTGGCTTTCCCAGCTTGCGACAGGAATTTGCCTTTCCAAGTGCTCAGCTTTTTGTGAAGACGTTCCAGGATCATGTCCCACAAGCTTCCATTGGCCCGGCCATTACAAGCCAGAGGCAAACCCAGATAAGACGCAGGTAGGGAATCAATAGTGCATTCCAAAATTCTGGCTATGCGGAGCTGCCTTCGCATAGGAGTGTTAATAAAATAAATTTTGCTTTTGATGTAATTGACTTTCTGTCCGGCAGCCTTTTCATAACGGGAGAGGATTCGCTTGATGGATTTGGCTTGAGTGACGGACGCCCCAGTGGAGATGAGGGTGTCATCCACAAATTGCTGATGAGAGACAGGATCGACTCTGGAGGTGGGAAAAATGCCAGAGATCTTATTCTGACGAAGAGCCTCTTTCAAAGACCAACTCAGAACCTCAGCCAGAAGGATGAATAGAATAGGAGACAGAGGGTCACCTTGTCTGAGGCCTCTGGCACTTTGGAAATACCCAGCAGGGGATCCGTTGATTAGAACAGAAAAGGAGGGAGTGGATATGCAACTACTGACAAGGTCAATCCATTGAGGGTGAAAACCGAACTTGAAGAGGACAACACAGAGGAACCTCCTGTCAACTCTGTCAAAAGCTTTATTCATGTCCAGCTTGAGGAAAAGAGCAACATTTTTGGAGCGATGAGCAGAATGGAGGGTTTCATGGATGGTGATGACACCATCGAGAATGTTTCTGCCTTTCACGGTGCTTCCTTGAGAAGGACCAACCAAGGAGGGAAGAAGGGACCTCAGACGGTTGGCTATGGACTTGGTTAAGATTTTATAAAAAACATTGCACAGGCTAATGGGACGATAATCAGAGAAACTTTTGCAGGCGGAAGACTTAGGGATGAGAGCAAGAAAGGTAGAATTTAGTTTTGGATGGATGGATCTGGAGGCTTGAATCTCCTGAATTGCTTCGCACACATCCGAACCCACAACATCCCACATAACTTGAAAAAAATGGGGGGGAAAACCGTCAGGCCCAGGGGCCTTGTCTGGTTGCATGGAGAACAAAGCTTCTTTAATCTCAGACATAGAAAAAGGCTCCAGAAGCTTAGAGCTTACCTCGGGAGGAACTTTGACTGGGAAGTTATCCAACAGAGATTTCTGAACCTGGAGATCACTGTCGGGAGGAACACCGAGCAGATCCTGGAAGAAGTCAACCGCTTCACTTCGGATTTCCTCAATATCCTTGGTAACGCGTCCATCCTTGCACACCACTTCCCTGATTTTGTTAGCCCCTCTGTGCCGCAAAGTTGACGCATGAAAAAACTTCGTATTGGAGTCTCCATTTCTCAACCATAGGTCCCTAGATTTCTGGCGCCAGAAAGTTTCTTCCCTTGCAAGAATAGAATGATAATCCACCAAGAGCCTCCTTTCCTCCTCCCTGAGGCAATCGGTGTAACCTTCGAGCTCCATTCTCTCCTCCACCAATTTTAGGTTCGCAGAAATGGACCTTTTGGACTCAAAAATGTTGCCGAACACCTCCTTGTTCCATGTTTTCAAATTCCTTTTGATTAACTTGAGTTTTAAGGCCACTCTCTTGGAAGCGGAACCTGCTACCTTCTGCTGCCACCAGGCTGTAACCAACCCTCTAAAGTCCTTGTGAGAAATCCACATGGACTCAAATCTGAAGGGGGTTTTAAAAATAGGCCCATCAACCGTCTCCAGGACAATAGGATTGTGATCAGACCCAATCCTCGGTAAGGCCGAGAGAGTTGCCGCACCGAGTATGGGAATAGCCTCTTGGGATATGAAGAATCTGTCAAGCTTGACTTGAATAAGATTGCTCCCAATCCTCCTGTTGCTCCAAGTGAAGGATGCCCCCTTGAGGTCAATGTCAAGCAAGTTATTGGTAGAAACAAAATCTCGAAAGTCTTCCAGACTGTGGCTAGAGTGGTCTGATCCTCCTTTCTTTTCAGATGGGTGAAGAGGACAGTTGAAATCTCCCCCTAGAACCCAAGGGAAATTACAGAACGTTTCCCTCATCTGGGAAATAGCCTTCCACATTTCTGCTCTCTCCGAGATAGAGTTTGGGGCATACACATTAGACAGGATCCAAGAAAAGTTAATGGCTTTGGAATGAAACAAAACATTGATAATCCCGCTGGAAGTTGAGAGAAGGCTGCCCTCAAAAATCTCTAGATCCCAAAGAATCAGGAGACCGCCTGCAGTTCCCACCGCAGGATTGGAGAGGAATTTTGCCTTAGCCCAAATGACCTTAGCAGCTCTGGCAAAAGAGATAGCATCGGTCTTAGTCTCTTGCAAAATTAGGATGGACAGATTCGTCCTCTTTCTGAGATCAGCCACCAATCTCCGTTTGGCAGTCGCATTAAGCCCTCTCACATTCCATGAGAGGACTTTCATCTCAACAGTTTGATATTCTTCTTACCTCCCTTTCCTTGCTGGAGGGGAGGTTTTGGGACAGACGAGTCACCCATCTGGGAATCAGAATCATCCTGAAAAAGCAGCCGTTGAGTACCATTTGCAACATCTGCCGCCGTCTCCTTGTCCCGCCTGTCTTTGTTGGGGGGACGACCTTGCTTCCTTTCGCTACCAAAATCAACACCTTGCTTTCGGCTTCTCGTATTACGAGGGCTGATATTACTAGACTGCTCACCCCTTCTTCCTAGTAGGTAATCTTCCAACACATTTTGGGACTCGGGGTGGTTATGGTCCAGGATTTTGGGTGAATCTGCCTGTGCGGTGATTGGTGGAAGGGACTGGTCCTTCTCCTCTTGTGGTCCAAGGTGAGGGCTTGCACCACACGGCTCAGAGACCGTTTGGGGGGAGACTGCTTCCACCGGGTGGGAGGATTCGGGATGGTCCCTAGACGGGCCTGGAGAATCATGCCCTTTTGCAGCAGGGTGCTTTGTCTGACCTTCACCGTGTTCCAAGGGGTTGCTGGAATCCCGTTTCTTCATCCCTGGATTTTGAAGAGGACAGTTGGACTGGAGGTGCCCTTGAGAACTGCACAGGGGGCAGAAAGCCGGTCTGTTCTCATACACAATGGCTTGCTTGTGAAGAATGATATCTCCAGATCGGAGAGTGATGGATGATGGAAGGTCAGCCTCCAAATCTGCCAGAATGCAGAACCGAGCTTGAACAAATCTGGTTCGAGCTTTGGTGGGAGGGTCAATGGTAACCAACTCACCAATGGAGCGTGCAATTCCTCTGATTACATTTTCATGCCAACAGAAGAGGGGGAGACTCGGGAGTCTAACCCATATTGGAGCAATGTTGATATTTTGGGTCTCGGGGTTGAAGTCCATACCCCACTTCCTTAGAAAGAGACTTCTGCGACCTAGGAACCAGGGACCACCAGCCAGGATTTTACAGTAGTCCTCCTTGTTATTCAGTCTAATCGCAAAAAACCCCGGGATAAGGCCGCCAACTCCATGTGACCAGAGGTTCGCCATTTACCTGCCGCCCACTTGCGAATGGTCTCCATGTCGGGACGGCCGCCAATAAACTTACCGATGAGGGTAAATTTTTTGAATTCCACAAAGCTTGAAAGAATTTCTGCCGGGATGTCCAACTCGTCCCCGACAGGAAACAACTCCTTGGAGAGCAGACCGCTAAGGGTTTCTGAAGCCGCTGCTTGAGCGTACGACTTCTGAGGTCCACCTCCCCATTTGTCTGGTGGATCCTTGTCATGACCTACATCCTCTTCGGTTGGAGAGGACTCCTTAGCGCCCCCGATCTCTGACTGCCCTCCCTTCGCCCTGCTGTGCCCTTGGTTCAGTCTGTTGGCGTTCCCATGCTCTCCCGCAGAAGCTTTCCCGCCCGCTGTCATCTTGGCCGTCAAAACCCTTTATACAATTATACCTGATTTAATTCGCACATACATACCTCATTTGAGATTACATTTGGCTAGAGTCTTTCCATAGAGTTGCAGGAAAACTTGTGAAGACTAGGACTCAACATTCATTCCACTAGTTTGATGAATCAACTAGTGAAGACTATTGATCTCAAGAGATCTAGAATTTTTTCATGCTAACTACTACCTAAAGTTTTTTTGTTGCAAAAAATTAACTCTCAAAAGTTGGGACACTTCCTACAACAGATAGAGAAGGATTTCACCTTCATTTCCTGAAAGTCTATGTGCTTTCCTCATGCAGAGATTAGTTTTTTATTGTAGAAAAATAGACACTATAGATCCATGTAGGAGAGACTTGAGGAGAAGAGTCATGGTGAAGTTTGGAGATTGGAGATCTCCATTGCTAGATTGAAAAACTTCACATTGTAGAAGAAAAGGCCATAGAAGCCTTGCACCTAAAGAAAATGCCATAGAAGCCTTGTACTAAAATAAAATGCCACAAAAGCCTTGATCCAGAAGAAAGGGCCACAGAAGCCTTAATTCTAAAGAAAACTCCAAAGAAGAGATCTTGATCCAGAAGAAGACTCCAGAGAAGAGTTCCTAAAGAAAACTCTAGAGAAGAGTTCCTAATCTAGAAGAAGACTCTAGAGAAGAGTTCTTGAAGAAGACTCTAGAGAAGAGTCCTTGAAATAGGAGATTGGTGATCTCCTTTACTGATTAAAGACTTCTTTCTGAAGAAGCTGAAGAGATCCATAGAAGATCTCATTGGAAAACTTCCAATCATGGAAGAGATAAAGAGGGACTAGCAAAGTCCTGTTCCTGATCAGAGAAGCAATAAATTTTAGAGATCCAAGAAGAAGATCTCATTACCAACACTTCCACAAGTAGAAGGTTGAAGGAAAGGTCTCATTTGGAAGACCATAGAAGCTACAAGATTGAAGACCTTGGAGAGGTCTCAAGGAGGAAAAAGAAGAAGGCTTGGAGAGCCTTGTTGTAGAGCTCGTAGAAGCATCATCAAAAGAGTTCCTAGAAGAACTCATTAGAGAAATCCACTACCAAGGAGAAGCTCTTGATAGTGAAGGACTTGGGATAATTATCACCATTTGATAATAAGCCCAAGAGGAGAAGAATTTGGTAAAGAGTACCAAATCCCGAAGAAGAATCTAGTGAAGACCTCAAGATATTTAGAATCTTGAGAAGAAGATCCTATTTGAAGTCAACAAGAATATTGAAGGAGGATTCAGATAAAAGAAGAAGCCTACCAAATCCAAGAGATTTGGAGATTACCTCTCACAGCAAGAAGGCACATTTCAGAAGCAAGGACTTTCTGAATCTACTATAGAAAATAGAAGATCACTTGAAGGATCAAGCCACCAAACCCTAGGCTCAAGATAGAAGGTTTGAGACCACAGTTTGGTGAAGCAAGAAGTTATTTTGGACAGCCAACAAGAAGCTATGAAATTCATTCATCTCAAGGCAGCAACTTGGTGAATCTAAACACCAAGATCTACATCATCTGCAGAAGCCATTAAAGGTAAGCAACTTGGGTGCAATTAGTTGAACTTCAAATTAGGGTTCATTATCAAATTCTATTAAGCACCATATTGGGATTAAAGTTGCAAAGAAAAAGGGCTTATATTATAGTCTTCAAGAAAGTGCAAAAAGGAGAGTTCATTTTAAGATATATTTGCACATTAAAATAGGAGTTGGATATATTTTGAAAGAAATAAATTTATCACCTACCTATTATCTATCTAGAAAGCAAGAAGACTACATCCTACAATATTGATTGTAGTGAAAATTGTAGATTATTTATTAAGGGTTCTTTATAAATTACTCTTAAAATTTGTAGAGATTATTAAGTGCATTAGAAACTACTTTGAGAGTTTATTTACAGGAGCAATAAGGTGAGATTATTGTTACCATTAAAGTGCATTAAGTTGGAGGTATTATTAATCCATTTGCACTATACTAGTTGATCTTTAACTAGTTACTCTAAAAAAGGGTTAGTTTGTGTTTTTTTATTGTTAAGATCAAGGGCACAAAACCAATAGATTATCAAAGTGTCTAGAGACACTATTTGGTGCACAAAACTTATAGCATTTCATGGCCCAAAGAAGCCACCAAAAATAGATCATATTCCTCCAAGGAGTGGAGAAGAAAGCCACCACCAAAATCAGTAAAAGAAGCTACAAATCGAGACTTGGTGAGTCTCAGATTTGAGGTGCACTAAGGGTTCTTTACAGGTGAAAATTAGTGCAGAAATTACTTCTTCAAAAGCTTCTATCTACATGGTTATTAGCTTGGATTTATTACCAGATTAACCAAGCAAAAGAAGAGAGTTGTCTAGCAAAGGAGACAACATCAAATCAGCCCTTGCCTACAAGAAAGCCACCATTAAAACCAGTAGAAAAATCTTGCAAAAGGAGGTGCAAAAGAAGGTATTCTATTTACAATTTTATTTACATTATCTTGCACCATAATATTCTATCCTACGTAGGAAAAAGGACAAGGTCTAAGTGTCATAAAGACACATTCTTCACAAGCAAGGAACATCTCAAAGCGATCATAGAGAAGCATCATCCAAGCAAGGTCAAAAGGGCCTTCAAAGAGCTCACATCATCCATGGTTTGGATAGCCACAATAAGCAACCTGCAAAGCATACATAGCATAGCACAAGGAGAAGCTATCATCCACAAAGGCAAAAATACAACTTGAAAGTAGGAGAAAATCAAAGCATAAAGAGCTAGACGTACATCCACAAAGAGCATTCAAAATCACCATTGGAGTGTCACAAAACCTCCACCATAGCGTTGCTCACAATCCTAGCTCAAAGCCATCAAAGTATTGCTCATTATCCCAGCTAGAACCAACTCACATACCAAGCATCATCGAAGCATTGAGGAGAAAACACAACAAAGAAAGAGTTGGAAATAATACGTTGAGGAAGCTTGCAAGAATACGTTGAAGAGGAATCAAGAGGAAGGTACATGCAAAATAGAAAAGGTGCCACTTGTCACCATTGAAGAAACCCTAATATCTTCCATATGAGCACTCAAAATAATGCTCAAATTCTACACACTTGAAAGGAATAGTCCAAAGAAGTGTTACATAAAAGAGCATTACTTGTGTTAGAGAAGGGGTGACACTTGTCACCAAGCTATATAAGTGCTCACATAAAGACTCTAATGTCTATATTCCTTCCTACAACAAGTTCAACAAGTGTCAAATAGCATCTACCTTCTCCAAGCATTGAAAGAAACTGCCATGACACTTGTCATTTTCTAAAATATCCTCTTCCTATTTGAGGTACCAAAGACCAAGGAGGGAAGCACATTCGTAGTAGCAGAGGTGTGCAACGTGTAAGAGGAGAAAAGAGCATTTAAAGCTCTTGGTCAAAACATTTAAAGTGGAGCAAGAATTGAGGCACCCCCATTTCAAGGATTGAAGTCAAGGGAGAGTCTAAGCCATCCACCATAGGCATAGGATTCAAGAGAAGCATTAAAGAGTGTTGTCATCCACATCCAAATTCTATGCCAAATACTTAAGGTTTGCAACATTATAAAGGTAAGAAATTACTTTATTATAATTTGCTTTCATTAAAGGAGTTATAAGGGTTATGATAAAAGGTTGAAACTATAGGGAAATCAACCACATTTGAAAGCAAAAATTAAAGGGGAACCATACACCAAAAATAGCTTAATATTTACAATTTAAAACTTAGGAGAAATAAGGATTTCTACTTGGAAAAATTAAATTTCTATTATTGCAAATATTATTGTTTTCTAATATTCCAAATTAGGGAGTTATAAGGAATACTACACCAAAATTAGATTATTGGAATTTAGAAACATTAAAAGGCTATAAAAGGAAGTTCATCAAGGAATATCAAGAGTTGGAATTAATTGGTATACTTGTCTCAAAATCACATTAAAGGGATAAAAGAAATCCAACCATTAGAACTTCATCAAATTAACAAGTGCTTAGTTCAATAGGAGAAATAAGGAGTAATAGAAGTTGATTTTTGTTATTTACAAAACTTTACAAAATCAACCCAAAATTGAACTACTATTCCCAAAAGCACTTTATCACTCATATAGCATATCCAAAATCACTAGGGAGTCATAAGGCATTCTACAAAACTTGATAATAATAGCATTTATCAAATTTTATCAAGTACTCAATCCATTTGGGAGTCATAAGGAAGTCTACAAAACCTAAGTTCTATAAAGGTTTTATCAAATTAATTCACATCTCTTAACTAGGGAGATATAAGGACTCTACAAAATCTAAGCCTTGGATAGGTTTATCAAATTGGATCATTTACTCAATTTACTTGAGAAAGATATAGTATTCTACAGATATTAAGGAAACAAAAAGAATACTACACTTCATCTACTAGGGAGACATAAGGGAGTCTACTACAAAGGATTCATCAAAAATATCTCTGAAATAGAAAAAACTAAAACTAAGAGAGATGTCTACCTCAAGTAATACAGTAAACAATGATATGAACAACACTATTAGAAAGGAAAGAGCAAGTGTCATAAAAAGTGGAATCAAGAATTCACTTATAAATTCTGAAGGAAACTTAGACCTTACTTCAAAAAGGATACATAGTGAAGCTTTAAAAGATAACTTTGAAACAATGGAACATTATCTACATGCTCGACTCACTGAAGCAATTGATAATGGAAAGAATGACATTCAAATTCCTCTAGAATATGGAAGCATATTATATATGGCACTACTTACATTCAAATGTTATAAGGATGAAAATGTAGAACAAAGAGGATTGATAGAATTACTTAAACTAAAAATAGAAATGGATGAATCATCCCTAGCAAAGATATTTCAATCCTCATGCAGTATTAGTACTTCAAGTTCTACTAACACAAAATCTTATCATGATGCTCTAAGTGTATGTTCAGAAGCTTCTATACAGGACATGGAGAATGATAACAAGGACAAAGGCAAAGAGAAAATACTCTTGCAAGAATCTAGTGATAGTACATCTACCTATGAAAGTACTGACTCCAATAAAGAAGAAGAAGAAGAACCAATTCATGGAGGCATACAGTGCAATGTGAATTAAAGATAATGCAAAGGACCAGATCAAGCTGAAGAACATCTGAAGACAAAGATCCATATTGAAGATTGAAATCTTCAAATACCCAAATAATGTAATACAAGGGGTGTTAGAGTATATTACATCATTTGGGTCATGTAAATGTACCACCTTTGGTACATAGTTAGAGTAGGAGATTACTTTAGGGGGAAGTTAGCTAGTTACTTCAAGCAATGTAATAAATGCACAAGTGTCAATGTGCAAGTTGTAATGTGCAAGGTGTCCCCTTGTACAGCTAGGTAGAGTGTTGGCCAAGGAATCTATCTTCCTATATAAAGGGCCTCATAGTGAGTGATCAGACATCAAGTAGATCAAGAATATCAAGTTCATCAAGTTCTTTATAGTAGAGAGTAGTAGATAGTGGTAGAACTCCTTGATGGAGCACAATGTAGTTCTTTAGCTTATATTAATGGAGTGACCATCACCTCCATACTGCATTGTATTTTCACCACTTTCTATTTATAGTATATTTCAGTCATATTGCAGAATTCCATTCTTTCATATTTTTTGCATCTTATTAGGACCTGTGATAGATCTCTCCCACTGCATATATCCTCAAAAGCTAATAGGGATCTAACATGTTATGGAGATCCTCAATGATGATGGCCATATAAAACTAGGAAGATCTCTATTGCATACTCCATATTGATGCCAACAACTCTAATTCCTATATGTAGTGACTTAGAGGAAAGTCATAGATTCCTATTTTCTTGTATTAGAAAAACACATTTAAGACATAATTGTTGCTATTTTGTAAAAATTTGGATGAAAGCCCTATTTGTATGGTAGGGCGAACAATGTAGACTTATTACTTGCTTATAAGTAATACAAAAGACTTTTTAACTATATATATATTATAAAAATAACATCCTCTATGAAGATTCTTTCATATGGCATCTGGTCTCACATACATTAAAACTACTTGAACTTTTTAATCTAATCCTCACATCCATTCTACTTGATAATATTAATGATTTTTTTTGTGAATCATCCTCAATTAAAAGATATTTTTGTTGGAAATTTTGATTCTTATAAGAAGTGCCCTAACTTCTAGTTCTTACTAGCTATGTTCATTTTATATACTAATATAACTTCAAGATTATAATAATATATTACTTACTTTATAAGGCAACAATGTATGACTTTTTTTAGAAGCTAGGGAGAAACATATAGATACTTTGAAGAAGCATGAAAAAAAAAACATATTGTTATCGCAAATTATATGAGCAAAGGTGCATGTTGTTTTTCTATTTTTGATAAGGTTTAAACTAATTAAAATTTTTCTTTATAAACATAGATTTCTACATCATAAAGCCTTAGTTTAAAATAAAACCAATGTGTCGGTTGTTTGCATCTATTTTAAAAGTTGTGAGTAGGAAATGAGCCTAGAACTAAAATCCTTAGTGGACGTTTTCCAATTTCACAAATGTATTCCTTGAAAATATTGAAATAGAAAGAATGACATTGTAAATTCTTGTATCCAAGGTAGTTGAATTTTGAGTAAGCACTCGAATGTTGCTTGTAACTTATATTTTACCATTAGTTTTCTTTGTATGGTAACAAAATGGGAAAATTTTTGGAGGGAACTCTCTAGATGAGTGTTTTCTTTTCTTAAATTTTCTAAGTGTAGTTATAGTCTAACTATTCAACATATTTCCTAAAATGGAAGCATTTACCATCTGTTTGACATAGATATAAATCATGGTATAATGGCCTTTTAGTTAGTTAAACCATGAAATACTTGTTGTTATGGATAGATGATAGTCCAAATAAACTTTAGGTGATATCTTTGTTTTAAAACTATTCTAGATGGAATATCTAGTTGACCCTTTTCTATATACATGTTTAGAATTATTTTCAATTGAGAAAACATAAAAGTTAAATCCATGAATACTCAAGCAATTACCGGAGTCATATTTTCTATTTGTCTGTAGTTGGTTGTGTTGGGTAGTGTTTGAGTAAGGAAAGTTGTGTGCCTTTTTAATAAATGTGCATTTAGTTGATTATGGAATGGTCATCTAGTATAGATAACTAAGACCCTAGTTGACCGTAGTTTAAGTAAGGAAAACTACTATTAAAAAATATGGAAATATTTAAAATGTCTTATTATGAACTTATACTTGGATGTATATATTTATGAGTTTATTTCAACATATTACAATATGTTTCTATAATGATCATAGATTGGAATTAGTATGCACAAGAGAAAAATGTACCTTAAATCAGTTTTGAATTATATATGTCGTTATAGAAATTGATGACTAAATGTTTATAGAAGAACTAAATTATTTTAAATAGGAAATGTTACCTTTATATTTATGGAGTAGGACCCAATCATATTTAGTTCTAGATTACAATTTCTTTAAATGTTAAAAGAAAGTTATATCATTGGATGGTTGTATGATGTTTATTGAAAGATATATGATAGTTCCTAAGGCTTATGCAGATGGGGAATCTATCATAGGAAGAAGTATGGGATTATCCCAATGAGTTATGAAATATATTGATGAAAAATATTTTTGAAAACTATATAATGATTTTCGAGGCTTATGTACATAGGGAATCTATTAGAAAGAGAAGTAAGAGATACTCCAACTAAAAATTTAAATTATCTGGATGTATATTGATTTATTGTATGTGAGAAAAAGGATGCTCTTACATAATCATGTAGACTTGCACTTACATTTCATAAGTTGTCCTAATCCCTAGATTTTGGACAAGTTCATGGTATGATTTTCCAGAGGAGGATCATGAAAAAATATGGGTCTTGGAATTTTGGTTGTATATATATGTTAAAAAAATTTCATATATAAAACCTTATGTTAAGGATGGAAATAACAACATCCTTGTGTAACTATTATTGCAATTTAGAAAAGGTAGTATGATGCAGGAGCATCCGGTGGCAGCAGAGCAATCTTGCATCAACAAAAAAATTTCTAAGTGTTTGCCTTGATGTTGCGATATCGCGATAGAGAAAAGTGTCGCGATATCGTGACATGTCACGATTTCGCGATCGAAAAGGAGAAAGAAGAGCCAAAAAGGAAAGATGTCATGATTTCGTGACATTCGCATTTTTGTGACGTAAATATGAGAGAAGGCGAGAGAGAGAAAAGTTTCGCGATATCGCGACATGTCACATTTTTGCGACCAAAATGCGAGGGAAGGTGCAGGAGAGAAAAAGTGTCACGATATCGTGACATGTCACATTTTCACGACCAAAGGATGAGAGAAGGCACAAGGGAGAAAAAGTGTCGTGATATCGTGACATGTCGCATTATCACGACCAAAGGACGAGAGGAGGCGCAGGAGAGAAAAAGTGTCGCGATATCGTGACATGTCGCATTATCACGACCAAAGGATGAGAGAAGGCACAAGAGAGAAAAAGTGTCGCGATATCGTGACATGTTGCATTTTCGTGACTCGCAAAGGGCAGGAAGGCCGAAAAGCAAAAGTGTCGCGATATCGCGACATGTCGCATTTTCGTGACTCGAAAAGGGGCAAGAAGGCAGAGAAGCAAAAATGTCGCGATATCGCGACATGTCACATTTTCGTGACCAAACAAAAGGAAAGAAAAGGCAGGCGGTTATAGGGGCCATTACAGATGAAATTATCGAATGATGGGTATACCGAATGCCATCATTGGTTGACAGGCGAACAGAGTCTACAGTGGCAGCACTGAACAACACGTGGCACCAAGGTGCAATGAAAGCAGACGAAGATCAAGAGTCAAAAAGAAAGGTGTTTTGAAAGCCAAGACAACGAAGAGGCACAGGAAATGAAATGAAAGGTCAAAAAAGGGAGACAAAGAGTCATGCCAAAGATTTTAAAAGGGGAAGCGAAGGCATGCACAAGGGGTCAAAAACTGTGGAGACAGAGTTGTAGACGTGAAGGCAAGAGGGCCATTCTAGACCTGTTTAGGTTGTTTTTCTTCCAGGGCGAAAGATGTAATATAAACTATATTTCGGGATAAAGGAGTTTATTTGGTAGACTATTGCCATTATTGTAATATTTTTCCAAATTGTTGAATGAGAATTGAGAATTTGGCGTGAGCGATTTTGGCTCCCCATCAAGTGGTATCAGAGCGGGAGTTCCTGAGTGTGTGAGCAGATCATCGAAAGTGAGGCAGTTTGCACCAGGATCTGTGGAAGGGTTGTGAGAAGAGAGTGAGGAAGAATGCCTCCATGAAGAAACCATGGTGGTGGGAGAAATGTGGTACCTAAAGAAGATTTCAGAGCTTTGCAGAGGCAAGTGCAAGCCCTGCAAGAGGAGTTACGAAGAGGGGTTGAGCCAAGGAGAGAAGATCATAGTGAAGATGAAGTTGGTGAGGATGAGGATCCATTGAGGAAGAAGAAGAAGCAATGGATCCTATAGAAGCCAGATTAGTTAAGGCCATATCTTGGATCGGGAAGAAGATAAAGTTTGATGTCTCCACGTATTATGAGAATCTCAATCCAGAGGAGTTGATTAATTAGATCAATGATATGGAGGAGTATTTTGAGTATGAGGAGGTTGTAGATCCAGATCGGATCAAGTTTGCAAAAACGAAGTTGAAAGGCCATGCTTGCATATGGTGGAAAGGAGTGTAGCTAGAAAGAAATAGAAGAGGAAAGGAAAGAATAACAAGATGGGATAGAATGGTAGATAAGTTGAAGAGATAGTTTATTCCTGTAGATTACGAATTGGATCTACTGAGGAAAATGCAGAGTTTGAGACAGTCAAGCAAAACTGTCAAAGAATACATAGAGGAGTTTTATAAGATCTCCATCAGAACTGGCCATTCAGAGGCTAACAAGGAGAAGGTGGCCCGTTACATCAATGGGTTGAGAACCAGTATTCAAGAAGAGTTGAGTCTGGTTAGGGTGAGCACCATTGAGGATGCTTACCAGTTTGCCCTCAAAGTCGAAGAGAAGTTGAATAGACGGTTTGAGGGTAAGCAAAGAGGAAGAGGTCATGGTGGAAGAACTGGTGGAAGGACCAGTGGAGAAAAATATAAGGATCAGAAGAAGGCTGGTGAAACCAGTAATACCTAAGATCAGAAAGAGGGGAACACCTACCAACCCCATAATCAGAACAATGGTTACCCAAGAGGGAGAGGTAGATCTGGACGTGGATTTGGAAGGGGAGGATTTCGTGGAACCTATTTCCACTGTGGCGAAGAAGGACATCGAGCATACGAGTGTCCACAACATCAAGAAAGGATGAATAAGAGACCTGAGGGTCCTACTAGAGCTGCTATAGTAGATGAAGGTGCTGAATCAAAACATTCTGAGGAGGCAGAGGGAGGAGAAGTTATGGTCACAAGGAGGACCCTATTGAATGAGGAGAAAGGATCAGACCAGAGAAGGAGCCTGTTTCGCACAAGGTGCAGAAGTTCGGGTAAGGTATGTAATATTATTATAGATAATGGTAGTACTGATAACTTGGTCTCAGAAGAAATGGTTACTAAGTTACAGTTAAAGAGGAGGAGACACCCGCATCCATATCGGATTGCGTGGTTACAGAAGGACCATAGGGCTTTGGTCAGTGAGCAATGCTCGGTGAAATTTAATATTGGGAATTACTGTGATGAGGTCTTGTGTGACATCCTGCCTATGGATGCTTGCCATTTGTTGTTGGGAAGGCCATGGTAGTTTGATCGATGTGCAGTGCATGATGGTCGTGCCAACACTTACTCAGTGACAAAGAATGGAGTGCGCCATAAGTTGAAGCCCTTGAAGGAGGCGGGCGAAAAGGTATGTAGCAGCGCTAGAATCTGTTTAGTTGAAGGGGGAAGATTTTTGGATAGTTTAAAGCATGAGCATATGTGCTATGCATTAATTCCTAGAGTTAGGAAGGAAGAATGCAAGGATACCCCTATAGAAGTCTTAGGACTGTTAGAAGAATTTCTAGACATTATATCTGATAATGTGCCTGAGGGTTTACCACCAGTGAGGAAGATCAGTCACCATATAGATTTGGTACCAGGATCTAGTTTACCCAATAAGGCAGCACATAGAATGACTCCTACAAAAATTGAAGAGCTGAACAGGCAAGTCCAAGAGTTGCTGGAGAAGGGACTGATTCGGGAGAGCTTGAGTCCATGTGCAGTACCTGCAGTACTAGCACCAAAGAAATATGGAGAGTGGAGAATGTGTATAGACTCTCGAGCCATTAACAAGATCACCATAAAGTATAGATTTCCATTGCCAAGGATGGATGACATTATGGACTGTTTGAGTGGAGCCAAGTACTTCACAAAGATTGATCTAAAGAGTGGTTATCATCAGATTCATGTCAGAGAAGGAGATGAGTGGAAGACAACCTTCAAGACTAGAGAGGGTTTGTATGAATGGTTGGTCATGCCATTTGGGCTAACCAATGCACCAAGCACATTCATGCGGTCGATGAATGAGGTATTGAAAGAATTTTTAGGCAAATTCGTCATTGTCTATTTGGATGATATTTTAATATTTAGCGAGAACCCTGGAAGAGCATCTGATGCATATCAGAAGGGTTTTTGAGAAGCTACGGGAGGAGCAGTTGTTAATTAATCTGAAGAAGTGTAATTTCGTGAAGAAGGAGTTAGTGTACCTAGGATTTGTCATCTCAGTCGAAGGTCTAAAAATGGACCCAAAAAAAGTGAGAGCTATCATTGAATGGCCTACTCTGAGAAGCACGAGCGAGGTAAGATCATTTCATGGTCTACCAAGTTTTTACGGGAAATTCATTAGGAATTTCAGCGAGTATTTGTGCACCCCTTACAGAAACAATGAGAGGGGATAAGAAAGAATTTAAGTGGACCTTAGGAGCAGATAAGAGCTTTGATATGTTGAAGAAGAAGGTTACAGAGCAACCTGTTTTGGCACTTCCAGATTTTAATAAGGTATTTCAGGTAGATTGTGATGCTAGTGGTAGTGCCATAGGAGCTATTTTGAGTCAAGAAGGTAAACCTATTGCTTACTTTAGTGAGAAACTCAATGATGCTAGGAAGAAGTATTCGGTTTATGATCAAGAGTTTTATGCTATAGTTCAGGCTCTAAAGAAGTGGCGACATTACTTGTTGCCAAAAGAGTTTGTTCTATATACTGATCATCAGGCCTTACAGTATATTAATAGCCAAGGGAAGCTAAATCAGAGGCACCTGAAGTGGGTTGAGTTTCTATAGAGTTATACCTTTGTGTTGAAGCACAAGAGCGGAAGGTCAAATAGAGTTGTGGATGCCTTAAGTAGAAGGCAGTGTTTGTTGACAGAAATGAAGGTGGAAGTGGTAGGATTTGATGAACTGAAGGGTTTGTACCACGAAGATCCTGATTTTGCAGAAGCACTGGAAGGCTTGCTTGGCACTTGTCACTTTGGACAGGACCAAGTGGTTGGATTTTCTGATCCAAGATGGAATGTTGTTTAGAGGAAGTCAATTATGCATTCCAAGGAGTTCAATGAGGGAAAATCTGGTCAAGGAGAAACACAGTGGAGGGTTGGCTGGACATTTTGGTCGGGATAAGACCATTGCCTTGGTTAGTGAGAACTACTATTGGCCACAACTGTAGCAAGATGTGAAGAGGTTTGTGCAAAGCTGTAGAGTATGCCAGATGGCGAAAGGTGTGAGCCAGAACACTGGATTATATCAGCCATTACCTGTACCAGAGAGACCATGGGAGGACGTCAGCATGGATTTCGTTCTTGGTCTACCAAGGACACAACGGGGAAATGACTCCATATTTGTGGTGGTTGACAGGTTTTCAAAGATGGCACATTTTATCCCTTGCCAGAAAACTAGTGACGTAGTTCACGTTGCAGGTTTATTTTTCAAAGAGGTGGTACGACTTCATGGTCTACCAAAGAGTATCATTTCTGACAGAGATACCAAGTTTGTGGGGTATTTTTGGAGGACCTTGTGGAAGAAATTGAAGACAGATTTGAAATTTAGTTCTGCATACCACCCACAGACTGATGGCCAAACGGAGGTGGTGAATAGAAGTCTAGGAAATCTATTGAGATGCTTGATAGGAGATAAGCCCACGGGATGGGATTTGGTTTTGCCATAGGCAGAATTTGCATACAACAATTCTGTCAACAGGAGTACTAACAAATCTCCATTCCAGATAGTATATGGGAGCAGTCCAAGGAATGCTTTTGAGTTGAGGAAGATGGATACAGGGGAAAAGTGCAGTGCCGAGGCTAAGGACTTTGCAGAGCATCTGAAGAGCGTGCATGAAGAAGTGAAGAAGCACATTACTAACATGAATAACCAATATAAGACAAGGGCAGACCAAAAGCGACGGTTCAAGGAATTCGCAGTGGGAGATGAAGTCATGGTCCATCTGAGAAAAGAAAGATTTCCTACTAAAACCTATAACAAGCTGAAGATGAAGAAGTTTGGACCATGCTGAATTATAGGAAAACGGGATTCAGGCAATGCGTATGAAGTGGAATTGCCAAGTGGCCTTAACATATCACCTATTTTTAACATTGTAGATTTGGTAGAATATCATGAAGGAGGCAGTAGCGAGACACCAAGTACAGAATTGTGGAGTATTCCAACATCTACTCCAGCAACAGACGAGATCGAGGAAATACTAGACACTCAAGCAGGCAGAAGTACCAAGAACAAGCAGTATTCTGAATATCTGGTCAAGTGGAAGGGCAAGCCTATCGAAGATGCAACTTGGTTGTCAAAAATAGAGGTCGACCACCTGGGTCTTCCTCCAACGATACGAAGTGAAGGACACTTCTCAATCCACCTCGGGTGTCTGATGCAGGAGCATCCGGTGGCAGCAGAGCAATCTTGCATCAACAAAAAAATTTCTAAGTGTTTGCCTTGATGTCGCGATATCACGATAGAGAAAAGTGTCGCGATATCGTGACATGTCACGTTTTCATGACTCAGGAAGGAGAAAGAAGAGTCGAAAAGAAAGATGTCACGATATCGTGACATGTCGCATTTTCGTGACCAAAAGACGAGAGAAGGCGAGAGAGAGGAAAGTGTCGCGATATCATGACATGTCGCATTTTCATGACCAAAAGGTGATGGAAGGTGCAAGAGAGAAAAAGTGTCGCGATATCGCGACATGTCGCATTTTTGTGACCAAAGGACGAGAGAAGGCGCAAGGGAGAAAAAGTGTCACGATATCATGACATGTCGCATTTTCGTGACCAAAGGACGAGAGGAGGCGCAAGAGAGAAAAAGTGTCGCGATATCGTGACATGTCACATTTTTGCGACTCACAAAGGGTAGGAAGGCCAAAAAGCAAAAGTGTCGTGATATCATGACATGTCACATTTTTGCGACTTGAAAAGGGGCAAGAAGGCAAAGAAGCAAAAATGTCATGATATCGCAACATGTCACATTTTTGCGACCAAACAAAAGGAAAGAAAAGGCAGGAGGTTACAGGGGTTGTTACAGAGGAAATTATCGAGCGATGGGTATACCGAATGCCATCATTGGTTGACAGGCGAACAGAGTCTACAGTGGCAGCACTAAACAACATGTGGCACCAAGGTGCAATGAAAGCAGACGAAGATCAAGAGTCAAAAAGAAAGGCGTTTCAAAAGCCAAGACAACGAAGAGGCACAGGAAATGAAACGAAGGGTCAGAAAAGGGAGAGAGAGAGTCACACCAGAGATTTTAAAAGGGGAAGCGAAGGCATGCACAAGGGGTCAAAAATCTATGGAGACAAAGTTGCAGACGTGAAGGTAAGAGGGCCATTGAAGAACACAAGCTTATACTGAGAGGGGGGGTGAACAGTATAAGACCACTTTTAACTTTTTCTTTCAAATCAACTTTCAATTCAATATTATGCAGTGAATAGATAGCAGTATCAACAGCAGTAATCAAAGCAATGCACAAAACACCATCCACAAAGTGACACAACAATTTACGTGGTTCACCCAATGTGGGCTACTCCACGGATAAAATCTTTCACTAATTTTATCAACTCAAATTCTGGGAAAACCTTTCCCGATTACAATGTTTATGGGCACCAACCCAAAGGAGATACCTTCCCCTAGCTCTGCTCTGGCTGGTGATCCTCTAGAAGACCTCTGCCTCCGCTGCCCTTAGCAAATGGAACTCTATCCATAGAAGACACCTGTCTTCCCTGCTCTGGTTGGAGACCTCTGTCCTCAACTCTATCACCTCAAAGCTGGTCCTCGAATTTGCACTAAACACAGTCCTTCGGTCTAGCACAAATGTCCTCTTCCTCTTTCTTTGATCTGCACCAAACACAGTCCTTCGGTCTGGCACAAATGTCCTCTTCCTCTGTTCTGCACAAAACATAGTCCTTCGCTCTTTTTGCGCAATCACAGCTGCACTTGATCGAACATCGACCTTTGCACCTCTACGCAATCACAGTAGCAGCGTCTTCATGCACTCTGCTTCCTTGCAATCTCTCTCACTTAGAAGATTCGATGAAATGCACTCAGTACACTGCTATCAAATTTTGCACTCTGCTTCTCGACGATCGAACTTCACCCCCGCACTCTATCTACGAACGTCGCTCTTCGAACGCACACTTCGATCGATACTAAACTCTCCAAGCAGCCCTCCTTTTATACTAACACTTTCAAGATTAAAACCTTGATCTTAGTCGACTGCACATCCTCAAACTACGTCGGCTACAAACCCTAATCTTCGTCGGCCCAAATTTAACTTTGTCGGCTTCACTGCCTCTGCAACTCTCCTGTAGCTTCTGCCGTGAAACTACAACATGTCATGATATCGTGACACCTTTTGCAACCGTACGCCTTCCTTTGGCTTTTGTCATGATATCGCGACACCTTAGCCTTTGTCGACTTTACTTAAGTTCTTGTCGTGAAATCGTGACACTTTCTGCTTCTACTGACGTCATCTTCACTTGTCGTGAAATCATGACCCTTCTATCTTCATGGCCTTCTTCTCTCTTTTGTCATGAAATCATGACACTTCTTGCCTCTTGATGTCATCTTCACTTTGTCGTGAAATCATGACATTTCTGCTTTCTCAACCTTTTCTGCTTGCACCGTGAAAATGGAACATGTCGCACGAAATCATGACACTTTCGCTGCCTTATGCTTTTCTCTTCCTATGAACATGTCATGAAATCGTGACGCTTTCACCTTCGAGCTCTTCCTTCTTGAATTCATCATGAAATCATGACGCTTCTTCTTTGAAGACTTGCTTTCTTTTTTATCATGAAATCGTGACACTTTCTCCATCCGAATGCTGCCATCTCAACCTATCATGAAATCATGACATTTTCTGCATCCATAAGCTTTTCCTTCATCCTATCATGAAATCATGATGCTTTAGCTGCTTTCTTACTTTCTTTATCGTGTAAAATCATGAACACTTCTCATTTCAAACTCTTCCCTTTGCTGCATGTCACGAAATCACGACAGTTCTCATTTTGAACTTTCTAGCATGTCACAAAATCATGACAGTTCTCACCTCGACCTCTGCAGCATGTCATGAAATCGTGACATTTTCATGTTACTTTCTCTCTCTTCGAACTTGTCATGAAATCGTGACAGTTCACATTGCGAACTCTCTCTTCGCATCATGTCACGAAATCGTGACACTTTTTCATCCGTACAACTTTCTTGCAGAATGTCATGAAATCGTGACACTTTTCCTTCTCTGCCTTCCTGCACTTTTCGAGTCGCGAAAATGCGACATGTCATGAAATCGTGACACTTTCCATCTTGCTCTCCTTCTCTGCCAACATGTCACGAAATCGTGACAGTTTTGCCAGCTTCTTCTCTTTCTTCCAACATGTCACGAAATCATGACAGTTTTGCCAAACTTTCTCTCTCCTCAAACATGTCACGAAATCATGACAGTTTTGCCAGCACTTTCTCTCTCCTCAAACATGTCACGAAATCGTGACAGTTTTTCCAGTCGGCTGCATACTTTTTCTTACTTGTCTTTTTCTTTGATCTTTTGCAAATGGGCTACTCTGATCTTCTTGGAAACTCACTGTCCATGCTGTAACCTTCATCAAAACAAATTCTTTGACATCAAATCAAATTGCTTCAAGAACTTCTTGACATCAATGACAACTTCTACACTTGAGCAAAGGCAATGTACCCAAGGTACCCAAAATTGCCAACAATCTCCCCCTTTGTCATTGATGGCAAACCTTTACTAAAACACATCTCAAGAGCCAAAACTGAAACCAACTATGCTAACAACTGAGAATCTGCCTTTGAAGTTTTGCTCCCCCTGACTTGAAGCTCTCCTCTTCACTTTGAAGCTCTCCCCCTTACTCATATCTCTCCCCCTTTGTCATCAATGGCAAAGGGTCACCTTTGGGGCTCGGGACTAAGAATGAGCCTCTTAGCTTAGTCCCTCCCCCACCTCCTGATGAGGTGATTAAAACAAGGGTGGGAGTAAAACTCCCATTAGGCACTCATCATCATCAGTGTCTACAATTTCCTTGTCGGGCCTTCTCTTGAATTCTTTGTCCGTATTTCTATTCTTGTCACTGTTTTTGTTCTTGTTCTCATCCCTGTTCTTGTCCATGCCTTGATCCTTGGACCTGTTCATACCACTTTTCCTATTCCTGTACCTTGGAAGTTCAGCTCTACACTGTCTAGCTGTGTGACCTGCATTGTTGCACTTATAACAAGTAACAAAGTTATTTCTTTTAGGCATACTGGTTCTTTGAATCTGCCTGTTCTGACCAAATCTGTTCCTGTTATTTGTCTTGCAATAAACTGCCTTGTGCCCAAACTATTGACAAGAGTAACAATACCCTTGAAAGAAACTAAAACTTCTGAAATTGTTGTTTACCTTCTTCATTTGAGCTATGCACTGTGAAGCCGTGTGACCAAACCTGTGACATGCAAAACATCTGCCATGAAATATTCTTCTGTTTGACCTCTTGGGTCCCGAAAACTTCTTCTTCGCATTCAGAATTCTATTTTCTATTTCTGCGCATCTATCACTCACGGACTCTTTCTCTGAAATACTCTCTTCATCAGAACTCTCTTCTTTTTGAAATCTCTTACTAGATTCCCCAACCTGTTCCTTGTGTGGTTTAACAAAACCAAGACCTGTTTTATCTGTTGTCTTTCTTTGACCTTTGATAAGTGATTTAACCTTTTTGGAGCTTTCTTGAAACCTGTACAGCTTATCCTTGTACTCTTTAGTTTCCTCTTTCAAAGAAGCCATTTTCTGTTCTAATTCACTATACTCAAGCACCTTAGAATCTAACTCATTCTTGAGTTCTTGTGTCTTAGCCATAGAGACGTCAAGACTTTCTATAAGATCATCTCTCTCCATACAACATTCATCTAACTTATCCTTGAGTCTAGCATTCTTCTTTCTTTCCTTTTTCAAAGCACTAAGAGCATTAGTAAGTTCACTTTCAAGATCCTTTATTTGCTTGCTTTCTGAATCATCAAAGCCTTTTTCAGATTTCTTATCACTAGAGGTGCTACCCTTTTCAAAAACCATACATGCATCTTCCTTATCATTTTTTGAAGCATCCTCATACATACTAGCAACCAATTCATTATTTGTGCAATCATCCTCAAGGTGACCAAAATTTCCACATCTAAAACATTTCATGATAGTGAATCTATGTTTCGGTTCTTCCTCTTTTTCTGAAATGAACAACATCTCATTTTCAACATCACTTGAAGAACTTTCACTATCACTACTAGAACACTTACTTGCTTTGTCTAGGTAGAAACTCTTCTTGTGCTTGTGAGAGTACCTCTTTCCTTGATTGTTGTGCTCATCTTTGTACTTCCTGTGATGCTTGTGCTTTTCAGAATCCTTGCTCTTAGAATCCTGTATATCTTCATCACTTTCATTCTTGGAAATAGTACAGTCAGTAGCATAATGACCAAACTTTCCATAGTTGAAACATCTTATATTTTTCATGCTTTTGTGCTTTCTAGAGAACTTGCCTTTCTTGCTGTAATATGCCTCTTCATCACTAGAAGACTCATCACTCTCTTGAATCTGTTTACCTTTGGATTTCTTGGTAGCCTTGAAAGTTGCCTCTTTCTTGACATCAACCTTCACTTGAGTTCTCAACTCAAATGCTGCAAGTATACTATGGAGCTCATCCTTTTTCAATTTATCTAAATCTTTAGCTTCCTCAATAGCAGAAATATTTTCACTAAATCTATTAGGAAGAGATCTTAAAATCTTATCACACACATCATTTTCAGCAAGCTCAAGACCTAAGTCTTTCATGGAGTTAACAACCTCATCCATACGAAGCATGTAGTCACTAATATTTTCATCATCATTCATTTTGAGATGTTCAAACATACCTTTAAAATGTCTCAACTTGGCCTTTCTAACATTTGCATCACCTGTATGAACCACTTTCAGCTGATTCCACATTTCACTAGCTGTCTTGCAGTGAATCACTTTGGTGAGATCTGCTTTCTGTAAGCCTTTTAGGATTGCATTCATTGCTTTTGAATTGTTGTGATGCATGAGCCTATCTTCTTTAGTATATGGACCATGTTCAGGAATAGTGTACCCATCTTCAATCACTTCCCATACCTCATTACCAAGTGCCATTAGATGAACCTTCATCCTTGCACTCCATAGACCAAAATCTGATCCATCAAGAATAGGTGCTGCATTGCCACTTGAATAGTCCATTGTGTTCTTTGCAAGCTTTTCCTTCAAGCTGTTAAACTTTTTGAAGGAACCCGCTCTGATACCAATTGAAGAACACAAGCTTATACTGAGAGGGGGGGTGAACAGTATAAGACCACTTTTAACTTTTTCTTTCAAATCAACTTTCAATTCAATATTATGCAGTGAATAGATAGCAGTATCAACAACAGTAATCAAAGCAATGCACAAAACACCATCCACAAAGTGACACAACAATTTACGTGGTTCACCCAATGTGGGCTACTCCACGGATAAAATATTTCACTAATTTTATCAACTCAAATTTTGGGAAAACCTTTCCCGATTACAATGTTTATGGGCACCAACCCAAAGGAGATACCTTCCCCTAGCTCTGCTCTAGCTGGTGATCCTCTAGAAGACCTCTGCCTCTACTGCCCTTAGCAAATGGAACTCTATCCATAGAAGACACCTGTCTTCCCTGCTCTAGTTGGAGACCTCTGTCCTCAACTCTATCACCTCAAAGCTGGTCCTCGAATTTGCACTAAACACAGTCCTTCGGTCTAGCACAAATGTCCTCTTCCTCTTTCTTTGATCTGCACCAAACACAGTCCTTCGATCTGGCACAAATGTCCTCTTCCTCTGTTCTGCACAAAACACAGTCCTTCGCTCTTTTTGCGCAATCACAGCTGCACTTGATCGAACATCGACCTTTGCACCTCTGCGCAATCATAGCAGCAGCGTCTTCGCACACTCTGCTTCCTTGCAATCTCTCTCACTTAGAAGATTCGATGAAATGCACTCAGTACACTGCTATCAAATTTTGCACTCTACTTTTCGACGATCGAACTTCACCCCCGCACTCTATCTATGAACGTCGCTCTTCGAACGCACACTTCGATCGATAATAAACTCTCCAAGCAGCCCTCCTTTTATACTAACACTTTCAAGATTAAAACCTTGATCTTAGTCGGTTGCACATCCTCAAACTACGTCGGTTGCAAACCCTAATCTTCGTCGGCCCAAATTTAACTTTGTCGGCTTCACTGCCTCTGCAACTCTCCTGTAGCTTCTACCGTGAAACTACAACATGTCACGATATCGTGACACCTTTTGCAACCGTACGCCTTCCTTTGGCTTTTGTCGTGATATCGCGACACCTTAGCCTTTGTCGACTTTACTTAAGTTCTTGTCGTGAAATCGTGACACTTTCTGCTTCTGCTGACGTCATCTTCACTTCTGTCGTGAAATCGTGACCCTTCTGTCTTCATGGCCTTCTTCTCTGCTTTTGTCATGAAATCATGACACTTTTGCCTCTGCTGATGTCATCTTCACTTCTATCATGAAATCGTGACATTTCTCGCTTCTTCAACCTTTTCTCGGCTTGCACCAGCGAAAATGGAACATGTCACGAAATCGTGACACTTTCTGCCTTATGCTTTTCTCTGCCTTACGCCGTGAACTGGAACATGTCACGAAATCATGACGCTTTCGCCTTCGAGCTCTTCCTTCTTGAATTCGTCATGAAATCGTGACGCTTCTTCTGTTGAAGACTTGCTTCCTATTTTTGTCGTGAAATCGTGACACTTTCTCCAACTGAATGCTGCCATCTCAAGCTGTCATGAAATCATGACACTTTTTGCATCCATAAGCTTTTCTTTCATCCTGTCATGAAATCATGACGCTTTCCTTAACTTTCTTTTAAATCGTGACACTTTCCTTTCCTTCTGTCAATCGACGCACTTCTCATTTCAAACTCTTCCCTTTGTTGCATGTCATGAAATCATGATAGTTCTCACTTTGAGCTTTTCAGCATGTCACAAAATCATGATAGTCCTCACCTCGACCTCTGTAGCATGTCATGAAATCGTGACATTTTTCATGTTACTTTCTCTCTCTTCGAACTTGTCATGAAATCATGACAGTTCACACTTTGGACTCTCTCTTCGCATCATGTCATGAAATCGTGACACTTTTTGTCCGTACAACTTTCTTGGAAATGTGTCATGAAATCGTGACACTTTTCCTTCTCTGCCTTCCTACACTTTTCGAGTCATGAAAATGCGACATGTCACGAAATCGTGACACTTTCCATCTTGCTCTCCTTCTCTGCCAACATGTCGTGAAATCATGACAGTTTTTCAGCTTCTTCTCTTTCTTCCAACATGTCGCGAAATCGTGATAGTTTTCACTTGTGCTTTCTCTCTCCTCCAACATGTCGCGAAATCATGACAGTTTTGCCAACACTTTCTCTCTCCTCAAACATGTCACAAAATCATGACAGTTTTTCCAGCCGTTGCATACTTTTTACTTACTGTCTTTTTCTTTGATCTTTTGCAAATGGGCTACTCTGATCTTCTTGGAAACTCACTTGTCCATGCTTGTAACCTTCATCAAAACAAATTCTTTGACATCAAATCAAATTGCTTCAAGAACTTCTTGACATCAATGACAACATCTACACTTGAGCAAAGGCAATGTACCCAAGGTACCCAAAATTGCCAACAGCCATTATGGACCTGTTTAGGCTGTTTTTCTTCCAGGGCGAAAGATGTAATAAAAACTATCTTTCGAGATAAAGGAGTTTATTTGGCAGACTGCTGCCATTATTGTAATATTTTTCCAAATTGTTGAATGAGAATTGAGAATTTGGCATGAGTGATTTTGGCTCCCCGTCATAGTATCAACTGTATGACTTTGAAATAGAATACGGTTATGGAAAATGTAAGAAATACTATATTTGCTTATGAAATTAATTGGAAGGCTTGTGATAGAATGATTTAAAATTTGCTTAAGATCATGAGGTCTTGTTATATTTTTATTTTGAAATACTTTATGCTAATATTGAATAAAAAAAGAGTTCCATTTGCCTTTAACTCTTATTTCTAATTAAATATGTTAAGCATAGCATATCATTATTTATAAGAGAGAGATCAACGGTTTACTTCTTACTGATTTTTAGATTTTCTAGGGGGGGTTTCCTTGGGTGAAACTTGAAACTTTTATTGGAACTCTAGAATCGAGTTATTTTTTATACTGGAGATAGTTGCATGGAGGCAACACCAATTTTTATTGTGATGGATACATCTAGAACATTGAGACTCATGTGTACCCCAAAGTAGGTAGAATTTGGGGAGAGTCCTAATCAATGAGGATTAGACTAGAGTTACTACTGTAGAGGTTAGAAATTCATTCACAAAGTAATATAAGTGATAACACCTTAAATTATAAGGATTAGGTGTGAATTATAATGCAAAGTGATAATGGCCTTAACTAGCCCACCACAAAGGTGTGATAATTAAGCACTAAGGCATTAGTTAACTCATCATAGAGGTGTGATAACTAGGATTTAAGGCATTACACCAAAACATAAGACATAGACAGACTTATGTAAGGTTAGGGAAATGACATATCCTATTTTATGGACTAAACAAGGATGATCCTACACTATGGTGAAGTTATCTTATACTTGGGGAGTGTAAGAAATGTGGGGGACCATTGAAGGTATCTATTCTAACCATGGAGGTTTATAAAAATGAACCCAAAATTTAAGGGATGTTGGCCTATCCTATCCACTTGAGAGTTGACTATAGTGACAAGATATCAAATGTGGTTATGCATTGTTATCAATTAAATAATATGGAAACTTCTTTGCGAACCTTACCTATTTTTAAATATATATTACTCTCTCTAGGGTTGGTTGGATTGGGTTGCTATAGTTGGTATCAGAGCTCTAGGTCGTAGGACTAGAATATTTCATGGATAGAACCTAGGATTGAAATGAATTGATGTGTAACTTTGGGAAGACTTGCTACTCTAGGGATCTTAACATGAACTAGGATACAATGGGTATTGCACGTCGATGGGACCAGTTTAGACCAAGGAATAAAAATCCTAGAGAGTGTAGTCTCTTATTGGGTATGGCACCTTGCATGGAGTAAGTGTGACCATGATATTTATCAGGTGAGTGATAATGATCTAAGTTAGTTCATGGGGATGATGAAACTAACTAGTAGTTAGAAGTGCAATTTGGAGGAAATTGTAATCTAACTTAGCTCCTTTTTGTGGCCAGGAGAAATGGCACCTAAGTTGAGGAGAGAAAGAAGAGGATCTTATTAGAACCTGAGGTAAGCTAAGCAAGATGAGGTTGAAGCTAGACCCCAAGGGAAATTTTGGAAACTCCAATAGAGAATTGGAAAACCTTACAACCATAATTTTATTACTACAAGAATAAATGGAACATTAGAGACAATTGCTGGAAACACTAGTTCAACAATGTTCCTAAAATAGGAATTCTAAGGGTAGATAGGAAGAGGATCCTACTATAGAGAACCAAGAAGGCAGGGCTATGATCAAGGTTGAGCTAGCCAAGGACCTAAAAAATGTCAGGGTATCTAAGTTCACTAGTAAATAAGGAGATGATTCAGTTGAGTCTTGGTTGAATGAATTGGAAACATATTTTTACATGGAGTTATTCTTCAGTGACCCAAATAGTATGGGGTACCCTCCATTTATAGGACACAACTTCAAATTATGGAATACATTCAAGGATGGAAAAAATATCCAAGCAATATATCTCTCATGGGGCAATTTGTCCAAGCATTTAAGAAAATATTCTTGTCGGACCAATTTTATGTAGAGAAATTTGAGGAATTCTCTACACTCCAACAAGGAACCATGACTATGGAGTTATACTACCAAAAATTTATGAAACTTCTAAAGTATGTACGAGCATATAAGGCCAATAAGAACCTAAAGATACATAAGTTCATCTTAGGACTGGAACCTAAGATTGGAATAGTGATTAATCTACTCAAACCCAAGTAGGATTATGCGAAAGAGGTTGATACTAAAATGTATTTATAAAAATTTGATGAATTAGTTTCAAAATCTAGGTGAATAGTGTCCAAATTCATGTAGAGGGTTCACTATCATTAGGGATAATGTTTGAATTTAAACTTAAAATGGTCAAATTATTATAAAATTGGGGCAAATCGACCCAAAAAAAAATTGCATCGAGAAATTTTTGGCTAATGGACCCTGGTCAAGGATCCAAAATATTAGCCAATTCCAAATTTTAAAAATCTTAATATTAGCCAATTTTGGTGATAAATAGCCGCTATGCATAACCCTGAACCCAAGATCTTGCAGGAAGAGGTCAATTTGCAAATAAGGAAATCCTACTTCAACTATGGTGGATTGAAAGAAGAAGATCAGTAAGAACTCAAAAAAAATAGAGTGTAGGGTTCATGAAATGTAAATAGGAGCAAAAAAAGAAGAACAAAGGAAACCCAAAGTTTAAGAAGAACAACAACGAGAAATAAGGGAATTAGAAGAAGAAATTCCATAAAAGGAATAACAATACTAATCATTAATCTCATAGGTATACATAACTAGCACATGAAGATGGAACAAGGGAAAAAAAGTAAGAAAGAACCTAGGGATTAAATGGAGGTTGCTACAATTTTGGGGGTCCACATTATGCAAATAAGTGTTCCCAACAACTAAAATCAAGTAACAAGGTCGAAGCACAATCCGATAAAATCTATACAGTGATTGCAAATAATATTCTGGATAGGCAAGCCACTCCAATGTTATTAAATGGTAAGCTATGTAATAAAAATGTTATAATACTAATTGATAGTGGATCTACAAAAAGTTTTATTACCACTAATATAATTAGGGATATACCAAAAATACCTAGATTTTTGCCACAAGGATGTAAAGTTGAGTATGGGTTTGGATAGACCTACTTAGTGGATTAGTGTATTCCTACAACTGATATCAACTACCCAATAAATCTACCATTTGGAATTTATATGTAGCATTGCTACATGCTTTTGATATTATATTAGGAATGAATTGGTTAAAGGCTCATGGAGCCCTAATCAATTTCCAAGATAGATGGATGGACTATATGGATAAGGATAAGAATATATTAAGGATTCATAGTGAGCAATGATCTTTTCAATCCCAATTGTTGTCAACAATGCAGATTAATAAGGCTATCAAGAAAGGTGGAATGGTATATATTTTCAATGTAAATGACAAAATAGGTGATGATGGGAAAGAGGAAATGTTTAGGAAACATCCAATTCTACATGAATTTAGGGATGTATTTATATAAGATCTCCCTGGACTTTCATCGAAGCATGAATTTTATTTCACCATTGAATTGATACCTGGAGCCAAACCTATTAATAGAACTCCCTATAGGATGATGTTAGGATCCTAGTGTATTCACACTTTCACTACTGCCTTGAGGTTTTGGTGTAACAGTTTGATACATTTGGTATCAAAGCACCCACCCAAGTTTGAGTCAAGAGTGTATGGAAAATCAAGTTTGTCATGCCAAACTCTTCGTGTGGGAGTGGATGGAGAGTCAAGCCTACCATCCAGAGTCTAGTCTCGAAGTGGGTGGGAATGTTAGGATCCTGGTGTATTCATGCTTTCACTAACACCTCAAGGTTTTGGTGTAATGGTTTATTATAAATGAACCCTATTGAATTATAGGAGTTAAAGATGCAACTTCAAGGGTTTATAGATAAATGTTTGATTAAACCTAGTGTGTCACCATGGGGTGCATCGGTTCTATTTGTTAATAAAAAATATAGCTCTTTAAGGTTATGCATAGATTACACAATTCTAACCAAAGTAACCATTAAGAATAGGTATATTTTACCTGGAATTGATGATCTATTTGATCAATTAAAGAATTCCACAATTTTCTCCATGATTGAAATAAAATATGGATATCATTAGCTAAATATTCATGAGGAGGATACTCACAAGACAACTTTTAAAACTAGATATGGGCACTATGAGTTTACAATATTGCCATTTGGGTTGAAAAATACACCAACAACATTTATGAATTTGATGAATAGTGCATTAAAAGAGTATCTAGATTAGTTTGTACTGATATTTTTAAATGAAATTTTGATATACCCCCATAGTAATGAAGAGCACAATCATCATCTGAGGATAGCGTTAGAGGTGCTAAGTAGGAATCAAATTTATGGGAACTTGTCCAAATGTGACTTTTATGTCCTTCAAGTCTAATATTTTGGGCATATCATATATGTAGAGGGGATTGTCCTAGACCCAAATAAAGTTGAATCTATTTTAAGTTGGCTAGCCTTCACTAATGTATTTGAAGTGAGGATTTTCACGGGCCCTACTAGTTACTATAGGTTTTTTATGAAAGACTTCAAAAATTACCTATTCTATCACTAACCTTCAAAAGAAATAAATTTTATAGTATGTACCAATGCTTCATTAGAAGGTTTGGGAGGGGTGTTATCCCAAGATGATGTTGCCATAGCATATGAATTTAGATCCATAGCATATGAATTAAGAAATCTCAAGAAACATGAGGTAAATTATGCTACACATGATCTAGAGTTAGCAACAGTTTTGCATGCTCTCAAGATCTAGTGACACTATTTGTTAGAAAACCTTTTGAGCTAAGGATAAACCATAAAATTTTAAGATACATCTTTACTCAACCTATGCTAAATGCAAAATAGAGAAGATGAGTATAATTCTTACTTGAATATGATTTTGGCTTTGAATATATCAAAGGAAAAGAGAATAAGGTTGCAGACACCTTGAGTAGAAGAAGGTGCATAATGATATTAACCCAAAGCCATGTAGACTTGATGGACAAAGTTAGACAAATGTAGTTATGAGATCAGTATTGCATTGAGATTCAAGTAAAATTAGAGAGAAATCCTACAAAAATTAAGTATTTTAGCATAAAATATGGTCTTTTATGTTTTAAGAATAGGGTAGTTATACCCAAAATTAGTGATTTAAGGAGGCTGATTATGCAAGAGGCACACAAATATCCTTACTTTGTTCACCCTATAGGGGTAAAAATAAGAGAGACTATGAAAATACCTTTTATTGATCACGAATGAAAAAGGATATAATTAATTTTATCGCTAGATGCTTAGAATGTCAAAACATTAAAGCTAAACATAGATATCCAATAGGAAAATTATACCCACATGATATACCGATGCAGAAATGGTAGGTTATATCTATGGATTTCATTGTGGGTTTACCTAAGACTAGGTATCAACATGATGTAATACTTGTGGTAGTCGATAAATTGACTAAGGTTGCATATTTTATATTTAGGAACATCAAGGATGATGTACTAGTGGTGGAAAATAGGTTTTCCAAGGAAATATTCAAGTTGCATGGATTTCCTAAAGAGATCATTTTAGATAGAGATTTTAGGTTTATATGAAAATTTTGGTAGGCTCTTCATCATGTAGTGGGCATAAAGTTGAATATTAGTTATGCAAACCATCTAAAAATAGATTTGCAAATAGAGAAGGTGAATGAAGTACTTGAGGACATGCTTCACGTGTATTGCATCGACCAAAAGTCTAAGTGGGAAGACTTATTGCATTTAGTAGAATTTGCATATAACAATAGGTATCATGTGTCCTTAGGGATGATCCTATTTGAAGCCTTGTATGGTAGAAGATGAATAACACATCTATCTTTAGATAATCCAAAATATTGAGTGGTGATTAGATTAAACACTATCAAAGAGATGGAGGAGCAGCTCAAAGTGATCCGATATAGGCTTAAGAAAGCAAAAAATTACCAAAAGAGCTATATTGATATAAAAATATCACCTAAAAAATTCTCTATGGGAGATAGAGTTTTCTTAAAAGCTAGACCCATGAAATTTTTTATCAATTCAACTAATTTGGATCCTTATTTTGTTGGGTCATTTGAGACCATTGATAGTATAAGCCTAATAGCCTATAAACTCACTTTGTCGCCTAACCTATCAAAGATCCATGATACTTTCCACATATTCCTACTTAGGAAATATGTTTTTGATCCTACTCATGTTTGGAATGTCTCAAAATTGTAAATGGTAGATCCTTCAATCATTGAAGTGATACCAATTAATATTTTAGGATTTATTTGAAGGTTATGAGGAAACAAACCCTAGAACAATGCAAGTTCTAGTGGGACTTGAAGGATGGAAATTTGTACCACATAAAATGAACATAAATACTTAAAGCAATAAAAAAAAATCTGTATTAATTTATATTTGTAATGTTACATAGAATTATCTTGAGAGGATATTTTCATATGACACAACGATTACAAATTGGGGGTATGATTCCCATCTCTTCAAAAAATAAGTCTTTAGCAATATGAATATATCCATGCCAACACATTATTGGGGAAACGGGTTTTTCTACGACCATCATGTGAGAGTCAGATCCTAACACATATGTTGTCCTTGAGTCTTGTTACCTAAATGCAAAGAAAACAAAAAGTGGATCAATAGTACATGAGGGGCCCACCGAGGTTGGACCCGTATTTAATCTAGAAATTCTAAAACTAAACAAAAAAATAGATGCATGCATGTGATATTTGAGATCTAAACTAATGCAAGAAATATAAATGCATAGATCTAAGCTAATATGCACAAAAAATGAATAAAATAATCACCTAATCGGGACTATCTTGGGTCAAGATGGTTTCTATCTATGAAACATCTTAGGGCGAGATGGTCATTATCATGGGCTTGTGCCTCAACATAACCAGATCTAGACAATAATTTGAGTGATTTAGGATGTCATTTTGGATGGATCTATGAGAGCATAATAACAAGTAAAGGGTGTAGGTGATAACTGAGGAAATACAGGCAATCGTTTGAGGGAGAGGAAGATGGCTTCAAATCCAAAGTGGTAATCTAGAAATATTGATTTGATAGCAGGATAACCTGGTAGATTATTTTGGTAGCAATTAGTTACACGAATTTAAAAATTGAGGATCTAGAACAAAGGAGGGATGGCACCATTTTATAGGATCCAGGGTAATCAATTAAAAGTAACAAGTGCCAATCAGGGCTAGCCTAATTGGTTGCCACCAAATTATTATAGGTGGCAGGTGAAACTACCATCTGTAAGGCATTTGGCATCAATGTGAAATCAGGTGCCACACTGACAAGCAGTTTTACCACCCGTTATTTTTTATTTTTGGTTTTGCATGACCATCTCAGGTCGATATGGTCTTGATCCTAAGACCGTCTTGGTTCGAGATAGTCAGGCTTCCCATGGGGAATATTATCTACTACTAGATAAAATCACTAAATTAACCCTAAGGCTTCCTAGGATGGATGGTGTGTGTTAGAAAGGAGGCATTTGTGAGTCTCCTCATGATGATGCATTTTAGGTGTGTATAAGACCACTATTCTAAAAACTATGCTACTTGGAAAAATGCAAAGGATATGAAAAAGTAGTTCCCATATTTATTTGAATAAAATATATACTTTGTATTACAGGAAACACAACATACTTGCGTTTAGTACGAAGGGGGAGTATGTCATGGCCCTCCTTGGTAGTATTTATCATTGATATTTATTATGTATTAATAGGTGAATTTTCAATGCTTAATCTTGCTTTAAATTATCAAGGATAAATGGTTATTTTCATTTTATGTGTTGACTATATTGTGCTAGAATATGGTACTGCTAATGATGTATATAGTTGTAGGAACAAGTACTCTCACAGGTGGATTGATATGGGACAACCATAGATATCAAGATACCAAAAACATAAATGATGGTAGATGAAATATTCTATTACAACTCCATGGTAACTAAAGTACCCTTATACAGTTGCATTTCATAAATGAATATTTGATTTAATTTTACATTAGGCATGAAAATTGCTATCAGAAATGGAGTCCTCTTTAGCATGAAGTTGATAACCTAGAAGTTATCATAAAATATTCTACTTGAGGACATAGGCAACATGATGTATGCAATTGACAAGTTTTTCTTTTGCTTGGTCTGTGTTTGATGAATGTGTACCATAACTTTACACATTCTTGATGTTTGTATGAATATGGTAAGGGTTTTCATCAAAATAATATTAATAGTTGAAGATGTACTATTAATATACTTAAAAAATTAATGTTAGAAGTTGAGATATACATTAATTATTGATTAAATTAAATGGGATAAATAATTTAATAAAATATTATATTTTCCTAAAGTTTCATAGGAAGAATAATGAAAGTGGTTAATTGATATATTAAGTTTAGTCACTTTATTTTCTTAATATTATTGGGTGATGTTAACATTAGGAAATTAAAAGAATTAAATGTTAAAAATATAACTTTATTAAAGAAGATTAACCATGGGAATATTTAAATGAATACATAAATATTGAAGAATTGGGGGATTGTGAAAACATTGGATGCACGTGTTGAAAACATAACCTCCATGCTAATGAACAAGGAGTTATGCAATCAAATGGTTAAAACTTCTCTTGGTTCAGAAGGGAATAAGGCTTCAAAAAAAAAGAAGAGGAGGGAAAATAAGGAAAAAAAAGGTAGAGTGGTTTTTTAGAAGCCAGGGAGAAATGTGTAGATACCTTAGAAAAGTGTGGAAAAGGAAGGCATATTTCTACTGCAACTTATCTGAGCAAAGGTGCACGTTGTTTTTCCATTTTTGATAAGGTTTAAACTGATTAAAATTTTGTCTTATAAACATATATTTTTACATTATAAAATTTTAGTTTAAAATAAAACTAGTGTGTTGGTTGTTTGCATCTAGTTTAAAAGTTATGAGTAGGAAATGAGCCTAGAAATGAAATTCTCAATGGATATTTTCCAATTTTACAAATATGTTCCTTGAAAACATTGAAATAAAAAGAATGATATTGTACATATCCAAGGTAGCTGAATTTTGAGTAAGCACCTAAACGTTGCCTTTAAATTATATTTTACCATTAATTTTCTTTGTATGATAATACAATGGGGAAATTTATGGAAGGAACTCTATAGATGAGTGTTTTCTTTTTATAAAATTTCTTAGGGTGGTTATAATCTAAGTGTTCAACCATTTTTCCAAAATAGAAGTGTTTACCATCTATTTTTCATAGATATAAATGGTGGTATAATGACCTTTTAGTAAGTTAAACCATGAAAGACTTGTTGTTATGGCTAGAGGATAGTCAGAGATCAACTGTAGGTGGTAGATTTATTTTAAAACTATGCTAGGTGTATATCTAGTTGACCCTTTTATATGTACATTTTTAGAACTATTTTCAATTGAGAAAATGTAAAAGCTAAATCCATGAATACTCAGGCAAAGCTAAAGTCAAATTTTCAAACTTTCTATATGTTTGCAGTTGGTTGTGTTGGGTAGTGTTTGAGTAAGGAAAGTTGTGTGCCTTTTTAATAAATGTGCATTTAGCTGATTGTGGAATGGTCATCTGGTATAGATAACTGAGACCCTAGTTGATCATAGTTTAAGTAAGTAAGACTACTCTACAAAAATATGGAAAGATTTGAAATGTCTTCTTTTGAACTTATACTTGGATGTATATATTTATATGAGTTTATTTAAGTATAGTACAATATATTTCTATAATGGTCATAGGTTGGAATTAGTATGCACAACAAAAATGTCTACCTTAAATAGGTTTTGAATTATATATGTCATTATAAAAATTGATGACTAAATGTTTATAGAAGAACTTAACTATTTTAAATAGGAAATTCTACCTTTATGTTTTTGGAGTAGGATCCAACCATATTTAGTTTTGGATTATGTTCGCTTTAAATGTTAAAAGAAAGTTACATCATTTGATGGTTGTATGATGTTTTTGAAAGATATATAATAGTTCCTAAGGCTTATGTAGATGAGTAATTTATCATAGGAAGAAGTATGGTATTCTCCCATTGAGTTATAATATATATTGATGAATAATGTTCTTGAAAACTATATAATGATTCCCAAGGCTTATGTAGATAGGGAATATATTAGAAGGAGAAGTAAGATATGCTCCCATTAAAAATTTGAATGATTTTGACGTATATTGCTTTATTGTATGTGATAAAAATTAAGCTCTTGCATAATCATGTAGGCTTGCAATTACATTTCATAAGCAGTCCAGATCCCTAGATTCTAGGCAAGTTCGATGTATTATTTTCTAGAGGAGGACCATCGAAAACAATATGGGTCTTGGACTTTTGGTTGTATATCTATGTTGTTGAGAAATATTTTGTAAATGTATAACCTTATGTTAAGGATGGGAATAAAAACGTCCTTGTGTAACTATTATTGCAATTTAGAAAAGCTAGTATCAAATGTATGACATTGAAATAGAATATGGTTATGGGAAATGTAAGAAATATTGTATTTACTTATGAAAGGAATTGGAAGGCTTGTGATAGAATAATTTAAAATTTTCTTAAGATCATGAGGCCTTGTTATATTTTTATTTTGAAATTTTTTATGCTAATATTAAATTAAATAGAAGATTTCTATTTGTCTTTAACACGTGTTTCTAATAAAATATTTTAAGCATAACATATCATTATTTATATGAGATAGATCAATGGTTTAATTATTATTGATTCTTGGGTTTTCTATAGGGGGTTTTCATAGGTGAAATTTAAATCTTTACTAGAACTCTAAAGTCGATTTGTTCCTGAGACAGGGGATAGTTACATGGAGGCAACACCTAGGGTTATTGCGATGTAAACATCTAGAGCAGTAAGGTTTGGGTGTACCCCAAAGTGGGGAGGCATTGGTAAAATTCCTAAACAGTGAGGCTCGGACTATACTTCCTACCGTAGAGGTTTCATTTGCAAAGTAATATAAGTGATGGCACCTTGAATGGGAAGTATCAGGTAACCATATTATCATACAAAGTGATAATAACCTTAATTAACACACTACAAAGGTGTGGTAATTAAGCAAGGAGGCACTAGTTAACTCACCATGGAGGTATGATAACTAGGATTTAATGCATTATGCTAAAACATACTACATAGAAAAACTTATGTAGGGTTAGGGAAATGGTATCCCTTGTTTGATGGACTAAACAGGGATGATCCCTATGTTGTGGTTAAATTATCTTATACTCAGGGAGAGTGTAATAAATACGGGGACCACTAAAGGCATCTATGGGAGGTTTAGAAAAGTGAACCCCAAAATTTATGGGATGTTTACCTATCCTACCCACTTGAGAGTAGTTTGTAGATACAATATCTCAAATGTAGTTATGCCTTATTATCAATGAAAGAATATGGTAATATCTCTCTAGGGTTGGTTGAATTGAATTGTTACAAAATTCTTGTTGATTTTGCTATCATTTCCAATTAGCAACACATCATCAACATACAATGCCACAATAATAAAGTGATAAAAAAAAATTTTTATGTACAAATAATGATTAGCTTTGCTTCATTAAAAACCAAGTCTTGATACATAAGTGTCAAACTTTTGATACTACATCATAGATTTCTTCAACCTGCATACTAAGTTTTCCTTTCCTTTTACTATAAAACATTCTAGTTGAGACATATAGATTTCTTCTTCTAGATCCCCATGTAGAAATGTTATCTTCACATCCATTTGCTCTACTTCTAGGTCAAATGCAACAACAATAGATAAAATAAATATAATAGAAGTTAGCTTAGCTAGGGTAGAAAACCTCACCCAAAATCAATTCCCTATAACTAAAAATATTCCTTTGCAACTAGGTGAGCTTTGCACTTGATTTTATCTTCTACATTAAAATTCTTCCCGAATACCCATTTGCTACTAATTGGTTTTATTCCAATAGGAAACTTCACCAAATCCCATGTCTTATTTTTGTCTAAATATTTTATCTCATCAAACATGGCCTTCTTCAAAAATTTACCATCCTTTGCATTAAAAACCTCCCTAATAATTTTAGGATCATCATCAATAATAGATAAAACAAAAGTAGAATGAAAATTAGGTGAACTATACTTTTTTGGTTTCCTTCTTTCTTGAGATGATCTCCTCAAGACTAGAGTTTGAGGATCTAGGTCATCTTCTGTTGAGTGAGATTGTTCATACATGAACTCAAACTATACCTTTTTATGTTCTTTCTCTCTTGGATGTTCTTCCTACTTAAGAGAACATTTAAAGTCTCTAAATGATACTTCTCAACTATAAACAATTGTTCTAGTTTCTAAGTTCCAAATTTTGTAGCCTTTTATACCATATTTATAACCAATAAAGACACACTTCTCTATTTTATTATATAATTTACTCATTTTTCCTTTGAAACATGCACATGAGCATCGCAACAAAAATATAAGATATTTAAGAGAGGGTTTACTACTAGTTCATGCCCTAAAAATGTAAGAATGATGAACAAGAGATAGTAGAGACACAAAGCAAAACACAAATACTCTCTCTCTCTCTCTCTCTCTCTCTCTCTCTCTCCACTTTCATTCTCTTTTACTTTCATAATGAGAGATACAAGTTACATTAATTTACAGTATGCTTCAAGCAAATACTGGAGAGAGATTAGAATAAATTAATAAAAATAGGGGAAGAGAGTGAAAAATTTGATCCGAAATTGCCTTGTATACTCCAAAACATATTTGGATAACCTTGCAAAACAAGCAAACTCACAAACAACCATTGTTAATGTGAGACAAAAAAAAATTAATACAAAAAATTGATAAAACAAAAATGCAATTAAATTAATAAAATTTATTTTATTAATAAAAAAAATGGCATGAAAAAGTTTAAAGATTTTTATAAAGCAAAAATTTTTCAAAAAAACAAAACTATTTTTTTTTTTTTTTTTTATAAAGCAAAATTGTTTTTTTTTTTTTTTTTAAAACAAAACTATTTTATTTTTTTTTAATAAAGCAAAACTGTTTTTTTTTTTAAACAAAACTGTTTTTTTTTTTTTTTTTATAAAGCAAAACTATTATATATATATATATATATAGCCGACTATTTTTTTTAAATAAATTAAAAAATGACTATATATGGAAATAGGGGTTTTTTAGTCTTTCGGACGCAACCATGGGGTCCGTTTGGCTCCAAAAACCTTTTCAGCAAAAGCTTAATGCCAAAAAAAAAATTATAGATTTAAAATGAAAATACTATTTGTAAAAGATCTAATAACTAGATCTAAAAACATAATAAATCTATAAACCTTAATGGTAGATTTGCAAAATAAGTTTACAAAAAATATCCAAATATCAAATGCATGAAAAAAAAAATACCTTAATGGGTTTTTCACCTCAAAGGATTGAAGACACTTGATGGAGATCCCAACCACTCTGATACCAAATGTGAGACAAGCAAAGTCTCCCCAAGATCGAAGAATGCTCCACAAGATCAATCACATATAAAAGAGGTAAACCCACAACACAAATATTGAGTGGTAAAACCCTACTTCAAATGAAGAAGAGAAACATCCACTATGAAGCTCACTATATTACTCAATGATTCAACATTACAATAATTCTTCAATGTTATGCAACAATATGCATCAACATAAACTACAACACAAGTCAATATGACAAGATACGATGATATGTAGTAGAAAACACCCCTATTTAAAGAGAAAATTTTCTACTACAACCCTTTATCACAATTCAATCTTATCACAATCTATCAAATATTAGAAAGTGCTTTAGTTACTTTCTAATTTTATCACAATCTAATCTTTGAGATATGTGATAAGTGGCATCTATCAGATATTAGAAAGTTATTAGTTACTTTCTAATATTTGCTAGAAAAGGGGGAATAACTTTTTTTCATAAATTAAATATTCCTAGCACCCTTATTTTATTTATTAATTGTGTGGGAATATTTTTACATAGAATTACTTTCTAAATATTATTCTTTAGACTTTATATTTTAGTCTAAGAATAATTTACACAATGTTGCATTACATATTCCAACAAACCGGAGGTGGATTCTCCTTTTGCACTTATTGGAGAACCTGAAATTGATGTTGCCCACTGAAACTACCACTCATTGGTGTTGAAAGCTTGACATAAATGATGACTCAAACTTGACATCAATGAAAACTCATCTACTCAAAAGTTCCAACAATCTCCCCCTTTGTCATTGATGACAACCCAAATTATTTTTACCAAAACTTGACCTTTTTCCTATTCTACTCCCCATGGGAAATTGCTCCCCCTGAATTAATGTTCTTTCCTTAAACCAAATTTATCCCCCTTACTCAAATATCTCCCCATTTGAAATCAATTGCAAAGGGTCACATTTGGGGCTCGGGGCTAAGAATGAGTCTCTTGGCTTAGCCCCTCCCCCACCTCCTCTTGAGGTGGTTAATTCTAGGGTGTGAGTATTTCTACTCCCAAAAAGTATTGGTCTTTACCTTTGTCATCTTTCCTTCTCATATGATCTTTTTGATGCCTTTGACTATTCTTGTTCCCATGTTCTTGTTCCTATCCATATTCTTATTTTTTTCATGTCCATATTCATGTTCTTGTTCTTGTTCATGCTTGATTCTGGAATGTCTGCTCTACACCACTTTGCTATATGTCCATCATTATTGTACTTATAACACTTAATGTTATTATTCCTTGTAGGTGTAAATATCTTGGGATTTCTTCTAGTGAAGCCATATCTATTCTTGTCATGGACCCTGCAATTCATTGCCTTGTGACCAAACTGATTACATGAGTAGCAATACCCATGAAAAGGCTGCCTGTTTCTAAAGTTCCCATATTCCTGTCTTTCATGTGTCTTGCATTGTGAAGCCTTGTGCCCAAATCTGTGACATGAGAAACATCATCCATTGAATTTTCCTTATCTTGACCTCATTGGTCTTTTAGTCTCTCTTACACTATGCTAGTTTGTTCCATCTATTTCTCCTTTGTGCATTGTTTCTTTCCTTGTTGAACTTTCTATTGTCCAATTCATCCTCAGAAGTTTCACTTTCTCTTACACTGTCTTATTCTGAATTTTCTTCTTCTTTAGAACTTGAGGTTGACTCTTCTTCTTGTTTCTTTTGAGTATGTTCAAAACCAAGACCTGTTTTGCTTGATGTAGGCTTTTGTGACTTGATAATATTATCCAAATTCTTTGAAATTCTTCCAAAATTGTGTAGCTTGTCCTTAGACTTCTCTAATTCTTCCCTTAGTAGGCTACTTCTTATTCTAACTTTTCACATTCTAAGACCTTTGCTTCTAACTTATCCTTGAACTTATTTGTCTTAGCCATTGACTTGTTTAGATCCTCTATAAGCTTTCCTCTCTCTTCATCACATTCTTGAAACTAAAGCTCAAGTTGGGAGTTTTGCTTTCTTACCTTCTTTAAAGTTTTAAGAGCATAAATAAGCTCTCCCTCAAGATCAACTTCTCCTTTTTCTGATTCTTCCTCTATTTGTTTACCTTTGAGAACATCTTCATTCTTTTCTAACTTGTCTTCTATAGGATCACCTCCTTCTTCTTCTAGTGCCATTAGAATATTCTCTTCTGGTCCTTCAAGTGTATCCTCATATTCATCATCACTGAAATTGAAACCATTCTTTGTACAACTATCTTCAAGATGTCCAAAATTACCACATCTAAAACACTTGAGAATTATTGGTGACCTTTTCTTAACTTCTTTTTCTTCTATCAAAAATAGGACTTCATCTTTATCATTGTCTGAGAAACTATTATCACTATCACTTGAGTACTTACTTGCCTTGTCTACATAGTAGCTCCTCTTTTGTATTTGAAAGAAATTCTTCCCTTGTCTGCCTTGTCCATCCTTACCTTTCTTTTGGTACCTATATTTTTTGATTCCCTATTCTTATGATCCTATTTTTCTTCATCATTGCTATTTTTGGCTTCTTGACAATCAGTTGCATAGTGACCATACTTTCCACAATTAAAAAATCTAACAAATTTTGCATCTTTAAATCTTCTTGAATCCTTATATCTTCTACCATAATTTGCTTCTTCATCATTGGATGACTCATTTCTTGAATCGTACTTCTTGACCTTTGTCTTCTTAGTAGCTTTGAATGTTGCTTCCTTTCAAATATTAGGTTCCTCTTTTGTTCTTAACTCAAAAGTTGTAAGAATACCAAGTAACATATCTCTTGTCAAAATATCTCCATATTTTGATTCCTCTATAGCAGAGATATTTTCACTAAACCTTTTTGGAAGAGATCTTAAGATCTTATCACAAATATCAGATTCTTCAATCTCAATTCCAAGTTCTTGCATGGCGTTAACAACCTCATCTACATGAAGTAGATAAATACTAATGTTTTCCTCATCCTTCATTTTTAAATCTTCAAATTTTCCCTTGAGATTTCATATCATTTCCTTTTTGATATTTTTATCTCCTTCATATATGCTTTGTAACTTATCCCAAATTACTTTTGCTTATTTGCAATGCATAACCTTTATGAACTCTGTTCTATGCAAACCTCTCAAAATTGCATTCATTACTTTTGAATTGTAATGATGTAGAAGCTTACCATCTTTATTTGTAGGTGGAGTAGCTAGTGGTGTGTATCCATTTTCAACTACTTCCCATATTTCATTGCCAAGTGCCATCAGGTGAATCTTCATTCTCATACTCCAAAATATATAATCGCTTCCATAAAATACTAGTGTTGAATTATCTGAGAACACATTCTTAGAATCCATTGTGTTCTTGAAAGCTTTTCCTTCAAGCTATTAAACTCTTTTGAAGGAACCCACTCTAATACCAATTGAAGAACACAAGCTTATACTGAGAGGGAGGGTGAACAATATAAGACCACTTTTTACTTTTATTTCCCAATCAATATTATGCAATGTATAGATAGAAATATCAACAAAAGTAATCAAAGCAATGCACAAATCACCACACACAATAGAGACACCAATTTAACATGGTTCACCCAATGTGGGCTACTCCATGGAGAAAATATTTCACTAAAATTTTCTCAATCAATCTCTTGGGAATCCTTTCCCTATTACAATATTTATGGACCTCTATCCAAAGGAGACACCAATCCCCTAATCAAGTTCATGGATCTCTATCCATAGGAGAACTCCTTTCTCCTTAGCTCTGGCTGGTGATCTTCTAGAAGAACTGCTACCTCCACTACACTAGCTAATGGATCTCTATCCACTGAAGACACCTATCCTCACTGCCCTAGATAATGGATCTCTATCCACTAGATATTTTCATCATCTATACTCTATCACCTCCAAAGCTTGCTCTCTATCTCAAATCTGCACTAAACATAGTCTTTCGATCTAGCAAAAATTTTCTCAATATCTATCTCTAGTCTGGCATAAACCTGTCCTTAAATCTGCACCAAAATCTATCCTCAAATATGTACTAAACATAGTCCTTTGGTCTAGCAAAAATATGCTCAATATTTATCTTTGTTATGACACAAACCTGTCCTCAAATCTACACCAAACTCTATCCTCAAATATGTACTAAACACAGTCCTTCGATCTAGCACAAATCTATCCTCAATCTCTATCCTCTAATATGCACTAAACACAATCCTTCGGTCTAGCATAAATATATCCTCAATATCTGTCCTCTGATCTACACTAAACACAATCCTTTGGTCTAGCACAAATCTATCCTCAATCTATGTCCTCAAGACTTAACACAAAGCTTGATCCAATCACAAATCAACACTGCTAGATCTGCCCCAAACCTTAACTCAAGGTTTGAACAAATCAATCAATCAACTCTACTCACAAGTCTTCTCAAAGACTTATCTCAAATCTGCCTTGTAAGCTTCCACAAAAGCTCACACTGATCTGTCCACAAGTCCTCTCTAGAACTTGTCCAATATGCTCAACAAGTCCTCACTAGAACTTGTCCAATCTACTCAACAATTTCTGTCCTCAAACTTTGTATTGTAAGCTTCCACAAAAGCTCACACAAATATGTTCACAAGTCTTCTCAAAGACTTACCTCAAATCTACTCAACAAGTCCTCACTAGAACTTGTCCAATCTCATAGAAACATAAAGATAATTGTTAGAGACTCAATATGCTTCACATTCACCACAATGCTCAATCACTTTTAATCACTCTTTTTATCATAAAAACATATAGATAATTGTTAGAGACTCAATATGTTTCACACTCAATCACTCTCAATCTCTTTCTCAAATCAATTTAGAATATAGAACAATTTGTTTCACAGAACTTGAACTATCACTTCAACACATCCACTTGACTAGGCTCAACCAACTCTACTCAACCAATCACTCAATGAAATAATCCTTGCTCACAAACCCTAGTCCAAACTTATGAACATTCACTCAAATGTTTCCAACAATGCTTATCAACCAATCTCACATAACAATGATACTCATGATCTTTGCAAACCCTAGTTCAAGTTCTTCAATCACTTCAACAACAATGCTTATAAAACAATCTTCACATAACAATGATACTCATGATATTTGTAAACTTCACATAACAATGATACTCATGATCTTTGCAAACTTCACATAACAATGATACTCATGATCTTTGCACACTTCACATAACAATGATACTCATAATATTTGCAAACCCTAGTTCAAGTTCTTCACTCAACCAATCACTTCAACAATAATGCTTATAAAACAAGGTTACTTTCCTTAACCTCTATTCTAGAAAACCTTGAAGCATTAATTCAAAACACACTCAACAAGGAAAACATAACAAAGTCCTTTTCACTCCAATCTTGTTTTTAGAAAATCTCAATCAATCACTTCAACCAAAGAAGAATATGCCCATACCTTTTATTTGATGTAGAAGTGACCTTAGAAAACCTGTCTCAATCACAATTTTCTCTTTTGCCAATTTCAATAGTTAGATGATAAAATATCACACTAACCTCTTCACAAAATAATTCTCAATTACAAAAATAATCAAACTTAATTACACCTTATTACTCCTTGTTTGAAATTAGCAATTTATCAAATCACACATGAAAATAATAATTCAATTGTTCCTTATAATCTCCAATCTCAATTAATCAACCTCCAAAAATCAACCTTTCAAAACATTATTGCCTATCCTTTTATCTCCCTCAAATACTCAATATCCAATTTTAATTTAGGCAAAATAAACTTTAGAAAGCATAAAAATATTTTATTTTTCAAACTTTAGCACCTCCAAAATTAATCAAGCAACCAAGCATGTGATGTCAGCGCATACCTCTTCAATTTCCAAAAAGGCCTTGGTGGGTTTCAACCTCAAAACCTCTCCTAGTTGAGTGCCCTATCAAGGCGCTAGCCCACCACATGGGCTAGGCACTTCCACAGGGAGGGGAAGGCGCTAGCCTCCCTTTATGTCCTCGTTGGCATTGTTCACAAAACGAAGACCTTCCTTCCTTGCAAAATGTAAACCCTATGGGATTTGAACCATGTCCTCCCTACCAACAACACATCTTAACACCTTCCACCATCACCAACTGCATTATGTGGTGCTTGTGCAGGGTGAGAGGAGCCTCGCTCCTATTTCTTTGTTCTTCTGCCATCGAAGACTTTTCAACACAAAAACACTACATCCTTTCTGCGCACGATTTAGAACTTAGGCATTCGAATAATTGCTTGGGGATTCTAAGGCAAAGGTTTTACCTTTATTTATACATGATGCCTTATTGCCATAACACGTCGGTGCTCAAATCAAATTTTAAATTCGATTTATAAACTTAGCTTTATAACCCTTTTTAGGGTTTATTAAATTAATAAAAATTAATTTATAATTAAATCAAAATTTACTTAAGTAACTTGAAAGTTAATTAAATTAATTAATAATTAAATTATATTAATTAATTTAAATTTCCTTTTTAATATTATAATATTATTTTCCTGGGCCTCTTCTTTGCCCTTTGGACCTCATTTGACTGCCTGGAACCGGATTTGATCAACTGGAGGTGGATTCTCCTTTTGCACTTATTGGAGAACCTAAAACTAATGTTGCCCACTGAAACTGCCACTCACTGGTGTTGAAAGCTTGACATCAATGATGACTCAAACTTGACATCAATGACAACTCATCTACTCAAAATTTCCAACACCTCTATATTCACTTCCTACCTTTATTCTTCCTCTTAATCCACATCCTTCTCAACATGCTTCATTTTTCACACAACCTCCTTCTTTAACTCCTACCCAACCTATAACACCACCACCACATCCTACAACTTCTTATTAGTGGTAATCTACACACTTTCTAATCCTAGCATATACCACCCATACTTACCATAAAACCACTCTTCCTCACACTCACATAATGAATATACCACTGACATATACACCTCCTTCTACCTCTCAAGTCTTCAAACCTCCACCCCATTTCCCACCTCTTTTCTCATCACATGCACCTCATGTGGCTTATGACACATAACCCCCTTACCCATATTCTTATTCATTCCCATATCATTACCCTCCTGAAGTCACCCATTTTTCCCCATCGACTAAGCCTCCTTAAGCATCTTCAGATCCTCAAAATGAAGCACATTCAAATTTTATAATTCTAATTAGGTGCTTAGGTTCATTAAAAACCTACCCTTAGCCAATTACGCAATCAACCCATACATCCATCAATACTTGTTCTCCCTTATCCCTTTCATTTTGAGATGCCCAAGTTTGAAAAATTCAAAGGAAAAGAGGATCCTAAAGACAAATAGAAAACTACATTAACGCATGTTACCTTATCAATTAAAATTATCCTCTCATGTTGTGAACTTTCCCTCTATCCCTTGGGGGACATGCTTTGGATTGGTATAAGCATTTACCACAACATAGTATTTACTCTTTCAAGCAACCGGTAGACCTCTTCTTGGAGAACTTTTCAATCAGCATCAATAAGAGGATGTATTTGTCATACCTCTATAGTATTTTCTAATTCAAGGATGAAACAATAAATGAATATGTTGCTTGATGGAGAAATACCATCAATGAGTTGGCATTCTCAATCCCTTTCATCGAGTTGGTTAAATTGTTTGCTCAAAGCTGCACCAAACACATCTCAATATCATTACAAATGAAACAACTGTGCACTTTCAAGGAAGTTATGTCTTAGGAAAAAATTATCGAACACATCAAAGTGCAATAAGGGGAAATTAAGATCAAGAAAAATGAGTACCTTGATAATATTAACAAAGGCAAAAATGACAGCTAGTCCAAGTCATCCCACGTGAACCAAGTAGTGTTGAGAACCCTATAGTTCCTATACAACCAAGTGCTCAACCCCCACAACTTACATTTTAGGCTCAACTGATATCCATTCCACCAACCAACCTCCTTTTTGCTTTCCAACCTTCCACTCATCCTCCACGTCCTCCTTGTCCTCCTCAAAATTTCACCCCTTTATCTGAGCCTTTATCGATAATTTTACAAAATGTTTGTGAAGCACAAGGAATTTCCTTGCCAAAAATTTAACCTAAAGATCCCAAAAACCTAAGTCCAAATGGTACAAGGAACATCACTTTTGTTTCTATCATTGACAAAGGGCTCATGACATCAATGATTGCCAAACCCTTAAGAACTTGGTGTATGATAGGATAGACTAGGGGGATATCACACTTGACAACCCTTTGGATCCTCCTAACCAAAACCTTGGTATTTATCAAAACCCCTTACCACAACATGGGACCATACAAAAACACAATGGTGCATCAAATTCTACACTTGCAATGATAAGCAACCAATTAATCATGTAAACAATGATCCATCTTACCTAGGTTTTGTTAGAATGATAAGAATCATCACCAGGAACCAATTATATCCTAATAAACAATCACAAAATTACCCCTAAGTCACACCCTCTACATCGACCATGTTATCTTTACCTATGTAATTTATCTTCCCTAATCCTTGAATAATTCCTCCAATCCATACATAGTTGGTACCCCTCATCCCATTTGACACCCTATCCATTATCCATCATGCCCCCTATTCTAATGGCATGCACTATTTAGGAACCTCCCATTCTAACCAAGGCCTAATACATTAGGTCACCTACATGAGGTTTTACAAGAGTCCTCACAAGAGGACCACTTTGTCCTTGTACCAAACCACTCCATGTCTACCACCTCTTCTTGCAACACAATCTATTCCCCCTCTTCTATAGATACCCTATTATTTGTCCCAAGCACCTCACATGACCTATGGTCCACTACCTCACCATTCATCCAACACCCTTCCTCTATTTTTACCCTATTCATATTCTTATCCCTAAAAAATTAATCTTGACCTCATTGTTACCCATCCCAATCCTATCCTAGCCCCTTCAACTTCATCTTCAATTGACTTGCAACCAATCCTTGATTGAATCACAAATATTGAGCTACAGTTGAGTCATCAAAGGGACTCCACCCCATCATCTACTACTCAAAATTCCACCAACCCTTGGCACCCTCCTCATCCTCCTAGTAACTTTACCTCATTATTTGAACCTTTGTTAGTGTTATTTCACAAGCTATACAATGCACAAGAGATCATCTTTCAAAAAATTTGATCTAAAGACCCTAACAAACCTAAACCAAAATGGTATAAGGAACATCAATTTTAAGTCTATCATCATCAAAAGGATCATAACATAGATGATTGTCAATATTTCAAGTGCCTAGTACAATATTTGCTTGATTGAGAGGACATGAAATCTAACAATCCCCTCTCCCCTCCCACATCATCAATCTTATTGCCAATAATCTAGGATCTTCCAAGTTTACTATATTATCCACATGACCCTCCTATGGCTCCTTTTCTTCCTTAAATTTTCTCTCTTCTCCATCCTACTCAGCCATCTCTCTTCACCCATCCTTCATCATTGAACACCACTTAGCCTATCATTCTTCCACATCGACCATCCCATCCCCCTCTTGTTAATAGCTATTGTTGCATCCACACATACCAAATCACCCCATTGCCTATAACCTCATCGATTGATCTAGATAATATTACCTATCCATGCTCTCATGAACTTGATCAATATTCAAACACTCATTCTTAGACTAAATGTCTATCCAAGAACCTTATCTGAGACTATCATTAACCCTACTCTATTGGGTCAAAATGTAAAATTTCTCTTCTCAATACAAAATTCAATCAAATCCTATTTGGTATGTTTTAGGTCTATCATTGAATGATTATTCATAATCATGCTTCAACAAGTTGATTGAAGTATTGTGAGAACTCCTACAAATGATTGGTTAGCTTACCGCATCAAATACTATCAACAAGTTGTCAACAACAAGGTTCAAATATATTTACCCCTTTCATCATTGAGGCATCTCACATTGATCATAATTCAAGATAATTTAATGTATCTTTCTCAAGTGTCCCTTTGGTTCACTTGCATCCTTTATCAATCAATATTATCATCCATTTGCTCACCAACTCTACCCTAGTTGTTTCTTCCTCCACATTTTATTTCTCCTATTCCTCTTATCTTCTTTTCCTCATCATTTTCCTTACTTCACCCTTATTTTATTTATTATTTATCTCATCCTCCTCAACCTCATTCTAGCTCAGGGTAATTTGTTCTTTTTCAAAACTTCCTTCTCATTTAGGGGCATCACCCTTTCTCAAAAAAAATACAAACACAAAATGACAAAAATCAAAACCACATTCTATCGCCACCTTGCATCCACACATCATTCTCATTGTCATCCTTTTCGTTATATTTGTATTCACTCATCATGCATTTAAACAAAATATTTATCCATTGCATTAAAGCATAGGGCTCATACAATGTTACTTCAATCATTTTTTAGATCTATGCATATGCGTTTCCTAATTTTATTTAGAATAATTAATCCCTGATAGATAAATAGTCATACATATTGTATTCATATGTGTGTCTGGCATTGTATTTATAGCATTTTTTCTCATCATAAACCATGTATTATGCCTTATGTATCTTACCTATAATGTTGTGTGCCTATTATGTATCATTTATCTATAATATCGATTAGTGGTCCACACTGTCAAGATATATTGCCTTCTCATTATCTTCGATTCTTGGGACCTAGAGGTTATTTCGATTATTCAGTTTTACCTAGTGTTACACTCAACTTTTATCAACCATCATTTTTTTCTAAGGATATTAAGGCCTCCCCTAGATAACTAGAGCTCTCTCTTGGACCATGCACAAATCACATATTAAACAAATTTTGAGTTTAGAAACAATGACACCATGCATAACTCTCTCTATAAAGTAAATTGTTTTCCCTGCTCATCCTATCATGCATGTAATCTAAACCTGAGGATAAAATGTGTAAATTTCAACTTAATTTTTTTCTCCTCATGCATTTTAGATGTTTCCATTAAGGTTATAGATGTCTAGCCAGTCATGGGGTACCATCGAATGATTATGGAGATAACCTCCATTGTAACGACCCAAAAAATAAACAAACAAAAAAATACAAAAATAGAAAAAGTTTTTTTTTTTTACTATGGAGAAAGGTACATGAACTCTTCTTGAAACCCTAACCAAACCACTATTTTTCTAAATTCTCGATATTCTAAGTTTTCCTAAAAGCTACATCTCATGAGGTACCCTAACACAAGTATGTTTGTGTAGGCGTATCATGTGTTACTGCAAATAAGTCTCTATTTCCCATCATTCTTTATGAGCTAGACTTATCATCCTCCATCCATCAAAGGTATACACGCATTTCCATGCCATACACAAATCGTCATGTGTAGGCATGCTATGAGTATTGCGAGTTAAGCTATCTATATCATCTCCACAATGAGCTATCTTAACTCAGATGTAGTCTCTCCACAACATAGTCCTTTATCTTCCTAAGGGGGTCTCAATTCCCTTAGATCTCCTATGTTTACCCTAAGTGAGTTCTCAATTCCCTTAGGTCATATTTGAGTTCACCCTAGAACTCTACACTTAGATTTCTAACATAAAGCAATCCAAACAATGATACAACTAGATACCAGATTACTAGAAAATAATCACCAAACATCTATAACACAAACAATATTAACTTTAAAAAGAATCATATACATAACATAAAAAATTACAACCATAAAGTAAAAATACCTTCTTTAATCCAATGAACAATTATTGCATCAGAATTTGCACATTAATTCCTTCTTACTCTAAGGAATATTAAAGCATCTATATTGGGGTGATCTCCCCATATTTCTACTCTATTTTAGCATAGTAAAGCAACATAAAATACAATTACCTATACCTCGCTTCCATTGAACTCCTTGCTTATCCTTGCTTCCCATTGATTATTTTAGGGTAGTAGGGGATCAGGGTACTCATGGTTCAGGATAGGCATGCCTTTAAATGCATCTACTCATTTACTTTGCCAAATTTCAACTATACAAAATCTAAATAAGTTTCCAACCATCTAATGCATAATGGATATCATAAAATATCCTTTACTTTTATCTTCACCTCTCAAATTCCTTTAGAGAGTCATCCAACATGTGCTACTTAGAACAAGGCCTAACTTAATCAGATTCATTCATGCTTTAAAGCGATAAATTCCCATACCTTTAACCTCTAAAACAATCCTATTCTTTTCATTACCTAAATCAAAGCCCCATAACTTCAATCTAAAGAATAAATCCACATATTTTTCCATTCACAAAATCCAATCAAATCATTTACTGTTTAATGCATTAAAATCACAACCCTTTTAATCTTTAAACAAACAATTAATTCATTCCTTAAATCAAAGCCCCATAACTTCAATCTAAGGAACAAATCCACATCCCTTTTAATTCTAAAAGCCCTAAGATAATCATCAAATATCAAAGGTTTCCTTTTAAATTAAAACCCTAAGATAATCATTAAAATCAAAGGTTTTCCTATTTAATCAAATGCCCTTTAATAATCATTAAAATCAAAGGTTTCGTATTTAATCAAATGCCCTTTAATAATCATTAAAATCAAAGGTTTCCTATTTAAACAAATACCCTTTTATTAATCATTAAAATTAAAGGATTCCTATTTAATTAAATGCCCTTTAATAATCATTAAAATCAAAGGTTTCCTATTTAATAAAATGCCCTTTAATAATCATTAAAATCAAAGGTTTCCTATTTAATGAAATCAAAGGTTTCCTATTTAATTAAATGCCCTTTAATAATCATTAAAATTAAAGGTTTCCTATTTAATCAAATTCCCTTCTTCCAAAGCATGATGGTTTCCATAGATGGCACTCCCAAACACAATATCACTTCTTCCCTATATGTGGAGGGCTAACTCACAAATTTGAAACACTTAACAGAGTCTCTAAGCATACCCAGGTGGTTCCCTAAAAGCACAACACCTGAGCTTACATAGGTATCTCTTAAAACACATAGCGTTTAACTTGGACATACGCTCTCCCAAACACACACACATAGTGCTTAGCTTGGACAGACACTCTCCCAAACACACACTGTGTCTAGCTTGGATAGATGCTCTCCCAAACACACACTCACAACATTTAGCTTGGATAGACGCTCTCCCAAACACACACACACACACACACACACACACACACACACACACACACACACACACACACACACACACACAGTTCTTAGCTTGGACAGACACTCTCCTAGACACACACTGCATCTAGCTTGGATAGATGCTCTCCCAAACACACACCCACAACATTTAGCTTGGACATACACTCTCCCAAACACACACACACACACAATGTAACTTGGATAGACACTCTCTAAAAATGTAAACACCGTACAACTTAGGACATACGCTCTCCCAAATACACACACACACTGTTAGCTTGGACATACGCTCTCCCAAACACACATTGTGTCTAGCTTGTACAGATGCTCTCACAAACACACACTGCATTTAGCTTTCAACCAAACAATTTATGGTTTCTAAAAAAACATCAACAGGGCAAAAACGTAGAGCTTTCAACCAAGCAATTTATGGTTTTTAAAAAACATCAACAGAGCAGAAACGTAGAGCTTTCAACCAAGCAATTTATGGTTTCTAAAACACCAATTTTCACCATACAAAGCATGCACTAAAAAAAGGCAGGTTAAATTCTAATACTCCAACCTCAATGCTATTGTGAAATGGGGATCAGTGGAGTCTAGGTCGCTTCTCCTTCACTCACAGTGTGTTCCTCGCCTTTCCTGTCCCTGGTCTGCATTCTCTCCCTTTGCTCCTTTGTCCTCCTCTATCATCATCTCACTTCTTTCTTTTCTTCCTTCTCACACCATACGAGCTTCTTCTCCTAGAGGTGGCCCATATCAAACCTTGAGCCCTCTCCTCAAGCCTCCTCTCCTTCCATTATCCGTCCCTTTCTCTTGCGGAAAGGAACCCTTCGTCCGATGGTTTCCATATTTGGAAGCCTATCAGCCACCCTATATTATTTCATAGCTTACGAGCTATAAGGGAACGAGATATTTACATATTTTATATTATCCTTTTATATATATATATTTTAGAAGTATGGTATTCTTTTAACATATCTCCTTTATTTTAAATATATATCCTTTATTGATAATTATCACCATTAAGATATCTCTTTTATTTATACAATTTCATAATTGTTTTTCAATAAAATAAAAGACATCTTATTTCTTAAATGGATATATGTTTTTTTTTCTTTATTTATTTTAATTAATTAAAGTCTTTCAATGACTTCTCTATTAGCATTAAAATGAATACCTTTAATTAACTAAAACAAAACTCTCATCTATCAAATTAAATGAGGTTTACTAATGAGCTTAATTAAATCAATTATTTAATTGAACTTCATTGATCCTTTTGAATGAATATTTATTTAACATTCAAATTTAATATGCTTTTCTCTATGAAAATGATGCCCTATATTTTCTTTAACAAAACAATTATTTTTATGCATCCACATATATTTGGCAGTTGTTTTTCTATAGCAGTTCCAACATTATGCTACTCCAACCACTATGCAACAAAGAGCAAATAAATTTATAAAGCAACAAAGAGGGAATATTTCCATCGACCATGTCACCTATCTCAGCCAAAGATTTTATGATAGCTACTAGGCTATCAACTAAGGCTCAAGGCGATCAACCATCGATGATTATCCCTTTCGATAATGCATACCTATATGAAGGTATCTATCCATGTTACCTTTGAGTACCTTAATCATCATTTCCCCTAATCTTAGGCACCCTCGTTTCTAGTGGATGCTTCTACCTTCTCCACCCATGAGTATACCGGATCCTGCACACTTGGCAATATATTAGCAATAACATGTCCTTCACAAATCAACTAAACATCATATAGTTGGTACAATTGTTCAAACTAGGTATCACCACACCATAGGTTAATACATTATTCCTTTGTGCAATAAAGTCAACTAAGGAGGGTCATGAAATCCTCTCCCGCTATAATTAAACATCGTCCTTGATGTTTCCAGTTTTTCTTGGTTTTAACAACACTAAAAATAAAAGTTATTACATCACAAAGTTTCAAACATAAAGAGAAAATGTTTTTGCATAACCTCCATTTTATTCCAAGTGGTATTTTTCTTAGAGAATTGGTCCCACTAGACCTTATACTATTTGAGAGTCTGATTTCACAAAGACTTGGAATGAAACTCAAGAATATTCATTGGTAGTACTTCAATGGCCTCCGGGTTTGCCATATACAATTTAGAAACATCCCACACATATTCAGGTTCAGCAACATACTTTCTAAGCAAGGATATGTGGAAGGTGTCATGGATTTTGGATAGATTAGGTGGTAATGCAAGTCGGTATGCAATCGGGTTGATCTTTTCCATGATCTCAAAGGGTCCCACAAAGTGTGGATCCAAATTCATGGATTTGATAGCACTCTTCTTTGACTTAAACCTTAAGAACACCTTATATCCAAAATAATACTCTCTGGGAGTCCTTTTTAGATCTACATAACTCTTTTGCCTATCCACAACTTCTTTAAGCCTTTGCCTAATTTCCTTATAGTGCTCTTCCATTACCCTAACCATTACTAGACCAATCTCAACTTGATCCTCTAGGTTGTCCCAAGACAATGGTGTTCTACACTTCCACCCATACAAGGCATCAAAAGATGTCATTCCTAGAGGAGTGATGTCCATTATTGTAGGTAAACTCTACCAAAGGTAGACAATCTTCCCAATGAGATTTATGATCCATGGAGTACATGTGAAGCATGTCTTCCAAAACTTGGTTTACCCTCTCCGTTTGGCCATCCATTTTAGGGTGGTATGCTAAACTCATATTCAATTCACCCAAAAATGGTATTTCTCTCAAAGCATTACCTGAAATAGACCTTGTTGAGCAAAATTCATTGCATACTTAGGCAAAAGTTTGGTAAAAAAATTAATGTGGCAAAAATGCCAACATTTTTGGTGTCTCGAGGGGTTTTCAGCTCGCCTAAATGCAATGAATCCTAGGGCCTTTATCCATTGGGCTTAGAATTACCATCGTTGATTATATCAGATTGTCTACTACTTGCACCAATATCTTCCTGCCCTTTAAGATGTGAATATGTAATGTTGCATACTATGATGGCTTCGGACCAAGCATCGATACTGATCACCTGACGAGTCAGGAGTGTATCAACAATGTACCAAAAGATTTGTACCTACTCAAGATCAATGTAGTTGGCCCTCTAGCTGAGCTCCTTTAAACCAGACTCGATGTGAGTAATATTCTTCATCAATGGTAGCACATGCTCTTCGATGATGGGCTCTTCCCAGTCATCAATATATGAAGTGTCATTTTTAAAAATAGCCCATACCGCATCCGGTATTTTTTTGCTAGAATATTCCCTTGATCATTAGTGAAACTAGGGAAACCATTGCTTTTTATAGTCTCAAAATAGATCAACAAAATGCACCTTTCTTGCTCAAAATTATCTAGTAGCTTTTGGGCTTCCTTGACCAGATCCAACCTAGAAAAATAAGTGTGCAATGTTATATTGGCATTTACCCAAACTCGGATCATGTCGCTCATTGGACCAAAATTGAACTCTATTTTAGCCATTGTTTGGATCTTCATCATCATTTACAATTTTGATTCGAGGTCCTCTTTCGAATACTCCACTACATGCAAGTCATGTGAAACAACTTGTTGCACCTCTTGAAGGAACATGAGAACCAATCTTGCTTTTGACGCCATTATTGAACAATCAATAAGCATATGACTGCGAGCCTTATTGAATTTTTTATTTTTGAGAGCTACTGATTGTATTACCTTGTCTTCCAAATGATCTTGCAAACTCTAAATTTAGTCCTTCAAGGCTTGGACTTATTGCTCTACTTCTTTCCATGCTGCTTGATGTTGTTCGACCTCCTGCTTGTATCCTTCAATTTCACCCTCTAGGCTTATCACTTTATTTTGCCATCACTAAAATTTTTATTATGCAGTGTCCAATTGGACCTTCTACTCAACTAAAGCATCTTCTAGTTCTACTATCTTCGCTTTAGCCTGGAAGAAAGGATCCTTGAAATTTTCACCATGCAAGTAGATCTAACTCATCTCCACCTGTATGTTACCCATTTCCTCATTCGTATCGATTTTGTGAGGTCCTCAATGATAATCTGATATGAATAATCATTCGATGTCATTTCTCCTTGGAGTTTCTAAACCTAAGGGATCGTCTTCACAGTGTGCACCTCCATAGACTTTGGATTAAAAGTCACCTTCTTCACTGTCTTAGTCAGGGCTTGCACATCCTTTCGCTTGTGACTTTTCAACCATAACCAGGAACTTTGTCATGCTTGGTTGATCTTCTCTATTATGGGGTGCTCTGGTAGAAGCTCCATCTCTAAAGCCAGTAGCTCCTATGATGTAAAAATTAGGATAAACGAAAAAATCCTACTGAGGGTTTGGCTCAACAAAGGGAGCAAAAGTGGAAGGTGCTACAGTTACACTTACCCTTAGAGGGGCTTGTGTACTTATAGTGATAATGGGGTTGATAGGGATGGAATAAAAAATGGAGGATAATGAAAAGGAAAATGGATTAGGGGCGGATGCAAATGAACTAAAATATAGAGGAATGTGAGGAATAGAGGAAATAGGAGGAGCACTGGTAACCTATGACTATGAAATGGAGAGGGAAGCAGAAGAGATGGGTATGGCAAATGGAAGTAAAGTGAAAGCAAAAGTTACATGCGGTGAGGTAGTGGTCACCAGATGCTTATTATTGATAGAATAAGAAAGGAAATGTGTACCTACAGGCTCCAACATATTTTGAGTCGATGACTAAAAAACACAAGCTTATACTGAGAGGGGGGTGAACAATATAAGACCACTTTTTACTTTTTCTTTTCTAATCAATATTATGTAATGTATCAATAGCAATATCAATAGCAGTAGTCGAAGTAATGCATAAATAACCACATACAATAGAGACACTAATTTAATGTGGTTCACCCAATGTGGGCTACTCCACGGAGAAAATATTTCACTAAAATTTTCTCAACAAATCTCTTGGAAAACCTTTTCCTATTACAATATTTATGGACCTATGTCCAAAGGAGACACCAATCCCCTAATCAATTTTGTGGATATCTATCCACAGGAGACACAAATATCCTCAACCGGTTTGTGGATCTCTATCCACATGAGAACTCCTTTCTCCTCTACTCTGGATGGTGATCTTATAGAAGAATTGTTGCATCTACTACACTAGCTAATGGATCTCTATCCACTAAAAAATCATATCCTCACTCAAAATACCTATCCTCATTACTCTGGCTAATGGACCTTTATCCATTGAAGACTATCGTCCTCTATACTCTGTCACCTCCAAAGCTTACTCTCAGCTCTATCTTAAATATGTACTAAACATGATCCTTCGATCTAGCACAAATCTTCTCAATATCTATCTCTGGTCTGGAACAAACCTATCCTCAAATTTGCACCAAACTCTATCCTTAAATCTGTACTAAATATAGTCCTTTGGTCTAGCATAAATCTGCTCAATCTCTGTCCTCAAATTTGCACTAAACACAGTCCTTTGGTCTAGCACAAATCTGCTCAATCTCTATCCTCAAGCCTTAACACAAAGCTTGACTCAATCACAAATCAACTCTACTGGATCTGCCCCAAACCTTAACCCAAGGTTTGAACAAATCAATCAATCAAATCTGCTCTCAAGTCTTCTCAAAGACTTGTCTCAAATCTATCCACAAGTCCTCTCAAGGACTTATCCAATATGTTCTCAATATCTATCCTCAAATATGTATTGTAAGCTTCCACAAAATCTCATACCAATATATCCACAAGTCTTCTCCAAGACTTACCTCAAATCTGCTCAAAAATTCCTCACTAGAACTTGTCCAATCTTCTCAACAAGTCCTCACAAAGACTTACCTCAAATATGCTCAACAAGTCCTCACTAGAACTTGTCCAATCTGCTCAACAGGTCTTCACCAAGTCTTACCTCAAATATGCTCAATAGGTCCTCACTAGAACTTGTCTAATCTGCTCAACAAGTCTTCACCAAGACTTACCTCAAATATGCTCAACAAGTCCTCACTAGAACTTGTCCAATCTCATAGAAACATATAGAGAATTGTTAGAGACTCAATATACTTCACACTCACAACAATGCTCAATAACTTTCAATATCTCTTTTTATCACAAAAATATATAGATAATTGTTAGACTCAATATGTTTCCCACTCACAAACACTCAATCACTTCCAACCTCTTTCTCAAATCAATTCAGAATATAGAAAAAATTGTTTCACATAATTTAGAACTATCACTTCAACACTTCCACTTGACTAGGCTCAATCAACTCCACTCAATCAATCACTCAATGAAACACTCCTTGCTTACAAACCCTAGTCTAAGCATATGAATACTCACTCAATTATTTCCAACAATGCTTCACATAACAATGATACTCATGTTCTTGTACAAACCCTAGTTTCAAGATAGTTCTCAACTTCACATAACAATAATACTTATGATCTTGCACAAAATCTAACCATACACATGAAGGCTCGCTCAATATTTCAAAAAATGCTTATCAAACAAGGTTTCTATCATCAACCTTTATTCCAAAAAATCCTTTAACAATCAAACTCAACAATGCTTACCAAACAATCCTTTTCACTCCAACTTAGCATTCACAACATCCAATCCAACAATATTTTTCTCACAAGGAATATTTACCCATACCTTTTATTTTTATGGAGATATGTCTTCAAAACCTATCTTAATCACAATAAAAAATTCTTTACCAACACTAGGGTTAGGTTACCACAACCTCTCTCAATATCTCCACAAAATAATTTTCTCAAATATTATTTTCATACAAAATAAAAAATCCTTTTGTACACCTTATAATCTCCAAACTCACAATATTAAATTTTTAAATTTCACCACAACACTACAATTAACAAGTATAACAAAGTCCTTATACACCTTATAATCTCCAAACTCACAATTTTAATTCAACAATTTCATCATAACACAACACTTAATACCATGCATAGCAAAGTCCTTATAATCTTCAAGCACCCAAAATTAAAATTAAAATATTTTAATTTTTCTTTTCCTTATAACTCCCCTAAGCTCTTAACATCCACTATAATCTCAAAGCACTCAAATTTCAACACCAAAAATTGAATAACATACCTCTTGTTTGTCTTGCCCACTAAAAGACTTTGATGTATTTGGCCACATGACTTATGCTCCCCCAACACCTTAGCTCCAAGCTAGACTATCAAGTGGTCTATGCACCCACGTGAAACTCAATGTGCATGTTGTCCAACTTAATCCTGTTGCCTCATGAAGTGCCAAGCAAAACGAACAGTGGGTGCTTCCTCCAAAACGTTGATCGTGTGGATCGAACAATGTTCTTCTCCAAGAAAACCCTAACACATTCCCAAATATTGTCTACGCTACCGTCGTCGGTGGAAGGTCAACCCAATGCGTAGTCCTTGTTGTTTTCATTTCCCTCAAAGCACATTAAATTCAATTTGTCCTCTTCTCTAACACAGTGCACGATATTCACATTCACATTTGAAGGTGTGATAATTGGAAGACTTAGGAAATAGAAAATATTTCCTATATAAATACTTAATCACCTTTTGATTTCTCACGTTGAGCCTTTTTTTAAATTTTAAAATTCGAATTTAATTTATTTAAATATTAAATTAAAACCTTTGCCTTTTTTATTAATTTAAATTAAAATTTTAATCAAAGATTAAAATATTTTAATTTAAATTAAACCTTTGAAAATTGCTCATAGGTCTTTTTTATTTGGACTCCATTTCTCTTCACCTTTTTATTTGGCTCGGAATATTATAATAATAAAATATTATTATTTAATTCAAGCTTGCTTCTCCTTTCTAGGGTTTTCAACCTTTGGGCCCTTTTTAGGCATATAATATTAAAAATAAATATTATATCCTATCCCTTTACAAAACCTTATTTCTTTTGGAAAAACCACTTGATGTCCTTAATGATGACGACATTAAACCAATATTTCTAACATCAATGACAACAAAACCACTTAAAATTTCCAACATTGACGAAGGCTGCTACACTACTATTTCTTTCTCTTCCTTATATTTCACTTCCTCTACTTTAAGATATACCAACATCACCATCTGGATTGGTTGTCCTTGTTGAGTCGAAGATGGTGCATCCTTAAAACTAGTATGCTCAATTGTAAGTGAAGAAAGAGGGTTTGTGCTAGGAGCAAAAATTGCACCACTTCTAGACCTCTTTACAATAATAGGGAAAGATAGCTTTATACTTGCACTCCTCTTTCCAAATGAAATCTGTTCTTCGGGTGACAAGTGTTCCTCTTCTTCAAAATTGGATCCTTTTCAACCAATGACTTATCTTCTCTGGTCATGATCTCTTCATGTTCAGGACTTGAATACTTCAAGGCACCAAGTTAGTGAAAGAGATGGGCTGGTACTTATCACAATGCTCATCATAAATGTGTGAAAATACTTTTTCCATAACCAATAAGTAAGCTAACCTAGGATTCCCTCGGTGAACCCTCATGATCCACCAGTTTGTGATCTTCTCATTAGACCATTTGGGCAATTTAGATTTTACTTGATTAAACAAACCCTTAGGAGGAACCTGCTTCAAATGATTTGTAGGATCATACTCAAATTCATTTTTTTAGAAATCGTGCCAAGGAGGGAGAAATATCATATTTTCAACATGCCACTCAAGGTCACATTCCTTGGGATTGTTCCTCTGTTGCAAGATGTCTTCTTTGGGGTAGCAATGAAAATTCTTAGCCTTGATAAACTTTCAAAAAAATTCCTAAAGGGTCGTATCGCCATCACTAGGGAAGCTCAATTAACTTGAAGTCGTACAATGTTTCAGCAATCAACTTGTTCTGCTTGTATTAAATCACTTCAATGTTGCCAAAGCAAAAATGTATGGTACACATAGCTCTCTTTCCCATGCTTGACCCATATGTGTCATTGGTGAAGTCATTCTGCCAAGCTACTTCCAATGCAAAAAGATGCTCTATGGTAAAATACAGCAAAAGGAAAGGCTTGTCGAAGAAACCAAAAATTCTAACAACAATTCCTTGCCTCGGCAAAAATATGTCACCTTTCTCTTTTCTAACAATCTCCTCCTTCATCACTTTCGGCACTCTATCACACGTGTCGTAAATGAGTTCAAGGGCGGGTCCCAAAAAAATTTGATTAAAATTATAATAGGATTCCTTCTTTGAAAAATTTTGAGTCCATGAGTAAACCGATAATATTCATATAATAAAAGAAATACCAAACAAAAAAATAGCAATGCCTAAAGGTGACATCTTCCCCGGTCTGCACTTTCGCCAGTTGAGTGTGCATCCTTCAAGCTATAAAATTTGCCCAATCAAAGAAAATTGGATTTGTGTTTGCCTTCATGGAAATCAAAGCATAAAACTCAACATGTGAAATACATTATGTAAGGGATGCCTACCACTTATGTATTGTGGAGTCTGTGGATAATCTAACAATCCATGCCAACATCAAATACAAGTCTGGGCTCTTAAAATCTTTCAATAGCTTCAGCAAAGTTGGTAGTTCTTCAAACTAAGGTGTTTTAAGCAATTGATTTTCCATGAACTGTCGCATAGGCACTATGGACTGATATCTTTCCTCCTATTATGTAAGATTGACCTTAAAAATAACTTCAAAAGGAGGTATCATACCACAAGAAAAAGCTTATCTAACATATTTGGTCGAAATGCTAAACATCCTATCTTTGTGGGCATTTTGAACGAATCTTGAGAAGAGTCATAAAACTATGTAATTGCCCACACCAACTCTAGACATGCATGCACCAGCATACAAAGATACCAGAAAACATGAGAATAAAATATTGTGGTGTGTGAACTTTTGGTCGATACCTTTTGAAGGGAAAATTCGACATCCTATCGCAATTTATCCATGCCTTTGTTCATGATTACGTAATTGTTCATTTCTACCAATCGGTCATAGTAAGACACCAATTATTCTTCTTCATCCCTTTTGGCTTTTCACTTTTCCTTCGTCAACCTTCTTTTAGACCTTCTCTTTCTTAGCTTCTATGGACTTCCTTGCCATCTTTGACTTCGAGCAGTGATTTTGCAAATAGGTGTTCTACAATTGTTCGTGTGTTCATTCAACTGAACTGTTCACCCTTTTATAGCTTTCGATCACACCTACTAAATTTAATGCATGCGATGCACCTATTGAATTTGAGATGAATGTATGCCTAGGTTTTGGGACGTATCACACTCTCATGATTTCAACTATTTCACCCATATATTTTTTGAGTGTCATGATAGGTTGCTTTATTTTTTTCTTTTTGGGGTGCTCAACCTGTCATTAAAGACTATCCTCAGAAATCGTGGTTACCTGCTTTTTCGCCTTGAACTATGTGATAGGTGCTTTTTTCGTTGATGTGGAGCACTAAAAATATTTTTTTCTAACTTCGCTGGTGAAAAAGCCATGCATTTGGGAGTTTCATTGATAAAATAAGGCAAAAAAAACCCTTTCACTCACTTAGATGCTAAAAATAGCTTTCACCAACTCGAGCACCCGAAATAACAAAAATACTCTTCGATGGCGCAAATATGAATTTTGCTCCAAAAAAGCAAGATATTCATGGGCGAAATCCTTTTTTGAGCGAAGTCATTTTTATTTTAGCAAGTGTCTTCGCTAACTTGAGTGTCTCTTAACTCCATGCACCAAAAAAACAAAAAATTTTAAAACATGCATGTGTTTTCGTTGATTTTAGGCACCGAAAATACATTTTGATGTCTTCGCTGCCGAAAAGCACTTTCGAGCAAAATCTCCAACTTGGGTTTTTTTTTTTATCAAGGGAGAAGCAAAGAAGATTTTCGCTGGCAAAAATGTTTAGCAAAAATCATTTTCAGAGTGAAGAATATTTTCGCTGGCAAAAATGATTAGCGAAAATAATTTTTGGAGCAAAGAATATTTTTCCTAGCAAAGTGAAAATCATTTTTAGTGTGAAGAAGATTTGTTTTGGCAAAGCGAAAATCATTTTCAGAGTGAAGAATATTTTCACTGGCAAAAATGATTAGCAAAAATCATTTTTAGAGAGAAGAATATTTTCTTTGGCAAAATTGATTAGCAAAAATCATTTTCGGAGTGAAGAAGATTTTCGCTGGCAAAAATGATTAGCAAAAATCATTTTCGCAGTGAAGAAGATTTTCGCTGGCAAAAATGATTAGCAAAAATAATTTTTGGAGCAAAGGAGATTTTCACTGGCGAAAATGATTAACTAAAATCATTTTCGAAGTGAAGAATATTTTTGCTCGAAGCGAAGAAGATTTTTGCTAGCAAAAATGATTAGCGAAAAGCATTTTTGGAGTGAAGATGATTTTCGCTAGCGAAAATGATTAGCGAAAATTATTTTTGGAGTGAAGAAGACTTTTGTTGGCAAAGTGAAAATCATTTTCAGAGTGAAGAAGATTTTCGCTAGCGAAAATGATTAGCAAAAGTTATTTTCAGAGTGAAGAAGATTTTTGCTGGCAAAAATCATTAGCAAAAATCTTTTTTGGAGCGAAGAAGATTTTCGTTGGTGAAAATGATTAGCTAAAATAATTTTCAGAGCGAAGAATATTTTCATTGGCGAAAATCATTTTCGGAGCAAAGAATATTTTCGCTGGCAAAAATTATTTTCGCTAGTGAAAATCATTGACTTTTGCTCCCCTTTTTTTTAATCCAAATGATAGACTATATACATATTTACAACTTGGATGTTCCCACATTTCTTTACCGATAATAGGCCTTCAGATGAAGACCATTGACTGGAATCGGCAGAACACGACCTTCCATGTCCTGCAAATAGAACGAATTAACTTGATTACTATTGACGATCTGGAAGGGACCTTCCCATATTACCTCGAATTTATGATGATTTCTCGGCTTGGCCTTATTTTCATTCCATTTCAACACAAGATCACCAACACTAAAGGCTTTTTCTGAAGTCTTCTTATTGAACCAGTTCTTAGTCACCTGGATATGCTTCATGAAAGCATTATACGCTTTCTCTCTTTCCTCTTCCAACTGCAAGAGTTGAGACAACCTTGTACTCATAGGATCAAACTCCCCCTCTTCACTGTCAAGCAAGTGCAAATATTGGAGCACCGAAAACTCTATATGGATAGGCAAAACCGCTTCTTTTCCATACACCAAAGAGTATGGAGATGTTTTGATAGACTTCTTAATTGAGATGCGATCAACCCATAGAGCTTGATTCAGGAGCAAATGCCAACTTTTTTTTTCTCAGCCAATCCATTTCCCTATGGGTAATAGTTGGATGAAGTCTTCAAATATATTTTGTACTTGCTTGCAAATTCATTAATTTTGGCTCCAATGAATGGAGTCCCATTATCTATCACAATGGCATATGGTACACCAAAGCGCGTTATCAACCCCTCTAGGAAAGAAATGACAACTTCTTGATCTGCTTTCTTAGTTGGCACTGCTTCTGCCCACCGGGTGAAATAGTCAATGGTTGTTAAGATATATTTATGCCCAACAGATGAATTAGGGTCAATAACCCCAATAAAATCTAAGCCCCATTGTTGAAATGGTGCTTCTACTTGAATTGGGTGAAGCGGCAAGGAAGCATTTCTGCTTCGACCAACATATCTTTGGCATTTGTCACAACTTTGGCTAACCTTGAATGCATCAAAAAAGAGAGTAGGCCAATAATAACCCACCTTTATGATTTTTAGAGCCATGGGTCTACCTACATAATGTCCTCCTGATAATCTAGAATGGAATTCTTCTAGGATCTTCTATTTCTCTGACTCTTTGACACATCTCAGAAGCACTCCATCAATGTTCTTGTAGAATAGCCCATTTGTCAACATGACATATCTGTAGGCTTGCAGCCTAAACCTTCTTCTTTGCGAAGCATTAATATGAGAAGGACACCTTCTTGTATTGAAGTATTCGACAAGGTCTTCTATCCAATATCGGTTAATTATGGGCTGATTAGTAAGATTACTTTCTTGCACTGGACCTTCAAACTGGCACGCTATTGTTTCAGAAGCAGCACTCCTCGCAAGCTCTTGACACAGTGCTCGACCATGAACCAACTTGGTTGGCTAAATCTCGATATCATATTCTTGGATCTTGGAGACCCAACCAACTCTCTTATCTCCAAGTTCTCCCTGGATAATGAAACTTCGGACATCAGGATGTACAACATGAACTATCATTTTTCTCTATGAAATAAAATGTCAAAACTTCTTCAGATATTTCATCACTGCATACACTTGCTTCTCAATGAAGTTATATTTTTCTTCATGTGGTTGAATCACTTGACTCAGGAATGCAATAGGTCATTCATTTCCATCTTCTCCCTTCTGTGTAAGGACAACCACATAACTTTCTTGCTCATCGATAGCATAAAGGATGAAATCCTTAGAATAATCAAGATTCACCAAGATGGGAGCCTGAGCAATCCTCTCCTTAATCTCTTTGAATGCTTCTTTTCTTTTCTCCATCCATTTGAACTCAACATTCTTTTTCAGGAGTTCAGTCATTGGCTTCACTACTTGAGCAAAGTCTACAATAAACTTCCTAACAAAGTTGATTTGGTCAAAGAAATATTGTAAACTTTTCTTGTTAGTCGATAATGGGAGCTTTAAGAGAGCTTCGGCTCTAGTTGGGTCAACAACTAACCCTTTCTCAAAAATCACATGGCCCAGGAGCTTTCCTTCTTTTACCATGAATATGGACTTCTTCGGGTTGATGGATACCCCAAATTCTCGGCACTTCTCAAATACCTATCATAAATGTAAACCATGTTCCTCCCTTTTATGGGAGAAAACTATCATATCATCCAAATAAATGATAATGATTCGGTTCAGTAACTCACCGAAATCTAGGTCCATTGCTCTCTGAAAGGTTGCTCCAACATTTGAGAGGCCGAAAGGCATTCATTGGTAAGCAAATGTTCCCCACTTTGTGGTGAATGTCATTTTGTATTGGTCTCCATATTTGACCCAGATTTGATTATACCCAAAGAATCCATCTAGTAGAGAAAATATTTGTGCTCCTGCAACCATGTGGAGGATCTGATCTATCTGTGGCAAAGGATAATGGTCCTTTAGAGAAGCTTGATTAAGATTTTGAAAATCAATGCATAAGCGAATATCTCCATTCTTCTTCCACACAGGGACCAAATTTGCTACCCAGGAAGAGTGCTTGATAGGATAAATGATCTTCGCTTCGAGCATCTTCAAGAGTTCTACCTTCATCAGGGTCTCAATTTTGGGGTTGACTGGCCTCTACTTTTGTCTGAAAGGTTTTACTCCTTCCTACAGTTCAATTGTATGTTGGATAACATTCTTGTCATACCCTTTGAGGTCCTGATAACTCCAGGTGATAATGTCTAGGAATTCTTGGCATAGTTCCTTGATTTGCTCGAGTTCTTCAGGTGTGCAATCAGTTCCAACCTTGATTGATTTTCTAGGTTCTAACTACAACTCTTTGTACTCCTTTTCATCCACCTTGATCTTATGCTTTATTGTTCTATCATTTTTATCAAAGAGACTTTCGAGCAAAATCAATCCTTTTGGGATGTGATTATTTTTCAACTGGATCAATCCCTCAGGTTCTTCTTCATCAAATGTTCTCCCTTCAATACTACTAGCTTCATTTATCAGGAAGTTCACAATCTACTCATCATTCTTGAACACTTGCCAATGAATATCCTTATCAGGAATTGAAGGCCTGTAAACAAGCTTCACAGTATTTGGTTTTTGCATCATGTGTTCAGCTAGGGAAAACCTGGCACCAATGGATGCCAAGAGATCGACATGCTTATTTTATTCTCATGAAATTACTTGGATATTTAACATCATGTAGGCTTCAAATATGTCCCAAAATTTGTTGTGATACACCTTCAAATAGTGTTGTTTGGAGACACACTTGTTAGTCACTTGATTGACAATCAACTCTGAATCTCCAAAAATCTAGAGTTGTTTGATCCCGAGTTTCTCTGCTTTCTTCAAACCTAAGCACAATGCTTCATACTCAACAACATTATTTGTACAGCTCCATGTCAGTCGATATGAATATATCTTCTATCTTCTAGAAGGGAAGATGAGGACAATCCCTACTCTGATGCCATTTTTACATCTTGCACCATCGAAGAAGAGTTTCCACAACTGATCTGAGATAGGATCTCCATCATTGGATACCTTCACTTCCACCTTGTCAAGCTTGGTAATGGCATAGCAACCAATCTCAATTTCAATCATTGCATTGAAGTCATTCATGGAGAATTCATCTTCAATGCGAAGTTCACCCAGAGCTTCTTCCATTAAATCTAACTCTTCCATCTCTTCGATCATCAAGTTAGCAGAATCCATGCACTTTTCTTCATCCTCGATCCTTTCTATATGAAAGGTGGAAGGTTTCTCATTGTAGATCTGAATTATTTTCCCTTTGAAAGGAATTTCTAGATGGGAATAATCTAGAGAAAGATAGCCTCCCATCTTGGTAGTGAATTCTCTCGAGAGGCACATACTAAAGTATGGTTCCAAATCAACCATGACCACCTCCTGGATCATAGTGATTTGAGGTATTTTATGCAACACAATTGGGATATCTTTAATAACACCCACTATTTTCATAGGGGTTCCATCCAACTACAAAACTCTTAGGTTGCTTCTGGTATACTCCATGCCCATGATCTCGCAAACCACTTTTGGCATGACAGTCATCGTAGCACTAGAGTCAATCATGCAGTTATGCACAATCCAACCCTCCATCTTGAGAGATAAGTAAAATGGTGGTGGTCTATTCTTTCTAGTAGCTAAAGTTGTAAGCGTTTGAGCTAACATAGTCTGAGTAGGATTTTTCTTTTTACCTTTAATAGACTTTAGATATTCTTGCAACAAATCAACTTGTCCAGGCAATTGCAAAGCATCATAGAGACTAACCTTGGTAGGAATTTTCTTTAATTCTTCAACAATGTTGTACATGGATGAACTAGATTCTCTTCCTTCATTAGCAGCCTCATACTTGCTCCGATATTGTTGTATGGCTTCCACCCTCTAACGCTTGGTCAAATATGGGTATTTAAGGTATTCTTTTTCCTGTTCCTTCATCTCAACTTGCATTTGTGAAGTTGATACCTTCGCTTGAGAGATTCTTTCTTTTTCTTGTGTGGGCAAGAGATATTTTAAGAGAATAGGTTCTTTCGACTTAGGTGTTGAGCTAGGTGCCTTCACCTGTGCTTGTCTCTTTTCATTCTGCACCTTCGGCTCAGTAGGTATCTTCAGTGGCTCCATCTCAGCTGGGTCCACTATGATCAGATTTTTTCCAGCTCTCATGAGAACTAAAACTTGTTCTATGGAAGGGATCATAAAGTTATGATCAACTTCTCTAATCATGTTGATCTGACCATCGGAAGAGCTATCTGCCAATGTTTGCACATAGTTCAGATGAACCATGCAAGTTTCTTCACCATGCAGATCATTGCAGGTAGAACACCAATACATTTTGTCTGATGGGCCAACTTCTTCATTTGTCAACATGGTTGCATTCCTTTTAAGAATCTTGTTGGTTAAAGTTGCTTGCTCTGGTGATTGGTGGAGGTTGAAATCTCCTAGGCTGGAAACTTCTCTCAACTTGTCTTTTCTTTAGGGTTGTGATCTCATTTGTCATCGTTCTCATTGTTGAGTGCATTGATTGCATCTCTTGCAACATCTTCATTTGAGGATCAAGATTTGAGGGTGTTGGAGGAGCTGGTAATGGTAGTGGTACTAGCAGAGATGGTAATGTTAGGAATGGAACTGGAGTGGGCAGTTGTGGAATGGAAGGGGTAGGCAATTGTGGGATAGAAACTATCGAGGTTTGAGAGGAACTAGGATTCCATGAAGGAACTGGATACATGGGGGACATTGGTAAAGACTGAGAAGATGCATTGGGATATAAATGTTGTGGGAGATCAGGAAAGATCGACATCATCATTTTTGGTGGGAGCTTACCAATAGCAATTAAATCAGCTTCAACCTTTTGCACTTGGGAGTACAAGGCCAAAAATGTATCAACATTGGACTGACGGATGGCCATGCTAATGTCAGAATTAAAGGCCCAAAGATAATAAAATGCAGCTTGTTCAGGAGTCAATCGAAGACCGTCAGGGACTCTCTACCAAGTTTGAGCGAACCTAACATTGAAGTCAATGATTTCCTCCTGTGGATACCTCTGAATATTAGTGAATTGATGCAATAGAGAAAAAGGATCCGCTTGTTCATTGAAGCCTTTTATCATTAACTCAGCCAATTGGTCCCATGTGGTAATAGTGGTAGGTGGTAAGGACCGGTACCAATAAAGCATCTTCCCTCTGAGAGAGCACAAGCAATCTGACCATGACATCTTCATCTGTGATGCTATGAATAGTTGCCAAAGAAGCCACGTCTTGAACATGCTCATAAGTTATTTTTCTCGTACCATCGTAAGTAGGCAAAGCCTTTAATGCTACTATCGGGATCAGATTCTGAGCTTGCAGATTCAAAGCTCCAGAATGATTCCATGCTGGAAACTATCTTGGTGGATTTTGAGCCATTTGGACCAAAGAATTTGCTTGGGGAGGAAAGCTAGTGGCAGTGCTAGAGGGACTTGAAGGAATGGAAAACACACCAGCTACCTGTGAAGATGTTACAATTGATGGGATAGTCAGAGTGATTAATCTAGGATGCTCTCCCAAGACTTGGGTGTCAAGCTCAAAAAACTCAATAGGATTTTCTGAATTTTTGGCCTTCGATCTTGTGATCATGAAGTAAAGCTTTCACCAACTTCACGTTCGAAGGCTTCTGGGTAAAACTGAGTCGCCAGATGTTCTAATCAAATAGCAAAATATGAACATCAAATCTTAATACTGCTTAAGGTGGACCTTTCGTGTCCCATCGAGCGTGCCAAAAACTGTTGGTCAAGAGTCTGCCCTAGGATAAAATGTATGTATGCGCCCTAGACCCAACCAACATTGAAAGGCTGAAGGAAAGAAATGTCCTTCAGGCCAATCTCCAGAGGGGGTTGGTTCCCTTGCTACTCTAAAACTGGTATAAATATTAGGGAAAGAAATTAACAGAAAGGAAGGGAAATATGGTTGTAAGCCAAAGAGATAATGCGGGGATGAATTAACAACAAGATTAACAACCCAGTTTAAACTAACAACATTCAATAGAAGGATAGAACAAAAACTGAACTTAGATCATATTATAAAGCATGACTTCCAATAGCATTCCAACATTCATTCCCCATTGAAAAACTAAATCCAGACTCAGAATTTAATCCACCAATGATGATATAAATCTAATAGAAATGCAAAGCAGAAAGTATAAACATACATAAAATGATCAGGAACTCAGAGCCAAATAGTCCTTGAATCAAAGCAAATGTTTAAACTGCAAGAGTTTCACAAGCAAATATCCATCCTCTTTTTTACATCAAGTTTCTTAGTATTTATAGAGGATTTCACCTCCAAAATTGAATGATCATTAAATAAAATGATGGCAAGTCAAAGATTGGTCGGTAGTAATTTTCTCCTCGATAGCAACAATGAACCAATCCGGTGGTACATTGGGAAGCAACGAGCAATTTTGGTAGATGGCATATCGGGACTTAACAGGAATCATCGACAAAATTTTCATCTTCATGGCGGTGCCTCAAAAATGAGCATTCACCATAGTGGACGGTGCCTCGAAATCAGCAGGATCACACCAGAGTCAAGAGCGAAGCGAACAACATTTAATTTCGGTAATCTTCTGGTTATCCATCGAATCTGATCTTCATCAACAATAATTCCGAAAACATTAACTTCTTTGCCCCAAAAATTGAATTTGCCAGCCTTGAAATTCCCCCAAAATGATCTTCACTCAAGGTTGTCTAAAATGGACTTTCGCTTGGAGAAAATGGTGAAATGTGTTTTCGCCCAAGCGTGGGCCAAAATGGGCTTTCGCCATGATTTTGCCCACTTTTGCCCATTTTTGCCCAAAAACTGTATTTCGTCATGGTTTGCACCTGAAAAGGATTTTCGTCCCATTTTTTTCCGAAATGGGCTTTCACTGGGATTTTTGCCCAATTTTGCCCGAAATGGGCTTTCGCTAGGTTTTTTGTCGAAAATTGTATTTGGCCATAGTTTCACACGATTTCACCCAAAGATGAATTTCGATGGAAACTTCACCCGAAATAGATTGTCATAGCCAAAAACAAATTTTACCTTAAAATGGTATTTCGCTCAAAGCATTACCCAAAATAGACCTTGCTGAGAAAAACTCATTGCATACTTAGGCAAAATTCTGGCAAAAATTTTAATGTGACAAAAATGCCAACAGGACTAGGTTTGTGACAGGAAAAAATAATATCTAATAATTGGTAGGGACTTATAGAATCAGTAATAATGAAGGACTGAATGACAAAAGGAAATTTATAATAGAGAATCGATGTAGTCATTGTGGTAGATATGGACATAAGATATAGAGATGTTGGAATATCCATAGTTGTGAAATTTATGGACATAATCACTCACAAATATTTTGTCTACAAAAAAGAAAAGATAGACTACAAATTAAAAATTAATTGTGGATGGATAAACATGAATGAATTGGATAAGATAAAATAAATGTTGTATGGTTTCTACATTAAGAAACCAAGTATGATCAAATTTTACTAAGAATATTGTTAGTTTTATCATAAAAAAATAAATTATTATGACCCAAGCATAGCTTGGAAGATGGCCTATAGTGAAAGCATCTATAGTGATGATCCTACAGATATGATGATCTTATGAATATTCTAGTGGATGACCCAAAGACAATGATAATCTAGAGGTAACCCAAAGGTAGAGTTCTAGAGGCAATGACCCAGAGGTAAAGACCCAAAGGTAGATCTAGTGGCAGTGACCTAGAGGCAATGACCCAGAGGCAACTCAAATACATTGATTCAAAGGTAGACACAGATAATTTATAGAGGAAGACCTAATGAAGGTTATATATATCCAACCATGCTAGAGTTAGAGCTGAATATTAAAGAGAAATAAGAATAAAAAAATTATGGAAAAAGCCTTCCTACCAAATAATTTAATACGAGGAGGAGTTGGAAGTATTACATTATTTTTCCCCCTTGTAATATTAGTTTTGTAGATGATTTATATTTTATATAATGTATGTGTCAATATGAGAGAAAGTATAAAGTATCAATATAGAGAATGAAGAGTCACATGATATGTGGTAAGATGAGAGTTTTGTCTTTATGAGAGGAATATGAAAGGTTGCATCTCCTATATGTTTGAGGAGAGAAATAGTTAAAATACTAAAAAGTCATGTAAAATTATATATTAGAGATAAAGCTCCATGAAATGTAATCAATAAGAATCATCTATGTATATTGTGTATATTTGTATTGAGAGATGTTGTTCTAATATTGTGATTTATTGTTAGTTTAATTAATGACATATATTTGATTTTTATTTGATTATGGAAAAGGCTTTCTATTAATTAATCTATCTAGAAAGCTAACAATTAACTCGCAAATAATACCCATTATTTTATTTAGTATTAAGGCATAACCACTTTTGAGTTCAATGTCTCTACAAATGACACTCAATTGGACAAGAGTGGCCAACTTTCCATAATCATATGGGATTCATGACCATAAGAAAATATGTCAACAGTGGTCCCCCACTTTTCCTATACACTCACCTATATAGGACAATTTGACCAAGGCATAGGGGTTATCCTTTAATATCCATAGTACTTAAAGGAGGATTTCCATTCCCTAACCCTACATAAGTCTATCTATGTAGGATTAATATGGCATAATGTTTTGATGATTAGTTAGCATCATGAGCTAACTAATACCATTACCACTCACCTAGTAATGATTGTGGTTATGCTTACATCATTGCAAGTGCCACCACTATATTTCCTTGTGAATGATCCAGTGGATTGTCCCATACCAATTCATGATTAAGATTTCTAAGCCTTGTTTCTAGGAATACATCCAAGCCTCATCACTAGGACTACCCAATACTCACTGCTTTGGCCCATCCAATCCTCACTACCTAGGGTGTATCATTCACAATTACCTAGTTGATTGTCTGACCACAATTCAACTAGGATTGGGTACATCTTGATACAAGGGGATTTCTAATATGGCTCTAATAACATGCTTAAAAATAAACCCCCTTTCAATCCAAGGGCTCCATTAACATTTATAATTGTCTCATTAAAGAAATATAGTGCTATATTAAAACATACTCAAATTAAACATAGCGTATTGAAAGAGACTAAATAATTTAGGTACTTCATTTCAATCAATCACATGAAAGAGTAAAACCACATCTAGGAGAATCCTAGCCATAATCCATCAATTATATTCTATCAATATCTTCGATAGCACAACTTTTCCATTTGCAAATCATGATTCATTTCCAAGGAACTTTAGCATAAGAAAATATTATTTCATCTTTCATTTTTTGAATAGAAATTAAGATAATAACAAAATGTTTACAAAACATTTATTCCTTCTTCATAATCATGATACTCATAATAATATTCATCCCAAAATATTACATTTCAACATTTTAAATACATAAATGATCTCTAGTCTCACCTTTTCCTCAAGGTCTTCCACTTGTTAGATATTCTCCAATAAACATTGAATGTAAGTTTAGGGATCAAAACAACTCTTACATGCATATGCAAGCCTAACATGCACTATGCAAGAAAATATATAACAATGTAAGCAAATGCATCATGCAAGGCAATTATTAATCAAGAACATTGAGAGAAACCCATACTTTTCTCATGAATTCCTTAGCTACTCGAGCCTCATCTTTTTTTTTTTTGAAAAATTTACTATTCAAAAATTCAAACAATAAATTCTAATTAAGATATACTCAATTTCTTTCTTCATTCTTAAACCCATTTATAACCCTTGTATTTAGTCAAAATTTATGGAATCCTTCAACATTAATCAATAGTTCCAACCCTACAACTTAATATCTTTTGATTAATAGATACAATATTAAATCAGTATTATAAAGGCAAAAGTCTTTCTTATAAAAAGTTCCATTCCAATAACTTCAATAAAAATACTGATAAAAAATATTAATATTGATACATAGTAAAAATGTATTCAATATTCATTAATAATTCCATGTATATACTTATTAAAGCTATTAATTACTTAGAAGTTTTTATATTCAAATAAACATAATGTTTCATCTTTGACATACAATTTTTAATGGACATTACCAAATCTTAATATTATCCTTGGGCAAATAATAATGACACAGTTAACCCACATTGTCAGCTCATTCTTTTCCTATGATCGATTAGGGTTTTAGGCAGCCAAGGCTTATAAACATGGTAACTCCAAGGGTCAACTGTTAAAGGTGCTAATGCATGTATATCTCAAGATGACAACTTGCATCTTATCACTCTGATAGTGGTGCTTCCTTATTTCCTTGTTCTTTAGATTACTCTAAACCATTCTAAAATACATAGATAAACCCATACATAGGAGCCCATAATATTTTAAACAACTTTGAAGGAAGGATTTTTTTTTTTAAAGCGAAAAACTCCTTGTGGAGCCACCTTGGTCTGAGAGACCATGAACAGGGGGTTCTACACCATCAAAGTCACCCAGGGGTCACACCCGACCCTGCCCACACCAACATTATCAATTGGATTTTGGATACCCAATTCAGCTTTTTGGTAGGGTGGAGATTTGAACCTGGGACCTCCCTTGGAGGATTGCCCTCTCCTCTCCAACTCACCTACAACACCCGGGTTTGAAGAAAGGATTTTGTTATTAGAAAATAATGGTTATTAAAAAATATTTATGGCGATGATAGTGACCCATAAACAATGGTAGATAATACTCTCTTCTTCTATCTTCTAATGCTAATGAAATGAAACTATAGTGAACATGGACTGTAGAGTGTCATGTTAAAGGATACTAGAAGGTAGATGATATTAACAAGGTTGGCAATAGTGAAAGTGACAAAGGCACCAAAGACTAACTTCAAGGTGCTAACAAAATAGTTACAATATCATCGATTAGCAAAGGTGGTGAATTCTCCTCACACTCACCTTGTTCTTTCAATATTTTGTTGGTTTTGTATGGATCCTTATGAGCAATGACTTATACTAGAATGACTAAGGTATCATAGGCTAAAACTTGAAAACAAGTTTCTTATGCGGTGAAAGCAAAACCAACCAATCCAAACCATAAGCACCACCAAAACTCTATAGGCTTGATAATTTAAAAGAAATAATAGATTGCCATAATCTAGGGCTTCCTAGAGTTTAAAAATGATATTCACATCTACCCCTAAAACATAAGCAATTACAACAACAATTAGCAATATGTATAGCTATGTATGCTATGCAAATAAATAAATCATCAAAAGTAGTAATACACTTAGCATATATATATATATATATATATATATATATATATATATATATAATTTTTAGCATATCAATCATAAAAAGCATTCATCTTTCAAAGGGAAACCAAGAGGACAAATACCTCTACAATATCTACTCCAGGTAATTCTTCCCTTCTCAAACCTTCACCCTCCATATCTTCCCTCCATCTAGCCTCCTCAAACTTGGAAATCCCCACAATATATTGTCCAAAGAAACCAAAAAGGAAGATCAAACTAGGAAGTGACTTCTTTCTTGCATGTCATCTTGTTGTGCACAAAGAGTAACATTTTAATTTTACATTACAAAAATATTTTTGACCTTGCCAACTTTTCCAATATTATGAACTTTATTTATTAAATGAACTTCCCTTTAAAGTTTTAACTTATTAAAGCTTACCTCAATTTACTAACACTCCTAGATATAGCTTTACTAATTAAATCACCATCTCATAATTTAATTGATTTTCTAATGGTAGTGTTAATTACTAAAAGTATGATTAAATCAATTACTCACCTCCTAGAATTGATTTAATTAATATCAAATGTTAATATTAACCATTAACATCAATATTAATTTAAGTATTAATTATTAATACCTAACTTGATAAAATTATTAACCAAAAAATTTTCATACTTCAAAACATATGCATGAATGCATCCCAATAATAATTTGTAATTCTAAGATGCAATTAATAATATGCACAAACAATGTTTTTTCTTGAGCAGGAGGCTTTACGATAATTGCATTGTTATCACCCACCTATGAAGGATATCTTATGCATAGGGTAAGGGATATTTTGATTTTATATCAACCTCCTTTCCTGATGATGCATTTTAAATCAAACTTATGAAAATGCATCTACATAAGGGTTTTTACCCTTTAGTTGTCTATGAGAATTCATCCATCATTTTTATTTTTCTGTAAACTTTGGTGGTTGTCCCATACCAGTCCACCCATGAGAGTACATGTTCCTACAACCACAAAATTTATTAGCAGTACCATATTCTAAAAATAGCAAAATCTAAATTTGAAAAGCATAACTCTCAACTCATATTGATAGAGCACAAAAGAATCATGCTTTAAATATAAACACATTAGTACATCAATCAAACAACAAGGGTAGTCCTACTACAAGGGTCATTACAATTTCCTTCTCATTAACAAGTATAGGATGATACAAAATCAATAGTTTTATGTTCATAAACAAGATATATTGTTAACTCGATGTCAACAATTTTATAGATGGCTATTGTACCAAATGCTTTCCACCTTAAAAGAATTAAAAAAAGTTTAACAGAATATCGTAACACCTCATATTTAAATAAAATGTCTTATTTGAATGTATTTGTTTTCCATGCTTAATCTACAATGTACTTTAACTATGAATCACAAAATTATATTGTTAAATATCTCCAACTTATAAAATTACTTCAAATAGTGTTGCACAACATCCTTACAAGCATACCTCAACAAATTGTATCTTAAAAATTTACCTGTCATTCTACTTCTACAATAGGCTTCTTAACTTTGACAGCATGCATTCTCTTCCAAAACAAAAAAAAAATAACAATGAAATAAAATATAGAAATTATTTTTTTTACCATCATGAACATGATGACGTATATCCCTCTTCATTTCTCATGATTACAAACCTTGACAATGATAAACTTCAAACTTTGAAAACCTTCCTAAATTGGCCAAGAAATTTTCTTCCTCAAGCAATCATCTTCAACATCTTTGACTCCTACTCTACAACTCTGGCCTGATCTATTAAATTTAGTATCACTTTGATACCAAATAATGTGAACATAGATTGACTATTATAATATTTTAATTGATGTAATAACTATGTATATACAAGCAAGAAAGGAGGTATTCATTATGAACAAATATAACAAACTTGTAGCTAATTACATTAATTTATAATTCCTCATAATATTATAATTAAACATATTTTCTAAATTAGTTTCTCTCTTGATTTGACCAGTTCATTGCTCAACATCTATGAATTTGTCAAGAAGTCATTGTTGATTTCTCTGAGCCACTTGTAATTGCAATTACTTATTCTTGTTAATCATCTTTCTCTACTATTTTTTTCTTTGTTAGTCATTTTGAAAGAATCGTTGATTTTTATACTCTTTTGCATTGCTCTTACAATTTTTCTTTGTTGGACTATAATAAAGGATGGTCTTTCTTCTTCTTCTTAGGGTCATCCCAATCATCATAGTCATCATGGCCTTTCTTTTCCTACAACTCCACCTATGCTTATGGTTTTCTTGAATTTTATGAAACTCTTTCTAGTCTTTTAAGAACCACTCCATAAAGAGGACTAACAGGTAGAACACACTTATTTGAACAAAATTGATAGAGGTTCAACAACTTCAATCATATTATCTTGAATCTATTGTGAGTATAAATTCTTCATGTGAGAAATATCTTCATCAACTCTATCAACATCACTTCCTAAATGACCTCTTCATGAGGATATCTCTTTTGCATTAGTTGATAACTAGGCACTTGAGGATATTTACATAGGTTGTGTTGATATTCCTGATGGGGACTTATCAAAATTATCTCTAAGTATTTCTATTACATATTCTTCCTCTACCTCTTTTAGATCTATTTATTCGTGTTCACTTATGATCTTGATCCACTTTGATAGACCTAGTTGTCTTGTTGCCTGATCCCTAATTCATTCGAATATATTATAATTTCTCAATCATCTTTATCATTTAGTTTTCTAGAGACATTATAATTTTTCAATTATTATAATTTCTCAATCATATTATTATAATTTCTCAATCATCTTTATCATTGATGCTTTAATATGCTTACCAATGCATAATTTATGAAAAGGTTACACCAAATTGAACTTTATAAGGACCATATTGTCAATTGGCTCGATTGGAAGCATCATTAATTGGTTTATATACCTAAACACTTAAATGTCTTAGTATAATATTGTAAATACATATATATATATATATATATAGTTGAATGACCTTCATTACCATTTTTAAAATCCTTATGTTATGATCACTTATGAGATATCTAAATATCTATCTCAAGGAATGAATAATAATGAAATCCTTGAACTGATGTCGATTTTGTGCATAATATTTGGAATAGTAATCAAGTGTTAGAAGTTCTTGATATAATTTTTGGTTTATGCCAATATGGTTGGTGTTTGGGTGTGATCTCATAAATATGCACATGGTATGAAAACATAAAATATCATTATTAACTAAACTATGGAGAGTTATGACAACTCTTGGTAAATTAGTTGAACCCAATCCACTGGTCTCTTATCTACAAATATGAATTTGAGAAAATAAAATATCTAAGGTTTGAAATTTTAGGACTCCTTCTCATTGATCCTATTGAGAACTATGGAGCATGCAATATGCTCTTTAAAATTTACCTTTATGAGTAAAAAAATGGTTTTGTAATTTCTTGTTTTGGTATTTAGTACCCAATTTTTGTGAATGAATTTATGAATAATTTTCTCTTTGCACTCCTAAGTCTCCATTGTCTTTGCTTTTCTTATGACTAAATATCCTAATTTTGGATCACCAAGCCTAAATATTGAAGAGATCACAACTGGTTTAATTATTGTATAACTTTTCCTCTATAGTAAAAGCATTCCCAAATTTTGGATTGAAGTTATTGGTACACTACAAAACCTACTCAAGAAAAATGAAGGCATCTTCTAAGATAGAAACTTTTATGTTCTTTGGATTCCTCAATTTTATATATATTTATCCATTGAGACATCTTCAACAACTACCTCATAAACTCTCATAGTAATTTTTGTGTTTGTTATTTCTAATAATTTAGAATAGAATTTGTTGGTCTCCCTTGTAGCATATATATACTTTATGTATTTGGATAAGGATGAGTCCTCAAATTTTTTTATGTACTCATATAGTCTCCAAATTAGCCTATAAAATAATTTTGAACAACAAACATAGCTAGTGAGTTCTTTAGACAATGTCTCATGCAAACTGCAAGTAAGCAGTGAATCATTAACCTTGTGTATGGCTAGGTTGAAGAGAGTGCAAGTTCATAATGGTTGGTCCACATGATATAGGAAATAAGCATACTATTAGAATATGTGGTGGTTAAGATTCACTTGTTGCCATGTCCAAATTTGTATTATATTATTTATAGATGCACTTTGGGCCTTGGTGCATCTTGTATAGGTGACAATTTTGTAATATTTTTTTTGGTAAGTTAAAATTTCATTAAAAGGGGTTTTGAAAGGGCCCCAAAACCTTATTACAACATGTCACTAGACCACAGGAAATGTCACAGGAAATGTCACTAGAAAGGCTAGAGGAAATACCTAAGGAAAGGCTTAAGGAAAGCCTTCAAGAAAAGTGTGAAAAAAACATGCCCAAAGCGGGAAAAAAGAACATCTCGTCCAACCACAAATTTGAACAGCCCGCAAAGTGGGAAAAGGAAAAGCCAAAAATTTTAAAGTTTGAATACTCTCACCTAGACACAAATTTAAACAACCCATTTAGTGGGAACAAATAAGAAACCCTCCAAATAAGGGAAAATACAAAAATGAACAGTACCATGCATAGTAAAAACTAGATTTTGGTAAGGTAACACTGAAAAACTAGAACTGCTTTACAAAAAACCACCCTGAATAGCAGGATAGAGAAGAGAAACTGTTAAAAAAGGAATATCCCACCCAGGTAAGGATAGGTAACAAGCATGGATTCTATAGAAACCCCAAGGACATCCTAGAACAAAGGCACACAAAAGAGCCCCATCGAAAGGCATGGAAAGGGGTAGACAAATGGATCAGGGACCTCCCACCCCAAGAAGATTATCTACAACACCAGCAAACCAAGGATGAAGAGAGAGGGAAGTAACAGGGAACTGGGATAGAACCAAGGGGAATTTATAGAACAACATCCCATACAGGCCTGAAAATTGGAACAAGTTGGAGATCTCCACAGGCCATGAAATCCCCTTGCATAGAGGTTGAGCTACAAAGATGCCAATAGAAGCAGATGAAGTAGTAGAAGTAGAACCGTAAGCCATGGGAAAGATATGGGTAATTTCCTAGGGAACCCAAAAGGAAGGAGCCACATAGTGAACAAGCTACAATCATTTAGAACAGGTCTATCCAAACCAAAAAAAAATAGTAAGAAACCCTTAACAACCTTCAACACTGCAAATGAATAGCTTCTAGGAACCAGGAAAGGAAGACCAACCAGATCACAATAGAAATCAATGCAGATGCACCTGTTAAAGCCATAAAAAATACTAATAATCCACCAAGAAGTCTACATCCATGAACCCAAAGAGCAGAGTCACATGAATAAGCACATGGTCCTAGCCTTGACCAAAAATATACTGTGCAAAACTACTCAAGAAGCAACTTTCCCAAAGCAATGATCCCCCACACCTAGATAACCACTGAATCCCAACATCAAGTAGAAACCTATAAAAAATAGGAACACACTGAGAGCACCAGGGGAAAAAATCCCTGAAACAACCTAGAAAGCCTAGGGAAGGTCCTAGGGACATCCCAGACCATAGGCATGCAAAGGAATCCTTCAAAAAGTCATGGAAGGGGGAAAACAAAAGGAGAAGTGACCTCCCACCCCAAATATATCATCTACCAAACCAGCCATCCAAGAAGGAAGATCCAGGAAAGTGCCAAGGAACTGGAATAGGACTAAGGAGGGGGAAAGAAGGGAAGCAGAACAGGACTTCCCAAGGAAGTCCCCTGCAGTTCTCCCCTATAGGGCCAGGGAAGTGACAGGATTTAGTGGTTCAATTCCTAAAGTTCAATTCCTCAACCTTGACCTAAATTGATATTGTATTTGGGTATAAATATCCCCTCATACCAACCATTTTATTATCGGTTGAAATGTAATTCTATTTCCTTTAGTGAGATATTTTGGTGTTCATGGACACCCTTTTATAGAATATGTTTCCTTTCTATGAATTATTTCTACATATCTAGGTAACATGTTGATTACATACTTTTTTGGAAACTATTATTAAATTTAAGTACCACAGTGTTTATAAAAATCCATTAATTGATTGTGTGTCTTCACTAATGCATATTCTATGATATATTCTAAGAGCAATGTTGTTAGGATTAGCTAGAAGAAATTTTTATGTTTCTAAGAATTTGTAATAAGGACTTGGACCATGAGGATATCATTGGTTCCAACAATTTTCTTAGGGGATATATTCACTTTCAAGTTCTTATTTCCTCTCTTGATACTCAATCAAGTCTCTTGTTTTTTATTTTTGACCAAATAAATGTCTTATTTTTAGGATTGAGTTTTCTAAGGTTCCTTTAAAACCTCATTTATATTTTAAAGACTTTTTAAAAAAATCCATTTCCTTCTCTTCCAACTTTTGTGATCAAATATTAGCATAAATGAAAGGTCAATATGCAAAACCACTAAAGAAGAAAATAAGAGATTGAACACTTTTTTATAGCCTTTAGATACCAAAAAAGCCATGGGAAAGGTTCCATTAATGGCAAAGACCTTTGATCCACTTGATAAACTTATTGTACTGGTTTGACATTTTTTGTTTCATTGGCCTAAGAGGATGGCCTGATTGGTTATATTTATTAAAATGATTGTGTAGGGGAAACAATGATAAATCCAAATAAAACATTAACATTCTTGGATTCTTTATTATTTTTTGAGGGTCCCAGCTTAACAATTTTTTCATTATACCTCTAGGTACCTATTTCAATGCATAAAAAAGTTTCATTCTTTCCCTTCAAAATGTAAACTTTAAATTTAAATTTTTGGAGCAATATTCCAAGGGGAAAGAGGAAGTGCATGCATGCATCATAATAAATCAATGCTAATAATAGAAGCATGTAAAATATAAATATGTGTTTTGGGGCATAATGTGTGTGACAACCTTGTAAGGGGGAAGGGTTTTTTTCCAAATAATTTCCTTGGCACTTTTGTGTTTACTTTAGCACTCAAGCCCAAGTGGCAAGGGGAGTGTCCCCTAATGCTTAGGATCTTAGAGTTCTAATTTTTACATACCATGCTCTCAATTTTTTTATGAGAATGGTGATGCCACTTCCTTATACAATGACTCAACAAATATGGCATGGCATTATGTGATGATATGACACCATGTGATGATGTAGCACAACATCTTTAAATTTTCAAATACATGGTAACATGGTACCTTGTGATGATGTGGAATCCTACGGTGATAAATCATCCTATGATAATGTTGTAGTTGATGGCATGGTACCTATCAACATGCTTCATAATGATGTCATACCTAATGATGTTACAAGTGGTGTGGCAATCACTAATGTGGCATGTGATGATATTACAAGCATTGGCATGGCATGTACTAACATAGCAAGGATCAATATGTTAGTTTTTGGGCAAAACATTAGTGAATTTCCTACATTCAAATATTATATGGTTACATGGTTAAAAGGATCACTCAGTATTTAACCCGGTGTGCTCTTCTCTGTATCACTGACAAAGATTCCATGAGATTGAATTTCCCCTAGATATTATAAAATTTATAGCACCCTCAGATAATTCATTTGTTTCTTTGTAACTAGTGTGCTCTTCTCTGTATCACTGACAAATATTCCACGTGACTGAAGTTCCCCCTGGATATTATAGAATTTTTAGCACCCCTGGATAGGGTTACAAAACCATCTGTTCATCTGCTATTGGTGTGCTCTTCTCTGTATCACTGACAAATATTCCACATGACTGAAGTTCCCCTCAGTTGTTATAGAATTTGTGGCACCCCTGTATAGGGTTACAAAATAGTTTGTTCATCTTTAGCTTTGTTACTGGTGTGCTTTTCTCTGTATCAGATTTTTTCTTAGGACAATCTTATTTTTTTATTCTTTTTTGTTCTCTTATTTTGTTTTATTTGAAAGTTATTTTTTGGTTTTTCCAACGGTGGTCAGTGTTTCTTTTGCATGTGTCGCAAACCAAACTAGGTGAAAATATCATTTTTTTTATTGTTAATATTTTTGTTTATTATTACAACATGTAAAGTCGCTTGTCAATTCCCAACGAGATGACAATCTACAGCAAATACTAGTGTTGCACGACAAGAGTTAGGAGAGGCCAATATTATTCCCACTCATGCCTGTAGTCCAGAGAAAGGCTATTGTTTGGCCTTTTTCAACCTCAAGGTAAATGAATATTATTTGTCTATAGTACATCTTGATACTATAGACAAATATTCATCAAATACTAATTCCTAGCCCTTGTGGACATCAAATATTAAAAATCTAGTGCCAAAAAATTCCACAGTCAAATTTACAAAATATGGAAAACTTTTGCTTCAAACCCCTCCTCCAAAATAAACAATTTGGACAACGAATACATCCGACCTTAGAGTTGTGTCTTTGTCAATATGAGAGAATGCTTTGTTCATCTACTACTGATGTGCTCTAATTTGTATCAGTGACAAAGATTCCACGTGAATAAAGTTCCCCCTGATTGTTAGAGAATTTATGGCACCCTCAAATAGGGTTACAAAACACTATGTTCATCTATAGCTTTGTTACTGGTGTGCTCTTCTCTGTATCAGATTTTTTTCTCATGAAGATCTCATTTTTTCGTTCTATTTTGCTCTCTTGTTTTGTTTTTTTGAAAGTTGTTTTTTGGTCTTTCCAACGACGGTTATTGTTTCTTTTGCATGTGTCGCAGACACTTGAGTTGTGTTATTTTATTCTCATTAACGACACTTATAAAAATATTGGCATTTAATAGAACTCCCTTTTAAACTTCTTTTACACTTAAATATGTACTTGGATTGATCATTTGAACTATAGTGTGCATGTTTTATATAATGCATATTTTATGGTTATATAGTTAAAAGGATCACTCAATATTTAACCTGGTGTGATCTTCTCTGTATCACTAACAAAGATTCCATGTGACTGAAGTTCCCCTCGGATATTATAAAATTTGTGGCACCCCTGGATAGGGTTACAAAATAGTCTGTTCATCTACAGCTTTGTTGATGTGTGATCTTCTCTATATCAGATTTTTTTTCTTAGGATGATTTTGTTTTTTCGTTCTATTTTGCTCTCTTGTTTTGTTTTTTCTGAAAGTTGTTTTTTGCTCTTACCAATGGTGGTTAGTGTTTCTTTTGCATGTGTCGTAGACCAGACCAGGTGAAAATATCAATTGTTTTATTGTTAATATTGTTGTTTCTTATTACAACATGTAAAGTCGCTTGTCGATTCCCAATGAGATGGCAATCAACAAAAATACTAGTGCTGCACAACAAGAGTTGGGAGAGGCTAGTATTCTTCCCACTCATGTCTGTAGTCCAGATAAAGGCTACTTTTTAGCATTTTTCAACCTCAAGGTAAATGAATATTATATTTCTATAGTACATCTTGATACTATAGACAAATATTCATTAAATACTAATTCTGTTGGGACTGAACAAAAGGCATTGTCTTATTTACAAGTTATCTTACAATATATAAGCATCAAGCTTAGGAGGGAGATATGACAAGTGTCATAAGCTCCACTCCAAGTGTCTTTCAGAAGACACCACTCCAACTCAAACTGAAGACAGGGACAAGTGGCAGAAGACAAATGTCAACCTGTCAATTATAGGCATAGTGCACATTATAACAATAATATTCTAACATTCCCCCTTAATGTGCACTATCCTAAAAATATAAATCAACATTAGATAACATTCCCCCTTAATGTTGACTTCTTTTACATAGATATAGCAAATTGCTAAACTGAGAAAACTTGTCTTTCCCAAGTGACTTGGTGAAGATGTCTGCCACTTGATATTGAGTTGGTACATACTCCATGTGTATAATGTCTTCTTGGACCATTTCTCTGATGAAGTGATGATGGATCTCAATGTGCTTTGTTCTAGCATGGAAAACTAGATTCTTGGTCATCTTGATGGTACTTTGATTGTCACAATATATATATGTTGGACCATGTATGAATAGCCCTATATCCTGAATTAATTGCCTCAACCATATTGCCTCCTTAGTTGCCTCAACTGCTGCTCTATATTCTGCTTCTATTGAAGATAGTGAAACTGTGTTCTGCTTCTTTGTGCTCCATGAAATAGAGGCTTTGCCTAATTGAAAGCAATAACCTGATGTAGATCTTCTAGTTTCAGGACAACTGGCCCAATCTGAATCTGTGTATCCAATCAAAGAAAAATTATCACTTGATTTATACATAAGGCCATGATGAGGTGTGGCCTTTAGGAATCTCACAATCCTCTTAGTTGCTATCCAATGGCTCTTCTTAGGATCCTACATGAATCTGGAAATAAGGCCAACTGAATAGCAAATATCTGGTCTAGTTGAAGTTAAGTAGATCAAACTTCCAACTAGTTGCCTGTAAAGTGTACCATCAACCCTTTCTTCTTCATCATTATTTAGCAATTTCAATCTAGTTTCCATGGGAGTTAGAGAGGGCTTACACTCCTCCATGCGAAACCTCTCCAAAATAGATTGAATGTACTTAGCTTGTGAGATAAAAATCTTACCAAGCTGTTGCCATACCTCTATTCCTAAGCAATAGTGGAGGAGGCCTAAATCTGTCATCTCAAAGTTCTTGCATAAGTCCTCTTTGAGCAACCTTATTCCTTCTATGTCATCACCTGTAATGAGGAGATCATCCACATACAATGTAATCAAAATGATGCGGTTCCTCCAATGTTTCACATAGAGAGTAGATTCTGCTGCAGATCTAGTGAAACCAAGGTTGAGGAAATAGGAGTCAATCTTTGCATACCAAGCTCGGGGTGCTTGCTTCAACCCATATAGAGCTTTCTTTAATCTGAGGACTTTGTTGTCTTGGCCTTCAACTATGTACCCTGGTGGTTGTTTCACATACACTTCCTCCTTCAAATGACCATTTAGAAATGCACTTTTGACATCCATTTGATATATTGGCCAATGTTTTTGAGCTGCCATAGCAATAACTGTCCTGATTGTAGTCATCTTAGCCACAGGAGCAAAGGTCTCCTCATAATCAATTCCCTCTTGTTGCTTATAGCCTTGAGCTACTAGGCGAGCCTTGTAGCGATCTAGTGAGCCATCCGCTTTATATTTTGCTTTGTATACCCATTTTGTGCCTATGGTATATTTTCCTTTGGGTAAATCAACTAACTCCCAAGTGTGATTCCTTTCAATGGAATCCAATTCTTGATCCATGGCATGAACCCATTTAGGATCACCAAGTGCTTCTTTGACATTAGAAGGTTCAGGTTGGCTAAGGACTTTGGCCATTAGGGCATAATTCACTTGGTGTCTTAGGGTTGAAGGCCTTTTACCCGTATAGGTGGGCAAATGATTTTGGGCTTCATCTATTGTGGCTTGAACCCACTTGGGTAAAGGATTGGATGATGTTACTTGATCATTAGGAGGAGGAGATGGAGGACATGGATCATTTGTAGGAAGTTCTTCTTGTGGATGAATTTCTTGATTTATGAGTGAAGGGGAAGGACTAGATGATATTGTATGCATGAATGGAGCAACTATTTCATTAGTTATTTCTAAAGTGGGGGCTTTAGGAGGATTAGATGGTGGATACTCATGAAAGGTAACATCCCTAGATAAAATGATTTTCTTGGCAATAGGCTCATATAATTTATATGCATTGGCACTATCACTATAGCCAACAAAGATGCATTTTTGGCTCTTATCATCAAACTTCTTCCTTTTCTTATGAGGAATATGAGCATAGGCATCACATCCAAATATTCTCAAATGGCCCACATAGGGCGTCCTTCCACTCCATGCTTCTTCAGGTGTTCTTTCATGTAAGGCCTTTGTGTATGACCTATTAGTCAAGTATGCAATAGTAAGAACAACTTCTCCCCAAAATGAGTTAGGTAATATAGCAACATGTAACATTGATTTTGCCCTATTTGTGATTGTTTGATTCATCCTCTCAGCAACTCCATTTTGTTGCGGGGTATAAGGGGTTGTGAATTGCCTCCTTATCCCATGATACTTACAAAAATTAAAGAATTCATTGGAGACATATTCTCCCCCATTATCTGATCTTAAGGTGGAGATTTGATAGCCACTTTCTCTTTCAACAAGTGCGATGAATTCTTTGAACTTATCAAGGGCTTGCCACTTATATTGAATTAGGTAGATCCATACCTTTCTGCTGTAATCATCAATGAAAGTGATGTAGTATTTAGCCCCAGTATAATATTGAACAGACATTGGCCCACAAATGTCTGAATGAATTAATTGCAAAGGTCTATTGGCTCTCCATGCCTTTCCTATTTCAAATGGTTGCCTATGGTGTTTGGCTATCACACATGGCTCACAAAAACATTTTGACTCCTTAAGATGTGGGAGTCCTTTAACTAATCCTTTTGTAGCCATCATTTGAAGATTATTAAAATTTAAATGTCCCAATATTTCATGCCACATGTACTCCAAAGAGAAAGTAGTTGTTGTATGCAAAGATGTTTGTGTTACAGATTTTGTAAGGAGGTAGTAAACACCATCCTTTTTCACTCCCATGGCCTTGACATTGCCATTGGGTTCCTTAATGTAGCATTTTTCTTTTTCAAAATAGACATTATAGCCCTTATCTGTAAGTTGTCCAATAGAAAGAAGACTCCTTTTAAGACCAGGCACATACAAAACATCTATTGCAGGAACATTATTACCATCATGCAAAGTAAGTGGTGCCTCCCCAACACCTTCAATGGGTAGAGCACTTTCATCACCAAAAGTAATGAATTGATTTGATGTGGGCTGAACCTTGGTCAACCAATCTTGCCTTCCTGTCATGTGCTTTGCTGCTCCAGAATCAATATACCAACATTCTTTATCTTCAACATTAACTTGGTTGGCTGCATACAATGTGTTCATATTATTATTTTGTGGTTCTCCCTGTTCTCTTTGCCTTTTATAGCAATTAGCAATATTATGATTCCATTTTCCACAATATTCACACCCTTGTTGATTGTTGTTTTGACCCCCTTGAGGTCTTGTTTGCCATCTTTGTTGTTGTTGGTACTGCTGTTGTTGTGGCTACTGCTAGTACTATTGTTGACGTGGTTGCTGATGGTACTGTTGATTTGGTTATTGTTGGTACTATGTGTATCTCTGATGTTGTCTACCCCTTTGATTCTGATTATGCTGATTTTGACCCTTGTTTTGTTTAGTCTGTAAAGTTGCCTTGGTGGCAAAAGCTGCTGATGTGGCTTCAATTTCTTCATCTTTGATTAGGGCTTGCTCATGCTTCTTAAGTAGGATCTCAATATCCTCAAGTGTTGAATTCATTGTTTTACCACTCAAGTCTAACATGGTAGCATAGGAGTGAAACTTTGAAGGAAGACCATGCAACATTATTGGAATTAATTCATTATCATCTAGGGTTTTACCAAGTAGCTAAGAAATCATTTTTAATAGACTTCACTTCCATAAGATAATCGGTAAGTGAGCCTTTCATACATAGATTGTGCAATTTTTGTTTGAGATACAAAATATTATCTTGACTTGGCCTATCAAACAATCTATTGAGAGCATCCCATGCTTGTTTAGGTGTTTTTGCAGCCCTTACAGTTTCTCTGCATTGAATTCCTGTAGCTAGCTTGATTAAACTTAAAGCTATGTTGGAATTCTTCTCAAATTGTGCTTTTTCTTTAGGGTCTGTAGGTGCAGTGAGTGGGTCTTCATTAGCCTGCCTATCTCTCACAAAGTCCCACATGTCATTCATCATCAATATTGACTCCATCTCATACTTCCAATTTGCAAAAGTCTGTGCTCCTTCAAGTTTCTTTGTAAGTCCACTTAATAGATTTGTAGTAGCCATGATTTAGAAAAGGATCAAAAGAAAAGGGAGCTCAACAAAGGATGAAGTAAGTACGACAAATGCCAAATTAGAGCCCTCAAAAAAATCTAGGGTACACCGCTGAAGATCCAGAGGAGGGTTCGCCTAGTTTTTCCACTCTGAATCTTCAAGAGATTCCAACAGTGGGAGGGTTAAGTTGAACATAAGTGCCTTTTTCTATCCAAAGAGAGTAAGAATTAGAATTTTTCTAGACCTTTATACCAAACTTCTCAATATACCCGCCCTTACGTGAGGGAGACTATAAGTATTTGAGCAGTTGATACGTGGAACATAGGCGATTCTAAAAGGGAATAACTGCGACTTGTCAGACCTTTATACCAAACTACTCAATATACCCGCCCTTACGTGAGGGAGACTATAAGTATTTTGAGAAGTTGATACGTGGAACATAGGCGGTTATAAAAGTGTGATGCTTGCTTTTTGTAGAATTATTACAATAAATGTGCCAATGTATTATTGCTGAAAATGCCTGTATGTGTTTGCTTGCTTGTATATGGCTTAGTGTCAAGTGTGTATGAACTACACTTGATTACAATTATAAAACCCAAAGTTATGCAAGGGTAATAACAAGCATAAAATGTAGACAAAGCCCAAAATAGAAGATGCAAGCAACAAACACCTAGTGGCCAAGAGAGTGCCACAAAATGAATCCACCGACAAGGGACAAGGGGTCCTAAATCACCCCTTAAGTTGATGATTTGTATTGAAAACTTGGCTAAAAAACAAATTAGCCCTAAATGTGCTTCCAAAATTATGAGACAATATCAATGTCTCCTTTTACAAGATTGCCCCCAAATTCAATAAATGACTTGGCATAATGTCCTCCCAAAGACTTAGAAATTGGCTCCTCACAATTTTTACCAAATTTTCAACCAAGAGTGTCGGATGCAACCGAAAATGCACTCTGTTTATAATATAAAACTTCAAGTCAAAATTTAGTTGAGTAAATGATCTCAAAACTAAAACATAATTTCACCAATGGATTCCCTTTGAAATTCTCTTTCCAACGACTATAAATAAGCCTATAGTCGGGTACAATTTGATGCTTTAACAAGGTAATAAATAAAAAACTTATAAATGTGTGCAGCTCCGGGTCATTCCCAAATGGTCACCCATCCGAGTTGTGCTCTACAAAATAATGCTTGACTTAGGAGTTTTTATAATATGAGCTACCGAAAAATCAACCTTCCTCACTGGAATTAAAATATATCAATTATTTCAGTAATCAAAGCATCTTAATCAACTAAAGTTTCTTTTGAACCACCGCGTCCCAGGCTGTCTTTAGGGTTTGAACAGCAAATGCAGAGAATTGTGATAATGCGAATTCAGTCACCCATCGATGGAAACAATACAGTAGAAGTGGAGTTGCGTCACATGACCAGCAGTTCAATCAAACCACAAACAAACTCAGCAGACTTAGAAGCAGCAACCAGTGTCTCTTCAAAGCGAGGAATGATTCTTCCGTTCACACCACTGACCATGTCATTTCATGATGTCAATTACTTTGTCGACATGCCTCCGAAAATGAAAGAACAAGGAGTTACAGAGGATAGACTTCAACTATTATGTGATGTTACTGGGACATTTAGGCTAGGAGTTCTCACTGCTTTGATGGGGTCAGTGGGGCTGGAAAGACAACACTCATGGATGTAGTAGCTGGAAGAAAAAACTGGTGGATATATTGAAGGGGATATCAAAATCTCTGGATTTCCCAAAAAACAAGAAACATTTGCTCGAATATCTGGTTATTGTGAGCAGAATGATATACACTCTCCACAAGTGACAGTGAGAGAATCCTTAATGTATTCTGCATTTCTTCGTCTCTCGAAAGAGATAGATAACAACACCAGAATTGCCTTTGCGGATGAGGTTATGGATCTGGTAGAGTTAAATAATTTAGGGTTAGGGAGAAAGAATGGGGACGTTTTCGCCATGGCGAAGGTACAACCTTTAGCCGCAAAAATGCTGCAGGCTTCTCTGTTTTAGCACAATCAGATGATAGGACTGGACAGGCATGCGCTGCATGCAAATATCAGAGGAGAAAATGTTCTTCGGATTGTCCTTTGGCTCCTTATTTTCCACAGGACCAGCCGAAACTGTTCTTGATTCTCGGTGCGCAGCAGCCTCGACATGCGGGCGGCGCTACAGGAGGTTCGCGGCGAGGCAAAGCGCTATGAGGCGGAGCAAACCCTAGGGCTGAGGGTGCTACCGTTGGTGCACAGAGACGACATCGGTCTCGGCGCGGTGAGTGAAACCGTGACCTACGGCGAACGCATGAAGTAGAGGCTGAAGCGCGACGCTGCGCGCGTGGCAGCCATTAACTCGCGGCTGGAGCTGGCGGTGCAGGGTGTGAAGATTTCGAGCTTAAAGCCGCAAAGCTACGACAACGAGGCTAATAGTCCGCCAGCGATCCAAAATCCTCTGGTGATTTCCATGAAAAAAAACCTTGAAACCTGCAATTGAACAGCATGCATATGGGCCTGGTTCGAATGGAATGCAGATGTAAAACGTTAGACATATGGACACTTTTAAATCTATCGATTGGATGGCCTCGAAATACAGCAGCAATAGACTGCAAGACTATCTCAAACTCAAATTTTTACTTAAAAAAAAAATTTCTGCACTCATATGGTTGAGGCATGTCCTCGGATGGTGAGGATTGTCCTTTTCTCTATTTGAAAAAAAATAGAAAATTTTCCAGCAATACAAATTAAAAAAATAATAATGGAGTTTCTGGTTTCTGATCCACTCAGTGAGTGGAGAGCATACTCCCTGACTCCATACTCAAACCCCTAAAAAATCCCACAGGCGGATCTCACCGCTCTGATACCAGATGTTGGGACTGAACAAAAGGCATTATCTTATTTACAAGTTATCTTACAATATATAAGCATCAAGCTTAGGAGGGAGATATGACAAGTGTCATAAGCTCCACTCCAAGTGTCTTTCAGAAGACACCACTCCAACTCAAATTGAAGACAGGGACAAGTGGCAGAAGACAAATGTCAACCTTTCAATTATAGGCATAGTGCACATTATAACAATAATATTCTAACAAATTCTTGGCCCTTGTGGACATCAAATATTAGAAATCCAGTGCCAAAAAATTACACAATAAAATTTACAAAATATGGGAACCTTTTACTTCAAACACCTCCTCCAAAACAAACAATTTGGACAACGAATACATTTGGCCTTGGAGTTGTGTCTTTTCAATATGAGAGAACTATTTTTTCATCTACTACTGGTGTGCTCTTCTCTATATCACTGAAAAAGATTCCATGTGACTGAAGTTCCCCTTGAGTGTTAGAGAATTTGTGGCACCCCCGGATAGGGTTACAAAACTGTCTGTTCATCTGCAGCTTTGTTACTGGTGGGCTCTTATCTGAATCAGATTTTTTTCTTAGGATGATCTTGTTTTTTTGTTCTATTTTGCTCTTTTGTTTTGTTTTTTTGAAAGTTGTTTTTTGGGTTTTCTAATGGTTGTCAGTGTTTCTTTTGCATATATCGTAGACACTTGAGTTGTGTTCTTCTATTCTCATTAACGACAAAAATAAAAATATTGGCATTTAATAGAACTCCCTTTTAAATTTCTTTTACACTTAAATGTGTACTTGGATTGATCATTTGAACTATAGTGTGCATGTGTTATATAATACATATTTTAAAGGATCACTTAGCATTTAACCTGGTGTGCTCTTCTTTATATCATTGACAAAGATTCCATGCTATTGAATTTCCTCTCAGATATTATAGAATTTGTGACATCCTTGTATAGGGTTACAGAACCGTCTTTTCATATGTTGCTTTGTAACTAGTGTGCTCTTCTGTGTATCACTAACAAATATTCCACACGACTAAAGTTTCCCCCAAATATTATAGAATTTGTGGTACCCCTGGATAGGGTTACAAAATTGTTTGTTCATCTACTACTTGTGTGCTCTTATTTGTATCACTAACAAATATTCCACGCAACTGAAGTTCCCCCCAATTGCTAGAGAATTTGTGGCACCCCTGGATAGGGTTACAAAATAGTCTGTTCATCTGCATATTTGTTACTAGTGTGCTCTTCTCTATATCAAATTTTTTTTCTTAGGAAGATCTTGTTTTTTCGTTCTGTTTTGCTCTCTTATTTTTTTCAAAAGCTATTTTTTGGTCTTTCCAATGGTGGTTAGAGTTTCTTTTGCATGTATCCTAGACCAAACCATGTGAAAATGTTAATTGTTTTATTGTTAATATTGTTGTTTCTTATTTCAACATGTAAAGCAGCTTGTCGATTTCCAACGAGATGACAATCTACAGTAAATACTAGTGTTGTACAATAAGAGTTGGGAGAGGCCAGTATTATTTCCACTCATACTTGTAGTCCAAATAAAGGCTACTATTTGGCCTTTTTCAACCTCAAGGTAAATGAATATTATCTATCTATAGTATGTCTTGATACTATAGACAAATAATCATCAAATACTAATTCTTGGCCCTTGTGGACATCAGATATTAGAAATTCGATGCCAAAAAATTCCATAATCAAATTTATAAAATATGGGAACCTTCTGCTTCAAACCCCTCCTCCAAAACAAACAATTTGGACAATGAATGCATTCGGCCTTGGAGCTGTATGAGGGAACCGTTTGTTCATATGCTACTAGTGTGCTCTTCTTTGTATCACTGATAAAGATTCCACACGACTAAAGTTTCCCTCAGTTGTTAGAGAATTTGTGGCACCCCTGAATAGGGTTACAAAACAGTCTGTTTATTTGTAGCTTTGTTATTGGTGTGCTCTTCTCTGTATTAGATTTTTTTTCTTAGGACGATCTCGTTTTTCTATTCTTTTTGCTCTCTTGTTTTTTTTCAAAAGTTGTTTTTGGTCTTTCCAACGGTGGTCAGTGTTTCTTTTGCATGTGTCACAGACACTTGAGTTGTGTTTTTTTATTCTCATTAATGATATTTATAAAAATATTGGCATTTAAGAGAACTCTCTTTTTAATTTCTTTTACACTTAAATATGTACTTGGACTGATCATTTGAACTATAGTGTGCATGTGTTATATAATGCATAGTTTATGGTTACATGATTAAAAGGATCGCTCAGTCCTTAACCTGGTGTGCTTTTCTCTGTATCACTAACAAATATTACACACGATTGAAGTTCCCCCCGGATATTATAGAATTTGTGGCACCCCCGAATAGGGCTGCAAAACTATCTATTCATCTTCTCCTTTGTAACTGGTGTGCTCATATCTGTATCACTGACAAATATTCCACGTGACTAAAGTTCCCATCGAATATTATGGAATTTATGGTGCCCTCGAATAAGGTTACAGACCCGTATATTCATCTGCTACTGGTTTGCTCTTCTTTGTATCACTAACAAAGATTCCATCTGACTGAAGTTTCCCCTGGTTGTTAGAGAATTTGTGGCACCCCATATATGGTTACAAAATAATCTGCTCATCTGCAGCTTTGTTACTGGTGTGCTCTTCTTATTTTCAGATTTTATTTCTTAGGACGATCTCATTTTTCCATTTTGTTTTGCTCTCTTATTTTATTTTTTTCAAAAGTTATTTTTAAGTCTTTCCAACGACGGTCAGTGTTTCTTTTGCATGTGTTGCAGACCAAACCGAGTGAAAATATCAATTACTTTATTGTTAATATTGTTGTTTCTTATTACAACATATAAAGTCGCTTGTCGATTCCCAATGGGATGGCAATATACAACAAATACTAGTGTTGCACGAAAAGAGTTGGGAGAAGCCAGTATTATTCCCACTCATGCCTGTAGTCCAGAGAAAGACTATTGTTTTGCCTTTTTCAATCTCAAGGTAAATGCATATTATCTGTCTATAGTACATCTTGATACTATAGACAAATATTCATCAAAAATTAATTCTTGGCTCTTGTGGACATCAAATATTAGAAATTCGATGCTAGAAAATTCCACAGTCAAATTTATAAAATATGGGAACCTTCTGCTTCAAACCCCTCCTCAAAAACAAATGATTTGAATAATGAATACATACGACCTTAGAGTTGTGTCTTTGTCAATATGAGAGAACCGTATGTTCATCTACTACTAGTGTGCTCTTCTCTGTATCACTAACAATGATTCCACGTGACTAAAGTTACCCCTGTTAGTTAGAGAATTTGTGGCACCCTCGGATAGGGTTACAAAATATTCTGGCATCTGCAACTTTGTTATTGGTGTGCTCTTCTTTGTATCATATTTTTTTTCCTAGCATTATCTTATTTTTTCGTTGTATTTTGCTCTCTTGTTTTGTTTTTTTTAAGTTATTTTTGGTCTTTCCAATGGTGGTTAGTGTTTCTTTTGCATGTGTCGCAAACACTTGAGTTGTATTCTTTTATTCTCATTAACGAAATTTATAAAAATATTGGCATTTAAGAGAACTCACTTTTAAATTTCTTTTACACTTAAATATATACTTGGACTGATCATTTGAACTATAATGTGCATGTATTATATAATGCATATTTTATGGTTATATGTTTAAAAGGATCACTCAATATTTAACCTTGTGTGATCTTCTTTGTATCACTAACAAAGATTCCACGTGACTAAAGTTCCCCCCAGATATTATAAAATTTGTGGCACCCCCAGATAGGGTTACAAAACTGTCTATTCATCAGCTGCTTTGTAACTGGTGTGATCTTCTCTGTATCACTAACAAAGATTCCACACGACTAAAGTTTTCCTTGGATATTATAGAATTTGTGGTCCCCCATATAGGGTTATAGAACCGTCTGTTCATCTGCTACTGGTTTACTCTTCTCTGTATCACTGACAAAGATTCCATGTGACTGAAGTTCCCCCCAGTTGTTAGAGAATTTGTGGCACCTCCAGCTAGGGTTACAAAATAGTTTGTTCATCTGCAAATTTGTTACTGGTGTGCTCTTCTCAGTATCAGAATTTTTTTCTTAGGATGATCTCGTTTTATCGTTCTATTTTGCTCTTTTGTTTTATTTTTTTTAAGTTGTTTTTTTATCTTTCCAACGGTGATCAGTGTTTCTTTTGCATGTGTCACAACTAGGTGAAAATATCAATTGTTTTATTGTTAATATTGTTTTTTCTTATTACAACATGTAAATTCGTTTGTCGATTCCCAATGCGATGGCAATCTATAACAAATACTAGTGCTACACGATAAAATTTGGGAGAGGCCAGTATTTATTCCCACTCATGCCTATAGTCCAGAGAAAGGCTACTATTTGGCCTTTTTCAACCTCAAGGTAAATGAATATTATCTATCTATAGTATGTCTTGATACTATATATAAATATTCATCAAATACTAATTCTTAGTCCTTGTGGACATCAAATATTAGAAATTCGGTGCTATAAAATTCCATATGGGAACCTTTTGCTTCAAACCCCTCCTCTAAAACAAACAATTTGAACAACGAATACATCTGGCCTTGTATTTGTGTCATTGTCAATATGAGAGAATCATATGTTCATATGTTACTGGTGTGCTCTTCTCTGTATCACTAACAATGATTCCACATGACTGAAGTTCCCTCTGGTTGTTAGAGAATTTGTGGCACCCTTGAATAGGGTTACAAAATAGTCTGGAATCTGCAGCTTTGTTATTGGCATGCTCTTATTTATATCAAATTTTTTTCCTAAGATGATCTCATTTTTTCCTTCTGTTTTGATCTCTTGTTTTATTTTTTTTTAAAGTTGTTTTTTGGTCTTTCCAACGACGATCAGTGTTTCTTTTGCATGTGTCGCAGACACTTGAGTTGTGTTCTTTTTTCTCATTAATGAAATTTATAAAAATATTGGCATTTAAGAGAACTCCTTTTTAAATTTATTTTACACTTAAATATGTACACTGATCATTTGAACTATAGTGTGCATGTGTTATATAATGCATATTTTATGGTTACATGGTTAAAAGGATCACTCACTCTTTAACCTAGTGTGCTCTTCTCTTTATCACTAACAAATATTCCACGTGACTGAAGTTCCCCCAGATATTATAGAATTTGTGGCACCCCCGGATAGGATTACATAATCGTCTGTTCATCTACTGCTTTGTAACTGGTGTGATCTTCTCTATATCACTGACAAAGATTCCACGCAATTGAAGTTCCTCCCAGTTGTTAGAGAATTTATGGCACCCATGGATAGGGTTACAAAATAGTTTGTTCATCTGCAGCTTTGTTATTGGTGTGCTCTTCTCTATATCAATTTTTTTTTCTTAGGACGATCTCATTTTTATGTTATGTTTTTCTCTCTTGTTTTATTTTTTTAGGTTTTTTTTTGGGCTTTCCAACGAAGGTTAGTGTTTAATTTGCATGTGTCACAGACCAGACCAGGTGAAAATATTAATTATTTTATTGTTAATATTGTTGTTTCTTATTACAACATGTAAATATTCTTTTTTATTCCCAACGGGATGGCAATTTGCAGTAAATACTAGTGTTGCACGTCAAGAGTTGGGAGAGGCCAGTATTATTCCCAATCATTCCTATAGTCCAAAGAAAGGCTACTATTTGGCCTTTTTCAACCTCAAGGTAAATGAATATTATCTATCTATAGTACATCTTGATACTATAGATAAATATTCATCAAATTCTAATTCTTGGCCCTTATGGACATCAAATATTAGAAATTCGATGCCAAAAAATTCCACAGCCAAATTTACAGAAGATGGGAACTGTTGAGTTGTAATTTTGTCCAATTGCAAAATCATACTCTCTCTCTCTTAGGATTTTGATCCCAAAACCCTCTCTTGCAAAGAATTTAAGACAAAAAAACTTCTTCAAGGTATCCTCTATATTAGCATTTGCACATGTGTATTGGACATCTCAAAAAAGATAGATCATTTCAATGTTATGAACACCTTAGTGATTGCAAGTAACTGTTAACAAGGGGCATATGTTGGTTCATTTTACCATGCTAAATTAATAGTTGTTCATGAAACATAAATAAAAGAAAATGTGAGTTGGCCCTCATATGACCACGATGTAGTGCATTGATTCCTTTTATCTTGAAATGTTTTAAGGTAGATTTTACCTTCCTTTATTAAGTAGATTTTAAACAAGTTTTACCTTGCATTAAATCCTACTTTAAAACATGAAGTAGAAGATTAAAACCTATCTTAAACATGAGTTTCAAATGATGAAATAATTCCTTTTAAATGTAGCTCCTTATCATGAAGATAAAGATAGCCTTTGATATGATTAATAAATTATCCCTCTTTGATGAAATTAATTTTCACAAAGGGAGATATTTATTGCATGGTCTTGAAATATCATTATTAATTATCCCTCTTAATGAAATCATAATTTTTATTAAGAAGAAATAATTTAATGCTTTAAAACACTAACTTTTGATATAATGATAAATTACCTCTCTTTCATGAAATCAACTCCAAAATAATAGGTTATGGGAAAGTCAATAAAATTTACCCCCTTTTGATGAAATTGCAATTTTCATAAAGGGAGTTTCATTTTATGCTTGCAAATGAAATATGTCGTTAAAAGAATCTGATTTGGCTTCAAAAAATAAAAATGAAAATTCGAAATTATAAAAATTTGCATAAAACAACAATTTTAAATAATTTTTATAAATTCAAAATGGCTCCGAAATAAAAACGTAAATGTGCAAGATGAAACTTTGAAGTTCATTCTACGCATACATGCAATTATTTTTGGATTTTAAATTTTTTTCTATTTTTATTTTAATTTCTGAAAATTAAAAAAAACTGCAAAAAGAAAGTTAGAAAAATAAAAAATAAATAAAACCTGAAATAATAGAAATGTTGTAACCCCGAATTTCTCCACAAACCCTACAAGAATGAAAATTCTGCACAAAAAACTAGCTTTAGCATTACTCGAGTATACGCAGTCAAACAACTAATGTGGTGCGAGCTTGTAAGGAAAAGGGTGCAATAAGCCGGAAACAAGACAAATTAACCATACCAAATGCATTAAAATATGAATTTCTCCATCATATTACAAATAAAAATGTATTCAATGTTCAACAATGAGTGCAGAAAATTTACCCCTAAAATAGACATCATATGGTGAAAACAATCTAGCAATTCGATAAAAGACATTCAAAAATCTGGCCTCCAACATCGGTCCAGCCAAGTCCCAAAAAATCCAACCCCTGTGCATGCAAGTGATGCATCTTTTCCAGTTTTTAAAGTTTTGGAAAGATCTCTTTGTTTTCCAATGCCTCTTCATTTCCATTTCCTTGGTTTTTTTTTGTCTCCTTCTTTGTTTCGTTTTCTTTTGATTTCTTTTCCTTTTGTTTTTTTTTTTCTTTTGCCATGCATGCCTTTCTATAACCATCATGTATATCCATTCATTTCATTCTTTTGGTAATGTTTTAGTAGCCTCATAATAATAAATAGAACTTTTGAAATGTCCTATACCTTCCATCTTGGGCTACTTTTCGTGTTATCTGTTTCAGTGGTTGTGGCAGTAAAACTCAATCATTCCTTACCGCTTTAGGGACTCCTTTAGTAATGTTTAGTTACATGTTACAAGATGACCATGTATCAAAGTTTATAAACAAGGACTTTATTTCACTTATTCATGCATGCTCCATTTCATTTATAACGGTTGGTAGACTGCTTTCCATGTGGTGCAAGTTACATAACAAAACCACCATATAGCGGCCCACGTGAGTAACTACCTTCACCCTATTTAATATCCCATTAATGGCAATAAAAATTTTATTCCTATTCATGCCTAATGGACATCCGCGTTGACCTTTTTATGCCTCTACCACGTCCATGTATCTATCTAGTTGACTGTTCATCTCGGTGTTACACTGCATTCTGCGCTTTATCTCATATTCTTACTGTGTTGAATTCATGTGAGATCATTCATCGTCATGCACCATGAATGGAACACACCTCGTTGAGCTTCTTATTCCCTTTATTGTCGTATTGTTATTGTTTGCTACTATATCTGCTGTGTAGAACTACCACATCATCGTCCACTCAGCCTCCGAGAACACCTCGTCGTTGTTCATTTTGTTCATCTTTAATGATTTTTTCTTCAATATCTTTTCATTTAATAACATTATACCTCTTTAATAACATTATACCTCTTGTGACCATTCCCTAAATACATATCACGTAGCTCCTTGGTGGCGAACAACAAAACCCCTGTTGAGGTTTCATCATTATATCCACAGTTGTCATACGTGGTCCTTCCAAGCTTGCTCACGTGGATTACGAATCAAAACTTTAGGCTATGTGTATTTAATTACCAAAACATACTATATTACCCCTCTTAATGCCATATTAAGACTTATTGTTACTCATGTCTTTAGTGTAGTTCTTCCCAGGTGCCTATATGTGAAAATCAAAATATTCTTCACCTAAAACCCAGCTACCGCCCGCCTTCCCCTTCTCGATCTGGTCATTGTCGGCCTTATTTTATTGGTGGGAGCTTCGTTTGGATTGTGGACACATTAAAACCGTTTTCATTGAATAGATAGCTTGTTGTTGCATGTTATCATTGCCAAACCTGTCCGTGGAGGGCGTACCGTCACAATTATACCTATGTCTTGTCGGGCCTTCCTCCGCATAGTCAATAGTTTCCAACTATGTCCACCGGTGTGTAATTAATGTCTGCGTCAAATCCTTCGAAATCGGTGCTCTCGCATCTTGTAAGCCATTTCGGCTTCGTTGATCAGCCAATGCTGCCTTTTCATCCGATGTCGTCGTAAACTCTACCACTTCTGTGCAGTCTGACTAACCCGAGTGACTCTCTTCTTCATTGAAGCAACCATGTCCTTCATTTCATCAGCAATACTAGTGAAATGGAGATCATATTAAGGCGTTTTGTAATCCATAAAGTGTGGGGAAAATCTGGTCTTTGGTTGTCGTGTTTATCATTTTCCCATGCCATCACTCCCAGTGTTATTCACCCATTCATGCTGACAGTCTATTTTTCATCTGTATTCGGTCGATCCATGTCTACTTGCCGCGCTATGAAGCTCACCCTATCGCATGCAAGCTATTTTCAACACACATCCCAACGACCTCCACGATAGGTTGACCATGTTGATGGTGTTGATGTTGTCTTCCTAGGTGTGGACGCGACTTCGCCACATCATCCTTTGATGTTGTCCAACGCATAGCCGCTATGTGGGTCCAAGACACCTACGCTCATCCACCTATCTCCATCGGATGCGTCTTCACTGGATGAACGATCCACCTTTAAAACCTGCGAGCGTATATTGAACATTAGACATAACAAGACAATCACATTATTATTAAAATTAAATAAATTAACGAGATCTTTAAAACGAAGCTAGTCACATACATATACGTGAAGATATACATGTATATGATATTTATTTATTATTCTTATTTTATTCATATATATTATATATAAATATTAATATATGTACTTTATATATATATATATATATATATATATATATATCATTTATTATCCTTTTTTTTAATATTTTTATTTAATCAAAATCCAAAGTACTTGAACTACTATGGAATAACAAGGATATAACTATAAAATTAAATTTTAAAACCTAAACACTAGTCCCAACAAAACTCCTATGAAATCAAACAAAATGGACACCAAGAAGGCAAAACGAACACATGCAAGCCTATCAACACTCTAAAAGATGACTAAATAAAATGAAGACATTATTCAATGAGGAGTCTCAGAAACTAAGGTGCAAGTATCATGGATGTGACCTATCGAAATTATCTTTCCAAAGATCCCAAAAGCTCACAAACACAAAATCAAAAAGGTGGGTCCCCAATTTTTGGGGTACGTTGTGGAGCGACCACAACAAATGGCGACTCTGCTAGGAAATGCTCCTAAGTATTTCGGTAAGAACCCAACCTAAAATGAAAACACACAAGATCAATGAGACAATTATTTAGCAATGTCTCAAAAGGTGGGGGTAAACAGCTTCAAATCGAATAATTAATCCATCTACCTTTGCTCAATGTGTGCAAAAGTGATTCATTCCTGCATCTCTAAAAACCCTCCAGATTCCATCATCCCTTTTTGCATTAGGCTATAAAATTGCTCATAATAGAAAACTTTTACAAACAGATCCCTACTGCCAGTCATGCATCTATAGCCCTGATAGGGTTTATCTTGTTGAGCAAGGTGCAACGACAATATTGTCATTGTTGTCAACACAGTCAGATAGATCAGTTGATGCAGTGGACAGGAGTTCAAAGGTTACTCAAAGTATGTACAGTGATGTTAAATGCTTATGAGGATGTTTACCCACCTTTTTGCATATTTTCCAAGACCACCGAAGTGGCCCATATGCTAAAGATCAAAGAAAAAGCAAAACACCGCAAAGAAAAAAAGTGTCGCAATCGCGACATGTATTTTCGCGGGCCAAAGGAAAGAGAAAGAGCAAGGAGAAAAAATGTCGTGATATCGCGACATGTATTTTCGCGGGCCAAAGGAAAGAGAAAGAGCAAGGAGAAAAAGTGTCGCGATATCACGACATGTTGTATTTTCGCGGGCCAAAGGAAAGAGAAAGAGCAAAGGGAAAAAGTGTCGCGATATCGCGACATGTTGTATTTTTGTGGGTCAGAGGAAAGAGAAAGAGCAAGGAGAAAAAGTGTCGTGATATCGTGACATGTTGTATTTTTGCGAGCCAAAGCAAAGAGAAAGAGCAAGGAGAAAAAGTGTCACGATATTGCGACATGTTGTATTTTCGCGGTCCAAAGCAAAGAGAAAGAGCAAGAAGGAAAAAGTGTCGCAATATCGCGACATGTCGCATTTTCACGACTCAAAAAAGGCAGGCAGGCAGAGAAACAAAAGTGTCGCAATATCGCGACATGTCGCGTTTTTGCGACTCAAAAAGGGTAGGCAGGCAAAGAAACAAAAGTGTCGCGATATCACGACATGTTGCATTTTTGCCAAAGGAACAGAGTAGTTGACAGTGCGTCTGATATTAGTGATGAACACCAGAATGGTGAAACTAAAGACTGCATAGTGACGTGGACCCATAAGGAATATTTAATGATTTGAAATCATTTAAGATGGTCGTTACACATGGAAAGAAGCGGACGCATGCCCATGTGGAGAAAAGGAAACAAAGGGCCTCAAAATAGAAACGAAAAGTCTTTTCGAAAACCAAAACAAATGCATGCACAAGGGAAAAGAAAATGAACAGTCATGAAGGAGAAAATGAACAGTCATCGAAGGAGAAAACAAATGCATGCACAAGGGAAAATAAAACGAACAGTCATGAAGGAGAAAACGAACAGTCATCGAAGGAGAAAACAAATGCATGCACAAGGGAAAATAAAATGAACAGTCATCGAAGGAGAAAACAAATGCATGCACAAGGGAAAAGAAAACGAATAGTCATGAAGGAGAAAACGAACAGTCATCGAAGGAGAAAACAAATGCATGCACAAGGGAAAAGAAAACGAACAGTCATCAAAGGAGAAAATGAACAGTCATGAAGGAGAAAACGAACAGTCATGGTAGGATAATATGGTGTCAATTCTTTGCATGTGACGTGTTTGACGAAATGCCTTCTCAATATATACAAAAGGAGTTACATAAAGAAGGAGTTACGATTGAAAAGTGGCATATGAGAATATGAAAGAAGGTGTTACAATTGACAAGTGGCGTATGAGAATATGAAAGGAGTTACAATTGGAGTTACAAAGAGAAAGGATTGTTATAAAAGGAGTGTTGCTTGGAGAATTTAATGTGCGTGATAGGCGAGCGATAAGCGTGTGTGTTTTGTGAATTATGGGCGATGTTGGGTAAACAATAGACCAATCAGGGTATTGTAAAAGTGAAGATATTTTTATGTCAATCTTCTAGCTTCAAAATTGAAGTCCAAGTTGGTGCTTGGCATCAGGGGTTGGTGCTCCTTCCAGTTGGTGCTGGTAAATCAAGGGTTGGTGCTCCTTTCTGTTGGTGCAGATAAATCAGGTGTTGGTGATCCTTTCTATTGGTGCAAATAAATCAGGGATTGGTTCTCCTTCCAGTGGGTGCTGGTAAATTGATTATAAAGTTGGTGCTTTGCAAAGGCTGGATTTGGATGGGATTCCAAACGATCATTTTGAAGATGTAGCCAAATCGGTGAATCTCGGTACATCTTGTGTTGTGTGATGTTCTCTTGTTATACTTGCTTTATTTGGTTTTAAGTTTTCATTGTTTCGGCTTTAAGAGTTGAATATTTAAGTTTTAAAAGAGCTATACTGATTCACCCCCCCTCTCAGTGTCATTGTGAGACTAACATATCTAACTCACCCGTGTGTTTTATTAAAGTTTTGCAAAGCCCTACTTTCGTTCAGGTGTCCATAGCCCCGGTAGAATTTATCTAGATCTTGTGACTGATATGATCAAGTTTTCCAATGCTCATTTTTTTATCAAGCTTTATCCAACTAGGGCCCCACTGCCAATCAGACATTTATAGCTTCGATGGAGTTTTCCTGGACTAGATGACATATTTGATTAATCTTTGCATAGCTTGTATTCTTACTTTATAGAAATTTACAAAGCTTCAAGCATCACTAGAGTTAGGAAGCCTACAAGTAGATAGTGATGGATTTTTTCCTACGGTTGCAAATCAAGGTAACTTCATCCTTCATAATTTCCAGAGATACCCTTTAATGTATGTGGGTTACATTGTGGAGCTTTAGTGAGATATTTCATTGTTCTACTCTCCACCATTCTAGTCCCATAATCTGAGCAATCACAAAATAATTCATCCCCCTTTCTCAGGTTCACCTGCTTTTAGATTAGGTATTCCAACCTACTTAACAAAGGAACACACAAATAGGCTAGATACCATAAGTTAGCACCATGAAACATCACCTCAAAACACAGGAACAACCCTGAACATAAAATTAAAAACCCAAACCAACACCAGATACAAAATACAAACAACAAACCAACAACAAAAAGAACACCAACATTATATACAGGTGTACAATATGGTACAAGATGGTGCAAAGTTTGAACTATCACTTCCTTGGGTCCCAAACATGATTAGCACATTTCCAAAGATATATAACATGATACACAAGTCAAGATCTACAGGAATCCAACAAAAATAAAATTAAGCCAAACCATACAACCATTTTCCTCTTGCCTCTCACCCCACCAATTTGATTTAGTTCCATTAATGATCCTATATGTGAGCTTCAAATCATTAAATTTATTAGACAAAATTTGATTTTCAATTCTATCTAGGCTTTCCTTTCAGATATGATATCTTGCAAACAAGAGCTTATTTCTAAAAATTTCAAAGCCAAATCATTTTTATGTTTGTAGGCCAATCAAACTTATGCAAAAAAATACAAGCATCTAGGATATCTACTAAAAGAGAATCATTATAAATTTTTATCCTAGATTCTATTATCAGCTATTGGTGAATTTGATTTAATAATTCAATTGTATCAACTCCTTTTTCATTCAACAAAACATTCTTATTAGAGGTGTAAGTAGAAATTAATTTAAGTTTTGCATTCACCTCCAATTGCATTTCATCATAAATAGCATTTAAATCTAATGAGTGATTATACAAATCTTCACCTAAAGTTTGAATGTTGGAACACAAAAGGTGAGATTTTACCTTTGGCACATTTTCATTTGACAAACCTTTGTGAGCATTTGTGATATTTTCCTTTTCTTCATGAGTTTCATCATCAGTCAAATACTTGTTCAAAAATACCAAAGTTAGGCACCCAATCAAACATACGCCCATATTTTTCAAAACAATACCCTAGTTTATCTTCATTAGAAAGAGTGGAAAATTTCTCCCATTTATTCCACCAACAATGATCATCTTCCAAAATTAGGATGTGGTTCTCAACTATACCTTCACATTCTTCAAACTCATCAATGGGTTGATCCTCCAACTCACCTTCACCTTCCTTATATGGTTCAATCATTTCTAAAAGTGGGTTAGTTCTTGTATTCAAATCTGTAAAGCTATCATAATCCACATTGGTGACCCATGATTCAATTTTATCATAATTTCAAAGGTTTGGGTTTTCTTGGCCATCAATTTTAACAATATCATCCAAAGTATCTTCTGCAAACAAGTGGTGAAATTTTGTTATATCTTTGAATTCATTTATTGATTTTCTTTCAAAATTACTTTCAACCACTTTTGATGGCTTCGGGGTTTCTATAATGGGATCATACTAGTCCTCACTTGTAAACCAAAATTTTGATTCACTCATATCCAATTCATCACTACTTAACTCATGTTGGCTTTCTTTATCCTTATAATGGTAATCTTTCAAAAATAAGTGATGAGATTCTATCATGTCTTCTGATTCATCTCTTGACTTCTCAAATTCAGTCTCAACCACCTTTGGTGAGTCAAGGGTTTTTTCAATAGGATCAACTCTCGTATCTTTCTCCCAATGGTTGTCCAAATCTTCCTTTTTGAGTAAACATGACCAAATCATATCTTGATGGGTTTGTTCATCCCAATCCTTATTAATGGACCATGGCTTTGATACTTGCGCATCTTCTTGGATGAAATCTAAGGTGGTTGTAATATTTGGACATTCCACTTTATCCCATTGATTGTTCACCCTAGCTCTAAGCAGTGATGGTTGATCCACCTTTTCTCTTTCTGAAACATACCATTGTTCTAATTTTATCGTGGTCTCATAAACTTCATGCAAAGATGGGTCGTCAAGCTTTTTCCTTAAAAAAGTAGCAACTACGGGGTGTCTTGCTCCCATGTATATTTCAATAGCTCTCTCTTCTGAAAAGATGAAATGGGGCACCACTTCAGTATGCAACTTATGAAACCTATCATTGAATTGACTCATGGATTCATTAGGTTCCTTGTATATAGAGACAAATTAATTTAACATCAAAACGGGGTCAACTTGTTTTCCAAAATGGCTAGTAAATATTGCTTCTAGTTGAGCCCAAGAAGTGATGGAATCTATAGGTAGGTGTAGGTACCACTCATACACAACCTCATCCAATGTGTATGAAAATAATCTACAAGGAACATCTTCTTTCCCTCTTTGATGAAATTAATTTTCATAGAGGGAGATATTTATTGCATGGTCTTGAAATATCATTATTAATTATCCCTCTTAATGAAATCATAATTTTCATTAAGAAGAAATAATTTAATGCTTTAAAACACTAACTTTTGATATAATGATAAATTACCTCTCTTTAATGAAATCAGAATTTTCATAAAGAGAAGGTGCATTTATTGCTCCAAAATGATAGTTTATGGAAATGTCAATAAAATTTTTCCCCCTTTTATGAAATTGAAATTTTCATAAAGGGAAGTTCATTTTAAAAGAATTTGATTTAGCTTCAAAAAATAAAAATGAAATTTCAAAATTATAAAAATTTGCATAAAACAACCATTTTAAATAATTTTTATAAATTCAAAATGACTCTGGAATAAAACATAAATGTGCAAGATGAAACTTTGAAGTTCATTCTATGCATAGATGAAACTTTGAAGTTCATTCTATGCATACGTGCAATTATTTTTGGATTTTGAATTTTTTTCGATTTTTATTTTAATTTCTAAAAATAAAAATAAAAATCTGCAAAAAAAAGAAAAATAAATAAAAAATAAAAACTAAAATAACAGAAATACTGCAACCCTGAATTTCTCCACAAACTCTACAAGCATGAAAATTCTGCACAAAAAACCAGCATTAGCATTACCCGATTTCACCCAATCAAACAACTAATGTGGTGCGAGCTTCTAAGGAAAATGGTGCAATAAGCTGAAAACAAGACAAATTAACCATAACAAATGCATTAAAATTTGAATTTCTCCATCACATTGCAAATAAAAATGTATTCAATGTTCAACAATGAGTGCAGAAAATTTACCCCTAAAATAGGCATCATGTGATGAAAACAGTCCAGCAATTTGACAAAAGATATTCAAAAATTTGGCCTCCAACATCGGTCCAGCCAGGTCCAAAAGATCCAGCCCCTGTGCATACATCTTTTCTAGTTTTTAAAGTTTTGGAAAGATCTATTTGTTTTCCAATGCCTCTTCATTTCCATTTCCCTGATTTTTCATCTCCTTCTCTGTTTCGTTTTCTTTTGATTTCTTTTCCTTTTGTTTTATTTTCCTTTGCCATGGATGCCTTTTGATAACCATCATGTATATCCATTCATTTCCTTCATTTGGTAATGTTTTAGTAGCATCATAATAATAAATACATGAGAACTTTTGAAATGTCCTATACCTTCCATCTTGGGCTACTTTTCATGTTATCTGTTTCAGTGGTTGTGCCTGGTAAAATTCAATTATTCCTTGCCGCTTTAGGGACTCCTTTAGTAACGTTTAGTTACACGTTACCAGATGACCATGTATCAAAATTTATAAACAATAACTTTATTTCACTTATTCATGCATACTTCATTTCATTTATAATAGTTGGTAGACTGCTTTTCATGTGGTGCAAGTTACATAACGAAACCGCCATATAGCGGCCCACGTGAGCAACTACCTTCAACCTATTTAACACCCCATTAACGATGATAAAAAAATTATTCCTATTCATACCTAATGGACATCCGCATTAACCCTTTTATGTCTCTGTCGTGTCCACATATCTGTCTAGTTGACTGTTCATCTCGTTATTACACTGTATTCTGTGCTTTATCTCATATACTCGCTGTGTTGAATTCATGCAAGATCATTCGTCGCCATACGTCGTGAATGGAACACACCTGGATATTTGTTGTGTATAATTGCCACATCATCGTCCACTCGGCCTTCGGGAACACCTCGCCGTTGTTCATTATGTTCATCTTTAATAATTTTTTCTTCAATTGCTTTTCATTTAATAACGTTATACCTCTTTTGACCATTCTCTAAATACATATCACGTAGCTCCCTGGCCGTGAATGATAAAACCCCTGTGAGGTTTCATCATTATATCCACAGTTGTCATACATGGCCCTTCCAAGCTTGCTCACGTGAATTACGAATCAAAATTTTAGGCTGTGTATTTAATGACCAAATCATACTATATTGCCCCTCTTAATGCCATATTAAGACTTGTTGTTACACATGTCTTTAGTGTAGTTCTTCCTAGGTGCCTATCTATGAAAATCAAAATATTCTTCACCTAACACCTAGCTATTGCGTGCCTTCCCCTTTTCGATCTGGTCATTACCAGCCTTATTTTGCTGGTGGGAGCTTCATTTGGATTGTGGATACATTAAAACCCTTTGCATTGAACAGATAGCTCATTGATGCACGTTATCGTTACCAAACATTCCCAAGGTCGTATTTGCTTGCATCATCACTTCATTCCTTAATCTGATGCCCTCGGTGGAATTACCTTATCGCCCAAGTGTTGTCGCATTATCTGAGACCTCTCCAACACTTGTTGTGTTTGTGCACAATCTGACCCATAACTCACCGTGAATCTGTGTATCTTCAACCTGCGTGAATCTTCCCTATGTTGCACTGTTCCGATTAGGCCCGATGCTTCGCTGTGGTATCCACGTTTGTTGTGCCATCTCCCTTCAAATTTACTAAAATGCTTCGTTGTTATTGAGAAACTTACAGCGCTCGGCTTCATCCATATCATCATGCCCGAAGATAGTCCACGTCACTGAGCTCTACTGCCTTGTCGTACTCACTATTCTCACCAACAACCTGACCTCTAACATCTGGTTCATATGCTGAAACCTCCTTGCCTTTGCTGCTACTCCTCAATTCCCTCTGAACTATAATCTGGTGATTCATCGTGCTGCTGCTATAGCAGCTCGTCGGATAAGACCCAAAATACTACCTCCGGTTACCATGTTATCGCCAAATCGCACTCATGGCATGCTCTGATCATCATTTGCAGTGTTGTCTTCGACTACAATTTCACTGCTTATCAATATTTTCAAACGTGGAGGGCATCCAGTCACAATTGTGCCCATGTCTTGTCGAGCCTTCCTCGGCATAGTCAATAGTTTCACCAACTATGTCCGTCGGTGTGTCATTAACGCCCCATCAAATCCTTCAAAATCGATGCTCTCGTGCCTTGTAATGTCGGAAAAACTGAATGAAGGGGAAAAACAGGATCTGCAGACAGTCTTGTTACAGGCAAACACAAACGCAGGCAGACAGGCAAACAGAAACGCAAGCAGACAGAGGGAAAAACAACAATATATTTTATTCATCAACTGTGCAATACAAAGAGGTTCTGCGCTAAGGAGCAGCAAGAACCGTCGAAGGATTACAAAGGGGTTCTACGCTAAGGAGCAGCAAGAACCACCGAAGCTCTGGCTGAGCATAACTGATCTGTAGCGATGCTGCTGCAGAATAGAACCTGCTAAACTGCAGGGAAACTCGGGTGGCTGCCCAGATTGAAGAATGAGGACCCCAAAGACGGTATTTATAGGTCTCTCCAGAGGCACAGGCTGGCATGGCGGGAAACTCGAGGCCATACGGAGCTCACCTACTGCATTAACCCAGCCCATGCTTCTTCTGCCAGATGAACAGTTGACAGGACGTTTCAGCGACGGATAAGCAGCGGAATTTAGATTAGTTTATAATTCCAACATCCCCTTAATCTAAATTCCCGCTAATACAAATAGCTTTGAAATGCCGCCATTACATTTCCAAAAACAACCGGAGTGAGTGTTACGAAAAAGGGGGTTTTGGCAGTCAACGCCCGACTGCGCTGGCGGGCGGCTGGCCAAGAAAAAAAAAATGTTACCCCTTTTCGTCGTGTATTGCAGAGTGATAATGTCATATTCGTCATTGACGCCTCCGCTGATCGACATGTACTTGCCCCAGCTCGCATCCAGATCAGGGGCGTACAAGTGCTTGATGGATTTGTCGATCTCATCTCTCTCACTGGGCGTGGCCGCCTCGTAACAGTCCATAAACCGCAGTACGGTCCTCCGCCTCAACTCCTCTGCATTTACGCCATTTCTTCCATTAGCCCGCTGCAAGGCTGTGAACAGGCAATTTTCGTCGGCCTCGACATCGCCGCCGTGAAACAACAAAAACAACACTGATGACGTTGTCGCCGCCTCCAACGGATGTTTCCAGTAAACCCCTCACGTGCTCAACTTGGCCAAGGAATTCCTCTATGGCTCGTCCAAGCCGTTTACCGACTCCCACGCGATTTTCTTCAAATCCGATACGGAACAAGTCCGCTTCATGCCGTAGCCGATCTTCCTGCCGTTGCAGTACATTTCCCACACGGGCTCCTAGAATAATTTACCTTTGTTGGCGGTCTTCTCACACTCTAAGGCGATTCTTACCAGTCCCAACACCATTTCTTTGTCGAGGGAGCGGGTCGGGGTAGCGAGCTCAAGGAGGAGAAAAATGTTGGAGTCGGGAGCGCAATGCGAAGGGGGAGGGCCCGAAGCCAGGCTGCGCTCTTGAACTTCGCACTATCGAGTTACGCTCCCGAAATTCGTGCGATCGGGCTGCGCTCTCGAGTTTCGCACGATCGGGCTGCGCTCCTGAACTTCGTGCGATCGGGTTGTGCTCTCGAAATTCGTACGAGGTTGCGCTCCCGGACTTCGCTTGGAAAGCCAGACTCTTCTAGTCGAAGTATTTAAACAGTCAGGAATGTTCCATGAAAGTTGCGAACGACACCCGGCACGAGTTCAACGAGCGGTAACCGGAGTAATCCAGCGTCTGCCATAGAACGAACAAATTCTCTAGCCCCAATCCGCCCGACCTCTGCCTGCTGATCTCTATCTCCTTGCTCTGATACCATGTCCGAAATAACTGAATATAAAACTAGAAACAGGATCTGAAGACAACCTTGTTACAGGCAAACACGCGTAGGCAGATAGAGGGTAAACAACAAACAATATATTTATCAATTGTGCAATACAAGGAGGTTCTGCGCTAAGGAGCAGCAAGAACCGTCGAAGGATTACAAAGGGGTTCTGCGCTAAGGAGCAGCAAGAACCATCGAAGCTCTGGCTGAGCATAACTGATCCGTAGCGATGCTGCTGCAGAATAGAACTTGCTAAACTGCAGGGAAACTCGGGTGACTGCCCAGATTGAAGAATGAGGACCCCAAAGACAATATTTATAGGTCTCTCCAAAAGCACAAGCTAGCATGGCGGGAAACTCGAGGGAAACTCGAGGCCATACGGAGCTCACCTACTGCATTAACCCATCCCATGCTTCTTATGCCAGATCAACAGTTGACAGGATGTTTCAGCGGCGGATAAGCAACAAAATTTAAATTAGTTTATAATTCCAACATGTAAGCCATTTCGGCTTCATTGGTTGCCCAACACTACCTCTTCATCCGGTGTTGCCATAAACTCTGCCACTCTACGCAGTCTGACTGATCTAAGTGACTCTCTTCTTCATCGAAGCAACCATATCCTTCATTTCATCAGCAATACCAGTGAAATGGAGATCATATTCAAGCACTTTGTAATCCATACAGTATGGAGAAAATCTGGTCTTTGGCTGTCGTGTTTATCATTTTCCCATGCCATCACTCCCGGTGTTATTCGCCCATTCACGCTGACAGTCTAGTTTTCATCTGCATTTGGTTGGTCCACGTCTACATGCCACGCTGTGAAGCTCACCCTATTGCATGTCAGTTGTTTTCAACACACATCCCAACAACCTCCACGACAGGCTGCCCACATCGACGGTGTTGATATTGTCTTTCTAGGTACGGATGCGACTTCGCCACATCATCCTTTGATGTCATCCAATACATAGTCGTTGTGTGGGTCCAAGATGCCCACGCTCGTCCACCTATCTCCATCGAATGTGTCTTCACTGGATGAACGATCCACCTTTAAAACCTATGAGCGTATATTGAACATTTTTTTTTTTGAAAAAATTGAAAAAAACTTGTATTAAAACATTGATCAGTTACAATTGGGATAAGACACATCCCAGCCGAAAACAATGAAAGCACATGATTACAAGAGAAGAGGAAGATTTGCATTGGATCCAAATCTCTTGAACCAATACCAAGCTAGCTGAGAGAGCTGATAGGTCTGTTACAACAACTTATCGCGAAAACACGCAGCAAACACCAACTTCACCTCTGTCCGCGAAAAAGCTACAAGTCGCGAAATCGCGACACAAGACTCCTCTGACCGCAAAAAAGTCAACCTGTCGCGAAATCGCGACAAAAATCCATCCTTGGCCGCGACGGAGCAACATGTCGCGATATCGCGACAAAAATCCACCAGCGGCCACAATGACGCAACATGTCGTGAAATCGTGACAACTTTCCTCCAGCGGCCGCGACGGCGTAACATGTCGCGATATCGCGACAACTTTCCTCCCTTGGCCGCGACGGCGCAACATGTCGCGATATCGCGACAATTTTCCTCCCTTGGCCGCGTCGACGCAACATGTCGCGATATCGCAACAACTTTCCCTTGGCGGCAGCGACGATGCAACATGTCGCGAAATCGTGACAACTTTCCTCCCTTGGCGTGACGGCAACATGTCGCGAAATCGTGACAACTTTCCCTCGGTGGCAGCGATAGCGCAACATGTCACGATATCGCGACAACTTTCCTCCCTTGGCCGCGATGGCACAACATGTCGCGATATCGCGACAACTTTCCTCCCTTGGCCGCGACGGCGCAACATGTCACGAAATCGTGACAACTTTTCCTCGACGGCAGCGACGGCGCAACATGTCGCGATATCGTGACAACTTTCCCTCGACGTGATAGCGCAACATGTCGCGATATCGTGACAACTTTCCCTCGACGGAGGACGGTGCAACATGTCGCGATATCGCGACAACTTTCCTCCCTTGGCCGCGACGGCGCAACATGTCGCGATATCGTGACAACTTTTCCTCGGCGCAATGGCGCAACATGTCGCGATATCGCGACAACTTTCCTCCATCGGCCGCGACAGCGCAACATGTCACGATATCGCGACAACTTTTCTCCAGCAGCCGCGACGACGCAACATGTCGCGATATCGCGACAGCTTACCGCCAATGGCCGCGATGGCGCAACAGGTCGCGAAATCGTGACAAAAACCACCCTTAGCTTTTTCATTGATCATTGTCTCAAGGATCTTTCAAGGCCCTGCCTAATCACCTCATCTTCAATAGGCATGTCACTGTGCAGCTGCACCCCTACCTCTTTCGCAGCACCCATCTTAGCCAGGAAATCGATCGCTTTGTTTAAATCTCTGCTCACATATACTGGAATCACATCATCTAATTCCCTCCATAATTTCTTGATTTGAGAGACCAGAATCCTCAACCTCCAAGCGTTCAACGAAAAGTTCCTCATGCAGTCTAGAGCTCCAACCAGAATTTGAGAATCAGATTCAAGAATTATCCTCCTGTGACCCTGAGTAACTGCCCAAATAGAGGCAGATTTGATAGCAATGGCTTCTGCTTCATTATTTGTGGCTCTACCCAAACCCTGCAGTTCCCAATAAAGCACTGATCCCTCATGATTTCGGTAGACCACGCCAATACCGGCGCTACCCGGATTGCCCTTTGTAGCTCCATCAGTATTGATTTTAATCCAGCCTTAGGGGGTGATTTCCAACTGGTTCTGTTCTGTCCCTCTCGCTGGTCAACTCCCTCTTCCATTGGCCCAGGAACAACCTGAGTTTCCTCTTTAGCGTAGACGGCAACAGTTTCTGTGACTTTGCTCCAGATGACCTGCCAAACTCCATCTAGCGAGGAAAAGGTTTCTCTAAAAATTCTAGCGTTTCTCTCCAACCACACTTGCCACCAAATGAAGTATAAACCAAGCTCCCACCCAATTTGAAGAGCTTTGGATGTAAATCTACCCCGCTTCCATCTTTCCCAAATATTAGTCCGATTCATGTCACCATTAACCTGGATTTTATAATGAGAGAGCCAGCGCTTCCAAATCTGACGCGTGAAAGGGCACTCAAACATCAGGTGATCAGTTGTTTCTTCGTTCTTGTGGCATAAAACACATTGAGAAGGGCCGATGATTCCTCTACATATGAGATTGTCAAAAGTGAGAATACCATTGTGCATAAACTGCCAAGCAAAAAAGTTTACTTTCGGCCAGCCCTTAGAGTGCCAAATCTTTCTCCAATCCTCAATCGAAAAAGAATGGGGGGAGGGTCTGGGAGGATCTTGTCATATCCGTCCTTCACTGTATAAACACCAAGGCTCCCATAGCCCCAAGCTAATTCATCCTCCTCGTCTCTCCCTGTGAGAAACCTTTATGTCAAGATTTTGGTTAAGATGGGTGCCAACTCCGGGGGGATTGGAATTGGCCACTCCTCCAACCTCTTAAACTTCTTAAACTTATACTCCCCCAGGTGAGAAGTGTTGAAATAACTTTCAATTTGGACCCAACCCATGATTTCTATGGCAGATTTTATTGGAAGTAACTCGGGGAATTCAACAATGATGGGTGGGTACTGATCCCAAGAATCAGTCCAGAAACGGGCCTTCTCCCCTCTCCCCACTTTCCAAAATAGTTGATCTTTAATAACTTGAGATCCTAGCTTGAGAGCCTGCCACACTAAGGATCCAGTACCATCCAGAGGGAAACGGCCCACCTCATTGGGGTTAACTTGACCCAAATATTTACTCGTTAGAATTCTACTGAATAAGGAAGTTGGTTGGGAAATCCACCTCCAGTACAACTTTCCAGCCAAGGCTTGATTATTTAACTTGGATCCTCTCAGTCCCAGCCCACCTTTTGCCTTGGGTTGGGTGACTTTATCCCAACCCACTAAGGCCCACTTTCTTTTTCCTTTAGCTCCTTCCCACAAAAACTTCCTAGCCATTCTGTCCAACTCTTTCCATATTGTAAGCGGGGCAGCCAGGATAGAAAATTTGTAGATTGGCATGGCTTGAATGATGAACTGTAAGAACGTTAATCTGCCACCATAACTTAACCACTTGTGAGACCAGTGATTAATTCTGTCCTTGATACACTCCAGCATATTCCTCCAAGTGTCTAATTTCAGCCTCTTGAAGTGCAAGGGGATACCCAAGTAAACCACAGGGAGAGAAGTCCTAGTGAATCCCAGGATTTCTAAAATTCTGTTATGAAGCCTTTGCTCCAGATTAAAAAAGACCACTTTGGATTTCTTGTCATTAATGACCTATTGAGTAGCCATGAGATAGACATTAAGAGTATCCCTAATCGTTCTAGCTTCCACGATCTTGGCTACTCCCATCAAACCAGTGTCATCCACAAACTGCAGGTGCGATACAACTTCATCCCCCACCCTAATACCCAATAATCTGCCTTCTTGTCTTCTCCTCGAGAAAAGTCTGCCAAGACCTTCAGCCAGAATGAGAAAAAGATAAGGGGAACAGGGGATCCCCCTAGCGCAGACCCTGAGAAGCTCCAAAAGGTTGCGAAGGAAGGCCCTTGATAAGCACAGAGTAAGTCGGGGAAGAGACACGACTCATGATCCACTCAATCCAGCCCTGAGAGAAGCCGAAGGCTGCCATCATTTTAGCCAGGAGGCTCCATTCAACCCTATCATAAGCCTTTGACATATCCAATTTAATGAACATCCCTTTATTACCAGAAGTGTGCATTGAATGGATTGCTTCTGAGCCACAACCACCCCATCCTAGAATCTGTCGTCCCTCAACAAAGCCTCCTTGCTCAGAGGAGATAATGTTGTGAAGAAGAGGTTTTAGGCGCTCAGCCATTACCTTTGTGAGTATTTTGTACACCACATTACATAAGGCAATAGGCCTATAATCTGAAATATGAACCCCCTCCTCCCCTTTTGGAATCAAGGTAATGAACGTGTGGTTTATAGCTTTAAGCATTCTCTTATTTTCTCTGGATTCTTCAACAACAGCCCTTACATCTTCCTCTAAGCAGTCCCAGAAAGCCTGAAAGAACTCAATTGGGAAGCCATACTGGACCGGGGAGTTTTACCGGTGCTCATTCCAAAGACCACAGTTTTCAATTCATCCCTATCAATGGGTTTGAGGAGGGCCTGATTTTCATCCTCCGAAATAATAGCAAGTATGACAGAAATAACTTCATTTTGGGCCTCTACATCTTGAACCACACTTTCCTTAAAAAGCTTTGAAAAATAATCCATAGCATGGGAATGAATACCTGGAAGAGTATCAAAGGAATGACCGTTCTCATCTTGAAGGGCCTCCATCTTATTCATCTGTCTTCGAGCACAAGCAGTCCGATGAAAGAATTTTGTATTTCTATCCCCTTCTAATAACCGGGAAGTTCTTGCTCTCTGTTTCCAATAGATCTCCTCCTGGTTGTCAATGTCCTCAACCGTAGAATGCAAGGCATCATCCTCAACTTTGAGCTGATCAGTTATTACTCCTTCTCTAAACTATTTTTGGACCTCATCCCAGCGGGCCACCAACGGAGCTCTTTGGGTCTGGAAGTCGGATTTATTAGAACGCCTCCAATACTTCAACTGAGATTTGACATATTGAAGTTGTTTGTGGATTCTAAACATAGCTCTCCCATAAGCTGGGCGGCCCTCTTCCCACCACTGTGGAATTTTCTCCCGAAGTTCTTCTTTATGAAGCCAAAAATTCTCAAATCTGAAAGGTTTGTGATGGATCCCCATCCTAGTCCCGCTTTCCAACAGAATAGGACAGTGATCAGAAAGCAGGGCACGCCAAAATCTAAAAATTGATATTCCATTTTACAAACACCTCCTCTGAAAGCAAAAAGCGATCTAGCTTCACCTTCCTACTATGGGGCTCCCGCCTTTTATTAGTCCAAGTGAAGTTATTGCCAGGACATTTAATGTCCACTAAGTGCAAAGCCTGGACTTGAGCAATCATGAACCGGTCCCCTGGATCCAAAAGAGGTGATCCCCCTTCCTGGTCTCTAGAAGATAATTTAGCGTTAAAGTCCCCCGCTATAATCCAGTCTATATCTTCCCTTGATGCTCGCATGTCATGCACAGCCTTCCACTGCCGCCTCTGACCCTCTAGAGTTTGAGAACCATAAAAGTTAGTGACAAGAATGAATTCTGCAGAGACATTATTCCTAAACAGGGAAGTGAGAACACCCCTCCAGGCAAGGTGTTCTATTGCAGACCATTCCAGAGAGTTCCACAGAGTAACAATCCCCCCTGAGGCACCTTGGGCAGCCACATCCATATGACCAGCACCCCTCCAAATTATGTTGACTGTTTTAGACATAAGATCCAAAGACATCTTGGTCTCTTGTAAAAGCAAAAAATCGGTATTGCTATGCTCTAATAATCTTTGAACAGCAGATTGATGGGTTCTGTTGTTTAAACCCCTCACATTCCAAGATTGTATAATCATGGGTTACCCTGGGAGCAATAAGAGTCAATTGTCCTCACCAATCCTCCCATGATCAATTTGTCTCCCTGGGCTGCTAGCAGCTCCTTATTGGATCTTCTACCAGCTCCTTGAGAATTACTATTTTTTGATCTTTTTTCTATCTGGGTTATCCCCAAAGATGGCCTTTCCCTATTTTTCTCTGCTATCCCCATGCGAACATCCTGAGAAACTGTCTGCTCCTGGTTATGGACTACTAAGGCACCAGAACACACTGGTTGTGATACCTCAGAGGGATCAACTATCTGCTGAATGACAGGAGAAGATGAGAGGGGGAGTTGCCCAGGAACAACAGAGGTTTCCTTGAAACCCTCCAAGCCCTCCATAGATTGATCCTCTTCATCAACCAATGACTTAAAAATCTCATACCTATTGGCAGGCCTGAGATGAGATTGCTCCTTTCCCTCCTTTTTCTTTGTCCGTCTTTTTCTTCTGGGCTGTTCAAAACCCTCTCTCTGAGCTTCCTGGCCCTGACTGGTGCTAATAGGATCTTTATTGGGTGCAGCCTTATCCTCTTTAGGCGAGTTTGGCATTCTTGAGGAGGCCTCCATATTGGCATTCATATTAAGAGGACAAAAACGGGCCAAATGTCCATGCTTGTGGCAAACCCGACATCTAAAGGGTAGGGCCTCATAGTCCAACTGTTGAATCCAGGAAAGACCTGCCAGTTCAATTTCCAACTCTGCCGGCAAAGGCTGGCTCAGATTCATCTCCACACATATTCGAGCATACACCGCCATGCTCCCTTCAATAGTGTCTCTGGCAACACCCAGATGTCTACCAATCGAATTGCCAATCATTGCCAGTACCTGCTCACCCCAGAATTCCATTGGAAGAGCATATAATCGAATCCACATCTGGGACAGACAGTAGGTTCAACACGAGGATCGAATCCTACCCTCCGGGGTTGAACAAATAGCCCTGTCGGGCCATGGTTTTTCTTCTCCGACTCAAAAGCCTTATTTCTATCGGCCAGAGCCGAGAAGGCGACAATAAAATAACCATTACTAATAAACCACAATGAAAACTCACCGTGGGGCTCCCGGTTCTGGCGGATCCAAGAATGCGAAAGCTCAGGGAAGGGCGAATACCCATGAACTTGCAGATTAAATCATGTCTAGCTCTATAGAGGACAGACTCCTCAACCATGTTGGGATCAATGACGATTTTTGGCCTGGATTCGGCCTGCGGTAAACAACCATTCACACGCCGTGCTGAAGACCTATTCCCAGCAGTCGTGAAGAGCTTTTTATATGCCATCTTTTGGGCTTCGGCATTCTTCGGAGGAGAATCTTCTTTAAACAAATCAGCATAAGAGCTAGTACTTCCTGGAAAAGGAGCCGGAGGAGTCCCCATTGGACCCTCCTGGGGCACCGATCGAACCTTCAGAACCACCGTACCCCAAAGACACCTCTGCAAGCCAGCAGAAGCCAGAGATTTTTCGAAAATCCAGAAACCCTAGTTCAGATTCAAAAATCGCCAGAGCTCATTTTCCTGCTCCTAACCGTTTTTCTTCTTGAACATTAGAATGGCTATCTACAACATAACAAGACAATCACATTATTATTAAAATTAAAAAAAATTAAAGATATCTTGAAAACAAAGCTAATCACATACATATACGTGAAGACATACATGTATATGATGTTTATTTATTATTTTTATTTTATTATATATAAATATTAATATATGCACTTTTTATTTTTTATATATATTATATATATACATATATATATTTTTTTTACGATGTCACATACATATATAAATATATATATAGGTATCATTTATTATCCTATTTTTTTAATATTTTTATTTAATCAAAATCCAAAGTACTTGAACTATAGAATAACAAGGAGATAACTATAAAATTTACTTTTAAAACCTAAACACTAGTCCCAATAAAACTCCTATGAAAGCAAACAAAATAGACACCAAGAAGCAAAAACAAACACACGCAAGCCTATTGATACTTTAAAAAAGGACTAAAGAAAACGAAGATGCTATTCAATGAGGAGTCTCGAAAACTGAGGTGTAAGTATCATGGATGCGACCTATCAAAATTATCTCTCCAAAGATACTAAAAGCTCACAAACACAAAATCAAAAAGGTGGGTCCCCAATTTGTGGGGTATGTTGTGGAGTAGCCACAACAGGAACCTTCTGCTTTAAACCCCTCCTCCAAAATAAACAATTTGGACAACAAATACCTCCGACCTTAGAGCTATCTTTTTCAATATGAGATAATCGTCTATTCATCTGCTACTGGTGTGCTCTTCTCTGTATCACTAACAAATATTCCACGCGAATGAAATTTCCCCTAGTTGTTATAGAATTTGTGGCACCCCTCGAATAGGGTTACAAAACAATTTGTTCATCTGCAGCTTTGTTACTGGTGTGCTCTTCTATGTATCAGATTTTTTTTCTTAGGATGATCTCATTTTTTCGTTCTGTTTTGCTCTTTGTTTTTTCGAAAGTTATTTTTTGGTCTTTCCAATGGCGGTCAATGTTTCTTTTGCATGTGTTGTAGACCATACCAAGTGAAAATGTCAATTGTTTTGTTGTTAATATTATTGTTTTTTATTACATGTAAAGTCACTTGTCAATTTACAATGGATGGCAATCTGCAGCAAATACTAGTGCTACACCGTAAGAGTTGGAAGAGGCTAGTATTATTCCCAATCATGCCTGTAGTCCAAACAAAAGGCTACTGTTTGGCCTTTTTTAACCTTAAGGTAAATGAATATTATCTGTGTATAGTACATCTTGATACTATAGACAAATATTCATCAAATACTAATTCCTGGACCTTGTGGACATCAAATATTAGAAATTCGATGCCAAAAAATTCCATAATCAAATTTACAAAATATGGGAACCTTCTGCTTCAAACCCCTCCTCCAAAACAAAAAAAATTGGACAACGAATACATCCGGCCTTGGAGTTGTGTCTTTATCAATATGAGAGAACCGTCTGTTCATCTACTACTAGTGCGCGCTTCTCTGTATCACTAACAAAGATTCCACACGACTAAAGTTCCCCCTAGTTGTTAGAGAATTTGTGGCACCCCTGGATAGGGTTACAAAATAGTTTGTTCATCTGTAGCTTTGTTACTGGTGTGCTCTTCTCTGTATCAGATTTTTTTCTTAGGATTATCTCATTTTTTCGTTCTATTTTGCTCTCTTGTTTTGTTTTTTTAAGTTATTTTTTGGTCTTTCCAACGACAGTCAGTGTTTCTTTTGCATGTGTCGTAGACACTTGAGTTCTGTTCTTTTATTCTCATTAACGACATTTATAAAAATATTGAAATTTAAGAGAACTCCCTTTTAAATTTCTTTTACACTTAAATATGTACTTGGACTTATCATTTGAACTATAGTGTGCATGTGTTATATAATGCATATTTTATGGTTACATGGTTAAAAGGATCACTCAGTATTTAATCTGGTGTGCTCTTCTCTATATCACTAACAAATATTCCACATGACTAAAGTTCCCTTCAAATATTATAGAATTTGTGGCACCCTCGGATAGGGTTACATAACCGTATGTTCATTTGCTACTGGTGTGCTCTTCTCTGTATCACTAACAAAGATTCCACGTGACTAAAGTTCCCCTCGGTTGTTAGAGAATTTTTGGCACCCTTGGAAAGGTTACAAAATAGTTTGTTCATCTATAGCTTTGTTATTGGTGTGCTTTTCTCTGTATCAATTTTTTTTTCTTAGGATGATCTTGTTTTTTTTGTTCTATTTTGCTCTCTTGTTTTGTTTTTTTTTAAAGATGTTTTTTAGTCTTTCCAACGGCAGTTAGTGTTTTTTTTTTCATGTGTTACAGACTAGACTAGGTGAAAATATCAATTGTTTTATTGTTAATATTATTGTTTCTTATTACAACATGTAAAGCCACTTGTCGATTCCCAACAGGATGGCAATTTGCAGCAAATACTAGTGTTGCACGAAAAGATTTAGGAGAGGCCAGTATTATTAGCACTCATGTCTGTAGTCCAAAGAAAGGCTATTTTTTGACCTTTTTCAATCTCAAGGAAAATAAATATTATATGTCTATAGTACATCTTGATACTATAGACAAATATTCATCAAATACTAAAACCTAGCCCTTGTAGACATCAAATATTAGAAATCCGGTGCTTGAAAATTCCACAGTCAAATTTATAAAAGATGGAAACCTTTTGCTTCAAACCCCTCCTCTAAAACAAACAATTTGGAAAATAAATACATCCAACCTTAGAGTTGTGTCTGTCAAAATGTGATGGTTAGTCATCTTTGACATTGTCCTTGATCTGGTTTTAACACTAAAATTCAATTTGTGCTCCTTGTTGAAATCGATTTTTGTTTTGCCGACCAAAAAGTCGTACTATAATTTAGCTTCAATGGGAATCATGTGCCTTATCTGTAGAAGTCAAGAAACAAGTACCTTGTCAGTAGAAGTTAGGATTCAGGTGCCAACACAAGAGTCGGGTGCCTAACAAGAAGCAGACGCCTAACAGGAAGCAGGCACCCGTCAATTAAGTGTTGAACGGAAGTTAAGTGCTTCAAAGGGAATCATGCACCTGAATAGCACTTCACACCGGTGTACTATGAATGTTTTGCCTTCATGAAATCAAAGGTGCCAGGTCTAAGTGGGACCTTGATGAAAACATGCTAAAACACAACAATTTCTACGAAATCTACACAAAACACTTAGAAATAAATATTAAATAACATGTAAAATAAACTGTTAAATATGTATAAAATTCTCATTAAACATATACATATACTAAAAAATGTGTCATTGTTTTATAAGTAAAGTGATACAAAATATGAGCATTTTTGGGGCTCATCATCCCCCCATGTTTAAGGGTTGGTACGTCCATGTGCCACTTTATACTGGTAATTACCAGTTCTGTTTACAACATCCCAATAAGCCTTGTTTGTCTATTTCCTTTTCTTTTCAACGACCTTAGCTTTTTCCTTATCTCAAGGCTTTTGCCCCTTTGGTGCTTTGGAGCGATTGCATCCTATTTTGTTGTTTATGGCACTTACTGTACCAAACTAGCTGACTTGGACCTACCCTTTTTCTTGGTTGTTCCTTTGTCCATGTCACCTTACCTTTCTCCCTATTTAGATAGTAGCCAGTGAAATTTACAACATCCTTCTGGAATGCAGGCTCAGTCATTTTCCACTACTCATGGTAAATGGGTAACTCTTCACCCATAGGTACTACAAACTCATCACCAAATGGGATGCTAGAATTTTTAGCAACCTTGGTTGTGGGTAAATCAACTCCTATTGGGTTAATTTTAGGTTTAGCCTTGACCTTTGTTTTTATCACTTGAGGGGTTCTGCTACTTGATGCCTGATCTACAGGTGGCACATGACCTAAAAATCCCATCCTCATGAAATATGCCTTCATCCTTGAAGGTTGATCACCTACTGACCCATACAAGCTCTAGAATTAATTAGGTTGTGCAGCTAAAAAAATTTTGGGAGGCCTATTGGCTTGCTTTTTGGCCTCTTTTTTAGCTTCCTTGAGTGCTCTCTTGGAGGTCTTCTTCCAATTATTTTTTTCTACTTTTATTTCCTCCTTAAGCTCCTCAGATTTTTATTTTCATGTAGCAAACAATTTCTTTACTACCTCCCATTCCTCATCGAAATCTAGTTCTGATTCCTCATCGAATTTGATGCCCAATTCCTTTAATTCTACAACTCTTACTCTGGTTCTGGGTCTTCGTTGAGATACCCTTACATATTTTTCTTTGATCTCAACTTTTTGGGTGCATCTCAGGGTATGTTGGTGCTGGTGTTGCTCCCTGTATTTTAGCATATGCAGATTGTTGAGCCTCTTCTTCCTAAGGCTTTTCATTCCTTTCAGTAGTTGGAGAACGCTCTAATTCGTCCTCCTTGTCTAAAACTTGAGGCTCTTGAGCCTCCACCTCATTATCCTATTCATCTGCTTTTTATGCAGACTATTGTGAATTATGAGGTTTCTCAACCTCAACCTCATCTTTTTGAATTACCTATTCTACAGAATGAGATGTCGAACAGGGTTGCTCTACCTCCATTGCAACATCCTCCCCTTGCTCATTTTTTGTGTTAGTAGTGGGAACCTCTATTGCCCCATCAGTTTGCACTACTACTTATACTTTGGTAGAATGTATGGCTTTCGTTGATCTACCCTATAGTTGCAATCTTCCTATTTGCCCCTACAGTTGTCAAAATATCTGATACAATTTGTGCATCTTCAATGCAACTTCTTTCTTGGACTCCTAAAATAGAGTTCGTTCTTCCTTAAACTTGGCTTCCCAAGTGGAAGCCTACTCTCAATATCTATAGTTGTTGATGCGAATCCTCTGCCTGGCCCTCTTGCTAAATCTTCCATTGTAACCTCCTATTGAGGAGTTTACCCTTTGGAAATATCCTATAAAATCTAGGTCAGGTACTCTTCCCTATTAAGCTCACCGATCGTTGCTTCATCATCTGATGAGCTTAAAACCACCCTAGATGTCTTCGTCCTTCTACTTCAAGTTCTAGTGGAAATTGGCATGGATGTTGGGCTTGGTGGATCATGCCTTACCTCATCATCAAATTGAGAGTTAGTGGAGGAAAAAGCATGTCCTACTTGCTCACCAAATTGGAGAAAAATAGGGGACAAGGCTTGTCCTACATCTCATGTATTTTCAAGTTGGGATGCAGGCACCATCTCTTCTTATTTTGCAGCCCTCTCAATCGACTATTCAGTCTGTAATGGTACCTCTACTCCTTGTGCCTCTAGAACTACATTCATGCACTTGGTCTCCTCAATCGTCACATATCTATGTGACTTTACATATCGTACCAAGGCAAAAATTAGGCCATGGTGAGCCAAGGTAGATGTTGTGCCTACCTGGTACCGTTTGGCCTCATCTTTGAGGGTGATCTTGTACCCATGCAGTATGTGGTTTAGAAATCAAAATTGATTTGACTTCAATTTTGAGTACCTACCAGAACAGGTAAAAAATCATGTGATCTGTTCGAAAACCGCCCTCTAGAGCTTAGGAATGTGTTGCTTGAGCAAACCAGCATGCATCAAATGCTCTGTTGGTCTACCAAAGAATATCTACACACAAAGATTTGGATTATCCTCCTTGTACGTGCACTCCCCTATCAGAGGAAGATCTACCACCATGGCAATATACTCTTTGGTGATTGAAATTTTCATTCCCTGCATACGCATGATCCCATCCCTCAAGGATGCTGCAAATTCATTAGCTACCACTACGTCCTGGACCTGGATGACTAGTTGATAGTACTCTATCCATCCTGTAACATCAAATTAGATTTGGACATCCACAGAATTCCCTAAGCAGTCAATACATTCACTCTTCTTCAAATCATGGTTCTTAGATTTCCCCCCATGCTTAGAGTGTAAATTCCCTTTGGTTTACGATTCACTCATTAGTTTCTTCACACTTTGATTTTTTTGAATTGCCACACTTCGTAGTTTTACTCCTTGCAAAGTAGTTATTTTAGTAAAACTAGTTGCTTCCTTGGACGTAGGCGGTTAGCTACCGTAATTAGAAGCGATTATGGTTATCCATGCAAAATTTACTTAGAGCATGTGCCAGATTGTGTGGAGGTGATAACAATAAGTATTTTACCAATAATATCCATGACACGTAGCAAAGTGCCAAGTGGAATTATTTGGGTGGCTAGGACTATGACAAGGGTTGTGTCGACACTTTTCCATAGACACATGCAAATGAAAATAATATAGACATAAAGCAAAAAATTTAATCATGTACCTAGATTTTTTTCGTGGGTGCATCATGTGCAGATATCCATGGTGCATCATTATTGGCCAGTGGATGATGACTAGGAAAACCTCAATGGACAATGATGGTCATATTTCCCATACAATGAATTTTTCTCCATGTGATTGGTTCTTGGTAGCTGCAACATGATTTGTTCGAGATATCCTGCAAGATTTCAAAGCAAAGGTTAGAAAAACCATATCTTCATGGTATGACAAACATCCCCTACTCAAAAGTTGGTTGATGTCAACTTTTAATTTTTTTAGTGATAGATTTGACTTTGCACGTGCGTGGGGTGCTGACATGGCTCGGGCCACTTTCCCAATGTTGAAGTTTTATTCTTACAAGGTAGAAACAACCATGATAATGAAAAGTAGGTGCCTTTTCTATGTGGAAATCAGGTGCCTTCTTTTCAAATTATGGCACGCAGGTGCCTCAAAAATAGAAAGTAAGTGCCTCAGCAATCAAGCGCTATGCTTAACATGGGAAGCAAGCACCTTAACAATAAAGTGCTCTACTTATCGTGGGAATCAGGCACATTAGTAATCAGGTTCTTATGCTTAACATGGGAAGTAGGTGCCTTAGCTAACTATCGAGTGTCATAGTTTTAAAAAAAATTTATACAAACTCAATTTTTTTTATGTTCAGAAGATTCAGTGTCGTTGTCCCAAAAAATGAAAGTCAGACGCCCTTTTTCTTGGAAAAACTAAGAACCATGTGTCAGTCTTCTAGAATATGGGATGCAAGTGCCATCTTCTTAACATAATGGGAGTCAGGTGCCTTCCTTTGTAAAAAAGGAATTAAGCACCATTTTTACGAAATATGGGAATCAGGTGCCTTCTACCATAAAACGGGAATCAGATGCCTTTCCCATAAGTTAACAGAAAACAAGTGCTTCTCCTTTATTGCAATGTCCTCTTGACATGCCCACTTATATATGCTCAAGGTTTATTAGACCTTTTAGTGCTCTGGTTGAAGAACAGGGACAAAATCAGCATCCGCCCCTAAACCAGTAGTTGAGAGACCAATCCAAAAAATCTTATGCATATTCATGTTTAGTATTACCCTTTCTACATGGGGACAAGCTACTCCTGTTGCAAACACTTCTTCTAGAAATATGGAAAGGTGCAGGTTCATGGATCCTATGCTTATTAGGCTTAGGTTTCCCAGGCTACCTAACAACTGCACATAGGGTATCATTCTTACAAAAAAAATACAACTAAAAAATAAAAACTTTGAAAGAATAATTGTTTTTGGGATTGTGTGGACTAGGTCCACATATTACTAACTCAAGATAAAATCATAATCAACTGGGGTCTCCCCCATGCCTAATCTATACTCAATCATGTATGCTTCAAACACATGGTATGGACGCAGGTGGTGGCCATTGACTGTTAAGGTAATGTTGTTATCATGAAATTTTTTGATCCTCACAGCCCCATTGTTGATGAGTTTAGTCACTTCATATGGCCCCATCCAATACTGCATGATCTTGCCTTTCCTTTCCTGGAATTGGAAATCATATAGTAATGCCCATTCTCCCACTTTAAGCTACTTTGGCCTGGTGTGGCGGTCATGCCACGTAGCCCTTTATTTTTGAATGATCTCTGTTTGAGCATCAAGGCGGTATCCATCCAACTGATTAAGCTACTGAATTTATTTTTTGTACATCATCCAAGTTTATATTCAAATCTATTGTAATCCTAAGTGTTTTGACTTCAAACTCTATAGGCATCATAGCACTCTTCCCATAGACTAACTCGAATGGTGTAAATCCAGTTGTAGTCTTCCAGGTGGTCCTGTAGGCCCACACTGCTTCTGGTAATCTAGTGGTCCAGTCCTTCCTATGTTGCTACATTGTCTTTATCAGGATATTTTCCAACTCTCGGTTGGTTACCTCAAATTGCCCATTTTCTTGTGGATGGTAGGAAGTGGTTTTGTTATGTCTGATTTTGTATTGTTGCATGAGTTCCTGAACCATCCTTGAAGTAAATTGAGGTCCTTGATCAATTTTTATCTCCCTTGGAACCCCAAATCTTGTAAAATTTGATGAATACAAGAAATCTGCTACAATTTTCTCCTTTGAATCATGCAAAGCTTGCACTTCAACCCGCTTAGTCACATAGTCAGTATAAACTAGGATATACCTCTTACCTCTTGACTGTAGATTAATGGGTCCTATGAATTCCATACCCCATTTATCAAATGGCTCAATGTGAACATGTGGTTGGAGTAGCATCTCATATCTAAGAGTAGGTATTCCCATCCTCTGACATTGATCACACTAGATCACATGCTTGGATGCATCTTTGAATAGTGAAGGCCAGTAATAACTAGTCTGCAACACTTTATATGTAGTCCTTTTTCCTAAAAAATGGCCACCACAAGGTTCATCATGGCAAGCCTTTAGTATTTTAGTTATTTCATTCTCAGAAACATATCTTCTCATGACCTGATCAGACCCTGTTTTAAATAGGCACCCATCTATCCATGATAAATCTGCACTTTTCTCAATTAAAGTCTATTTTTCACGAGGTAAAAGTGCAGAGGATACTTTACTAGTAGCTAAATAAGTGGTCATATCTGTGTACCAATATATCAGATCATTCAAAGAAAATAAATGCTCATCTAGAAATTGGTCCTCTATAGCTGCATAGTCTAGAGGTGTTAATCTGGATGGGAAATTGACTACCACATTGTCCTTCCCTAGCTTGTCCACTATTGTCACATCAATTTCTTGTAAAAGCAACAACCATCTAATAATTCTGCCACTAATCCCAGGTTTATTTGTCAAGTATCTGATCATTGAGTGATTAGTGTGTACAAAAACCTGATATCATGTGATGTAATGATGAAATTTATTAAGAGCATGTATTACTGCAAGAAACTCCTTCTCTATGATAGTATAATTGAATTCAACACCTGTGAGATTTTTACTAACATAATAGATGGCATAAAAATCATCACCATATTTATGTCTTAGTACTGAGCCTATTGCATTGTTAGATGCATCAGCATATATGTGAAAAGGTATGGTCCAATTTAAACCTCTCAGCACTGGAGCAGTAATTAGATTTTCCTTTAAGGTATTGAATGCTTGTTCACATTCTTCAGTCCTGACAAACTTTGTATCCTTAGTTAAAAATGTGGTAAGAGGTTTAGCAGTTTTACTAAAGTCTAATATAAACCTCCTACAGTAACCGGTTGATCCTAGAAAACTGCGGATATCCTTCTGTGTTTTGGGAGTAGGCAGGGTTTGGATGACTTCTATTTTTTCTATCTACTTTGATCCCATCTGCATAAATGTGATATCCTAAAACTATCCCTTCCTACATCAACATATAACATTTCTCATTGCTTAGGGATAGGTTAGTTTACTCACACCATTTAAGTGTCTTTTCCAGATTTTTTGTGGTAGTTTCAAAATTTTCTCCATGTACAGTGAAATCATCCATGTATACCTCCATAGTATCTCCAATCATGTTAGAAAAAATGCTCAAAACTGCCCTTTGGAAGGTGGCAGGTGCATTGCATAGACCAAATGGTAAAACTCGGTAAGCAAATGTCCCCCATGGGCAAGTGAAGGTGGTTTTATCTTGATCCTCTTCCCCTATCTAAATACGATTATATCCACTAAACCCATCTAGGAAAGAAAAATATAAGGTATCAAGGACCTGATCTATGAATGGTAAGGGGAAGTGGTCTTTCTTAGTTGCTTTGTTAAGCAACCTATAATAAACACAAATTCTCCACTTTGCATTTTTCTTGGGCACCATCACTTATGGTGATGTCCACTTGCTATATAAAATGGGGTAGATGAATCCAACTATGAGGAGTTTTTATAATTTTGTTTTAACAATTTCTTTCATAGTTGGGTTCATTCTCCTCTATGGTTGTCTTACCGGTTTAACTTGGTCTTCCAGATATATCTTATGAGTATAGGTCTCAGGAGATATTCCTCTCATGTGAGAATACTCCCAAGCAAATACATCTTGATGTTTTTCCAATGTTTTAGTTTGGTTTGTTATTCAGCTGTCAACTTGTTATCTATGTTCAACATTCTACTAGGTGCAACTTCTATTTGCTGAATATGGTGGTATTTTCCTCCCACTAATTAGCCTCTATGGTGGATAATTGAATTTGTTATATACCTTCCCCTAGAAAGATTTATTCTCAAAGATAGAAATGAATGAAGAATGCCCGTTAGATCCCATGTCACATCTTCTTCTGGAATATCCTACAACTTGATGATGAAATCTTACACATGGCAATACTATATATATTACATACATGAAACTACAAGACTACTTTTAACTAGAGGTCAATCCATCCTTTTTCATCTAGTACTAGCAGCTTTGGTTGGGAGCAAACCTTTTCACCGATCACATGCTTAAGATAAGAAATATGAAAAATAGTATGGATTTTGAAAATAGGAGGAAGTTCTTATTGATATGCCACCTCCCCAATTTGATGAATGACCTTGTAAGAATTTTAGAATCAAGGTGTCAACTTCTAACTAGGCTTGGCATTTTTAAAATGTACAAAACCTAATTGATAATTTCATTCATATGCAATTCTTAAATAGGCTAAGAAATGTCAAAATACAACCATACGCCCTCATTTCGTAACTCCTGGCACCAATCACGTAGGAGCACAAATAGGGAGGAAGCAAATAAACATTATGCTAACTACACCTAAATCTTGTTGACAACTAACAAGCATGAACTAAGGTTAACTTATGGCTAAACATAGCCTACATGAGTGTTTAGGCTCACATATGTATTATTCAAAAATAATATAATCTAGGAAGAAATAAATCTAAGCCTAGGTAACCAAAGATACATGATGCCCTCATCATACCTCCCCACTCAAGAAGCATTGGACTCCAATGCTTTTACAATAGGAGTGGAAGGTGGAGTCACCAGACGCTGCAAATAAGGCTCATGATCAGGCGGAAGAACAACGTGGAAACCATGTGATGTCGGTGTAGAGAAACAATGTTGAGAAAACTCCCTTGCCAAGTGAATAACTAGGACAAGGAGTAATGATCTGCTACTGGATTTGCGAAGGCTATTGAACATTTGGAACATATGAAAGCGATGTAGAAAGAGGTCATTGCAGTGCTCAATGTGGAACAATAGGAGTAGTAGGAGCAACAAGGAGGAGGTACTAATGATGGAGGAGGAATGACCTCCTTAGGAACAGAAGGATGAATGTCCTTTGGCCATGAGACTAAAGAAATCCTTGGTGAAGACACCAAGAATTATGTATGTGGAAGATTACGAATAAGAAAGCTCTTACTCTGATGATGCAAAGAATATGTTTTATGATAAGCATCATATGAATCTCGCTTATCATATTGATAAGGCTGGCCAAGAATCATTCCACACAAGTCCATGGGAGTCACATCATAGGTGACTCGATCCACATAGTGTGGACCAAGGGTAAATGACAAAGTACAACATTTTGTGATTGCAGAGGCATTTCCCTAATTCTTCCAACCAAGTGAATATGGTGAAGGATGGGGTTCAATTGGAAATTTGAGTCGATTGACCACAGATTGAGAAATGAGATTGGTCATGGAGCCATTTTCAAAGATGCAACTCACAAAAAATTATGGAGAAGATGTGCTCTTGTGAAGAACATAATTTCTTTATGTTTTTTTTTATGCAGGAGGGTCACTTGGTTTAGTTTATCCTAAGGTTTTGGATACGCCCTATCTTCTCCTACAGACTCAATGGGCCCATCTTGTGGGGCCTCTAGTTGAGGTTGTGCAAACAAATTTTTCTTCTTTTTAAAGCACTCTACCTTGATGTGTCCTTGTTTCTTATAATGATTACAAAATATTTTTCCATTATAAGAAGAGGGAGAAGAAAAAGAAGGAGAAGAAGAAGAAGTTTTTGTTGAAGCCTTGTTAGACTGTTGCTATTGTGGTGGCCCTATTTTGGGTGCCTTGGAGGAGGCACCTGACTTCATAGCAATTTTCTCTTCCTCAAGTTGTGCCTTATTATACACTTCATTCAAAGTGGCACAAGGTGTATATTTCAACTCTCTAAAGAGTTGATCTTGCAAACCACTCTTAAACTTATTGATAAGTTTAGGAGTGGGATCGAGGATGCTATTGAGAATCCTCAATTTTTTGAACTTCCCAATGTAATATTGAACACTCATGTTGTGTCCTTGCCTCAAACAAAGCCATTGGAAGTCAAAATTTTTAGAAAAATTGGAAGGATAGAATGTATCCTTTAATGCTTTGACCAAATAGTGTTTATGGGATCTTGAGTGCTTTGACAATCATGTACCAAAATCTTAGCAATGCCAGAAAGTTTCAATTTTGCAAAAGCAACTTGGTCATCTTTTTAAATTTTTTTGTAGGCAAACCATGTATCCATGTCAAGAATCCAACTATTGAGAATGTATGGATCTCGAGAGCCATTATAAATAGTAACCTCACATTTTATTTGAGGTCAAGGTTTAGGAGTTGGACTAGGTGGACTAGGCCCAGTCATGTTTTGAACCTTGTCAGCCAAGATGCTAACAACTTCAGCTATGGCGGCCACTTGTTCCGCCAAATCAGTAGCCATCTGACCTCTGGTGTAAGCCAGGAGGACTACAAAAACTCTTCTCAAAAAGAGATAAAATTTGCCTCACAGGGCAATTCAATGGTGCTAGAGTTCCAAGAACTTCCAATGAGCTATAAAAGGCTTACAAATTATTGCCTTCTAGGCAATTTTCAAAACAATTTTCTAAATTTTTCAAGAGTGACAAATGTTTGGAAAAAGATAAGCCTTGAAGGCTTTTACGTGTATTTGAAAAATGGCAAAACAAAACAAAAATTGTTATGCTTTGTGGAATGTTTAAAGCAATTTAAACATTAATTTAATATAATTAAAATTTAATTTAATTAATTAAAATATAATTTGTGGACTTCTGTGCAAAAATAATTGTCAAGATTAAAATAGCCCAAGAGACCAGCAACAGAAGCATCTGTTAGCAGTTGAGAAGGCAATAAACAACTACCAAGTATCCCCTGGAAGGGAGAGCCTACAAATGACACGTGGGTGTGGAACCCAGTGTGACCATTGTACAGAGGCCTAACCACCATGTGGTGGTCAGTCTATAGTGAGGGCGTCAACCATGGTAGACCCGATGTGGGACTATGCAGGCTAAGCTAAATTTGAAAAGACACGTGAACACATCACCAAATAAATTTGGCCAAACTTTACAAACCTGTACACATCGATGCTGACAAACTACAAATATCATCGAAGATGAAGCAGGTGATCGACACACGATCGAGCTCATGGTCTGCAACTGAATCCCGTTGCTATTTCATGTGGCCTGTGTAATGATGCAGCTCTTCAGACCTTGATTGTGCTTCATCCATAGGGCAACTACCATGATGTATAACGCTGCAAAATCCAAGCACACAAAAAAATACACGGCCAACCTAGCACCAAATTCATCAATATGAATGCATTGCAAACAAACATGTCATCATAGCTTCTCCACAACATAAAATAGGAAACCTTCCATTGCCTATAATATGTTCGATCAAACTTCTGCAACTCATAAGTGCGAATGATTCCTGAACACCACACCTAAATACATAGGCATAGGTCACTGGAGTCTGCAAAATCCGATTGTGTACGACCCACCGAAATGGCTAAGGTCTGCAACTCTATCTTTACCGAGGAAGGAAGACCTATTTATCAATTTCTTATAAATCAATGTGCAACACGAGATCATCTTCAACACACACGCAAGACCAAACCATAGAATATATAGGCATTTATCCCACATGTGGGATGTTGCATCTAGGAGGGGTTAAATTTGCTAACACTCATATTACCAATCGACCACTTGCGGGTGGTCTAGCCCTTCCTCGAGCGCCATACACCTTAATTCTTTTGTGTGTCCTACCAAAATTATCCATTGTCTGCCATGCAGGTAACCCAAATTGTTTTTCATTTGCCATGTAGTTAACCATCGGTTAGTGCTTTCATCTACCCCATATCTCGTTCATCCCATCACCTGTGTCAAATTCTAGTCCTACGTGGTTTGACCATCGACTAGTCCATTGCATTACAGTTTTTCTGCTATCAGTCTTCTGTCACTTAGATGTTAACCCTCTAAATCAATCTTGGCTAAGGAGGACTGCTAGCAAATCTTCTCTAGTCAAAACTTATTGAAAACAAATTTTGAAAAAAGTTGACAATGACTGCCAAACTTACAAATTGTTGACAAAATCTTGCTAAAAATTACTACCAAAAAATTGATGTTGTTGATCAATAAATTGTAAAAAATTTTGCTAAACAAAAATATCCCAACAAAGCTTGTCAACATTGAACTTGTAAATCAAAGTCGACAAAGTCCAAAGCCAAATGGCACTTGCAAAGTCAATAGAATACAAAGCCAAATAACACAATCCAAATGGAGCGACGAATTCCAATTGAAATGTCAAATCATCAATAAGAGCAGGTCATCAAGATCTTGCTCTGATACCAGTGAAAGGTACATAACCTAATTGATAATTTCATTCATATGCAATTCTTAAATAGGCTAAGAAATGCCAAAATACAACCATATGCCCTCATTTCATAACTCCTCACACCAATCACATAGGAGCACAAATAGGGAGGAAGCAAATCAACATTATGCTAACTACGCCTAAAGCTCGCTAACAACTAACAAGCATGAGCTAAGGCTAACTTATGGCTAAACATAGCCTACATGAGTGTTTAGGCTCACATATGTATTATTCGCAAATCATATAACCTAGGAAGAAATAAAGCTAAGCCTAGGTAACCAAAGATACATGATGCCCTCATCACTTTTAGGGATAACTGGTTATAAGGTTGGAAAGACCATATCACCTACCTCAAATTGCCACTCCAAGCAATACAAGTCCTATTGTTGCTTCATAATTTTTTGAGCCTAAAAAATATTATCTTTGATGAGTTGGAGAACAATCTAATGCTACTAAAGCAAATCATCTACTTAGACCAACTTCGAGGAGCTTGGAACATAGTTTGTCACAAATGGTGGTTTTTGGATATACAATGCTTCAAATGGGAACATATTAAAGGAAAAATGATAAGAAATATCATACCACCATTTGGATAATGGAATCCATTTGATCGAATGATACTATTTATATTGGATTAAACATCATAGGCATGTACCTAGGTATTTGTTCGGAACATCATTTGATCATCCAACTATAGGTGATGATCTTATATTCAATTTAATACCACAAAGAGTGAACAATTCCCTCCAAAAGTTGTAGGTGAAAATTGGGTTATTATCACAAACAACATAATGAGGTATACCATATAGTTTGAAATTAGAGTCAAGAAATATCATGGTTAGCTTACTAACTTAGAATGGGTGTTGCAAGGTACAAAAGTAGGTATACTTGGAAACATGATCTAGCTTTATAAAATCACTATTTTACCCTTAACTTTTGAATGACCCTTAATGAATTCCATGGAGATATGCCCATGTTAGCAAGGTAGAATAGGCGAGGGCTATAATAAGCTAATATATTTAACTATTTCCTCTAATTTATCTAGCACACCTCACATATAACCATAAATTGGTTGATGTCTACTTTCATGGCTTTCCAAGAAAATGACTACTTCACTCAGTAGGTTTTGAGGAACTTAGAGTATATAGCCAATGGTGAAGTACACAATTTGTAAAGAATATTATTCTTGACCATGGAAGATGAAATGAGATAAAAATATCCTCCCCAAAATTCCCATAAAGATATGAGAATAACGGAGTAGGTGGGTTACTAGCCTCCAGATCATGAATCATGTAAACAATCTCAAGATCTTATTGCCATTCCTCTTAAATATAAGGAATCCACTAAGGAATGGTATTAGATATAACATTGATAATGATAGGGTATTTGTATTTGTAAGACAAAGTATCCATCGTCACATTCTCCTTCCCTTTCTTGTACACAATGGCAAAGTCATACCCTAATAAATTCGTCAAATTTTTGTTTTGTTTAGGACAAGGGAGCATTGTTCTAAGAAGTGCTTGAGACTACTATGGTTTATTTTGATAAAGAATCAATGACCCAACAAATAAGGCTTCCTTTTCTCCACCACATGTAAGATGGCTAACATCACCTTCTCATAAGTGGAACAACCAAGATTCTTATTAGAGAGCTACTTGTTTTTAGAGGCTAGGGGGTGGCCTTCCTATACTAAAAAAACTCAAATACCTTTTCTTGAAGCATCACAAAATGATAATTGACTTACTAAAGCTAAGAGTAGTTAAAACATGGGTGGTGGCATTGCCTCTTTTAAGGCATTGAATTCGAGAGTAGTGTCATCATATTAGACAAAGGCATCCTTCATGTGGAGTTTTATTAAGGGAGTTGCAATATTCCTATAATTCTTGACAAATATCCTTTAATACCCTATAAGACCTAAAAGTCCTATGAGATTCTTGAGATATTTAGGCAAGGGCCAATCCTACATGGTCTTGATCTTGTTAGGTCCACCTTTGCACCTTCATGAGGCATTGTATACCTCAAGTATTCCACTTTAGACACCCTAGAGAAACATTTGGACAACTTAATATATAATTGTTCATTCAATAAAAGGTGGAGCACTTGTTCGACATGAACCAAATGGACAACCCATGAGTTACTATAAAATAGGATGGCATTAATTAAAACCAAGACAAAATTATGAAGAGGATGAAAGATAGAATTTAGTAAACATTGAAAAGTGGAGTGGGAATTGGTAAGAGCAAAAGGTCATGACCAAGAACTCAAAGAGACCCATATGTGTTAAAAAGTAGTTTCGGAATGTCCTCCTCTAACCTTTATTTGATGAAAAATAGGAGGTAATTTAAGCTTGGTAAAAAAATTGCACCATGTAGTTCATCCAAAAAATCATCAATAATAAGAACTAGAAACTTATCTTTAATGGTGATCTTGTTGAGTAGGTAAAAATTGGGGTATATTCACCAAGAATTGTCCTTGCATCAAATCACCACCATTGAAAATGAATAACGACTATTACTATGATGGACAATACCTTGCTCCAACATCTCTTGAATTAGCTTTTTTTTCATACTTTTAGGACTAGGGATAGTGGTAAGGATGAATGTTGGGTGGATGGCTACCTAGAAGTAGGTGGATGCTCATGGGGTTGTTTATGTGGAAGACCCCTAGGTTTGTTGAACACTACAACATATTTATCAACAAGAGACTACATATCAAAAGGGAGATCTAAAGACAATTGTTCAGTGATAAATACTTCCATGCAACTAATCTAGGCAAATAAGCTTCTACCATAGTTCTTTAATATCTTTTCCATTTGGTGGGAGTTGATGACCTTGGAAGGTAGGGGTTGCATACCCTAAACACGTATGATCTTACTATTTTCTATCCATTGAACATACAACCATAGGTTGAGTTACACCCCCTAACTAAAATATGATATATTTTCTTTGACTTCTTTTTGGGAATGGAATATCCTTGACGTAATCTAGCTTCTACTACAACATGAACTCCTTGCTTCATCTTGAAGTTTACCTCATGAACAAAATTCTTTGCCTCTTTCTCTATCATTTTTCCCTTTGCAATCTCTTGCAATGTGTCTAGTCTCATAATGTTTTCAATATTAGAATATAATATTCTCATAATCCACTTATTGATCATATTCTCTTTTTTCATATCTAATCTTAAGTGATTGTCGAAAAGGTTTTGAAATAATCATAGCAACACATGTTCAATTACATATCATATGATTTTACTCCTTAGTTATCAATCCCTCTTGGATAAACTCACCTAGGGTATTGTCAATATTCTTCAAAACAAGGTAGTCCAAAAATCCTAATCTATACTAGAAGTTTTTTAATAGTTTCTATCTCCACAAAAAAATTATCACTCCATAGTCTTAACTATAGAGCATCTCTCACCCTAAACCATGAGCCACCACCCATTATTATATATTTAATTTTTAAATTTAAAAAGATGACAAGGAAAAATTCGTTAGGAAGAAAACTTGTGAAGTAATTTGAATTTAATCCTCACTTCCACTTGATTTAATTTTGAATCCCTAAAAACCTTTGTCAATGTTCATGGGACTCACATATTAACCCTATGCTTTTGAAAACCATCAAGGCTTCCAAATATGACTTTCCTTCCATGCTATCTAGTTTTTTCCTCATATTAATCCTTTATAATAAAAAAAATCCAAAGATCTAAGGCAATAAATATTGATGATTGCTTCTTATTCGCACTTGCTTCCTATTTGCACTTTTTCCAAAGATTTAAAAGAAGGACAGGTGAGGCTAGCTTTCAACTTGTACTTTCTCATGACTAAAAGATGTATGTGATGTTGATATTGCTATATTAACTATATGTTCAGATAAAGTAGTTTATTTTAATATAGTATTTTATTGGATTGATTGCAATTATATGAATGAAAATTTATTTGTTACATAAACATATTTTTGTTGTATAATTAAATAAATGTTAGGTGTAGTGTTTGAAATGTCAATCCATGTAAGATAAGTTTAACATTTATAGAAATTTATTTTCTTTTAATTTTGTTTTTAAAATATAATTATGAAAATAATATAATTAATAATATTAGATCAAATCATATATAACATATAAATATTATATTAATAATTTTATTCTTATAATTATATATTGTCATATTAAAAATATTACATGTTAAAAAATGATTAATTCATTTATAATTAATTTTAAAAAACAAAACAAAAAAAGAGGGTGCACTTACTTTATTGCGGAAGAGGGCGTAAAGGAGCATGAGACTAACATAGGTTAGAAGGTGATAGAGGTACAAAACAAACTAGAGGGAACTAATATCAAAGCCATAGATCTTCAATCATGCAAAAAGAGCGGCAGGTTCATCCGGAGTGCACCAATGCTTTAAACCCTTACCACAAATGCATCAAATATTATTTTTGGAAATTCATCGAAGTGAAGGAACAGTTTGAGAAAGAAAAGACAAGAGCCAGTACGAGTCAAAAGCGAGTGTGAGCTGAAAGGGAGTGCAAGCCCGAAGCGAGTGTGAGCTGAAAGGGAGTGCAAGCCCGAAGAGAGTGCAAGCTGGGAGGGAGTGCAACCTAAGAACGAGTGCAAACCGGGAGGAAGTGTGAGCCAGAAGCGAGCCCCACTAGCTAGTATGGAAGGAAAATCATATTTGAAAGCCCTAATGAGAAGTTAGGATGCCCTAGCTAGAAGTATGGAGACCAAATTGGAGATAAGCTGAAGAGAGAATACATAGCAAGTTTGATCTAGGTAGCATATGTTACACCATAAGTGACTATCAAGGATGAGATGATTGAGCATGATATAATGGTTCTTAAAAGTAAAATGTTAATATGTAAGTTCGATAGATCTTGGTAAAGGTAATTGGAGATTCAAAACTAAATCAAATGGGAGTGAAAATTGAATTTAAATCACTAGGTGACTTTTTTTGCCTACAGACTTTTTCCTTCTCATATTTTCCTATTTAGAAATTAGGGATAAAATAATGGATGGTGGCCTATGGTTCACGGAAGAGATGTCCTTTAGTTAAGACCATGGAATGAAAAACATATTGTTGTGACAAAAACTATTAAGAAGCTTCATGTGTGGGTTAGGCTTTCAACTTAGCAATAAGGATGTTTTGAAGAATATTAGAAATATCCTTGAGGAATTCATCAAGGAAGGACTAACTATTAAGGAATGAAAGCATGTTATATATACCCAACTATATGTTGTTATAGATTTTTCAAAACCTTTGCCACAATCTATTAAAATTAAATTTGAATCAAAATAATAGGATCAAGGAATAGATTATGAAAAAATCACATTTCAATGTCATAATTGTTATGAAACTAGACACATGGCAAAAGTTTGCAAATGAAAAAAGAGATAAAATTTGTTATGTGACAAACTTTAATACCAAGCAAGGAAATCGTATGGCAATAGAAGCTAGATTAGATCAAAGATATTCCACTCCAAAAGAAGAGGCAAAGAAGGTCTATCTATATCATATGGCATAGGCCACCATAACACACTTTGATCAATTTTTAGAAGAAACAAAGAAGGATATACGAGATGAGGAAGTACAATGACTAAGCTTAAGTTCAAGTTCATAAAGAATTAAAGGTGCAAAGAAAGATGTGGAAGAAAATCCTAAAACAAAGACAATAAAAGAGATGAAGTATTTTCCAAGTAAATATTTATTTTTCTCCATGAGTATAGAATCCTCTCCTAGTAATAGAAGTAAAAGTGGTGTAGAGGTTATCCCTTACACTTTTGAGGTTTCAAGAGCAACATAATAAAGAAACGAGGTTGGAGGAAATATGTAGTAGTTTTAAGGTTTTTAAGATGGAATAAGAAAATAATTGCTATAAGAAAATACTTGCTATGAAAGAGCATTCTTGCACTTTAAGGTTTTCAGGGCAGCATAAAGAAGAATATGCTTTTGAGGTTATTTTGTGCACTTTAAATCCTTCAAAGCAAAATCAAACCTAAATATAGTGCAAAAAGATTAAAGAGATTAATGAAAATGAAAGTATTGGTGAGAATGAAAAAAAGACATAAGTAAAAACAAAGAGAATATATATATATATATATATATATATATATATATATATATATATATATATATATATATTTTTTTTTTTTTTTTGAAAAAACAAAAGCAAATATCCGAAGTGTTAACAAGAAGTAGGGTTACACCGACAAATAAAAACAAAGAGAAAATAAAAATGAAAATAAAATTTTGGAATATCAAGGACATGAATAAGAACCCTAAAAAATTTACAAAAATTGGGCAACAAATCAAGTGAGATTTTCTCTCTTAAAAAATGATATGAAAGAGTAGATTGTAGAAACTTAGTTTGAAGTATACAAATATTTTTGATAAAAAGGCAAATGAAGAGTATCTTTGATAGAAAGACAAATTAGATATGGTTTAAAAAAAAATTATTTGGTAAACGAAGGGGTTTTGAGGTCCCCAAACCTATTACAATAAGCTGAGATAGGGCATGAGAATGCACTCAACTACAACACTAAATCAAAACCAGCCAAGGGATAGGAATAACAGGCCACCCTCAACAAGGCAAAATAGAGAGGACCCCATACAAACAACATACCATAAAAGCTGGGTAACATACCATAAAAGCTGAGATAGGGCATGAGAATGCACTAAACTACAACACTAAATCAAAACCAGCCAAGGGGTAGGAATAACAGGCCACCCTCAACAAGGCAAAATAGAGAGGACCCCATACAAACAACATACCATAAAAGTCGGGTAACAACAGCTAAAGGAACCAGACCTCTCTCAGTAAAACAAAACAAAGAGGGCCCCATACAACCAACATAAAATATAACCTAATATCAACTGCTAAAAGAACATCATAGCAGAGCTAGTTCGGGGTTGCCATATCCATCTGCTTGTTAACCACGTCCCAAATCTCGTTGACAAAGGAGACCACAACCTACAATGTACCCAGAAGAGTAGAGTGTTTTTCCTCCAGACAGATAAACACATCACCAAATTACCACAAAAGCAGAAAACATCACCATATCGCTAAAAGAGCATACAATGAGGACACATTTGGACCGAGGCCAAGAAAAATTTGATCAACATCCACACAAAGATGTCCAACTGACGATAGTCAGCTAAAAAAGGTTAGGGGACTTGTGAAGATCACCAATTAAGATGGCCCACCCAATCAAGCATAAAACAAAACATCTAGCAAAGAGTCCATAGAGTGAACTCCCATACCAAGCCTCACGCACAACCAGTGGCTAACCATGATCATCGAAAACAAGAGATTCAAGGTCTTGGGGGAAATTATCCAACCAAACCCTCAAGTCTTGTTGAGAAAGACCCAAGTTGGCCATATAATCCGCCACCTTATTGCTAAACTTTAAACTCCTCTCTTGATTTCAAAATTCTAAACACCGCGGCTAGAATATTCGAAATGCTCTGGTGAGGCTTACTAATAGAATTGGCAATATTTACTAGATTTAAAGAGTCCCCTTCTACAATGATTTTTTGATATTTAAGTGTTTCTACCAATAATAGTCTTTGAAGAAGACCCCTTCTGCAAAATGAGAAGTTTGGATAGAAATAGTATTTGTACATGCACCAATGAACTAACCCTTAGAATTTCTAATTACCCCACCAACAATCGTAGGGCCCAAATTCCCTTTCGAGGCACCATTAAATTAGATATGGTTTACTTAACTTTATGTTTTTAATACAAATGATTCCAATAAAGACCACGAGTTTAATACACTTTTATTGACTTGACAAAAATGCATTAAGAGAAGAAAAGTATTGTTTTGTTTTTTAAAAGAAATGACCCAATAGAAATCATATTCTTTAAAAAAAAAAAAAACACCTAGAAACCAATCACAATAGCATACACTTGCTAAATAATAATAACATGTATTGAAAAGCTATATTAAAAAAATAAATAAATAAATAAAATGCTTAAAATCAAGTTAACAAAATCATTTAAAAAATTATAACTCCAAATTAAATTATAAGTGCACATAGTATTTACAATAATAAAACTTCACAAACTTATAATGAATATCAGGGTTCCTAAAGCTCCAAAATTTTCTGAAGTACCTCTAAAGCTCTCCTCTCTTCCGAGTCGCCCATTATCACCACCATTCCCTTCTCTATTTCGACGTCTCCATAGCTCTCAATTGTTACCCTCTCTCAGCTACGTTCCAGTAAGTCATAGCAAGGCAACACACCTATGTAGACTTGTTTCCACTGTGTCAAAGGCATAGAGCTAAGACACCTAATATGCCTTTGGCAAAATATGTCTGAACCCACAGAACAATATAAATGGTTTAAGAAACTCCTCTGCTGAGAGCGAGAGGATATAACAAAAGCATCCGATCAGAGAGCTTGCATTCGACAGAGGCGACTGCATTTGCCATCGCCATCTGTACTCGCTGGAACGAGAACAATGTTGGGTATCGACAACAGTGAAGTTCGGGAAACTGAAAAAGCCCCTGCAACCGACTCCACATCCTCCACTGCCCTTCCCACTATATCCATGGTGCATGGCCTTTTCTGCACATGAAAAAATTCTTAGTGAGATTCACAATAATAATAATTATAATAATCATTCAGGTTTGTTATGGAGACGTGGAGGTTGAAGAATCTTGTCACACAGATTAAGTAGTGGTTGTGAACAGAGCTCTGAATACAGTGGCAGATTTTCTGGCTAAGACGGGTTTCAAGAAGGAGGTAGGGGTTCAGTGACACAGTAACAGGGCTCATGAGCACAAGAGGATTGAACAGGTTGACAAACAAATAAGAACAAAAGGATTAAACAGGTTGACAAGCAAATCCTAGGGTTGGTTGATTTGGACAGCCACACAAACACATGGTTTAGGACGTTTAGCTTTATTGCAGGTCTCCCTTTGGTTCTATATCCAAGAATGGGGAACCTGTGCTCGTTTTAGCTCTATATCCGAGAATGGGAAGCTCTTAGGTTACTGGTTTCAGGTCATGGAAGTTTTTTGGAAAGACAAAACGAGGGGAAGAAGGCGCTTGCTGGTTAAGGCTGGGATGAGTCCTGGTGTAGAAGGTTTAGTTCCATTACAGGTTTCTTTTGATTCTGTATTAGATCTTAGATTCCTGGGTTTTACAGTCAAACCAAAAAAAAAAAACACTTTTGAGGCTAGGAAGAGTTGTATCTAATCTTTCCCTAATAATATTTTTAAATTAAAAACAAAAAAACAAAACGAACAATTACCAGTATATTTGGAGGATTGAGGATTGCACGTAGGTGATCTGCTCTCTTGTATCCGGAAGCGTTGAAGTTCCACAAGACCCTCAAAGCTGGGCAGCTCGTCCAACCCTGGACAGTCATTTATTTGCAAATCATGGAGTTTCGCAAGATCCGCAACATAGCTTATGTTCTTCAGCTTCTAACAACAAAATATATCCACGCGCTTGGCAGGGTTTCTATCTCCATTAGATCATGGTTTGCAAAAAGATGCAGATCTTCAAGACTTGGACAGCAGTTTTGGGAAATCGTGATGGTGGATACTTTGATACCACTCAGATCTATACGTTTGAGCCTAAGAAATTTGGACATTCAAGAATCCACATGATTCAATAATGGAGGCTTCTACGAATAGAGCTGTTCTGGATTTGCAAGAGGCAATTCTCTGATTGGGCAATCCGAAATCTCTAGATTTTGATTACCCAGTTGCCCAAATCCTTCTGGGCAAATGTGTCAATTCTCCGCAACCAGCAATCCTCAATTCCATTAAACAAATCAAATTTCCCAGAGAGGGCAAATATTTCAACTCGCGGCAATCTTCAACTTGATTAAAGGGGACAAATTTCCCATAAAGGTTGATAAGCTTCTCAAGGAGGGGCCTCCTATCTCCAGCACTTCCAATTTGAGCACTCTATGGATGTCAGCAGGTAATTCCCTCGATCCGGTAGGTGACTAACCTCTCTCAATTACATCTGCCCTGTAATTTCACTGGGCAACTGTTGCAATTTGGAACACCCACCAAGTCTTAGTTTCTCAGGTTTTGTGATGTTTTCTAGGATGTCTTTCTCTAACTGGACTTTACACCATGATAAGTCAAGATATTGTAGCTCGGTTAGCTGCTTAAAAGACACTGGCAAGGCCCTCAATGTCTGGCATCCCCTCAAATTTATATACTTCAACTTTCTCAAAGATAGGTAGGCAGGGAACATAGGAGTGAAAAATATAGCTCAAGGTGCTCCAAGGATTCTAGAAGACAAAACTCTTCTGGGAGACTGCTAATCTCAATCGTATTCAGTCCAACAGGACCCTTGAACACTATCTTTTTCAAGTGCTTCGGCAATCCTATTGTCTCCGGAATTATTTGCAAATCTCTGTAGCCTGACATATTAATAATGAGCTCTGTCAACTACAAAGGAGGCTTCAGCCAAATTTGAAGCGACTTAGGAGTAATCCATTATGGAACATATAATTCAGAAAGAACGGTGTAGGAAGATACTTACAGGGTCTTTAGGGCCCCACGGTTTTGCAAATCTCTTGGGCTGGTAAAGCTCCAAAACCCTTAGTTTTCCGTTGAAAGCCATAAAGAAAGCTTTTTGTACAGAAAATAATACCAGCGACGTCAGAGCAGCTCTTCTGATAGCTTCGCGAATTGTTCCTTAAAATAATTGCCTCTCACAACAAAAAGTTGTAACCCAAGGAAGGAAGGCGTAAGCCTCCTGGACCGGCTGGTTGAGTGCCCCATCAACAGGTGCATGCACTCTTCAAAAGGCGGCTCATAATGCAATTCAAAGTAACCATAGCTGGAATATGTTGCGGCCATTACCCCCCTAATGGGCAGTCTCTCCTGAAGGACAAACATTATATTGAGAAACGACAAAATATTTGAACTAGCTGACAGAAAATAGAGCAGATGTAAATGTATCCAGACATCGACAATAGTTTATTCAATAATTTTTTAAGCTCACCTCGAGGGGTCTCTGACTGTTAGTAATATGCGAACAAGACCAAAAACAGAAGGCGCCTTTTCAATTGCAATTTCTCTCCCTAAATCACAAAGGTGATCTTGCATTCTTATAAGGTTCCCATTGTCCAGTCAATAAGACACTTATTTACAAGAATTTGAAAACCGTTCAAACCGCTCCAAAGAGATCTGTCCATATTGAAATAGCCAAATCTTTCTCTTCTCCGACGAAGAAACAGGCTATATCCAAGAATATTTGTTGCTGTTCTGCATCCAGGGCATCATAGTTTACTTTCAGTCTCCTCTTAATGTCCCCAGGTAATATTTTGGAGATTTTGTTGTAATAGAAACTCCCAGTAATCCGTGCTATGCCCATAAGGGTTAAGGAATGAAGGCAATCTTTGCCAGAAATTAAGAACTGTTTGACCAAATCCCCCAAACCTGCAATCTCCACAATTTTGACATTTTGTCTCGTTTGTGAGATCGAGTCTCCACAAAGTTTTGGAATTCTTCTATGGCTTCATGTAGCCCAACTGGATGTGTAGCAAAGTGTAACGATGACATGTTTTTCCAGTTTTTACAATATTATTTAGCAGGAGCCCCTGCTTTACAACAATAAGGAATAAGCAATCCCGCAATGGAACTATTAAGTAAATACCAAAAAGTAGAACAATAAAGAATAAGCAATCTCAGCAATGGAACTATTACGAAAATACGAAAAAATAATACGAATAAGCAATCCCAGCAATGGAACTATTAAGTAAATACGAAAAAATAGAAACATGCAATAAGGAATAAAGGCTTACTTTACTTCCTACGCTCGAGCTTTTGTAGCATGTATCTACCATCTTTTTTATGTTTGGAAAATGCTTCAGAGTAAACTCTCATTCCCTCAGCCATCCATCGTAGATGAGAAGGCTCAACATGATAAAAGATGAGAATAATTTTATTGGTAAGTTGGGGCATCAGCTTCGGCTCACCCAGACAGCGCAAAATAACAATGTGAACCGAAAATATAGGTTCTTTTATTGCCTGGGAGATCTCTTTCCCCGCCTCCAGCCCTTCCCTATCATGAAAAACTCGTACTCTTATGCAGCCGAGTGTATAGTAGATAATGCTGACAAGTGAGGGTTTTATATCATATCCGCGATGATTAATGAAAACATCATATCTACCACATCCAACCTGTGGTTGAGAGGAAGTAGAGGCCATAATTTGGGGCTGAAAACATTTGCTCTGTGAAGAACTTCCCTATCTGCGAATCGGTTATTACAGACCTTAGCTCGTCTTAAAGGCGATGTTGAGGGTATGAAAAGCAATGTCGATGATAGAAAGGGCGTGCAGAAATGGGCAGAGTCAACCAGTGGTTGAGAGGAAGTAGAGGCCATTGGGGTCGGGGTAGTTGGATGGATGCAGAAAAAGCGACAGAGCAAAAATTTGGGCTGAAAACAGGTGCTCTGTTAACGAACTTCCCGATCTGCGAGTACGTTATTACAGACCTGAGCTCCTCTTAACGGCGATTCTGGGGTACGGAGAGCAGAAATGGGCAGAGTCGGTAGGAGTACGATAATCCGGGTCGGTGACGGAAAGCTCGTGGAGAAGTGGGCAGAGTCGTTAAGGATACGAAAAGTAGGTGGGTCAAGGAAAGCGCGTGGAGAAATGTGTAGAGTCGGTAAGGCGTACGAAAAGCAGGGTGGGTCCTGGAAAGCGCGTGGAATTTTAGGGCACCTCTATTGTGAGGTGGGTCCTGGAAAGCGCGTGGAATTTTAGGGCACCTCTATTGTGAGGTGGGTCAAGGAAAGCGCGTGGGGAAATGTGTAGAGTCGGTAAGGCGTACGAAAAGCAGGGTGTCATGGAAAGCGCGTGGAATTTTAGGGCACTCTAATGTGAGGCTGTATTGTGGGAGGTTTTATGCAAGTTTTTTTTTGTTTTTTTAGGAGTTGGATACATCCACATATTTTTATATTTTTTATATAGGGAGTTGATTACATCATTTTTATATAGGGAGTTGATTATATCACATTATTTTTATTATTTTTTTTAGTAATTATTAATAAGAATTTTGGGGCACTTTTATTATGAGGGGTATTTTACAATTTACTTATTTATTTATTTTGCATAGGGGAGTTGGTTACATCCACACTAATTTTAGTAAGTGTCAAGTGTATGGTTCAATCATAGGGGCTGCCCCCAACAAGCTTATACCACCTCTTTGTTTTATAATCCAACATGAAGGGGACCACCACCGATCACTCGAGATTCATATTGTTGTCATCGATCTAACATACACTCAAAGGATTCGGAGTAGACTACTACCTTTGCAACCAGACATGCCTCGAAGGTTTGACCCTAGATCTCTTCTGGGTAAGTGCCTAACCAGACAAACAATTACCAATCCACCTAACCCTTGGGGATAGGTTTTCTACCAATGCATCTAACCCTTGGGGCAAGTTTTCTGCAAGCTTAGGTAAGGGTATTTTGGAAAGGTTAATTTTTTATGGTTGAAAGTAAAAAGGATTAATATATTAAAAACAAGAAAAGAGGGCTAAAAGATAAGTAAGTTTAACCAAAACATTCAACAATAGATCATAGTCATAATATTATTTTGAGACAAAAATATGAAATAAAAAAGAAAATATCTATTGTTGTTTCTTAGAGTTTAAGAAAGTATTTAACATAGTGTTTAGAAGTAACTATGGATTAGAAAAGTAGCAATGATTGTGAGCACATGCATGAGCACGGGCTAGGAGAGAGTGTAGCAGTGAGTGTGAGTGTGTGATGGGAGGCAGTGCAACAACGGGTGTGGGTCGAGTCGAGAGGGAGTGCAACCGAAAGCAAGTACGAGCGTGAGCCAAGAGTGAGTGTAGCCAGAAGCAAGTGCAAGTGCGAGCCGAGAGTGAGGAGGAAGTGTGAACAAGAAGTAGAAAGCAAAGTGTGATCTAGTTGAAGAAAATATAGTGCGAGCCAGGAAGAAGTGTGATCTAAGAGGGAGTGCAAGCCAAGATTTAGTCATGGCGAAAGAGTAGTGGGTTCATCTAGAGTGCATTAATGCTTCAAACCCTTACCACAAATGCATAGAATATTGTTTTAAAAAAAACTGAAGTGAAGGAACACTAGGAAAAAGAAGAGACAAGGGCTATTGTGAGCCAAGAGGGAGTGCAAACTAAGAACAAGTGCGAGGCAGGAGAGTGTAAGTTGGGAGTGAGTGAAAGCTAAGAGGGAAGGTGATCCAAGAGGAAGTGCAAGCCAAGAGCAAACCCCATTAGCTAGTATGGAAGGAAAGTCATATTTGAAAGCCCCAATGGGAAGTAAGGATACCCTGGTTGGAAGTATGGAGGTCCAAATCAAAGATAAGTAGAAGAACAAATACATGGCAAGTTTGATCCAGGTAGAAAATGTTACACCAAAAGTGAGTATCAAGGATGATGAGATGATTGAGCATGATATAATGGTTCTTAAAAGTAGAGAGTTAATATGTAAGTTTCATAGATCATGGCTAGGGTTTTTGAAGATTCAAAATTGGATCAAGTGGAAGTGATTACTCTATGACTTTTCCTCCTAAAGGTTTTTTTCTCATCATCTTTTCCAGTTTAGAAACTAGGGATAAAATAATGATTGGTGGTCCATGGTTTAGGGGAATAGATCCACTTTATTTAAGACCATGGAATGATTTTTTTTTTGTTGAGACAGAAACTATTAAGAAGCTTCCAGAATGGCTTAGGCTTTTTGGACTTCTATATCAGCTTATAAATAAGGATGTTCTGAAGAATATTGGAAATACCCTAGGGGAATTCATCGAGGAAGGACTAACTACTAAGGAGTGAAAGCATGTTATATATACTTGAATATGTGTTGCTATGGATATTTCAAAACATTTGTCACAATCCATTAAGATAAAATATGAATCAAGAGAATGGGATCAACAAGTAGATTATGAAAATATCATATTTTATTGCCACAATTGTTATGAGATTGGACACATGGCAAGAGTTTGCAAAGTAAAAACTATGAAGAAAGAGATAAAAAAATTAGCCATGAGATAAACTTCAAGATAAAGCAAAGAAATCATATAGTAATAGAAGCTAGATCAAATCAAGGATATTCCACTCCGAAAGAAGAGGCAAAGAAAGCCTATTTACCGAATCATTTACGAAATTCAAAAGGAATTAAAGGTGCAAAAGAATATGTGGAGAGAAATCCTAAAACAAAGATAACAAAAGAGGTCAAGTTTATTCCAGATAAATCATCTTCATTTCTCTCAAGTAGTATAGAATCCTCTCCAAGTAATAAGAGGAAAAGGGATGAAGATGTTATCCCTTGCACTTCAAGGTTTCAAGAGCAACATAATAAAGAAATAAGGATGGAGAAAACATATAATAATTTAGCTTTTTTAGAGCAGAATAAGAAGGTAATTGCTATAGAAGAGCATCCTTGCACTTTAGCGTTTCTAGGGCAATATAAAGAAGATTGTGCTTTTGAGGTTATTCCTTGCACTTCAGATCCTTCAGAACAAGTCAAACAAGGCAAACCTAAAGATGATAAGTCTTACTATGAGCAATGTGAGAATATTGAAGAGATTGATGAAGATGAAAGTATTGTTGGGAATGAAAAAAAGAGAGAAAGACCCAGGAAGCAAAAACAAAGAGAAGAAGAAACCTTGAGGGATATTGATAAGGGAAAATAAAAGTAAATATCACAAGCGTTAACAAGAAGTAGGGCTAAACCCACAAATAAAATTAAAAAAAAAAGTAACAATGAAAATATATCTTGGAATATTAGGGAAATGGATAAGAACTCTAAAAAAAGATATTAAAAAATTATGAGGTTGCTATAAAAAAGATATTTATAGATATAGAAGTTGGGTAGCAAATATTTTAGCCATTAGTGGTGTTAAATTTCATCTTGACAAAATTTAAATTTCAGAAGGCATCTAATATAAAAAGAGCTGATTGTGGAAACTTAGTAGTTTAAGGAAGACAAATATTGATAGAAAGGCAAATGAAGAGTATCTTTGACTGAAAGGCAAAGTTGGATATGTTTTAATTAAGTTGTTAGAAATGTAATGAGAGCAATGTAATGTTTTGTTTTTGTATTGGGAGTGGCCCCCACTAGAAACCACACATAACTTATTAAAAAACAAAACTATGGAGTAGAATGATAGCTACAAGCTTATTGCAATGGTAAGGGTTTTGCCCTCTCTTTGAGAGGTCCAAGCTTCAAACCCCACTTAGTATAAGGGGATCAAACCCTCTCATAAAAACCTATGTAAATTCATTGAAAAAAAACTATAGAGTACAATGGAAGACTTAGGCATACCATAACAATACAAAGCAACAATTCATAGGCTTTATGAAGATTCGAACCTAAAATTAAAATTTAAGTGATTATTTCAAATTACTTTAGAAGTGACATAGGATTTAAACAAGGATGCCTACTATCCCCATTTTTATTTGGTTTATATATTGAAAAATTAGAAGAATAACTAAATTTGGAGGAGGGGAGGGAATTGTGTTATATTAAGAGAATATGTAGTGAGACTTATTTGGTATGCAAACAATCTCATTTTGATTGTAAGGTCAACACGAGGGTCAAGAGAGCAATTAAAGCCCCTAAACCACTTTTCCAAGGAGGCAGGTATGCAAGCAAATATCAACAAGTCCAAGATTTCAATCTTCTCCAACAAAAATAAAAGCAATCAATTAAATTTTTATTTTAAAAGGGGTCTCCTCAAAGAGTTAACAAAGTACAAATATCTCGAGATAGATTTCAATAATAAAGCTTATACGGGAAGCAAATGGAGAATACATTTTGCATCGTAATATAGAAGTAGTGAGGCTAAATCATGGGACTAAAAAATTATATGGGTTTTATTTGGGCTATTAGTTGTACTAGTGGTGTTATATGTGTGTGAAGTATGAGCAAGAAATACATCAAAATTAAATTGGAGATAAATAAGGACGATACATAAACGTCTAATTACAAATAAATTCAAAGTAAAAGCTTTAGTTCCATATGAGATTCTTTTAGCTAAAGCATGCAACTTCCCTATAGAAGCAATTGCTATGGTTTATCTTTTTTGATATCTAAAACAATCGAATAAATGAATGCAAATAAATGACCTAAGTTCGCAATAGAAGAATATTTGAACAAGAAAAAGAATACATGGATGGATAAAACCAACAAGTGGATGAACAAATAAACTATTAACTTGAATGAATGTTGAATAAAAACAAAGACAAAGGCATTTGTTAAAAAAATATATATAGTAACTATGTGGAAAAAGAAGTTAGGAAGAATAAGAGAACATTGCCTTGTTGAATTTAACCATACATACAATCAAAAATCAAAATGACTATATAGGAGCAAACATCAATTGGGGAGCAAAGATGATCATGGTCCAATTGAGGACTAACTCACACCAACTTACATGTGAAATAGGAAGAAGGAAGAGAATAAAAAAGGAATGATAGAAGAGGAGAAACACTTTATTTTGGATTGCACGACATATAGAAATATTTTAGCTAGCTATGTTGATCCTCCAGTAGTGGAATCTATGCATGACTTATTTGAAGAGCAAAAACTATAGAAAGTAGGAGAAATGATTGGAAAACCCAATAACAAAAGATCAATATTATTAAAAGAAAAATAATTGGGTCAAACTTTATGGTTATTGATCATTCATTGTAAAGTTGTTATCCCATACGCTAATTTTGGTCCCATGGATATTATAAACCTTCTATTCTATTCTCTTTAATATTATAAGGGGTGACTTCCCACAAACATTTTTGAGGTGGATTGCATAGTATTTCCTACTACTATCTTGTGATTGGGATTTACCTTAGACTTGGACATTTAAAGTATTTTGGGGTTGAAATATTTTAAAGATTCAAATTGAACCCCACACCACACACAACTCTTAAGGTTGATCATGTTTTCTAGCCTACCACCATCATGTGAGGTAGATTTTCCATGCTCATTCTTGAGATTGGTTATGCATTTTTTCTACCACTCCCCTATGAGGTGGCTTTACCCTAAACCTAGATGTTCAAAGTAGTCCCACCCACAAATTCTAGAGTCTCATAGTGTATTATAGCCTACCATTATCCTATGAGTAGACTTTAGCCTAAACCTAGATATTCAAAGTATTCCAGGTCTAACTCCTTACATGCGTACTCAAAAGTGATTGCATAGTCTAGTTACTACTACTATGTGAGAAGGATCTAGTCTAGACTTATGTGTTTGACATATTTTGGAAACCTAACAATTCTCGAGGTTGAATGGTCTTGACGTATTTTGGGAACCTAACAATTCTCAAGGTTGAACGGCCCCATGTGCATACCCAAGGTTGAATACAAGAAGCACACTTGAACATTCAAATTTTTGGCTTCTCACTCATATATTTGAGGGTGATCATGAAACTTGAACATAAATCCTCATATTGAAAAACATTTTGGATTGAAAAATTGACATGTATGTGAGATGTGGTGGTAGTCTAAAATAAATATTTAAGGCAACATAAAAATAATAAAATGAACAAAAAACAAAATTGCACAAAAATCCTTTGAAAAAATACTTCATTAATTTCTATATCTATGCATACTACTTCAATACAATGCATTTACAATAAGATGTCTCTTGTTTATCTCAGAAGACTTTTGATGCTTTATATTCTTTCTATAACATATATCTGGTCTAGTGTTGACCAAATACATCAAGGATCCTATCAGTTACCTGTACAACGTAGGGTCCACCAATTATGAATCTGAAGTGTCACCTTCTTTAGATTAGTGATCATGGGTGTGGCCATAGGTTTGCAGTCCTCCATCCGAAACCTCTTTAGGATGTCAACCGTATACTTATCCTACCTAAGGAATATCTCCCTTGATCTTTGCAAAACCTCCAAACCCAAGAAGTAATGCATCTGCCAATGTCCTTTATCTCAAACTTTGTTGCCAAATCTACTTTGCACCCTATAATGAGCTTCTCTGCACCTATAAGAAATAATTCATCTACATATAGCACCAAAATGAGTAGATCAGTCCCAATAAATATGTAATATAGATTAGGATTTGCATCACTTTTGGATAAGCCCACACTTTACAAGTATCCATCTATCCTAGAATACCATGCTCTCGATGCTTGTTTGAGTTCATATAAGGCTTTCTTCATCCTAAAAACATAGGACTCCTTACCATTTACCTCAAAGCCTTAAGGCTACACTATATACACTTCTTCCTCAATGATCCCATTAAGGAAAGTTGTCTTCACACCCATTTGATTAATTCGCCATCCCATAGATAAAGCTAAAGAAATAACTGCTCTAATGGAAGTGTATCTGGTGACTGGAGCAAAAGTCTCCTCATAGTCCACTCTCTCTTTCTAGGAGAACCCTCTCACCACAAACCTGTATAGATTTCCTTCTCTAACCCCTAAGAACATTACCCTAACTTTCCAAGGCAATAAATTGGAGGCACCATCCAATCTATCCTTAAATTTGAGGCTAGTTGTTGCCATCTCTGAGATCTACTACACAAACTATCAGATCTGATATGAATGACTCCAAAAAACATATAACAGTCACACATATGGCTGGAAAATAAATAGCGGAAGATATACTACAAAACCTTTTTTATTTTAAATTTTCACTTGTAATTCAATTTATATTTTGTTTTAAATTTTGTCTCATTTACATTCACAATTTTTAATATTCCCCCATTGAGGTTAAATGGGAAAATTTTCATTCTATATATAAGTGAACTAAACTAATTCTTTGTCAGTATCTTCTTTAAACTATCTTCATACTGATCTTCTATGTTGTTGTGTTTCAGTTCAATTTTTTTCTCAACAAGTTCTCAAATAAAATGATGTTTTAATTCAATGTGCTTTCATCTTGTATAAAAATAGGATTTTAGTCATTTGAATTACACTCATGTTATCACAAAAATGGTAGTTGGTCTTTCTTGCTATTCACCAAGGTCTTCTAGGATATGCCTCAAGCATACTACTTTTGTGTTTATTAATGTAGCTATACATTACCTCTATTGTTGAGAGTGCAATTGTTGTTTGTTTCTTTGAACTCCAAGTTACCAATCCTTTTCTCAATGAGAAACAATTTCCTAATATAGATTTCATATCATCAATTGACCCTCCCCAATCTAAATTACTATATCCATCCAAGTGAATCTCATTTTCTAAAGTATAATGGATTCTATAACTTAATGTTTCTTTCACATACCTCAAAATTCTCTTAGTTGCTCTCATATTTTCTAATGATCATATACAACATATGGTCTTATTGTTGTCAAGTACATAAGGTTTCTATTCAAGCTTCTATATTTCCTCTCATCTACTCTTCTACTTCCATCATCCTTACATATTATTTTGCCTTGTGCAAGTGGGATATCAACAAGCTTACAAATTTCTATGCCAAACGCCTTCAAGATATCAATGTATATTTATATTGGAAAATAAATATCATATCATATGTTTGATGTACCTCTAATGCTAAGATAAGAATGTTTTAAACCCAAAATTCCCATTTCAAATTATTGCATCATAGCTTGCTTGAGCTCTTTTTTCATTCTCAATGAACTTACTATAAAAATCCAGCCATCAACATACAAGAAAAAATCAAAATATCATCACCTTTCCTTTTGTAGTACAATGTGGGCTCATTCTTGCTTCTCACAAATCTATATTTCAAAAAATTTGCATCAATTCTTGAATATTGTGTCTTGTTGTTTTTTTAGTGCATATAATATTTTTTTTATTATTTGTAGATGTCTTTCTTTACCTTTCACTTCAAATACTTGTGGCCATTCCACATACACTTCTATAATATCGCCATTCAAGAATGTACTCTTTACATCAAGTTGATGTCTCCATATTTTTGGGCTATCAAGACAAATTATTTTTATTGTAGTTTTCCTTGCAATAGGTGCATATAATTTCATCGGAATCTATGCCAATTTGTTGTACATGCCCCTTTGTGAATTTCCTCACTTTTTGCATTTCAATTGATCCATTAGTAATGTATTTGGTCTTAAACACTTATTTCACTCCAATTACCCCCATTTTCATTGGAATTTCATACAACTACCAAGTATAATCCTTGTCAATCACATTAAATTCTTCTTTCATGGCTTTGGTCTATACCTTGCCTTGGGATGCTTCTTTAAAACTTGATGTGTCCATTTAAATCATGGACAATAGTGCATAGTTCACCATATTATATTTTTGTTTCTTTTTCTTTTGATCTTGGGCTTATTATTGGCTTCTTGTGAACCTTCTATCAAAATTATGATCCAACATTTTGTAGCTTGATGTGATTGTAATGTTCCCTTATGTGCTTGTCTTTAGAGAAATACCAGTGCCTCTACTTGATGGTTGTGACACACCAAAATATTAAATTTTGATTATCTCATAAATATTTTTTTTTGTTGTCTATGTACTCACTCTTCATCAAAAACCATGTTTCTAAAACACAATGAATTGTCTAGATTTGGGTAATAACATCTTCATGCCTTGCTTTCTTTACATTCCACAATAGTAAATGCATGGTTGAAATCTTTGGATCTAACATCTTCCTTTTATTATCTTGAACAAGAATATAAGCCAAACACTCTTAATAGACTTATCGAAGGCCTTTTTCCATACCATACCTCATGAGGAATTATGTTCTTTATTGCAATTGTGGAACTTCTATTGAGGATGTATAATGTTGTTGCAACTACTTCAACACACAAATAATTTCCTAATACTTTTTCTAGTACCATGCTTCTTGTCATTTCCATGATGTCTTATTCTTTCTTTATGCCACTCCATTTTGCTAAGGTGTACATGTTGTTTTCAATTGTCTTCTCATCCCATGCTTATCACAAAATTGATTGAATTTCTTGGAATAATACTCCTTATGATTAATCCTTAATTTTTTGATTGTATATCTACTTTTATTATCCATTATAGCTTCGAATCTCTTGAATACTTCAAAAGCATCACTCTTATTATTCAAAAAATATTCCCAAGTTTTCTAGTATAATCATCAATGGAAGTGATAAAGTAGAAGGATTTATAAACACTTGGTGTATGAATTGAACCATAAATTATTAATTGGATATAGTAAATTTGATGCTTTCTATGCTCTTCCTTTTGGAAAACTCTCTTTATAATGATGTTTTACATTGTGCAACCTTCACACACTCCACTTATTTCTTCAATAGAAGGCATTCCATGGACCATTTCTTTAACATTCAACATAAATCAAGCTTAAAAAAATTACATGACCATATCTTTGGCGCCATAATCAACTGTTGTCCTCAATGGTTGTATTACACAAATTGCTTTCTTCTTATCCAAGCTTTAAAATAAATGTTATGCTCTTTGGCATAGGTACAACAACCACTACTTAGTTCCTATTTATTTTGTCATAAATGATGCACTCCTTATTCTCAAACACTACTTTATATTTTTTCTCTAGAATTTACCCCAGAGTCAACAAATTGTGCTTCAAGAATTTTAATAAGTATTTTACATATTTTTATTTCCATATTTTGTGTCAATTTGTAAGGTTTATTTTCCTTCAACCTCCAATGCTTTTTTATCTACAAATTTCTCCTTGCTCTTCTATGAGTCAACAAACTCCGCAAACGACTCCTTATTGGTCAGATGTTTGAACAACCATAATCTAAATACCAAGACTCTTTAGTTGAAACATTTACCACATTATATGACAAGAACATATTTTTTTATCTTTCACCTTCTTTATATTAAAAGTTTACATTTTCCTTCATTCATTACTTGTATTTATTCCACATTTTCTTTCATAGTGGTCATACATTTTATAATAGTGATATTGAACATTCCTCTTATCCATAAATTTATCTCTACCTCTTACACCATGACCTCCTCTTCTACCATAGCTTATTCTTATTGTTGAATGCTTATTTTGTTGCTCCCTTTAATAATCCTTGGGAATGGGAGCTTAAGATAGACCCATTATTCTTTGACACTTTAGCCATGGAAGCAAAGACATACTCCAAGTTTTCTTCTTCGCTATTTTTCACTCTTTCTCCATGGGACATAAGTGATCCCACCAATTCATCAAACTCCAACTACTCCAAATTTTTAGTTTCTTCAATAGTCATTTCACAATTGTTGCACTTTAGTATCATTGTTCTCAACACTCCTTTGACATCATCTATTTATAGTGTTTTTAACCATAGAGACTCATTTTCTGTACAATGTCATGCACCCTTATATAATAATATTCTACATTCTCATTGTCCATCATTCTCACAATTTCATATTCTCTTTTCAATGTTTGTAACTTCACTAATTTTACTTGACCAAACCCTTCATAGACTGACTTCAAGGTGTCCCAAGCCACTTTAGTATCCTTGACACTTACAATTATTGGAAAAATACTTATATCCAGAGTTTTTTGTATGTGATATGAAGCCAAGGCATATTTTTCTTGTGCTTCATCCATATTTTTCTCTAGTTGATAAAATACTCCAATCTACTAGTTCCTTTTATTTATTTTGTACAATGCTCCACAGTTCATTGACAATCAACAATGTCCTTATTTATGCACCAATAGTCATAATTTTTTATTTTAAATTCTAGTATGGGTAATGAAACATTTCCATGCACCATATAACAATTATAACAATAATAAATGATATTTTCCCTCTAAAACTTGAAATTTGAATTCTTTGGTTCAAGAGAATCAAATCATGAAGCTCTCCATTTCTCCAATATGTAAGCTCAAAGCTCTAGTAATAATATGTGAGATGTGGTGATACTTTAAATAAATATTTAACACAACATAAAAATGAAAAAATAAACAAAAAATAAAATTGCACATACGTCCTTCAAAAGACACTTCATCAATCTCTAAATCTATACATACTATTTCAATACAATGAACTATACAAAGACAACACTCATAAGCAAACAATAAACCCTAGATGAGGGTATTATTTCTACAATATGATGCTCCAAAACCCTAAAATTGAACACCTTCATTAAATAGATAAACAATTAAGAGAGTTAATGTAATCATTAGGACACATTGATCCTTGTTTCAATTCCATAGTTATGAGATAAAAACCAAGTTTACCATCAACTAGTCTTTTTAAACTAATGAACAATTAAAAATATTGAATGAAGTGATCTATTAAAATTTATAAATTATAATGAAATACAAATAAGGAAATTAATAACATATTAGGTAAAGTACTAAGCTCCAGATTATTCATGGGGAAAGTAGTCATGCACATTAAAATATTCTACCAGCATAAGGATTAATACGGGTACTAGCTTGCTATAGAAAATTTGCTGATGTAGAGCTTCTTAAAAAAGGTGATTGTCAATCATTTTTTTTTGTGTGGAAAACATCCCAAAAGGGATGTCACTTTCGAGTAAGACCCAAGGAGGCAAGGGTATCTCTTCCACCAAAATTACCTAGGGCTCGCACTTGGCCTACCACCTTTGACATACTCAAGGAGAAAACCTAAAGCAACAAAAAAAAGAACACACAAACACACAAAAAGATTAAAAAAACAAAAAATAAAATAACCTGCTCCTTGAGTGTGTCAAAAAGATAAAGCACAATAAAACACACACACAATAAGATAAAAAAATACAACACGAACCACACAGAAAAAACACAAGAACAACATAACAAAACACAAACATAACAAAAAATAATAGAACACTACAAAGACACAACCAACAAAAACATGAAAAACAAAAACAACCAAAACCTAAAAAATAAAATAAAAATAAAATAAAATAAAAAAACAACCAACAACAAACAACAAATAAAAATAAAAACATAGAAAACACTCACACACCAAAACACAAAAACACCAATTAACACAAACATACAAAAACACAAGCACAAGAACAACAACAAAAAACACAAAACAACAAGAACACAAGAACAACAAAAAATAACACAAAAAACACAAAAACATAAAAAACACACACAAATAGAAAATAAAAAAGAAAAATAAAATAGAACACAACAATGACCTTTCTAGACCAAAATACTATTAAGACAAGAATCAACAGAGGAAACAAAAGAAATATTAGTTTGAGCTAGGGAACTAAAATACCCTGATCAAACCAAAGAGAAGCAAAAATAAAGCAAGAAGAAACTAGGTACCTCCAAAACTAGAGCCATACAAAGAAATGATAGAAAGAAGAGCTTCCCTTATTTGTGAAGCCCACCATCTAGGAGGGTGGTCATAGCAAGTAAGATCACCTTTGTCCAAAGCCCAATTAGCTAAAGTATCAACACTCTTGTTCTGATCTCTAACCACATGATTGTAATCAACTTTCAAAAATCCCATCTGGATTAACTAAATCTTCTCAATAATTCTTTTTATTCTCTAATCAATTTTATGATTCTTAGAAGGAGTCTTCAAAAGATTAATCATGAGTTGAAAGTCATAATCAACTAGAACCTTTTCCCATCCAACCTTAGTAGCCTCTTGAAGGCCTCTAAGGATACCATACCCCTCAACAAGGTTATTGAAAAAAATACCCAAATTCTTAGCAAAAGTAAAAACCAAGGAGCCATATGAAAGTCTACCAATTCCTCCCACACTAGCTTTTCCAAGGTTCCATCTAGAAGCTCTATCAGTATTGACTTTTTCAAAATCCTTAGAAGGAGGTTGCCAATTCCTTGTTCTATCCATATTGCAATTACTCACATCCCTTTAAATCGATTGCTATTAGAAGATTTAATCTTCAATATTTGCATCATTTGATCCCATCTTTGGTGGGAGTTTTTGGGCTGATTAAGGAGCTGATGGACTGATTCAACTAAGTTGGCAATGGTATTTTTCCAGATATAGTGAATATCCTTCCTTTCTTGATTAAAAATTTAGTTGTTCCTTTCATTCTAGACATTCCAAATAATAATGGTAGAACCCATCCAAACTAACTGCCTAATAAAATGATCAACACCCTCTTTATTAGGCCAATCCCTCCAAAGTTGTTCAAAAGTAAAAAAATTGGACCACTGTAAGCCAAGTAAAGTGGCCATTTTCCTCCAAATATTAGAGGCTAAAGTACAGTCAATAAAAATATGGTTAAGAGTTTCCACATTCTCTCCACATGTTTCACATCTAAAAGGACCATGAAATCTACGCTTCATAAGATGCTCCCCAGTAAGCACCCTACGATGAAATAAAAGCCAAGTAAAGAACCTCACCTTAGGCCAGAGCTTTTGAGCCCACAATTGAGAAAATATATTAGATGATTGGTTGGGATTATTATGGCATAAGACCAAATAACCTTGAGCAATTGAATACTCACCCTTAGTAGTGTTTTTCCATCCAAAAAAATCTTTATCATGGGACCAAGAGAGAGATCTCATATGAAGGATACACTAGATATCTTGTATTTGCCTTTCTGGGATTTGAATAGGCCAATCCTCAATAGGGATCCAATATCTACCAACCTCTGAATTACCAGTATGGTACCGACAGTAATTGTCAATCCCTTAAAGTCCAATAATTGAGCATAATACTTTCTAACTCTAAGATTTAAATTCTTAAGAAACTATAGTAGGAAAGGAAAAGTGAGGAGCATATCCTAATTGTATTATATTATGCAAATGGTTGGAGGGCAATTTAGGATTTGGAGAATTTAGTGGAAGAATGCATGAAGGTAGGTTCTAATGACATTGCAAACCTTCCTTTAGTGGTCAAACATCATTTGGGATTATTTTTTTATGAAGAAAAACCAATATGGATATAAGATTGAAAAAATGGATAAAGTCTTTCTCTTTGGTGGTTAAAAGAGCAATCCATACCATTGAAATTACAAGACCATGAAACTAAAATTGCTTGATAGCAATTTAATTCTAATCCATTGTTATGGATGTAAATTTATAATTGTGGAGGATGTTCTTTGAATGTTCTTTGAAGGCATGTTACGTATTGAGGTATGCCTAATATCTTGTTAAAAATATATATATGCCACTATTAAAATAATTCATGTGTTAAAATATAAAAACATGATTTATTTTACTTATGAGAATTTGATTAGAACTATTATCTAGGCTAAATTAAATTAAGCATGTTGTAAATTAAAGGAACTACTTACTCAAGTGTATCCAACTTGCATGTTAAAATATAACATGTACCATTCATGTTCCATCTTAAGTAATGTATGCCTTAAAAAATAAAATATGAAATATTTTAAAAATAAAAATAAAGTGAACTTTGGAAAAATGACATACCAAAAATTGAAACCAAGCTTACCTACTAGACCACTAAATAGATTTCCCTTGCTAGCAAGTTTTAAATTTGCTCCAAGATCCTGGCTGTGACCCATGTGTATTACTCCTTATGTTGGGTCCCATCCAAGGCTTGTTACCAGAAGTTGGAGAAGTTGTTTAGAGATTTTCTCTGGGCAATTTCTACCTTCAGCTCTAGTTTTCACAAAGTAGCATGGGATTTTTTTTGTTTATCGAATAAGAATGAGGGAATAGGTCTTATTGACTACAAAAACCAAGGCATGGCCTTATGTGACAAATGGATAATCAGATCCATTAAAGACGAGGAATCCTAGAAAGTGTTGGTTTAACATTGCATTACCTCAAGTTCTCTCTATGGATGTAAAGAATGGAGAGTTATGGAATTCTCCTCCCTTCGCGCTACTCTAATTACCATCAAGATTTTAGGCTTTTTTGCCATCCATAGCATTTGTGATGGCTTTTGAAGCCTTATACTTAATATAAATTACCACATAAAAGTAATCATAGGATCAAATATAATAAAGTTGCAATATAATGAATCCAATAATTATAATGTAACAAAGATAAATGAGCCAACTAATATGTATAACATTCAACAATATGATGAAATATGAATGTAAAGCCTGAAATATGCACAATAATATCACTTACAATACTAGTTGCTCAAATGTATGTAAACTTGTATTACTCCTCTTTCTGTTACAAATATCTCATAGAAATGAGTCTATAGATAATGTAGAACATTGTATATGTCTATGTATTATATAGCTTGTATCTCTCATATATCCTTTATGGAGTAATATGTAGCCATTCTAGGATTACTCTTTGGTTATTATGACTCTTCCTTTCCATATGCCAAGTCTTATGACTCTTGGATTCTATACTTGACACTTGATACACATGACATTATCTTGTATGCACACTTGTACTTGACTCTTCACATAACTCTTTCTAATTTAAGGACACATGTGCACACTTATATATTGGACACTTGTGCACATTTACACTCGTAACACTTGCACACATATTTACATGACACTTGTGCATTTCCTGCATATTATTACATTACATGAAATATTAACTCATTCACTAATATAAGACACAACCTTAATCTAATATTTACAATGATGTACCAAGGTGGTACATTGGCATGTACCAAATAATATAATATTCTTCAACACCTGCTATATTACATTATTTGTTTATTGAAGACTTTAGTCTTCAATATGATATTCATCCTTGAGTATTCAATCTACCTCCAGTAGATTAATATTTGAGTCCTTCATATGAGAGTCTTCAACATATTTTGGTTTAGACTTCTTTTTGCCTTTCTTGATTTGTCTTCTCTTCTTGTTCCTTCTCTTTCTTTGTTTTTGCACTTTCACTTGAGATATATCTTCTAGATATTGAGTTAGTAAATCATCACAATAGTATTGACTTGGTTTTAATGATTCTTTACTAACATAATCTTCTTTCTTATGTTTCATTCCTTGGAAAACTTCAAAAATAATTAATGATAAATAAATCATTAAACATTCTTCTGAAGAGAATATAATTGTGTTTTGAGAATTCCACCAAGTCTTGAAAAGTATTTCATGAAGATAACTTATTAGAGTTGTAAAAAAAATTTCTCTTGCCTTTGGGGGCATATTGAGGGCCACAATACTAGTTTCTCAAATGTATGTAAACTTGTATTACTCCTCTTTCTATTACAAATATCTCATAGAAATGACTCTATAGATAACATAGAACATTATATATGTCTATGTATTATATAGCTTGTATCTCTCATATATACTTTATGGAGTAATATGTAGCCATTATAGGATTACTCTTTGGTTATTATGACTCTTCCTTTCCATATGCCAAGTCTTATGACTCTTGGATTCTATACTTGAAACTTGCATACACATGACACTATCTTGTATGCACACTTGTACTTGACTCTTCACATAACTCTTTCTAATTTAAGGACACATGTGCACACTTATATATTGGACACTTGTACACATTTACACTCATAACACTTGCACACATATTTACATGACACTTGTGCATTTCCTGCACATTATTACATTACATGAAATATTAACTCATTCACTAATCTAAGACACAACCTTAATATAATATTTACAATGATGTACCAAGGTGGTACATTGACATGTACCAAATAATATAATATTCTTCAACACCTCCTATATTACATTATTTGGTTATTGAAGACTTTAGTCTTTAATATGATATTCATCCTTGAGTCTTCAATCTATCTCCAGTAGATTAATATTTGAGTCCTTCATATGAGAGTCTTCAACATCTTTTGGTTTAGAATTTTTTTTGCTTTTCTTGATTTGTCTTCTCTTCTTGTTCCTTCTCTTTCTTCGTTTTTGCACTGTCACTTGAGATATATCTTCTAGATATTGAGTCAATAAATCATCACAATAGTATTGAATTGGTTTTAATGATTCTTTAATAAAATAATTTTCTCTCTTATGTTTCATAACTTCAAAAATAATTAATGATAAATAAATCATTAAACATTCTTCTGAAGAGAATATAATTGTGTTTTAAGAATTCCACCATCTTGAAAAGTATTTCATGAAGATAACTTATTAGAGTTGTAAAAAAAAATTATCTTGCCTTTGGGGGCATATTGAGGGCCACCCTTCCCGTGAATTGAACTTGGGTCTCTGCTACTAGAACCAAATACCTTTTGCCATTATGGTGTCCTTGTCAACCTTTATATCCATCAAAGTTGTTTATTAAGTTTTGTGAATAAAACTTAAGTTCATGAAATAGTTCTTCACTATCTTCATTAAATGCATTTTTAACAATTTCATCCATTTTCCTTAATCAATTTCCTTTGATGTAGTTTACCTTATGTCTCCCTAGGTTTTGAATAAATTTTCAAGTTTCTAAATTTTTAAAAACTTATGATGTTGAATTCCTTATGACTCCCTAATTAATTAGAAACTAGAAAAATAAGAATGTTTGCAAATTTAATATTCCTAAGTTTGAAGTAGGCTTCCTTATCTCTCCACAATTAAATAATTTGCAAATATTCTTTTATCTTTCAATTTCAATAAATAAAGTAACCAAACCTTCAAATGCAAAATTAAATTTATATCTATTTCTACCTATCACTCAAAAAAATCTAAAAACCGTAATTAAACTATTAATTCACATTTTCACTCCAATTTAAACTTTAAACACTAAACCTTAGGTTACGCTTTGAAAAAAATAATCAGAAACCTAATTTACCTTACATAGGCTTTTGATGATGTTTTGATTGGCACTCACTTCTCCTCCTTTCTATCTTAAAAAACCAATGTCTTACAGTCTGTTTGGACATTTCATTGACTCCTCTTGCTTGAATGGCTTGCATGTGAATAGACACCCATGCATTAACTTATATTTCCAAGAAAATGCTTCACTATATGATGTTATATCTTCCTTCACCCAACATGGTGCATGATTTCATAAATGAATGTTTGGCTTCGATTTTGATGCTTCTTCCAAATATGTTATAATACTATGATGTCATAATGTTCCTTCGTAATGCTCAGATCAACACACGATTCCCAAATGATGAATTTTCCTATCCAACGTCTCCTTTGTAGCAACTCAAACATTTGATTCCATGTGGTGCTTGGCTATTCAATGGATGGTGCTTGATTCTCCAAACCCTAACGCTTGACTCTCCAAATACTATTGCTTTGATTATTTCTCCTTGGAAACTCTGTCTCTTACACTTCCTCTTTGATAGACGTCACCCAAATGGCTTTGGGGTTGATACTTCATTTCCTTTGCTTGTACAACCTTGGTGCCTATGTTAGACTATCAATAATGGTGCTACCCTCGACTCTACCTGCATACTCACGCTATTTGTCTATGTTGCAATAGTGATTCCTCTTTACCTCGGCAATGGCACTTCATTTTTACTTTGACAATGATGCTTCCTCTTTACCTCGACAATGGTGCTTCAACTTTATTTAGCAATAACACTTCCTCTGATGCAAATTGTGCTTACAATATTTCTATTTCTTCTCACTTTGTTTGTAGATAAATCTATACATAGAGTATAACATAAAAAATTGCTCCTTCAATCATTGGATGTATGGCGACACTCTTTCTATTGCACCTTAGACTTTAGACATGAATTTGCACTATGAAATTATTTCATAAGCTTATTGATTGACTACACATAGAAATGGTTGAATAACATCCAATATTCATTGGTTGAATAGAGGTTTCTCTTTCCCAAATAAAGTCTTTGTCTTCTTCAATGTAGTGGCACCTTAGAAAATCTACATTATCTTGGAACATTCCCTTTTTGTCTTTATTCTTTCATGGCTACACCTCGGCTAAAACTATATCTCAATTATTTTATTGTGGACTTAAGCAATATGTTGTTTTTGAATGTCTTAACGTTACCGAATATTCTTCTTATAACACTATCTTCTTTTTTCTTTGCTCAATATGAATGTTGCCCTACCCTCTTGAATTGTTGCCTTCAATTCTATTGTCCAATGTGGACTTCTATGAATTTACCTTTAAATCTTCTTTGTCTGCTATCCTTTACCTTTTAAAACTTGTCGAATATTTATCTTCAATGCTACCCTTGTGACATTCAAACTTTCCTTCCAAATGTTACCTCTATCTTGGTCTTCAAGTTGTTCTACCTTGTGCATTTCTTATGTTGTCCTTTAACTTGGATTGTCCTCAAGACTTTTTGTTGTCTTGAAGTCTTCTTGCTACCTTCAAGTTTGCTTACTTGCTTTCTATCTATGTAGAGAAAGTTATATTAATGGTATATTTTATTATTAAGGACCAATAGAAGATGAAAGTCTTATCTATCCATTGTAGGAAGCTTCTCAAATTCTAAAGATTAATTTTTACTACCAAAAAATCTTAGACAACTTTCTCTAGCATTAATATGAAACTTCTATAAATCTTTTCAATAATCTGAAGTAGAATGACAATGACCAAATTTTCTTCTTTATTTGGTTCTTTCTAAAATCTGAATCTTTAATCTTCATTGGTTTTTATTCAACCTAGTGGTAATAATATTAGCTTCGCTGGTTTTTCTTCAACCTAGTGGAAATACTTTAACTTCACTGGTATTTCCTACCCAACGGTAATATCCTTAACTTCACTGGTTTTTCTTACCCAGTGGTAATATCCTTAACTTTATTGGTTTTTCTTACCCAATGGTAATATCCTTAACTTCACTGGTTTTTCTTACCCAGTGGTAAAATCCTTAACTTCACTATTTTTTCTTACCCAGTGGTAATATCCTTAACTTCACTATTTTTTCTTACCCAGTGGTAATATCCTTAACTTCATTGGTTTTTCTTATCCAATGGTAATATCCTTAACTTTTACAACTTTCAAAACCTATGCAAGTAACCTTGTTGTGGCTCTAATACCATTGATGGCTTTTGAAGCCTTATACTTAATATAAATTACCATATAAAAGTAACCACTGGATTGAATATAATAAAGTTGTAATATAATTAATCCAATAAAGATAATGTAATAGAGATAAATGAGCCAACTAATATGTATAACATTCAATAATATGATGAAATATGAATGTAAAGCCTAAAATATGCACAATAATATCACTTACAATACTAGTTGCTCAAATGTATGCAAACTTGTATTACTCCTATTTCTATTACAAATATCTCATAGAAATACTCTATAGATAACGTAGAACACTGTAGATCTCTATGTATCTCATAGCTCTTATCTCTCATATATCTCATATATCTTCTATGGAGTAATATATAGCCATTCTAGGATGACTCTTTGGTTATTATGACTCTTCCTTTCCATATGCCAAGCCTTATGACTCTTGGCTTCTATACTTGACACTTGCATACACATGACACTATCTTGTATGCACACTTATAATTGACTCTTCACATAACTCTTCCTAATCTAAGGACACATATGCACACTTACATATTGGACACTTGTGCACATTTACACTCATAACACTTGCGCACATATTTACATGAAACTTGTGCATTTCCTGCATATTATTATATTACATGAAATATTAACTCACTCACTAATCTAAGATGCAACCCAAATCTAATATTTACAATGATGTACCAAGGTGGTATATTGGCATGTACCAAATAATGTAATATTCTTCAACAATCTGGCAGGCTTGGGAAAACATCAAACCATGGATCTGGTAGAAAGGTAATGGTATTTAGGATGGACTCTCCATAAATTCTATGAACCTTTGGTGGTCCCCTATCCTTACTATCCAAGGTGTTACTTTTCCCAAAATTTTCCTAGATGCATGCACACGAATTCTATAAAAGGGGTATCTCTATAGTGGTCAATTTGTTTACCCGTTCGACTAGGGATTGACATCCTTGGGATTATATCAAATTTAGGTTCAAACTTACCTCCATTGATAAGGAAACCTTTGAGGTAGTTAAAGCAAATATACTTGATTCTATGCTTCACAAGATCATAGTGTGCTCTCAACGTCCTTGGTGGAAGGACTGGCAATGGTATCCGGAGACACCCCTCCTTAATTATAAGGTCAAGTTGGGTTATGAATGGTTATCACCATACTTATCCTTGGTTGACAAACTAAATGCTCATTAGGACCTCTCTTCACTTAGGTATATTTGGGCTTGTCATTTTCACACAACCTGGTCTACTTATCTTGAACCCAAATAAGTTGATTGTGCTTGGAGCTCAATTCACAAAGACCTACTACTTAGTAAATGATTTACCTACATTGGGGTTCCCAACCCACTATGTCCATTTTGCCATGAACATCAATATCTTCTTCACCTCTTTTAGAGATGTGATAAGGTTCAAGATGCTTGTAAGTGATTTTTTTATTTTTACCAGCTTGTTCTTTCGTAGTGGTTCACATGGAAATAGATTCTCCTTAGAGTCCCTCCTCTCCTCCCTCTAGTGTTTCTAAAAGTTTGGCACCTCTTAAAAATTGGCATTTTGTTTTCTTTGTGAAAAGCTAGAAATGGTTCCTTGTTCTCTTAGGCCCCAACTGTTCCATTTTATAATGTTATTGATAGGGTCAATATTGTTTCTTCCATGTTGTTGTAGACTTTAGTGTATGCCAACAATTGGTAATGAATTTGATCCATTTACAAGAATAGATTGAACACTCGAGGAATGCTCCTTGCACTATTTTTCATTGGTAATTTATTTGGATAGATACACAAAATTTGAGATGAAATATGGTAGGTTTGACCATTGAGGTAATTCATCCTCTATGCTAGGTTGGAACACACGTTGTAGAAGGAAAATTATGATTGGGAGCAATATACCAAAGACAAGTCTCCATAATCTTGGTAGATGTGGTAAAGACAAAAAGTGGTATGTGGCATGTTTGGCCTTCATTTTTTATGGATAGTTAATAACCCATTTGCAGGAATTGATTTTGCACTAGGGGAATGTTCTCTGCACTATTTTCTTACATTGGTCATTTCTCCAAACAAATACAAAAATCTTGAGACTGAATGTGGTAGGTATGGCCATTGAGATGACTCATCTTCTGCATCAGGTCGAAACACATGTTGTGGGTATGAGGTAATAACTAGGAGCAATCTACAAAATATGAGCCTTTATAGTCTTGGTAGATGCTATTAAATTAGTTAGTAGTCTAAGGCATGTTTGGCCTCTATTTTTATGGATAATTAATGATTATTTAAGGGTGTGCGTATACACTTTTTGTTTGTTTGTAAAATTATTATATTTTAATTAATATAATGGTTTTAAAAAAAAGAAGGTGATAGGGGTGTAAATCCTAAGTGCAGTCAAGTGATAGAACAAAGGGATAAATCTGGCTATAGTCTTCATAAAAGGGATGCAAACCCTAGGTGCAGTCAAGCGTTGAAGGAAGAGGGTTGTTCACGGACTATCTCTTCAGTCTATGAGAAAGCCTCTTTGATCAAAAAAATATTTCTTAGGGATCTTTAGGTTCGTGGGTGGATGAACCTTTGCCCTCTATCAGGATTTCAAAGGATACATTTGGGTTGGATTTGATTTATCATAAAGCTCAAACAATTATCTGCAAACTCGAGGGCAAAAGACTAGGCCTAGAGGAAATATTGGTGGACTAGTATAGAATCTCAAGTAACTCTCCTACCCAAAAAAATATTTTTTGTTTCCTTTTCTAATTTAGTGGATAGATATAGGGTAATGGATTATAGATATAATTGGTTTTTCAAATAAAGGGGTATCTATATAAGACGTTAGACTCCTAGTTTCAACCCCTTTATAGAAGAAATTAATGGCTTCCCAGTCCAGGTGAATCTTTATGCACTCCTTATGGAGTTTTGGGGAGAAGATATACACTAAAATTGATAATGCCATTGGTGTATTCTTGTATATGGATACCTAAACAGAGGAAAATTTATCTAGTAAAATTAATATGAGTAAAGCAATATTGGCTATTTGGATGGATTTTTTAGTTCTTGGGCCTCAATCCATTACTATCTCCTTAAGAAAATGGGAATGGGTTCAAAATATTGAATATAAAAACTTCTCCCTAAGATGTTATGGTTGTCATCACTATGAACACCTGAAGAAGAGATGCCCGATCATATGATCATGCTTTGATTCCTCTTGGTGGAGGGGAAGGCCTTGCATGCGAATGATTCAAAACCTTCAAATGTCCTAGTTCAAAAGGAAGAATCTCATCCTCGAAATGCACCAATTTTCTACCAGGAATCATGCGAGCAACATAAGACTCAACCCTAAAAGGAGAATTTGAATCAAATCATTGATAAAATCCAAATGGTTACTAAAGACCATCTAGATAGTTCCATGGAAAATATTAGCACCTCAAATGATATTCTTGAAGCTAATTATGAAATAATCAATGACAATCAGTTTTATGAAAATGAAGATCCTACAAAATGTGTTACAACTAGATATTACCTCATGAGCTTGAAGTGTAAAAATGCATTCTCAAATCTTGCCACTCTAAAGGAGGAAGAACCTCTACTATAGAAGAAAAATAATCGAACTTATTTCCTCTTTTATGGATGACTATTATGTTTGTTTTCCTTCTATCTGTTGGAGTTATATGTCATGTAAGGGTTGTTCTTGTTGTTAGTTCCTTAAAAAAAAGAGTTGATTATAAAAACTTAGCAATTTGAGGAAGATAGAGAATATCTTTGATAGAAAGACAAAGATAGGTATGCTTTAATTAACTTGTTAGAAATGTAATGAGAGCAATGTAATGTTTTATTTTTGTAATAGGAGTGGCCCAAGTAGAAGCCACACATAGCTTATTATATATATATATATATATATATATATATATATATATATATATGGTAATTTATTTTCCTATCCAATGTGGATTTTTTATTATATAGTTAATTTAACAATACTACATGGTAGTGATGTCTTTCATAGAGGACAAAGGTAGAAACATTATTGTTAAATTACATACAACATAATGACAATCAATACATTGTGACAACATATTTAAATAAAAATAAAATGAATAAAAATGTTATTTATAAGCAGTAAAATCACTTAAAAAAATAAAGTTATTAGTTGAAAAGTAGCTACTACTATATTATGCTATTAACTTAAGCTAGTTTTATTGAGATAAAATTATTTGTTCTCATTATCATTGACTAGATAAATAATTTGCTTTATGAGGGGCTTTGGTGGTTCTATAATACAATAAAATTTATTTAAAAAAAATATAGTAAGCATGGTCAATATGGGTTGAAAAACTTTTATTGGTATTTATTATCGATTTCTAAATACCACCTAAATTTGTTAATGAAAAAAACTGCTAGTTTTAAAGATAGTAGTAGTTTTTAAACTTAATTTTTTTGTCTTAATTCATTATATAAAAATAAAACAAAATCCACACTTCTTACATCAAGATCAACTTATCAACTTATCAACTTATCATGGTATTTCTATATACCATGGTGGATGTTTCACACCAATTATTATGTCACCTTGAAAGATTTAAATAAAGATATATAAGGTAGATTTACATTTTTTAACCATTTGATTTCATCTTATTTGATAAACATTAGTTTATATATGAAACCCTTTCATACCACTTGCCCCAAAACTTAGGTTTTTTGCATTCACATATTATTTTGACATTTTATTAAACAAAATAGATTGCAAATATTTTTAATACCTCAATCAATCATTAAATTATTATATGTAAGTTAATAAGTCATGTATTTTTATTGGTCCATTTCACAAAGAGATCTAACTATGTGTGATCTAACTAACAATTGTGTAGAGGATAAGGCACTTCTTATAGGGATTAAACTTGCAATAGAAAAATGGACATATATTATAATTGAGGGGGATTCACAATTTATCATTAATGCTATCAACAAAAATAGATATGAGGATTGGATTAAAAATAATATTACTATTGATGTCATCATCTATTATTGGAGGAAATATCTTGGAAATGTGAGCATATTTATAGAGAAGGAAATTAGGTAGCAAATAATTTAGTCAATCATGGTGTTGATCTTCATCTTGGTGAAATTCAAATTCTAGAAGGCAACTAGTCAAGTGATATTTCACCTCTTAATCGAAATGATGTCAAAAAGCTAATTGTGGAAACATAGCACTTTGAGGAAGTTGAAGAATATATTTAGTAGAAAATAAAATGAAAAATATTTGTAATGAAAAGACATATTAGATACTGTTTAATTCACCTAACAAAAAATGTAATATTTTGATATCTTGATATAAAAAGGTTAAGGATTTTTTTTTAAATTTTTTGGGCGAGTGTGGTGTAGAAGTGGGACACAAAAATAATTGATCGAAAAGAGGCAAGCAACGTACATAAGCGCGACAAAAAAATAGAAAGTTTTAGAGGATCAGTGAGGGTAACTTGTGGAATCAGGTAGACTAAATTAATTTATTGCAAAGGATCAATGAGGGCAACCAATACAAAGGAAGTCAAAGTAGAGGAAGCAATAGGTCAACAATTTGTTGCAAAGGATCGACAAGGCAACCAGTCCATCGACAAGCTTACTTGTATTTACCAAGGTTTACAGTATCATAGGAGAAGTTGACAATAATGAAGTTATTTTAATTAGGAGTATAGGTGAAGTTGAAGCTAACATGCACAAACTAGAAAGTCTGGTCCTCTAGGACAAAGCACAAGGTCGCTTGGAAAGTCCAACTGTCATGTAGAGAGCCGAAAGTGAAAGAGAACTTGCAAAAATCAAACCTTAGGAATTGTAGAGTATAGTGGGAGGATTTCATATTGCTTAGAGTGGAGGAAGATTCAATTTGTTTTACAATCTTGAGATCTTCAAATATGGCGAAAGAGTATCAGGTTTGTTTATAGTATATCAATGATTCAAACCCTTACCATGAATGCAATGAATATGTTTTTGTAAAAATTATCAAAGCAAAGGAATGCTAGGAGAAAGAAGAGGCAAGAGTGAGTGTGAGCAAGGAAGGAGTGTAAACTTGGAAGAAGTGCAAGCTGAGAGCTAATGCGATCCAAGAGGGAATGCGAGCTAGGAGGGAGTGCAAGCCAAGAGCAAGCCTCAGCCCCACCAGCTAGTATGGAAGGAAATTCATATTTGAAAGCCCTAGTGGGAAGTGAGGATGCCCTAGCTAGAAGAATGGATGCCCAATTTGAAGATAAGTAGAAGAGTAAATATGTGGCACGTTCGATCCAAGTAGCCTATGTTGCACTAGAAGTGGCCATTAAGGATGAGATGATTGAGCATGATATAATGGTTTTGAAAAGTAGGAGGTTAATATGTAAGTTCCATAGATCTTGGCCAGGGTTTTTGGATATTCAAGATTGGATCAAGTGGAAGTGAGAATTGAATTCAAATTACTTTGTGAGTTTTCTTCATAAAGTTTTTTTCTTGTCATCTTTTCTAACTCAAAAATCAGGGATAAAATTTGAGTGGTGGCCCATAGTTAAGAAGGAGAGATACCCTTTATTTAAGACCATGGAATAAAAAAAATTCTATTGGTACAAAAACTAGTAAGAAGCTTATGATTTGGGTTAGGCTTTTCGAACTTCCATATCAACTTATCAATAAGGATGTTTTGAAGAATATTGAAAAACCCTAGGAGAATTCAAGGAAGGACTAACTATTAAGGAGTGAAAGCATGCTATATATACCAGAATATTTGTTGTTATGGATATTTCAAAACCTTTGCCATAATCCATTAAGATTAAATCTGATTCAAGAGAATGAGATCAACAAGTGGATTATGAAAAATCACATTTTGTTGTTGCAATTGTTATGAGATTGGCCACTTGGCAAGAGTTTACAAAGTAAAAACTATGAAGAAAGAGAAAAAATTTTGATCTTAAGATAAAATTCAAGGCAAAGCAAAGAAATATACATTAATAGAAGGCATATCAGATCAAGGATATTCCACTCCTAGAGAAGGGGCAAAGAAAGTCTATCTAAATCTTATGAAAAAGACCACCATAACTCACTTGGATCAATAGTTAGAAGAAACAAATAAGTATATAAGGGATGAGAAAGTACAATATGTAAGTTCTTGGAAGGAATTAAAGGTGCAAAGGTAAATGTGGAAGAAAATCCTAACACAAAGATGACATAAGAGGTCAAGATCTTTCTAGGTAATTCATCTTCATTTTCGTCAAGTAGTATAAAATCCTAACCTATTAATAAAAGTGAAAGTGGTATAGAGGTTATCCCTTGCACTTTAGGGTTTCAAGAGCATCATAATAAATAAATGAGGATGGAAGAAGTCTATAACAATTTAGGATTTTTAAGGTAAAATAAGAAGGTAATTGCTTTGGAAGAGCATCCTTACACTTTAGGGTTTCCAGGGCAATATAAAGAAGAGTGTGTTTTTGAGGTTATTCTTTGCTCTACAAATCCTACATAACAAGACAAACCTATAAATGATGTCTTACTTTGAGTAGTGTGAGAATATTGAAGAGATGAATGAAGATAAAAGTATTGATAGAAATGAAAAAACAAAGGAAAACCCAACAGGCAAAACAAAGAGAAAAATAAATCTAAAGAAATATTGATATGGGAAAACAAAAGCAAATATCACAAGTGTTAACAAGAAGTAGGGCTAAAATCACAAATAAAAATAAATAATAAAAATAAAAATAATATTTTAGAATATTAAGGGCATGAATAAAAACCCTAAAAATGTATTAAGAAACTCTCATATTGTTAGAGACAATATATTTATATTTGTAAATATGAAAAATAGGCAGCAAATATTTTAGCCATTCATGGTGTTGAAGTTTATCTTGACAAAATTTCAATTTTGGAAGGCATTTATATGAAATAATAAAAAAAAGTTGATTGCGAAAACTTGTAGGAAGGAAGATGACAAATCTCTTTGATAAAAAAAGTAGACTAAGAATATTTTTTTGATAGAAGAACAGGTTAAATATGATTTAAATAATTTGATAAAAATATAATGAAAATAATGTAATGTTTTATTTTTGTAATCAGAGTGATTTGATTTATTAAAAGAAAAATTGATAAAAAAACAGGTTAAATATGATTTAAATAATTTGATAAAAATATAATGAAAATAATGTAATGTTTTATTTTCGTAATGAGAGTGATTTGATTTATTAAAAAATAAAAATACATTTTAATATCTTGATGAGCGACATATAACTTAAATAAAATGTATATTAAAATCTTTTAAATAAAAAATTGAAAATACCCACAATAGAGGAATTGCCACTAGACATAATAGTGATATCTATGGAATGTTTAATAGTTATAATTTTTTTTTTTTGATATATAGAAGCAATGGTTACAATCACGATTTTTAGTAACTACCAGCTCAGCTGGTAGGGTTCAAACTATCTGCAAAGGCTCCCAGGACTTCCACCGTCTCGGTATATGGTAACCCGGCGTGAGATGGGGACCGCGGGACGCACAGGGGTTGCACCGTCATCATCAATTTAGCGCACCACTCAGAGGAATCGGATCTGGGCTACTGTCTGTGCATAAACAAGCCCGTGGAATTGGAACCTAGGTCTCCTCTCAATAAGCACCCCAACTTACCAATCCACCTAGGCCGACGTACTAATAATTATCAATTTAGATAATGACATAAACAATGTCCCAAATTATATTTTTACACTTTTTAGCCTATGGCGTCTAAAAACATGTGAGGTAACTATGCTGCCAATTTGGAATAGCCGTTAAAAACAAGGAAAATTTTCAATTCAACTCTTGTCGAGGTAACAAGTAGTTATAAAATGTTTGTTGGAAAGCATAGAAGCATCTAGGGGCCCTAGACGGCAAGCAAGCCAACCATAAACGTCTCACATGAAGAGGTGATATGAGAAAATAGGAAAATCAATTAAAGTGCTTGCACAATATGAATTTAGTGGTTTATTAGTTGTTAATTACAAGACGAGCAGTAATGGGTTAAATTTTTAGAAAGAAATTTAGGTAAGTTCTACCAAAATGTTTGAAATATAAAATTAAGTTATTAACATAATTGGGATAATGTAAAATGGAGTAATTTGTAGTTTATCGTTTATTTTAAAAATTAGATGTAATGAATTCAATTTAAATATTATAGTTTTTGTCATTGGTGTTTCATTTCCATGATCTAAGTTCAAATCATGGGAGGGAGGTCTTGCTGCTATTTCTTTGGAAAGTGTTGTTTTACCTGAGTTTAAATCATGGGGAGGGAGGTCCCTTGTTGTTATTCTTTTGGAAGTGTGGTCTTAGTTGTACCACTAGTTATAGGTCTCATTACTTCAACAAAAACAAAATTAAATATTATATATAATATTTTAAGTATTAGAATATTATTATATGGTAATGATGTAGTGTGAGTAGTGTTCTTTCTAGAGTTTACTTGAATTTGTTAAAACATAATTTAATTGATTAATATTTTTAATTATTATAAATTATGTATAAGGTCAAATTTTACCTATAACTTAATAATCAAAATGTTTGAAATAGTCCGTGGGTCTAGGTGGATTTGGGTCTAGGTGGATTGGTAAGTTGGGGCGCTTACCGAGAAGAGACCTAGGTTCCAATCCCACGGGCGTGCCCATGCATAGTCAGTAGCCCGATTTGACTCCTCTGCGTGTTGCACTTGTCTGAAGACGGTGATCTGTTCTTGCTTGTCCGGCGGTCCCTCTACCTTCATGCCACGTGTTTGAACCAGACTGACGAAGACGATGCAAACCCTGTGCGTCCGACGGTCCCCATCTCACGCCGGGTTACCATTAACGAGACGGTGGTTGTGTTGGAAGCCTTCGCTGATAGTTTGAACCCTGCGCTGACAGTTACTAAAAATATGTGATTGTAACCAATTCATCTGTAACCAAAAAAAAAAAATCAAAATGTTTGAAATAGATGTAAAAAAATCAATTTAAATATTATAGTTTTTATGGAGACACCCCAATGTTATGGAGTTGGTGTTTCTTCTAGGTGGTCTAAGTTTAAATCACGGGGAAGGAGGCTCTCTGTTTCAATGCCCCCGAGGAGTGTGGTCCTTAATTGTGCCACTCATAAGTCACATTACTTCAACAAAAAATTTAATGTTATATATATATATAAAATATTGGAATACTATATGTGGTAATGATGTAGTGAGAGTAGTGTTCTTTCTTGACTTTACTTTAACTTGGTAAAACAAAATTGATTTGATTAATATATAAAATAAATATAAATAATGTATATGGTTTACCCATAATTTAATAATCAACATGTTTGAAATGTATTGTTAAATAACCAGCTTAGATATAAAGGATATATATCTAAAAACGCTGAGAGTTATCAATCCCGAGACGCCTATCGTGGAGATCACACCCCCAAGAAATGAGATAGGCGCCTTGTATTTATACAATATTTTATTAAACAGGAACGATTGGTTAGTCGACTGTTTTAGTTTAAATATTTTAAATGTTTGCAACGGTTGGTTGGTTAGTCGGTTGTTTTAGTTTAAATATTTTAAATTTTTTTGTTAATGTCGGTTTTTTTAATAAAAAAAATTGTTTACGACATGGCATGTATGACCTCTTTGCCTCCCACCCCTGTCTGCCATTGTAGGAACGCCTATCGACGTAATTAAAATAATTAGGTGGTTTAACAACATGCTTACATGGTGCTACAACTCGACAATTATTGTGTGTATCATTAGGTAATTTGAACTTTGTTCTCCTCAAAAGATAAGGAATCTAACTTGTTTAAGTAATGTCATGTGATTAAGTTATATGATTTATTAGAACAGTGTAAAGTGAAAATAAATTATAGTTTTACAAAACATAAATAAGACACAATATATTTAATTTTAATATTATAATGTATAATATCTAAATGGTTGCACTGCCATTGATAAGGAGTGAAACAATTTTAAATCTCATATAACCAATTTAAAGAATAAAAGTAATGCACTGTTCTTTGTAATATATAGATATTTAACCTCATAAAAGGACATATCACCTCTTTCTATTTTATTGAGTTTACTTGGTAAAATTAGTAAGATAACTAGTAATTTAAATTTTCTATTTAGATTATGTATAAAGTAAGTTTTACTCACAATTTAACAATAAAAAATTTCGAAATTTAAAATTAAATTATTAAAATAATTAGGTTGGTTATATGTGAAGTTGATTCAAGTGTTATATGATATATTAGGATAGAGTAAAAATGGGAGTAACTTGTAGTTTATAATTCATTTAAAAATAAGATGTAATATTAGGATAAAATTTGGGTTTTTGAAAGGGCCTAAACCCTCTATCCAATCTAACAAACCAAAAATTTTGTTCTCCAAAGGCTACATGACATTTGAAACATTGTACTATCTTGTTTTAAAACTTTATAGATTTACATTCATTATCAGCCTATTTACATTCATATCTTTGAAGAGTCTCAAAAAATGGAACCTTCAAAATAGATCTCTAGATAATAGAACCCTTAGTAGGAAATCCTATGAAAATCCACACTGGTAAAATTTTTACTCGAAGCCTCACAATGCATCCAGAAAGTCACAAGTCCGCAAAATTTTATAAAATGAGACCCTCAACAAACAAGTCCATAGATCTCTAGAAAATGTAACTCTTAGTAGGAAAATCCCATGAAATTCCAAACTGTCAAAATTTTCACTCAAAACCTTACAATGCATCCAGAAAGTCACAAATCCACAAAAATTTAGAAAATGGGACCCTCAACAAACAAGTCCATAGATCTCTAGAAAATGGAACCCTCAATAGACAAGTCCATAGATCTTCAAAAGATGAAATCCACAAAGATAAATTCACAAATCTCCAAAAATGGAACCCTCAATAGACAAATTCATAGATCTCTAGAAAACAGAATCCTTAGAATACAAATCCATAGATCTCCCAAAAAGGATCCCTCTACAGAAAATTCTCTCAAAACTCCAAGCCAATAGATTTCTTAATTTCTTATGTCAGAAAGTAGACAAATCCCACAAATCTCTAAAAACAAAAAAAAGAACCCTTAGCAGATAAGTCCACAAATCTCTAGAAAATAATTTTACTATAAACATTCTAAAAGTTGGATCTTTCACCCAATGAATTGACTTTTTATATTTTCTCCTTCCTTTACCACTAACTGGAGTAAATATGGATGGATCCCATATAGCAATATCCACCTTTTATCTTCCTCTCTAAGAGCTCCCCAATTGGCTAACCAAACCACCCTATTTCCTTATTTATATACATGTATCACCTAAAATCCTTCCTATGAACTCAAGGATCTTAGTGTATCTATTACTATATATACAACTCTTCAATTTGCCACCACTATTTTAATGAGATAATTAATAATATTCAATGAATCTCCCTCGATCATTAATTTCTTAGCCCCAACTGAACTACCATCTTTACTCCTGCTAAGACCGCTCTACCTTCAGCCCGATGATTGGTATTAATACCAAAGTACTCACTCATCACTTCAATCACCATTCCTTATCTATCCATTAGAACTGCTCCTACTTCAGCCTTTCCCAAGTTGCCTTTAGAAGCTCCATCAAAATTTAGCTTCAACCATCCTTGTTTGGGTGGCTACCACTTGGTCAAGGTCCTCAAGTCTCCTCAAGGATTTTCATTCACCCCAATTGGACTTAGGTTCCAATGTTCACTTAATTTTACCTCCAATGACTCTAGACTCTCATGCACTTTCAATGCTTTAACATTCTCCACTATGGTTTCTATGATGTGCTTTTTGTTCCTACCTGTAGATCTCTTCTTCCCTTTAAAAATCCTTCTATTTTGCTCCAAAAAAATTCCAATTGAAGAACATAAGCTTATACTGAGAGGGGGGGTGAATAGTATAAGACCATTTTTTACTTTTCTTTTCCAATCAATATTATGCAATTTATAGATAGCAATATCAATAGCAGTAATCAAAGTAATGCATAAATCACCACACATAATAGAGACATCAAAATTTACGTGGTTCACCCAATGTGGGCTACTCCACAGAGAAATTCTTTCACTAAAATTTCCTCAATCAATCTCTTGGGAATCCTTTCCCTATTACAATGTTTATGGACCTTTGTCCAAAGGAGACACCAATCCCCTAAATCAAGTTCATGGATCTCTATCCACAGGAGACACCAATCTCCTAACTCTGCTCTGGCTGGTGATCCTCTAGAAGACCTCTGCCTCCACTGCCCTTAGCAAATGGAACTCTATCCATAGAATACACCTGTCTTCCCTACTCTAGCTAGAGATCTATGTCCTCAACTTTGTCACCTCCAAAGCTCTATCTCAAATCTATACTAAACATAGTACTTCGGTCTAGCACAAATTTATCCTCAATCTCTGTCTCTAGTCTGGCACAAACCTGTCCTTAAATTTGCACCAAACTCTGTCCTCAAATATGTACTAAATACAGTCCTTCGGTCTAGTACAAATATATCCTCAATCTCTATCCTTAAGCCTTAACTCAAAGTTTGACTAAATCTCAAATCAACTCTTCTAGATCTGCCCCAAACCTTAACTCAAGGTTTGAACAAATCAATCAATAAAATCTACTCTCAAGTCTTCTCAAAGACTACTCTCAAATCTGCCTTGTAAGCTTCCACAAAAGCTCACACCTATCCACAAGTTCTCTCTAGAACTTGTCCAAATATGCTCAATAAGTCCTCACTAGAACTTATCCAAATCTGCTCTCAATCTGTATTGTAAGCTTCCACAAAAGTTCACACATATCTGTCCACAAGTCTTCTCAAAGACTTGCCTTAAATCTGCTCAACAAGTCCACACTAGAAGTTGTCCAATATCATAGAAACATAATTAAAATTGTTAGAGACTCAATATGCTCTATACTCATCACAATGCTTAATCACTTTCAATCACAGTTTCAGAAACATACAAAGAATTATTAGAGACTCAATATGCTTAACATTCACCTCAATGCTCAATCACTTTCACTCACTCTTTTAGAAACATATAGAGAATTGTTAGAGACTCAATATGCTTCAAATTCAACTCAATACTCAATCACTTTCTCAAATAAATTCATAATATAGAATAGTTTATTTTATAGAACTTGAACAATCACTTCACACATCCACTTGACTAGGCTCAACCAACTCTACTCAACCAATCACTCAATGAAACAATCCTTACTTACAAACCCTAGTCCAAGTATATAAACCTTCACTCAAAATGTTTCAACAATGCTTATCAACCAATCTCACATAACAATGATACTCATGATCTTTGCAAACCCTAGTTCAAGTTCTTCACTCAATCAATGGCTTCAACAACAATGCTTATCAAACAAGGTTTTATCAACAACTCTTTATTCTAGAAAACCTTGAAGCATTAATTCAAAATACACTCAATAATGCTTATAAAACAATCTTCACATATAGCTCAACAACTCAACAGTGAAATCTAATTAAGTCCTTTTCACTCCCAAGTTGTTTTTCAGAAAATCAACCAATCAACTCAACCAAGGAAGAATATGCCCATACCTTTTTTCTTGATGATGAAGAAACCTCAAACATCTGCTATAACCACAAACACTTCTTTTCCAAGCTCAAAGAAGTTATATAACAATACAAAGCATATAATAACTCACAAATACACCTTATTACTCCATTCTTAAAATAATATTCAACACCACAATAGTTTAAATATTCACTTCTCAAAACCCTAACTCATCATAATTTCATCTCAACCATTCAAATTTGATATAAGCTACTTCAGAAAAATATCCTAAAAAATTAACCCAATTTCTACTTATAACTCCCTACTTTAATATTGCATTTAAAAATAATTCTTTTGAAAAATAATGCAATAAATAATTTTCCTTTCCTCTAAGGTAACAATATTTTAACCCAAAAATTAATCTCACCAAACACCTTTCAGAAAATTCATAAAAATTCTCTTTAACTTTGGCTAAACTCCAAAAAAAAATATTCCCCTTATTTCTCCTAAGACAAACTTTAGCCTAAGCAAAAATTAATTTTAATAATTAAAAAACTTTACCACTTTGGCATGCACATGATTCAAACCGAGCGCATCTCTCCCTCTAGCACCTTGACTGCGACTTCCACGCTATGGAGCCATGTGCTCCTCTTGAAGCCTCCAAGCGCCTTCAATGCTTTGACATTCTAAAACAAATGAACCAAAATATGGCTCCTTCACCTACGCTCTGTGAAATGCGTTGCACGAAGTTACTGCTGCGAGGAATGCACACGAAATAGCATGTGATAGTCTTTAGCGAATCGAGTGGATAATTTTACCTTTGGAAAGGCTATGGTATATATATGCCATATGCCTTCCAATGTGCTCCCACATCGGCAGAGGAAGATATTGACAATGCACGCGATGAATTTGGAGGAGGGAGACATCGAAAAAGTACGTGAAAGAACCGACGCCCAACATTAGACTTTGATCATTATTTATTAAATATAATAAATTAAATTCTTTTTTGAATTTAATTATTATAATTTAATAATTAAATGGACTTTGGCCTTTTAAAACCAAACTTTAGGGCCTCCTTGGTTTTTAGAAAAACCTTACAACTTGCCCACATGGTTTTAATGAAAAAACCTTTTATTTTTGCCATCATTGGTTTTAAGGAAAACCTTTTATTTTTCTAAAACATGTTTTTAATAAAAACCTTTAAACTTATGCTTCCACATAATTTTAAAAATATTATGAAGCTCTTTTGCCATTAACCTTTGCATTGTTTCTTTTGCCTTTTTTACATCAAAGGTAGCTTATTCCTTGACATCAATGACAACTTCATTTCTTGACATCAATGACAACTTTGACTCAAAATGTCCAACACACATGCATAATGAAAGGGAATCAGATTCCAAATTTGTTTAAGTCTTGGACTCTTAAATGACTTCTCCTATTATTCTATCCAACCTACCATGTTATTAGGCAACACCCAAAACAACCCCATCTTCTTTATTATATCATGCAATATTTTGAGAGAGTATTTACATTCTAGAAAGATGTGACTTATTGATTCCTCATGAGCTTCACAAAGGTAACATTATATAGGGAAATGAAAATCCTTTTTATGCAAGTTATATACTATTAATATCTTATTTTGGAATACCATCTAAAGAAAAAATGTTAACTTTGGTATTGATTTCCTTCTCCATAATTGATCCCATTGAAATCCCCCTAGGAACTACAAGTGAAATATCATAGGTTGATTTAACAGTGAATGACCCTTCCTAAGTAGCTCCCCATACTATTGTATCCTTAGCCAAATTAAGGCTTACATAATAAGCTTTTAATTTAGTTGTTAGATTTTGTAGCTCTTCCTCATACTAATTATGGATCCTCAACTCCTTCCATATTACCTCTTCTCCTTCTATAGCCAAATAATCACTCACCATATTTCCATAATTTTATTCTAGCTCTACTTTGATTCTTGCTAACTCCTCATCCTTCACTAAAGGGTACTTCTCCAACCATGCATCTTCCTAGAAGTGGACATACCTACCATTATCTACCTTCCATTGGATTCCTTTCCATAGCATCTCTCTAGCCTTTACTATGTGGTTCCATAATGAAGATCCTCGACAAGGCTCTAGTGTGGTAAAAAATCTACTATCCTCTTGGTTGTCAAGGTATTTGTCTCTTAGAATTCTTACCCATAAGACATGATCCTCCTTCACTAGCCTCCATACTACCTTTATTGCCCAAGTCTTGTTCACATCCATTTTTATTCTATGCCTAAGTCCTCCACTTGATTTATCATTACAGACTCTCTTCTAAGCTACAAGTAAAATTTTGCTCTTCTTCTTTGATCCTGACCATAGGAATATTCTCTGAATACTTTATATTGTATTAACTACTTTAAGTGGTATATTAAACACTGATAATAAATATACAAGAATTGCTTAGAGAGTACTCTTAAGAAGCTAAACTTACCTTCCTAACTCAATAAATTTCCCTTCCAACCTGCTAACTTTGGACCTTTTCAATCAACACATTCCACATATGATCCTTGCATGCCCTTGTGAACATTGACATTCCTAAGTAAATAGAAGGTAGAGTTGAAAAACCACATCCAATATCTACTGTAATTCTTCTCAGTTGATTCTCTACAATGTTTTAATTTTTTTATATTTATTATTTATTGGGATGCTTTTACATATATATTTAAAATGCTCCTAACTTCCTTCATCTTAGCTATAGACAATCTTCTCAACAAGATTGGATCCTCCATAATTGTTGGTGAATAATATCTTCCATGGATATAGATGGTTTCAACCCACTTAACGTTGTCACCTATTTTTTTAATCCAATGCACCTTCCCAAAACTTCTGCTATTATTATAAAGAGATACAAGACAATGGGTCACCTTGCCTTAAGCCCCTGCTACTTCCAAAGAATCTAATTGAATAATTGTTCACTATAATAAAGAATTTAGATCCTCCATAGCAACTATTTACCCATATTCTCCAACATTTATTGAAGTCAAACTTTTCGAGGACTCTATCCAAGAAATTCCATGAGACTTGGTTATATGCTTTGTTCATGTCAAGCTTTAATGTCATTCACTTTCTTTTACTAATTTTAACTGAATACATGGTCTCATAGAGTGTGATTACTCCATCCAAAATTTGCCTACCCTTCACAAATATCCCTTGCTACTCTACAATGATCTCTAGGCGAATAGACTTTAGTATTAATACAATCACTTTTGATATTATCTTATAAATGGAGTTACATTGACTAATTGGCTTGAAGCTTTAAATTCCTTCAGCCTATGCTTCTTTGGAATGAGCACTAGGAATTTATTATTGTATTTTCTTAACACTTTGTCTGAGTGGTGTGACTCTCTTACTATTGCTACTACAACCTTACTATGTTAAAAAACCTTGGAAGAAACCCACTTGAAATCCATCAAACCTTGGAGTCTTATCTTTCCCAATGAGAATACCACTTCCCTGACCTCCTCCTCCTCACTCACCTTTTTGATACATTTTGCATTCATGTCTCTAGATAGAATCCTTGGTATATGTTGAATTATTTTGCTTCCTAATTATCCTCCCTATCCTTTATAAGCAACAATATAAATAAGTCCATCACCCCTTGTCTGATTTGATCTTCCTCTCTTATTACTTCTCCATTTTATTTTTGAATTTCAATTATCCTTGTTGCACTTTTATGTCTTATGGTAGAGACATGAAAGAATCTTGTGTTCCTATCTCCTTCCATTAACCATTGGTTCCTTAAATTTTATCTCTAGTACGTATCCTCCCTTGCCATTATTGTATGTAATTCTATTGGATAGCTTTCTCTCTACTATAAAGGACTTGATCCATCCTATTTATACATATTTCCTCTTTAATACTATAATTGTTGCCTTAATAACTCCTTTTGCAAGAAGGTGTTGTAAAATACCTCCTTGTTCCAATTTTTTACTTCCTTCTTCACATGTTTCAATTTACCAACAACCGCATACATCTTGAATCCTTGGATAAGATGCATCCACCATATTTCTATTTTCTCATAAATACTTGGGTGCTAGAACTACATGAATTTAATTTTGAATGGATTATTTTTCTTTCTATCCTCTAGACTACACGAAAGGACAAGAGGGTTATGGTCTGATCCTATTCTCGATAATGATGCCAATATATGCTCATAATTTTTCTTAAACCACTCCAAGGATAGCAGAACCATAGTAAATCTGATCTAGATCAAGTCCTCCTCTAACCTTCTATTAGTCCACATGAATTGATTGCCACTCAAATCAATATCATAAAGACATGATGTTGATATAAAATTGCTAAGGTCCTCTACACTCTCAATGAATCCATGGGTCCCTCCTTTATTCTCACCTATCCTTAATGGAGTGTTGAAGCCTCCTGCCACTATCCATATTATCCCCCTGACCTACCATCTCATTTATTATAATACTTTCTAAAATTCCTTTCTCATTCTACTTACATTTAGAGCATACACATTTGTAACAAGGAAAGCCAACTTTGAAGAATTGGTTGAGATAAGAACAAACAACTAATTTACACTTTTAGAGATGACTTCTCCCTCATAGAGGTTAGAGTTCCATAGAGTTAACAAACATCCTGAAGCTTCTCTATATTTTACTTGACAATTCTTACCCTTATTCAATAATCCACTCTGAATATTTTCCCACCTTGTATAAGTTTGTTTAGTTTCTTGCAAAAATACTATTTCAGGTTGATGGTCCTTCAACATGGATCTCACCAATCCATATTTTTTAGGGGAAATTCATTCCCCTAACATTCCATGATATGAATTTCATTTTTTACTTCTTGTAGTGGGCTTCTACCCACTCAAGACTATGGTCATCTACTTTCCATATTTCAAATCCTTCTCTATTTCCTTTAAGTATTTTTCCTTCAAATATGGCCTACCCACCTTCTTTCCCTCCTCTACTCCTACATCCAGGTGCTTCTTAGCACTCCTCGACATCCTTAGGTATAATACTTTCCTTGAAGTCCTTGCATCCACTTCTTGATTAATTGTACACGACACAACTTTTAGATCCTTTTCTTCATGGTCCTCCATCTCCCCTACCATTTATTTATTCTTTTTTTTTTTTTAATTTTATCTCTCTTTTCTTCATCCTTTTCTATCACCTCATATTATGATGTTGGAGAGCTTATCCTTTGAGAAGTTTCGTAGCTTTCTACGTTTCTAAATTCCTTTTTAGAATCAGTATTTCACCTTCTTCCATATCCATTTTCTTTGTGATTTTTCCTTACCTACACCAATACCATATTTCTTTATTTCTTCCTTATTTTTATTTTCTCCCTCATCTACTCAAATTTATATCTTTGACTCTCTTTACCCTTCTCCTCAAATATCTACCTCTTTTTATTCCATATTAAACGTTTTTTTCTTTCTTCATTCTTGCTTTGGATTTTTATGTAATTCCTCTTTTATCTGTCTGGATAGTCCCTTGCTAGATGATCCATTTAGGCACATATTCTATAGCTAAACGGGTTATTCTCATATATTATGATTTGATTCCCCACCCTCATCTCGAGACCAGATTGATCTCCTTAGGAAGTTTTTGTCTTGATTCAACCAAGACAAACATTATAGAAAAAAATATTTTTCTTTCTTTGGTAATAAAATCCATCGTGAGAAAGTGCCAAAAAGAGTTTGTTATGATTTCTTACCTACACCAATACCATATTTATTTCTTTCTTATTTTTATTTGCTCTCTCATCTCCTCAAATTTCTATATTTGAATCTCTTTACCATTCTCCTCAAAGATCTACATATTTTTCTTCCATATTAAACCTTTTTTTCCTTTCTTCATTCTTGCTCTATATTTCTATGTAATTCCTCCTTTGTCTATTTAAGTAATCCTTTGCTAGATGATCCATTTAGGCACATATTCTATAGCTAAAGGGGTTGCTCTCATAGATTATGCTTTGATTCCTCATCTCCATCTTGAGACCAGATTGATCTCCTTAGGAAGTTTCTATCATGATTCAACCAAGACCCACATTATAGAAATTTTTTTCTTTCTTTGGTAACAAAATCCACCATGAGAAAGTACCAAAAAGAGTTTGCTATGCTTTCAAAAATATATCCTCCCATATTTCTAAGGGTAGAGAAAGGATCCTTACCCATACTAGGGCAACTATCCTCTCTATGTCGAGGTTTAAGCTAGAAGTCCATTTCTTGAGATATAAGTCAAATCTACTCATTAATTTATTGGCCTCCAATGTAGATCCCTATGACAATATTCCTTGTTAAAAGAGGTAAGGAAAAGATCTTTTGGTAGAAAGGATAATTCCGCATGTCCTTTAACTTTCCAATAATTAGCCACCTTTTTCCTGATTTGATCCCCTAATGGTCTTGAGCCTATAAACTTTTCTAAAAGAGTATTATCAAGTATATTTTATGCTGTTTAATATATATAATAAATAATATTAAGATATATTCCTTTATTCTTAGTTTTAGAGGAGACCAATATCCGTTGTTCCTTATTTTCCTCCCCACTTTTCTTCTCCTTCAACCATTCAACCCATTCCTTGACCTAGTTTTTACTTTCTTGCAACAATTTTAGGCTCTTCCTTTAGTGTCAGCAGAGATGAATTTGATGGGGCTCGAGAGCCATCAACACCACAATCACAATCCTTAGCATCAATAGACTTTCCTATTTCCTTTTGAATTCTTGTCAGTGCTATAGATGCTTCAACAACATGTTCCAACTTTCCTTCTCTCCATTTTATTATGAAAATATTCACTCTGTTACACCGGAGGTATGCCCTCTGGGTTGCTACTATACATATTATTATTTTTTTACAGACTATTTGGTAGACTACAACTAGGTATTTACTACACTCATAATTGTTTGCTCTATTGAAACTATGAAAATTATTGTAGAAAATAATACTAAAGTTGTTGCTAATGATCAAATGACACTTCTAAGAAAATCTTGGCAACAAACTAGGCTCTAGCATGTGGCTTCCTAGTGGCTTAAAGTAAATATCAGTAGCCACAAAGGCTATCTAAGTGAATATTGCTCTTTGATTACCAATAATATTCCCACCAAGAAACACTTGTTGAGAAACTAGTCATGATTTACCTCCTAACAATAGCTCTTTGTATACTCTCTCAAGGTAAGACACCACTAAATAGGGTGTGGCATCGTTGATCCTCTTCATTGGATACACATTCAAACCAGTTACTCTGGGGTTCTTGGGATACTCCTGAGAATGAGTTTTAGGGTAGATGTTAGCCCAAGTACTTCCCCAAATTAAGAGGTAAGGACTTGTACCCAATCATGTAAGAGGTTATTAGGCTAATGTAGGCACTTATTAAGCATTAAAAAAAGATCCTATATAACAAAAAATTATATATTTATTTTCTGTTTTTTTGTCTTTTATTTTTTTTTCTTTTTTCTCCCTTTAAAAAAAGGTAAATCCTCTTTATAAAATTGCTCTAAGGTTGTAAAAATATTTTTATATTTTATTTTTTAAAATACTCTACAAACCCTCTAGCTCTTGATTTCCGCTATATAAACCTACTTGGCAAATCCACTCTGCCCTTAGTATTTTTTAGTGGCATAATCGATCATTGCTCTACAGTAGCACCATCCTTCAAAAATCCTAGAAAGCAACATCGCATGTTGTTTTTCTCTCCTCTTACAAACACATCACCCTCATTTTTTTAAAAATAGAAACCCTCTTTGCAAACTCACTTTGCGCACCTATTCTACAAGTTTGCTTTACAAACCCTAGGCTACAAAAATGAGAGTAACTTGTAGTTTATAATGTATTGTAAAAATAATATATAATGAGTTCAATTTTAATATTATACATGTATAATATTTCAACTATTGGAATAATACTATGTGGTATGATGTAGTAAGAGCAATGTTCTTTCTCAATTTTACTTTGACTTGGTAAATCAAAATTTAATTCACTAATATTTTTAATTTTTTTTAAATTATGTATAAGGTTTAGTTCTACCCATAATCTAATAATTAAAATGTTTGAAATTTAACATTAAATCAGTTGATTCTAGTCTTATATGATTTGGCCTCATGTGTATTGCATTATGTTCATATGGTGGTATTAGAACAAACTTATCAATTATGTATGTATAGCTTTGCAAGATTTGAACCTTTGTTTCCTCCTCAAAAGTTGAGAATTTTGGTTGAGATATTGCCATTTAATTGTGCTATATAATTTATTAAGAAGGTGGATTTTTTTTTTTTTTATGGCAAGAAGTGATAAGGAGGTGGGCGAATCAAACCAAGGTTTACAAGCCCTAATGTTTGATCCAGAGACATGTCTTTTGATAGGCGCACAACAAGCCCCAAGAATGTTGCAAAAGCCATTTAACTTGAGGGATAGGCCATGGTTGAATACAATTAGCAAGAATTTTAAGGAAATGGTGAATCACTTTGATCTATGTCTTGAACAAAGTAAACTTTGTATTCCTTATACCCTAAAAAATTTGACGATGGCCCAAGGTGCAATGAATCTAGTTGGAAAGTTTGTAGGGGCTCATCTGGACCTGGATTGTACCCAAAAATGGGTATTCATGAATAATACCCTATGGGCACATGGAGATTGCAACATAAAATATTTTTTTATGGTTAAACCTAACAATGACAAAGATGTTGATTGTATCCTTCGGGGGGATCTAAGAAAATCTTACCTCTTGATTCATCTAACCCAAATAAGGATCTTTGTGTTATAGATAATCACTATGATTCTACCTTGGGTAATGATTTTGAGATATCAATCCAAGGTGGGTATAAAGAGATATTACTATGTGATATAGGGAAAGGGAAAGCAAGTGCAACACCTAGTAGAATAACTAGGAAAAAAATGTCAATAGACGACTCTAAATCCAAATATGGGATATCAACTAATAAGGATATCAGATAGAGAGAAATAGAGGTGGAGATTGCAAATGGCACCCAAACAACTCTAAAACTGAGTAGGGGGAAGAAACAACAATATAAACCAAAAAAATAAAAGTTGCCTCATAGAATGTAAGGGATATCAATGCCCCTTCTTTGCACATAGTTGTGCAATCATTGAGAAAAGATGTCAATCCTCAGATTATCCTTTTATAGGAGATAAATTAGATGATCAAAAGTCCAAAAGTATAAAACAAAGAATTTGGAGGGGAGTGGATATTGTAGCTTCTACTACAGTAGGGGTCTTAGGAGACCTTATGTTCTTGTGGGATCATAACAAGATTGAAGGAAGGCTAATAATGTCAAATGAAATATTGATAGTTATCCATTTCTACTCAAAGGAGGAGTATCAACAATGGATAATCACTAATGTTTATGGTCTAAACACAATGACTAGTAGAAGAAATCTACGGAGGGATTTCTGCCAACTTAGAGAAGCCTTTTTTGGTTTACCTTGGGTTCTAGTGGAAGACTTCAACTCTCCCCTTTACCCATCAAACAATACTAGAGGCAACTCATCCATTTAAGAAGGAATGATGGATTTTTCCCAACTTGTAACTGCTATTGAGTTGATGGATATATAACTAAGAAGGGCTAAGTACATTTGGATCGATAGACGAATAGGGGACCAATTAATTCAAATTCGCCATGATAATTTTCTTTTTTCAAAGGAAAGCCTACTATCCTTTAGAGATACAACTCTGGATGCTCTTCCAAAGGTGGGTTTTGATCACAATCTCTTATTTGAGATACTAAGGTAAGGAAGAGGACCTTCAAATACCCTTTTTGGTTTGATAAAATGTGGCTACAACATGAAGGGCTTGACGGTGAAATATCAGAGTGGTGGAAGCAAGATTTATCTAGAGTGAAACTAACCCAAATAGAAAAAAATAAATTAAGATTTATTAAAAAAAACTTAAAATTTGGAATAGAGAGTTTCTGGGCATCTCATCAAGAAGAAATAAGAAATAAAGCATAAAATTTTAGATAATTTTTTGATTAAATAACAAAGGGGGTTTTTAAAGGGACCCAACCCTTTTTTACAAAGCAAAACTACCAGAGATCAAGGTCACACATTGATATTCTGGAAATACCAACAAACCAACAAGTCAAACCAACAGTGAGAGAGGAATATAGTCACAAAAATTAAAGCTTTAAAAAATAGACCAGAGCAAAGACCCACAAACAACACCCTAATAAAGGAACCAAACCTAAGAAAAAGGCTAGAACCAAGATTGAAAATACAGGTAGTCATGAATCACTAGGCACCCTCTCCATCACTCTGCCTCAAAACCATTCCTTGAATATCATGAACAAAGGAAATCACAACTTGAAGTGTACCCAATAGATATTAATGTTTTCCATCTAGATCACTAAGGAAGGGTAGATGGATCAGGGGCTCCAAATCCATTGCTAGGGGTGTCACATAAGCATCATCTAGAGCTTTTGAGAATTTTAGATTTTTCTTCATTGGGCCACTATCCTTTGGGTCCATCACCTCGATCGAGACCAGAGGCTTCTCAAAATTTCCATTTTTAGAAGAAAGTCACTTAGAGCGACAATTGCTACCCCCTTATCATCATTGGGAGATGCGATCACATCACATTCAGATTTTTCCTTCTCCTTTGCTAAAGAATCCAATGAGTCTCTAGAACCTGACTCGAAATCATCACTGAGGGACTCCGATGTAGTAACACTCAGGTCTAAAGTTGGTGGAATTTTTTTAAACTCAATTCTAGCCAGTGCCTCCTTCACCACCACCTCTTTTGACTTTACCACATGCTTGAACATGATCAGAATCAATCCTTGGTGAATTGGATCCAACCCCTTCCTGTCTCTTACATCCATGAAGGATTTCGCCAGATAGTGATATAGAAAAAGAGGGATGTTCATGATTTGCTTTCTTCTTAGCTAATTTAAAAACATCAAATAAAAAATTCAAAGCACATCTCTCTTTGCATCTAGGGTAAAGTAGTCCATGATAACTGAGGTGACTCGGTCCCATGGCACCTTGAGTGCTTTGACATTGAATCCATTTTCATGCTTTTGGAGATACTTCTCTTTACCCCTGAAGAAGTTCATTTCCATCTTGAGTGAGTGCTTACTCTGATTATGGGTGGCTTCATCAACTGGTAGGCCCGTAACTTCACCTATTAACTTTGTCAAAAACTAAAACTTGACTCCACCTACCTAAACCCGACCTCTTCTCCATGAGTGAGCCAATGACCTGGATAGGTCCCTATGATTTCCATGAAAGGATAAAATACAATTCAATAGGTTTCTCTTGCGTAAAATTTTTCTCACTTCATCATTAGTCACCAAAACACCAGTATCAACCAGAACCTTACAAGCTTTTTGGGCTGATCGCTGACCCATGTTGAATCACCAAAAAGTATGAACTTTTAGACATTGAAAATGTCTTGCAATCAAATATTTTTACCAATAAAACAAGGAATAAAGAGAAGAAATTGTTGGCTGACTATCACAATGTAATGGCTTGCGAAGAGATCTTCTGGAAACAAAAATCAAGAGTAACATGGCTAAAATAAGGGGACCACAATACAATTTTTTTCATGTTTCAAACTTAATACATAGGAGCTATAATAATATTAAAAAATTGTTAAGATGAATGGCTCCATTACTGATGATCCCCTTCAAATCAGAGAGAAAAAATGTTAACTTCTTTGTCAATTTGAAAGGATATGAGGAGCCTCAAGATAATGTTTCTATGAAGATCATGTTGTAGAACATCCCAAGGCTAGCTACAAACTAACTTAATGACCATATCCTTAGTCCCTTCATGGAGGATGAAATTAAGAAGGCAATGTCTAACATGAATGGTGACAAGGTCCCAAGACTATATGACTTTCGTGTTATTTTATTTCAAATATTCTGACATATTGTTGTTGCAGATGTTACCCAGGTTGTTATGGAGGTTCAAAGAACATAAAAATACTCATATATGTCAACTCAATTTTCTTATCTCTCATTCCTAAGGTGGTAGGTGCTAAGATATCTGAATTTTTCCCTATAAGTTTATGCAATACTTTATACAAGATTCTATCCAATGTCCTAGCCAACATAATTAAAATAATTTTACCCTTCATAATTGACCCCCATCAAGGTGGTTTCGTTAAAGGGCAACAAATATTGGATGGTATGATAACCATTCACGAGGTGATTCATGAAGAACATGAGATTATATTGAGAGGGGGGGTGAACTGTATAAGATAAAAATTTTTTGCTTTTCAATCCATATGATAACATTAGAAATATTAAAGCAGTAAACATTACACAAAGTATCACACACATGAGAGACATGATTTAATGTGGTTCACCCAATGTGGGCTACTCCACGGAGAAAATATTTCACTAAAATTTCCTCAACAAATTTCTTGGGAATCCTTCCCTATTACAATATTTATGGACCTTTGTCCAAAGGATATACCAATCCCCTAATAAATTTTATGGACACCAATCCATAGGAGAACTCCTTCTCCTCTACTCTAGGTGGTGATATTCTAGAAGACTATTGCCTCCACTATATTGGCTTGTGGATCTCTCTCCATAGAAGACCTATGTCTTCACTCAGAAGACCTTTGTCCTTACTGCCTTGGCTAATGGATCTCTATCCACTAGAGACTATTGTCCTCTGCTCTATCACCTCCAAAGCTTGCTCTAAACTCTACTCAATATATATATTATATCTATACTAAATACTATCCTATGACTTGCATAAAATTACTCCCAAATCTATCTCTACTCTGGCACAAATATTCTCTCAAATCTGCACCAAACTCAGTCTCTTCTCTAACACAAAATTTCTCACAAACATGTACCAAACTATGTCCTCAAATGTGTCCTCAAGCCTTAACACAAAGCTTGATAAAATCACAAACCAACTCGACTCAGATTTTCCCAAAGTCTTAACACAAGGCTTGAACAAATGAATCAACTCTGCTCTCAAGTATTCACAAAGACTTACCTCTAATATGTCCTTAAAATTTCACACAAGCTCATTAAAATAATTTCAGAAAACACAACTTAATTCTCTTTTAGAAAACCTTTTCAACACATACTCAAAATCTTGTTTAGCCACATAAACATATAGAGAATGGTTAAAGACTCAATATGTTTCACACTCACACTATTTTGTACTCAATAAAACACTCTATCACTTTCAAACTCTCTTTCAAATTAGTTCAAAAATAAAGTATAATTTATTTCAAAAAACTTGAACCATCACTCCAATGCTTTCAATCAATAATGCTCAATCAACTTCACTTAAACAATCACTCAATGAAACACAACTTGCTTACAAACTCTAACCAAGTGTTTCACTATACTTCCAACAACTCACACTATAGATCTCAAACCTTGACTCAAGATAATTCTAATTTCACATAACAATGATACTCATGATCTTTCAACATCCACAAATCATGCACATGAAAACTCACTCAAATATTTCCAATAATGCTTATCAAATCATTTTCACTCTACCTTTGCATTTCACAACATTCAATCCAACCAAATTTCACTCACAAGGAAGATATGCCCATACCTTTTGTTTTGATGGAGATATACCTTAAAAACCTGTCTTAATCATAGTCAAATCCTCTTTGCCAATTTCAAGGTTAGATAGCAAAAACTTATCACACAAACATTCTCTCCAATATTTATTTCACCATACAAAAATATTAAATCTCTAGTAGACCTTATAATCTCCAAACTATCAAAATAATATTCAAAAATCAAGTTCCTTTACTAACACCTTATAAACTCCAACCTTTCAAAATAATATTCAAAAATCAAGTTCCTTTACTAACACCTTATAAACTCCAACCTTTCAGAATAACAACCACCATATAAAAATAAAATTCTTTTATTAACACTTATAACTCCAAACCTTATAAAATAAATTCTAACCACCAAAAATTAAAATAAAATATTTTAATTACAAATACAAATTTCCTCTTCTTACTTAGCAAAGCAACGCACAAAATATTTTTCTTAGCATAGCATACGAATCACTTATGATCGAGGGGGAAGTAAGAATTATTTCCCCTATAAATACATTTGCTCTTTGCCCTTACACGTCGACTCAAATTTGAATTTAAAATTCAAATTTAAATTTAAATATTAAACTTAAACCTTTGGCACCCATTATTTATTTAAATTAAAATTTTAACCATAGGTTAAAATATTTTAATTTAAATGAGAGATGGTGGAAAAAAACATGAGCGGGAGGACAACGGATAGCGGGAAAGCGACGACGAGCGGAAGGTCTGGCAGCCCGCCTCGAGGATCTGGTCCCCTGGTTTCTGGTTCAGGCGATCCAGAGTCTGAACCCCCTGAGGAAGGAGAGATTCCTTCCCGTCATGAAAAACCCCCCGATAGAGGGTCTTTCCCTCCGATCCAGGGCTCGTACGCCCATGCGGTCTCGAAAGGGTCACCTTCCCCGACCCTTTCCCAACCCCTGATCCCTTCAGGTTTTGACCTAGTGATCCCAGGCAGTTTGCTGAACAGCTACGTTGATCAAGAAAAGTTCACCCTCATTGGCAAGTTCATCGGGGGCAGACCTGACATGGAGACGATCCGAAAATGGGCTTGCGGCAAATGGCGAACGAGTGGCAACATGCAATTAGTGGCCCTATCCCGAGGGTTTTTTGCGATCAGACTGAATAATGTAGAAGATTCCTGCAACATCCTTTCTGGCGGACCCTGGTTCCTGGGAAGACGAAGCCTCTTCATCCGCAGATGGGGCGAGGACTTCGACCCGAAAATGCAGAACATCAATGTTGCGCCAATTTGGGTTCGTCTCCCAAACTTGCCCTTCCAATGCTGGCATGAGGAAATTCTGAGAGGGATTTCTCACACCATTGGCGACCTCATCGTTGTCGATTCCTCCACCAAGGTACGCTCCCGTATGGTCCATGCACGTATTTGTGTGAATGCCAATCTAGAATCTGAACTTCCCTCCTATGTCAATCTCTTCAAAGATTCGACCCTCATTAAAAAACAACCTCTCGAATATGAGAACAAACCATCCTTTTGCTCCATCTGCAACACTCAAGGCCACCTGAATCACCAATGTCCCCAATCTAGGGCCTTGAATCACACCTCGCATGTCTCAGGAAGAAAAGGTGAGAAAACTAATGAGCCAAGGCAAAAATGTGAAACTTCTGCCCCTATAGAGGATCCCCCTAAAGCTTCCCCAGAAACCCAAGGTTTTGAAGAAGTGAGTCAAGAAGGAATCCCGTCTGTAGATCCCCATCCCCTTGAAACGATCCCTATCGCTGCCTCAATGGAACCTTCCCTTACTCCTTCTGAAGTTGGGGCTGCTAGTGAAGAAGCCCTAAAACCCATCCTCTAGGAGATCGAGAACTTCCAAACCCGCCAGTGTCCATCCAGGAACTTCAGCCCAAAGAATACTAGGAGCAAGGCTCAGGCTATGGACATCGAAAGTGAGAAAAGGAGAGGGTGACCTTCTGCCAATGACCAACGTATCAGGGCAACCGAGGACGACATAGCAAATGGCTCCCAACGGACCTTATTCACTGACAATGATGATCCTCTGAAGGAAGTTTCCAAAAGCTCCAAACCCCCCTTCCAACAGGCGAAGGGAGGCAAAAAACCTCTCAAATCTACCAGATGAAGATGCTCTCCTGGAACATGAGAGGTCTCAACAGTGCAGCTAAGGTCAAACTTGCTGCTAATATTCGAAAGGAATCCAAACCCTCTATTTTCATCATGCAAGAAACCAAATGTGATGAGAGCTCCTCCAAGAAAGCCGCCAGAGTCATCTGGCATCATGGCAAAGCTTTGTACAACCCTGCTCAAGGTTCCTACGGAGGCCTGATGTGCCTGTGGGATCCGTCTCAAGTGGAAGGTAGACTTCTCTCTTCTTCCAGCAGAGTTCTCAATATTCTGTTTCACTGCATTTCTAGCAATCGTTCTTGGATCATGTCCAACCTATACGCCCCAAACTCTCCCCTTGAGAGAGCTAATTTTTGGAAAACCCTCACTCTGATGAGGGATTCTTTCAGCACCATACCGTGGATTGTTGGAGGGGACTTCAATAGCCCTCTGTTCCCTACAGAGAAAAAAGGTGGATTGGTTGCCACCCACCGCACCACTAAAGATCTCAGGGACTTCGTTGATTCCAATGAACTCATTGATATCCCACTCAAGGGGACTATCTATACGTGGAGCAATAGAATAACTGGAGGTAGACTGATCCAGGTCAAACTGGATAGATTCCTAATGTCCTAGGAAGCCATTCCTTTTTTTGGTGATGCGTCCCTCTCAGCTCTTACCAAAACTGGATCGGATCACAATCCCATTCTTCTTGAGGTGGGTAAAATCCCTTCCTTTCGAACCCCTTTCGGTTCGAATCCATGTGGCTCAATCACAAGGACATCCACGACGAGATGGCGCAGTGGTGGAATCAACAATTCAGAGGGTCACCTGTGTTTTGGGTGACTCAGAAGCTCAAGTTCATCAAAGATAAATTGCGAATTTGGAACAAAGAAGTTTTTGGTAACATTTTTGTTCGCAAGAAAGCGTTGTTAGATCAGCTTCAAGCTATTGAGAGTAGGATCGAAGCAGGAGACTCCGGGGCTACAGTCAAAGAAGAGGAAAGGAACCTGCTTGCTAAATTTCACAATACATTAGCCAGGGAGGAAACCTTCTAGAGACAAAAATCCAGGGATCTGTGGATCAAAGAAGGTGATTCTAACACCAAATTTTTCCACGCTTCGACCATGAGGCACATGGGATCCAGTAAGATTAGCAAGATAAACCATAGTGATGGATCAACCACTGAAGATATTTTCAGAATCAGAGATGAGGTTGTCTCCTTTTTCCAAAACCTCCTCGGATCCCCCATAGAAAGCTCTGCCCGGGCCAAGTCTGCCCTCTTGGGTAACATTCCTAGCCTTGTTTTCGAAGAGGCCAATTCCTCCCTTCTAAAACCCTTCTCTGATGAGGAAATCAAGGACGCGGTGTTCTCCATGCAGGCGGATAAAGCCCCCGGGCCGGACGGGTTCCCTCCTCATTTCTACCAAGCCTTCTGGGAAATTGTTGGATCGGATGTCTGTGCTGCCATCCGGGATATGCAATCCCAACCCATTCCTTGGACTGTCAACTCTACTTTCATTGCTTTGATCCCCAAATCCCCTGACTACTGATCCATGGCTGATTTCTAGCCCATAAGCCTGTGCAATGTTTTGTATAAAATTCTCACCAAATCAATGGCGTCCAGATTGAAACCCATCCTCCCCTCCATCATTGACCCTTGCCAGGGGAGCTCGGTCAAAGGTAGAAACATTCTGGACGGAGTCATTACGGTTCATGAAACCCTTCATTTCGCTTTCCACAGCAAAAAATCAAGCTTCCTCCTCAAGCTCGACATGACCAAAGCTTTCGATCGGGTTGATTGGGACTTTCTCAAGGAGATCCTTCTAAAATTCGATTTCCACCCCAAGTGGGTTCAGCTAATTCACAATTGCTTCTCCTCTGCTTGGTTCTCGGTGCTGGTCAATGGGTCCCCCGCTGGTTTCTTCCCCAGCGTTAGAGGCCTCCGCCAAGGGGATCCTCTATCCCCTCTTCTGTTCATCATTTTGGTGGAATCCCTTGGCAGATCCCTGTCTACGGCCAGAGTGGCAGGGAAAATTTTAGGTATTCAAGTGGTTTCTAACTCCACTCCTATCACTCACCAGCAATTCGTTGATGACACCATCCTCTCAACTCAAGCGTCCATCATCCAAGCTAAAACCATCAAGTTCATTCTCTCCCTCTACGAGAAAGCGGCAGGGCAGCAGGTAAATTTCTCCAAAAGCAAGCTTTTCTTTTTGCACACCCCCCCGAGCGCAAGGGCCGAATTGGGTGGATCCTGGGCTGCTCTGAAGGATCCCTCCCATCCTCCTACCTGGGACTCCCCTTATTCTGGGGAAGGGCGAAAGAGAGCATGTGGAACAATGTTTTAGAAATATTCTAGCGAAAGCTAGCAGCATGGAAAGGCAAACTTCTATCCCAAGCGGCGAAAGCCAGCCTTTCAATCTCCACCCTTCAAAGCATTCCCATTTACTTCATGTCAGTTTTCACTCTCCCCAAGTCAGTGTGCAAGCAAATTGAACATATCCAAAAAATATTCCTCTGGTCGGGATCCGAAGACAAATCCAGGATTCCCCTCATGGCATGGGACACAGTCTGTAGAAGCAAGCAGCAGGGGGGCCTTGGCTACAGGAAGTTGTCCGACATGAATGCTGCCCTGTTGGGCAAACATGCTTGGAGGATTATCTCTAAAGACCCAGCTGAATGGATCCAAATGGTGTCTAAAAAATATATGGGCAATTGCTCCTTCCTCGAATCAAGCAACCACCCCAATGGCTCTACCTTTTGGAAAGTTGTGTTTCACTCCAAAACGCTAATTCAAAAAGGTCTCCGATGGATTCTCGAGGATGGCCGCAGCATCAATTTTTGGAATGATAGATGGCTAACGGACGAACCCCTGAGTGACAGGGGCGATCTTGTGGGGCTTCAAACAGTCTTCGATACCAGCAGGGAATGAAAGGTGTCTAATTTCATCGTCTGGGAGGAGGGCCAACCCCGGTGGAGGACCCTCGATGGCAACAGCCCTGAGATTTCTGGCCTTAACCTTATGCTTCAAGCAGTCACTATCCCCTCTGAGCAAAGGGATGATAAACCCACCTGGGCTGGGTCGGACAAGGGCTCCTACTCTGTTAAGTCTGCTTTCTCCCTTCTCAAAACCCACCCTGTGTCGCCCTCCCATATTGTCTGGAAGAAACACCTCATCCCTAAAATTGCCTTCTTTTCTTGGCTAGCCTTCCAAAACAAAGCTCTCACTACTGAGAATCTCATCAAAAGGGGCATCCCCCTTCCCAACAGGTGCTTTCTATGTCAAGCAAATTGGGAATCCACTGATCACCTGTTCCTCCACTGCGACTTCACCTCGACTGCACTTGGTTTCATTTTTTCCACCTTTCGAATCCAATGGGCTCCTCCCAAGTCTTTGTGCGAAGTTTTCCTCCAATGGCCCCAACCCTTTGCTAACCACAAACTCTGGTTCCTCTGGGACATATGCCTTCACCACCTGGTCTGGCAAGTGTGGCTAGAGCGTAATAGAAGGGTCTTTGGGTCTTCTATCTGGGATCCTCCCTCTGTCGCCACCAGAGCCCTCGCCTTTGCCTCTGAAAATGCTAATCTTATTCACTGTCCCAGTCCTCGTCCGTCCTCCCGGGAAGACCTCATCCTCAAGTCTCTCAATATCTCGGTCGATTCCCCCGTGGAGAACCCTTTACCTCACCCCCGAACCCTTGCCCGGTGGATTCCTCCCCCCCATGGTTGGATCAAGCTAAATTTTGATGGGGCATCCAAAGGGAACCCTGGAGCGGCTAGTGCTGGCGATGCGGTCAGGGATCACCGAGGAAAGGTCCTACTTGCTTTTTCTAAAGACTTGGGCCACCAAACCAACCATGTTGCAGAAGCTAGGGCCCTGTGGAGGGGCCTAGTTCTCATCAAAGAGGATCCCCGGGTAGTCATCGTAGAAGGCGACTCCATGAACATCATCAACTATCTGACTAAGGATGAGATTCCTGTGTGGCGAGTTTTCAACACCATCCAGGAATCCTGACGAATCCTTCGAAGTAGGAACCATAGATGCCAACACATCTACCGGGAAGGGAATGCCCTGGCCGACCTCTTGGCCAACAGAGGATCCTCCTTCGGCAGTCTCACCATCTGGGATCACGGGTTTCCATAAGACATCTCTGACATGGCAGCGTCAGACCTCAAAAATTGTCAATGACCCGCATCAGATCCTCACGATTGGCCACGTCATGCAACATCCTTATGCCAAGTGGGGCCCTATTGGACTTATCTCTTTCGATATTCTGGCTGCCGTTCAGTGCCACCATGGGCCTAATCTCCAATTGTCGACCCCAAGAAGATCTAAGATGGTCGGCGTTTCCTGCTCTCTTCGCCCGGTTCCGGGATTTTGTTGTTGGGAAGTTTTTTTTTTTTCTTGTGGGGATCGACTGTTATGTTTAAATTTGTTGTAATTTGGTCTGAGACTTGCTTTCCGGTCTCAACCTTGCGGCCTTAAAGGTGCTTTCCTTTTTCTGTTATAAGGTTTTGGGATCCTCTTAAAAAACCCGCTATGTATATACTGTTACTTAACAAAAAATATATATATTTTAATTTAAATAAATTAAATTAAATCCTTTACGAGCTGCTCAATGGGTCTTTTCAAGGATAGATTATTTTTTAATAATTCCTTGGACCTCGTTTTCTTCACTTCATCATTTTGCCCGAAATATTATAATATTATTATTTCTTTTTAAACCTACTTCTCCTTCCTTGGGTCTTCAATATTTTAGGCCTCTTTAGGCATATAATATTTAAAATAAATATTATATCATATTCCTTTTAAACCCTTCCTTCCTTTTGGAAAAACAACCTGATGACATTAATGATGACGAATCTTGGACATCAATCTCTTGACATCAATGGCAACAAAACTTGCTCAAATTTCCAACAATCACCCCCTTTGTAATTGATGACAACCCTTTTTCCTTTAACCATTTCTTTTACCTTTTTTAGTTCTGCTCCCCTTGACTGAATGCTCTCCCCCTAACTCAAATCTCTCCCCCTTCGACATCAATGTAAAAGGGCCACCTTTGGGGCTTGGTGCTAAAGATAAGACTCTTAGCTTAACCCCCTCCCCACCTCCTCTCCTTGAGGTGGTTAATTTTGGGGTGGGAGTAGAAATATTCCCAATTTTCCTCGAAGATACTCAAAAGTATCTTTCGAAAGTGGCTTAGTGAAGATGTCCGCAATTTGCTCCTTGGTAGTAACATATTCCAACATGAATTGCTTATCTGTTACCTTCACTCTTAGAAAATGATATTTGATCAGAATGTTCTTTATCCTAGAGGGCATCATCGGATTATTTGAGATATTTATAGCACTTGTATTATCACACAATATGGGAATAGGGTGATCATGCTTTATCTTGAATTCCTCTAGAGTTTGCTTCATCTATAATACCTGTGTACAACAAGAAATTGTTGCAATATACTCTGCCTCTGTTGTGGATAAGGATATTGATACCTATTTCTTACTTATCCAAGAGACTAAACAGTCTCCAAGAAAGAATACTCCTCCACTTGTGCTTTTTATGTCATCAATACTGCCAGCCCAATCTGCATTTGTATATGCTGTGATAATCCTCACTTATTTAAAATAACATGGAACTTCAAGGACCAAATATGAAAAGGTTAGAGCAATGACAATGATCAAGGTTGTAATTGTAAATGATAAAGATGTATTTAAATTGAGGGGGTTTTACACATTATTATTATTATTATTAATGCTATCAAGAAAAATGGATGTGGGGATTGGATAAAAAATAAGTTATTTTTTATATCCATCAACTATAGATAGAGGTAGTATCTTTAAAATGTAAGACATCTATAGAGAAGAAAATATAGTTGTAGATAACTTAGCTAGTCATATGATGATCTTTGTCTTGGAAAATTCAAAATTTAAAATTTAACTAGCTGATGGAGATCCTTTATCTCTTAATGAAAATAAATGGGCCAATTCAACGTGCAAATCTTAATGCAAGGCTAAAAAAATTCACAATATATCAAAGAAGAACTCAAGTTAAATAATAAAATTCTCACTTACAAAATTTTATGCAAAAATGTAACTCACATATTCATGCCATGACATAAATGAATAAACACTCTATATTCAAGTGGATGATAGAAATTTACAAATAATTATAGTCATGAATGATGCAATGCAATTTGATTCTTGAAATCTTGCTTGCTATCCCTATGCATAGCCTTTACATAGAGTCTCTTGATATTTCATCTTCTAATATCTTTTCATCTCCTCTTAAACTCATGGGATATATGACTCTTCATATTTCTCTCGAAGGAGAAATATTTTAACCTTCTAATGATGACAACAACCTAATGAATATATGAAACCAAATATTGACAAGATATTTACAAGGTATTTACAAAGTATTTACAAGGTACCAAGTAATGTAAAATTCTCTAACACTCCCACACATTACATTATTTGGTATAAAGATCAATATTTGGTTGTCTTTAGCTGGTTTTAGTTGGCTATAATTCCACTACTTTGGCTATTGCTTTTCTAGTTTTAATTTTTTATTTTATCTTGGACTTTATCTTTGGGTTAAATGTTAAACCATCATATATCTTATTTATTGCATGTTCAAATGTTATTTCCTTTGCAAGCTCAATCGTTTTAGGTCATTTTTTATAAAAAATAATATTTATGGATGAATCATTTTTTATGCTTAACAAACTCTTTTTCCTTTTGTAAAAGCACTTCAAAATTTCTACTATCATTTTCTATTTTGTCACATTTATCCATCCATAATTGACATCTATTGTGTTGTTTTCATTTTCTTCATACTAGCAAAAGTTTTGGAAGAATATTTCTTTACAAAAAACACAATAATGAAGGTCCTGCCATTTGGAAAAACCTCCTAAAAAAATAAATCTTCTATCCTTTGGTTCTTTAAACATATACCATATTTTCTTTAAGTTTTCTAAAAAATAAATTTTGCTTTTTCTTTGAAGAAATTTTCTTATGAAATTTGTTATTTTTTTTTTTCTAAGAAAGTTCTCCCTTTTTCTTAATTATATTTTCTTAAAGGAAATAAAATCCATTCTATTTAACAACATTTCAATAAATCAACCTTCTTTTTAACTTCCAATATAAAACTTTATATTATACTCATAGCCTTCATCTTCCAACTAAGAATTTGTTTTTGACCCATTTTCTCAATTGGTCCTACCTTTATCCAAGTTATTGCAAGAGATATTCTAGCTCCTATATTTTATTTTTAATTTCATCAAGTTGATATTTGAGGTCTTCAACCTATTTATATAGTCAGTCCTTCTCTATGGAATCTTTCTTGAGGGATTTGTTTTTTTGTTAGAGTTGTTCATTTTCTACCTTCAATTAGTCATTGTTGCCTCCTATTTTGTATTCTTCCTCCTTAGTGTGGCATCCTCCACCATGAATTGGATAAGTTGCATGGTCATGCCAATGGAGAGTTGTTTGGTGAGTTGGATCATTTGGTATGGATCCTTCCTACTTAGATCCAACTTTGTAATCTGGCAATAAAGTCTTTAGACAATATGGCAATTTTTAAGGGGTCATTTGGGACCACTTATGTAATGAATTTATTACCTTAATAAACTAGTTGAGACCACAAGAGTATAGGAGCCTTTAAAGTATTGTCCTTTAACTATTTATAATACACCATAACCTTTATATCCTCATATTAAAGAGAGTCAATTATCATATCCATATTTTCCTTAGGTTCATATTTGATGCTTCAAACAAAAGCTCAACTAGGCCTTGCAACTATAATAGTCTCTGAGTTCCTTTTGTAGGTTTAATCATAGGATTTGGCATGGACGATGTCATAGCCTATAGTAGGATCCATTTGGCTTATGAGATGAGGCAACATGGATGGGATGAAATGGTAGGTAGAGAAAGTTATATGGAAATTGGAGTGAATGGATATGTGAAGAAAGATGTTTCAGACATTAGCTATGCAACTTTGCAACTAGTGGTGCAGTTGGTGATGAAGGGATTAATGTATAGAAAACTAATTGTTGTAAAGTAGAGACTTGGATGGTAGGGGAAGGAAATCTTATGATTGGTGTCAGAACAAAAATGAAGGTCATAGTAGGATGCAAGTTGCTTGTAGCAAAATTAATGGATGCACTAGTGGATGGTGATGAAAGTGGAGTAGAAGGGGTGAAGGAAGAGAAAGAAGTCAGAATAGAAGAAGTATATGTAGAGAAAGAAGAAGGAGTAATAGAAAGTGGAAGGGAAGTGGTTGGCCATAGTTTTGACCATTACCTCCTTGTGGGATTTACCCCTCCTTAAATTTAGGATGTTTTATAATGCATGTTGATTCTAAACTCTCAAACATTGACCCATGATGGTCATATTCTTAATTCTATAACCTTATCTAGTCATATTCTAAACCACAATACTTACAATGGTTAAGATGGTTGGTGATATAAATGTTATAATCTTAGGCATGAAGGTGGGAGGTGTACTTGGAGGAATTTCCAAGAATTATTCTATTGTTCTAACCCTCTTAGTACTCCTTGTGTGTTTTCTATCTAAGATTATTGAGAACTATTCATTGAAGGGGTTATCTCACATTGATATTGTTATTGTCCTAGTCTCATATTGCACCCTTTGCTAGGTGAGGATATTTCTCCTCAAGTATCATAATTTTTCTAGGGCTTTCAATGCTTGATGATTAGGTTTGATATTAGGGTTAAATTCATCCTTGATATTTGCATCAACATAGAAAACTTACCACTCTAGAGGTTTTTGTACTAATGCTATATTTCATATTCATTCTCCTTGTACTCCCTAAAGTGGTTTGGGTTACTTATTTTAATAAGTTTTCCTCCTTGATTACATACCTCTTTTCATGTATAAAGAAGGTATGCAAACCCTTGTTATCCAATTTATTTCTAAAATATTTGTCTGGATCATAAGACCACACATCCTGGAGCTATTCTAAATCCATGTCCCTTAATTTCTCTTCAACTACAATGTGAAAACCCCATAGCTTATGTGTAATATTCATACTCTATTGCTTGAGTAGGAAGAAGGTGGCTTTCTTCTATCCCTTGAAATATCTCAACTCCACATAGTTGAGTTGCATAACATATTCAATATTGAACAAGTATTTTTGCACGTATGTTGATAGCTCAAAGGGCATGGCTAAAAATATAAATATTCTAATGAATGACCTTAACCTCACCAGGTAATAGTATCCATTAGGCCACTTCTCTAATATTACAATTCCCTTGTCTTTTTTGATAGCATAGGTGTATTTTATTTAATATTCTCCATTATAATATGGCATACTACATCATAAAAGTTATAAGATGTCTTCCTTGCTTCTCACAAAGGTATATCTATGTAGTCAACCACTAATAGTGGTTGCCCATCTAAACCAATATAATCTATCTAAATGGAATTAAACTAATCCTTCTTTTGGTATAAAATAAGCCAAAAAAATAGATGTAGGTGAATTTCCTTTCCTCCTTGAATTCCTTTAGCTAGATGCTCATCTGATCAACCATGTATCTTGCATAGTTAATCATTTTTAGTGTCTATGGTAGTTCTCAACTGCATGGAAGAGGGAAGCATGTTATTCATAAATTCACATATCTAATTTTTCTCCAAGTACTACTATGGTCCTAAATAAGACCAACTGGATATCATCCTTAAATCATTCTAACTCTAATTAAATGCTAAAGTTAGTACCCTTATTTGGGTATTTAGACATGGGATTAATATTGGTAGTAGTTTTAGTCAAATTTATAGCAATAGTATTTCTAGATCTTAGGGTTACATGTGATCCACATGGGTGGATAATCACTAATTTTAATATATTTTGCATATACTCCTATAGGATATAAAACATATATTCTATCCATTGAGGTAGTCTAATGCTCCTTTGCAAATTCTTTAAATTCTAAATACTCCAATTTTGCGGCATTAGATCCATTGCAAGGGCTAATGTACATACCTGACTTATACTCTATAAGTTTATTTTTGGCCTAGGTTGACCCCCCTTAAGGCCTTTTGAATTACATATCTAGAAAAGTGTTTGTACTTGCCTTATTTTACTCTCATAAATAGCTCATTAAATAACTCTTTAATGTCTTTGACAAGGAACATAGGGCTTCTTTAATTTGAGTTTCTTCTTTTTGTTCTCTTTGGGGGGGTTGTATCATGCAGTCTTGCTTGGACTAGCAAAGGTGGAGCTAACACTAGAGGGACAATGGTTGTGGAAGGTGGATTTACTACGTTGGTCATAGGCATAGAAGGACTTGTGGAGAAAGAATAGGTGTCTATGAAAATGGGATAAAAAACAAATGATTTACAATAAATTTAGAAAAGAATTACAAAGTAAGATGTCAAGGAGCAATTTGCTTGACCCAATGAGTAATTCACTCATGGAATAAAGTGAATTGCTCCTCTAAGAATATTTGGAAAATTTTTATACTATTGAATTCTTTTACTTGAAATGTCAAGTGATTTGCTCAAATAGGCTAGTGAAGTGCTAGCAACACTTGACCTAGGAATAATACCTTGAGTGGTTCTACAATTTGTTAGGAAGAAGTAATTTATTTGGATGAACTAGTATATTGCTTGTATTGGTATATTTAAGCAAAAAAAAATATTTGAGGGTTCTCTTCGAACAAAATTGCCCCTATGCAATGAGGAATTATTGGCTTCTACACAATAGGATAGGGCAAATAAGGCTTATCTCTTGGTGTGATTAACTCAAAGGGGAGCTCTAGTAGGGTTCAACCTAGAAAAATAGATGTAGATAATACTTTAAGGAGGAATATGAAGTGGTTGGCCTTTTATAAAGGAGTTAGCATAGAATGGTGCACACATGACATGATGATTAATTTGGTCAACATGACTAGAACAAATCAACCCTATAAGTAGATCAACAACTAAGGTTAGAAGTAGGTAGTCAATGGGAATATTTGGTAGAGGGAAATTTACATAAAGCATAAATTTAGATGACTAGAGGGGATTTTATACCCCTCCCATTATTATGTCTGTGGTTAAGTGAGTAGGTTGGTTGGGGTTATGCTAATTTACCTACTTGACAAATGGGACTACAAGAAGGACAGCCAATGAGTGATTCACTCACTTTCATGAGTGGATAATATAAAGTTAAAAAGGGGTTATATACATATTTTACATTTATTTTGGATTTGAAATTTTGTGTTAGATAGGTTGGAGATGCTTCCCATTTACTACAATGAGCAAATTTCTGCCATTCATTAGTGCAATCTTGTAGGCATTTGGACCTGTGATCTCAAGAGTCTAATATGGTCCATTCAAAAGGGCATCAAAATTTTGATGGTATTTTTGTTTAGCTCTATTTTCATCCCACATGAATACTATATCATCTTCCTTGTAGTCCATTTTGGTGGCCCACTTGTTAAACCATATTTTAACTACCTTTTGAACACCTTTTATATTTCTTCTTTAAGGGATACCAAGGCATTCAATAATTCTTGTATTGGTTTGGTATTATTATCTTCAAGCTTCAATTGTTGTGGCATTTGGACGAAAGGGAGTTTGAAATTTATTAGCAGCACAACCTCCTTTCCAAAGACTAGCTTGAAGGGGGTGATCTTTTAGAGCATTAGGTATCACTTTATCTATCCAACTTGAGTTTTGCAAGTTGGTATGCCAATCCTTTTGTGATTTGGCCATGATTTTCTTCAAGATCATTATGATATTCTTGTTGGTAGACTCTGCTAGTCCATTGCCTTAGGGGTAATAATTGGAAGAGATTTTAAGCACAAAACCATATTTCAATATAAATTTAATTACTTTGAATCCTATGAATGCAGTGGCATTATTATGATTATTATGGATGGTGCCTCAAATATAGTAATATGATATATTTTAGTAGCTAGAAGACTACATCATAATTAGTCGATTTGATTGGGATAAATTTTATCCATTTGGTGAAATAGTTAGTTGCAATAAGAATCCATCCATGTCCCACAATGGATAAATGATTGATATTGCCAATGAAATCTAGGCCCCACTATTGGAATGGTTTTGTCACATTGAATGGTTTCAAGGCCATTGACACTTTTCTCCTTCACATAAAAATTCAATAGGATTTATAATTCCTGACCCATTGAAAGCAACCAAAGAAGATTATGGGCTAGTCATAATCTACTCTTAGGATTTTATGTGTTGTAGTTTATGAAAATGACACCCTTCTTCATAATGGTACTCTTTTATTAGGATTTCCATATTTTCTTATTTGACACATCTTAGCATAATTCTATTATATCCTTTCCTAAAAACTATACTATCAAGCCATGTATAGTGCATTGTATTCTACGTAATTGGGTACTTCCTTTAGGTGTCAATACTTATGGAACTTATCAAGTCACCATGTACCTATTGATGTCTCTCATCAATCCTTTCTAATAATTAGATTATATTTCATTCACTCGGGTACTTTGGTTCTTTAGAGAAAATATTATAAGATTTTGTTATAAGTATTTACTCTTGATTATTTTGGTAGGATTAATGTCTAGATCAAATTCCTAACTTCTGTTTATCCATTGAATCTCTTCTCTCCTAATTCATCATGAAGTACAACAAATCAAACATCAACATGGAATATGAACGTGGTAATTTTCCTTTAGGGTAGGTAGTATCTATATTTCCTTAGGTATTCATAATGGAAATTACATGTTTTCAATGAATATATACCTCTTTGTAGTTGTGAAGGATCAATATCATGAAGGAAATGAGGTGTTATTCATACTTATCATTTTGTTGAATCAGTATTGTATATATTCTCTCATTTTTTCCAAATACATAGAGCCTAGAATCCTTGGAGAAATCAAGATTGGTGAGGACTAGGGCTTTGGTGATTGTATCCTTTATGTCTTTGAAGGATTTATAACATTCTTCTATCCATACTAGGGTTCCATAATTTCTCAATACTTTAGTGATTCGTCTAACCAGTTGTGCAAAATTGGTTATGAAATTAGTAATGAACTGTATTTGAACTAGGAAGGACCATATACCTTTGATGGATGTACATAGGAAAATATATTGGATTAATTTTATCTTATTAGGATCTATATCTAGGCCATATTTTGATAACTCATGTCCTAATAATTTACCTTCTTAGACCATGAAAAAGGACCTTTTGGGAAAGTGAGATCTTATACTCCCTATGCTTTTGGAAAACATACTCTAGATGTTCAATTGCTTGTTATTTTCTTTTGAAAAGATGGTCAAATAATCAAGAGATATGAGAATGATCTCACTAAAAAATATTGTAAAGATAATATCCATGGCTTATTGGAAGGTGGCTCTAGCATTTGAAATCCCAAAAGACTTTTGTTCATAAGTGAAGGTTCCCCATTTGGTGGTAAAGGCAATTTTATGTAGATCATTATCCTTGACCCAAATTTTGTTATACCGTAAGAAACCATCTAGAAGTAACAATATTAATGACCCTACCACCTATAAAATTTGGTTTATGGTAGGTAGGTTATAGTGGTCTTTCAATGATTCCTTGTTAAGGTTTCTAAAGTCAACACACAACCTAATGTTACCATTATTTTTCCACATAAACACCAAGTTATCCATCCAAATGAGTGTTTAATAGGAAAGGTGATTTAGGCCTACAAGAGTTTCAAAAGATCCTTCTTTGTAATTATATTGATTTTGGGATTTACATACCTTTATTTTTACCTAAAATACTTTATACTAGGATCCAATTCAATGCTATGCTATATGATATTTCTATCATACATCTTCAAATCTTTATAGGACTAGGTAATGATATCTCTTTATTTGACACAAAGCTCTTTGAATAGATAAATTTCTTCTTCATTGCACTCCTTTCCTAGTAGAAAGTTTCTTCCTTCAAAGGTATTGATAGGGTTACAAGAAGAGGCCTTCACTTTAATGCTAAATTTTTCTTGCACTATTATCTATATTGAAAAGGCTTTTTAGAGTGATTAACCCTTTGACAATTGATTGATTTTAAGTGGAATTATTGTATATTTTATGTCATCCATGCATTCATTTTTGTCTTCAACATGCTAATTTTATCCAATGAGTAACTCAATGATTTGTGTGTCATTATTGAAGACTTTCTAATGACAAAAATTATTAGGGATTGCTAGCCTAAACACTACTTCTAACTCTTTTGGTTTATCCTAGATATCTATGGTGGGATCAAATTTTACTACCATTAATGCTAGTTCATCTAATTTGGTGTTTAATTCTTGAGGGTTAGTCTTAATCTCATAAGTGCTAAAACTATATATCCACACCCAATGCTTGTAATACTTTAGATATTTATTATTCATAATGTGTTGATAATTAACCAAATTTATGACCAGTTTAGAGTCACCAAGTATATTAAATCTTTTTATTCCCATATTTTTGGCTTTTCTCAAACCAGTGCATGGTGCTTCATATTTGACCACATTATTAGTGAAATTGAACAATAGTCTGCATGTAAAATTAGTTTGTGCATGCTATGGGGGTATAAATCAGTTTTCTACATCTACTCCATTTCTGGTTTTCACACCATCAAAATGCATCACCCATGTTTTATTAGATCCTTGTTCCTGTTTTCTAGTTAGAGACAAGATGCTATATGGTTCTTCAAAAATTAGGCAACCCCCTAGATCAATTTATTTAAATTTCACCTCTAAATATGCATCATATTAGAGTACACATATAATCATGTCAATATTGGATATCTAATCATATTTTAATACTTTGTAGTCCATAAAGTTAGGTAATTCCTTCCAATTTACCATGTCATATTCGTCTAACTTATGCAACAAGTAGTTACATAAAGGCTTATGCTTAATTTATATCATATTTTCATCCTATGATACTTTTATGTGGGTATAGTCCATTGATATGTACACATCCCTAAATAGCTTATATATCCATTTTTTTTATAACAACATGTCAAAATACAAGGAAATGTCAATTACTATTATATCTTGAATTACCACCAACTTTAGATGTTTTGTAATGGTCATTGCTAAGTCTTTTAGAGTCCCTATAACAATAACCTTGGTTCCATACATATTAATTGGATGTCTAATAGTCTCGGTGTAGGAAAGTCCCATATCTTCACAAACTAGTTTTGGCATCACTATTACATCTACTCTTGAATAGACTATGCAACTTCTTAGCAGGTAATTTTTAGTATTTAAAGTTACATAGAATGGTGATAGATTTAAAATTTTAGGCTTTGATGCATTCAATATATCCATCATATTGACTTGAATGTTAGGTGGATCCTCCAATATTAGGTTATGTTGTTCAATTGGACAAGGCTGATTAAGCTTAGGTTGCTTTTTTTTGGTGTAGCTTCTTTCATTTTCCTTGAGAACCTCTTGAAGCAGGTCCCTTTGACTAGCAAGGGCTAAGGTTTCTAACATGCCAAACTTAGTGAGAGTCTTCTTCATATCTTATATGATATTGAACTTGAATTTTCTAGAACTACTTTCATTATATACTATAAATTTTGTATACCACCTAGTAGCCATTGCACATATTTCATAGCTAAGAGAAGAATATTCGAGGTATTGTTATACCTCCTATAGTTTACCTTTTTCTTTCCCATTCCTCTCTTCTTTGGACTTTTTTCCCTTTCTAGATTTATGTTTTTAGTTTCCAACCCCTTTCCTTTATTTATTTGTGTATCCTTACTAATTTGTGCATCTACTTGGGGTATATCAATTGAATTCTTTCCAATGATTTTAGTTTGCTTTTTATTTTGTAGTCATAACTAGTCTAGCAGTGGTCTTCCTCTCCTAATAACTATGATGCCTCAATTCACATCATCTTGTTTTTGTGTTTCCATATGCTCTTATGATGCTTTTATTTTGTCCTTTAAAGATGCTCTTATGTCAACTATATCTCTTATATCCCTTTTAGAAATGAAAAATATTAGTTGTTTATTGCTTGGTCCAAAAGAGAAATACAACACAACTGCAAATTTTTTACTTAAATTTACTGTCCAAAATCAACAAAAGAAGGGGATAAAATGATGCACCACCAAAATTTATATGCCTCTAAAAGGTTTAGAAGGCTTTTAAACCTTCTAAACCTTAACCACTACATGCTAAAATGTTGCTTTTCAAAATATTCTTCATAGGATTCATTCTTTTAATCTTAACCCTTTATTGGCTATTGAGTGATTTGCTCTAGCCAGCAAGGGAATAACTTGCTTTTACTAGTGAATCACTAGTAGACACTAAGTGGCTAGATCTTATTAGCCAATCAATATCTTTTATAAGTAAATTGGCCTTGAACAAATCAACATCCTCTACAAGCAAATCGATATTGAGCCAATTGACACTTGTACTAGAATTATAAAAATTCAAAGGGTTTTCTAAGGCAATTGTTATTTGATTCCACTATTTTATGCTCCTTAAAAGTTGTGAATTCTAAGGTAGTGTTGAGGCACTACATTTTTTATTTCATGGGGCACCAATATTTATTAGTGTGAGATTTAAATTTTGTATTTATCCTTGGGAATGGAGTCTATAAAATGGGGATCCCTATAGTAAAATTATTATTTTTTTGTTCTCCTTTTTCGATCTTCTATTTTAGCAATCCTAGTAGCTTTTGCTACTACTTGTTGTATAGTAGTTGAATTGATACGAGGTCCTCCACTTCCTCCATCATATCTTTGAATGGATTCTTTGATATTATTCCTAATTCTCTAATAGTTATTACAACTTGGTGTATATGGAATTCAAATTCTTATAGATCTCGATTGAATAAGCCCAAAGTTTTTCATCTTCAAACATGGTATTGATGATGTTGTTATCTATGATCTTCATCTGTAGGTCAAATATAGTTGGTATCCTTACAACAACTAAATCCCAAATTTCTTTGGTCATGTCTTGTGGTTTTGTTTTAAGGGATGCCAAATTTTATTTGCAAACTTGGAGATCTCTTTGGGTATTTGAAATCTTCCATTTCCTGACTAGGTCCTTTTGGTCCATATTGAGTTATTGCACCTATGATGTCTCCATAGAAGATATAATTTTAAGGAATTTTTGGTATTTTTCCCTAGTAGATATTCATTCTTCCATTTTTTCCAATATCTACTTTACAAAGACATGGCACACTCTAACAAGCATGATTTCCATTATGCTTTGCTATAGTGAAGAGAAGCAATGCCTTTAGAATTTTGTTCCTTATCGATACCAACTCAATGTTGTCTCCTCTAGTTGTTGAATTATCCATGTAATATTATTCCTATAAAATGTTCCACCTATCCCCCATTTTCCTTTTGTTATAGTCCTTTACTTTTGGATCCTAACAAAATTTCTTCAAAATATCACATAGTTTGCATAGTTGCTTGTATGGATTTGTAATTTGAGAAAAGGAGAGCATATATGTCTAATGCTTCCAATAGTATTTATCTGTAAATAAAACCCTTAAATTACATTATTTGTAGTATATCTATATTCATTTGCTATTATAGAGGTAAATTTTAATTTACCATATAGATCTTTTGTAAAACTACTCATTGAAATCTAATAATAAACTTTACAAAGCATTCAACATTCAAAAAATAAAAAGAACAACAAATATGTATATGCAATAGTATTGTCCATACCAAATCATTTATAAAACCTATGGGGTTCATAATTTAATCCCAAGTTTTGCCTTTCCTAAATTTCAACCCTAAAACCAACTATAAGTATAATAAAGAGATTATCTACCTATTCTATCCAATACATGAAAAAGTGGTAAAAGTAACATCATAAAAAATTAAGGTGATTCTTTCCTAGGGTGTTTGAGACCATTGGTTGGAAGCAATCAATATCAAATTATAGTTCAAAATAATTTTCTTAATGGAGACCCAAGTTCAATTCATAGGCCCCTGATATGCCCCCTCTTTTCAACCTCTTCAAAAAATAATATCTATAATGAATTTTATCACAACAAGAACACCGCAATGGCAAAATTCATTGGACTCTCTTAATGGAGACCCAAGTTCAATTCACGGGAAGGGTGGCCCATGATATGTCCCCACTTTTCAACCTCTTCAAAAAAAATCTATAATGAATTTCTTAGGAAGTAATTTAAGGCAAAAAAAAGGTCCCATGATTTTATGTATTGTTCAAAAAAGGTCCTTAGATAATTATAAATTAGCTAATATATCTCTATGAATACACATGGTTCCAACCTTTCCCAAATTTGAAAGTGCAACCCCATTAAAATTATTTTTTACCCAATTTAGATTTAAGAGGACTCCAATGTAGGCTCCTTCTAAAACATGTTATTTTACTTCCTTCTCTCAAATTTTACTTTCTCCTCTATTAAAATCGATCTATTGATAAAATTAAGTATTTTTAACTCTCTTTTTTTGATAAAATTTGGAATAACTCAATAGATCGATATTATTAGTTATTTATTTAATAGATAAATACAATAGATAATAGTTAAGCTTTTCCAGTATTAAAAAGTGTATTCAAAGGAAGTGAATAATGATTTCATGCTATTGAATGACTTTTCTTTATAAAAATATTTTTCTCATAATCTTCTTAAGTTTAAAAGTTGACCACAACATAAAGGGCAATAACCCATGGATTATATAGATGGTTGGATTACATTTTAATCCTTTAAATTAAAAAATAAAAATGTAGAGATAAAATTTCTCAAAAGGGTTCTAGTGTGAGTTAAGCCTTCAAAATTTTTATACAAGCTTAGTAGTAAGGAAGTTTATAAAAATATTGGAAATACCCTTGGGGACTTCATCCAATGGCTTTGGCTTCTATAGAGCAAATATAGTTGTGTATATGGATTATATGTTACCATTAATATTTCAAAGTCCATTGTGATTAGATAAAAAACAAGATAACAAGTTCAACAAGTCGACAATAACAATATTGCATTTCATTACATATTCCATTCCAAGGATATGATAAAAAAATTACAAAATTATGGTCAAAAAAATGGTGAAAGGTTTTGGTCATCATACAAACACAAAATTGAATAAAGGAAATCAAGTTGTAGAGAAATATGTCCTATATCAAGAAACTTATATTTCTAAAAGTGCAAAAGAAAGACCTTATGTTTTTGAAAAATAATTTGAAAAAACTTGTATTAAAACAAAGATCATTTACAAGTTGGGATGAGACTTTTCCCAGCCTTAGTCAGAGAGAACACATGTTTACAACAGTAAAAGAAGATTTGCATTGGAGCCATATCTTAAACCATATTTCTACAATGACTGTTCACCTGTTTACAACTATAAAAGAAGATCTACATTGAAACATAAATCTCCTAAACAGTATTTTTGGAATGGTTATCCAAATTAGCTAAGCACTGGATTTGCTCACCAACCTACCTATTCATCTCATCCTCAATAGCCATGTCACTGTGCCACTGAACCCCTACCTCCTTCTCAGTACCCATATTAGCCAGGAAGTCTGCCACTTTATTTAGATCTCTACTCACATAAACTGGAATCACATCATCTAATTCCCTCCATAATTCCTTAATTTGAGTGACAAGAATCCTCAACCTCCATGTTTTCAAAGCAAATTTCCTCATGCAATCTAGAGCTCCAACCATTATTTGAGAATCTGATTCTAGGATTATCCTCCTATGACCTTGTTTTACTGCCCAAATAGAAGCAAATTTGATAGCTAAGGCTTCGCTTCATTGTTTGTAGCTCTTCCCAAGACTTGCAGTTCCCAATAGAGCACTTGTTCCAACATGATTCCGACAAACCACTCCAATTCCAGCTCTACTTGGATTGCCTTTTGCAGCTCCATCAGTATTAATTTTAATCCAACCTTCTGGGGGTGGTTTCCATCTAGCTCTGTCTTGTCCCTCTTGCACTTCAACTTCCTTCTCCATTGCCCCAATAACAACCTGAGTTTCCTCTTTAGCATAGACTCGCCACAGCTTTTTGTGACTTTGCTCCAAATGACCTACCAAACTCCATCTAAAGAAGAAAAAGTTTCTCTAAAAATTCTAGCATTTCTCTCCAACCACACTTGCCACCAAATAAATTTTAATCCAAGCTCCCAACCAATACAAAGAGCTTTAGATTTAAATCTACCCCTCTTCCATCTTTCCCAAATATTAATCCGATTCAAATCACCATTGACTTGAATTTTATAATATAAAAACCATCTCTCCCAAATATGGCACATGAATGGGCACTCAAACATCAAGTGATCAGTTGTTTCCTCACTCTTGTAGCATAAAACACATTGAGATGGACCAATGATTCCCTTGCATCTGAGATTATCAAAAGTAAGAATTCCATTATGCATGAACTGCCAGGCAAAAAAGTTAACTTTCGGCCAACCCTTGGACTGCCAAATATTTCTCCAATCCTCAACCTAATATGTATGAGGAGGAGGCTCTAGAAGGATCTTATCATATCCATCCTTCACTGTGTAGACACCAAGGCTCCCATAGCCCCAAGCTAATTCATCCTCCTCGTCTCTACCTTTGAGAAATATTTTTGCCAATATTTTAGTCATGATGGGTGTCAAATCTGGAGGGATTGAAATTGGCCACTCATCCAACTTCTTAAACTGCTTAAACTTATAATCCCCAACTGACTAGTGTTGAAATAACTTTCAATTTGGACCCATCCCTTGGTTTCTATGGCTATTTTTATTGGTTGTAATTCAGGAAATTCAACAATGATAGGTGGGTATTAATCCCATGAATCTGTCCAAAATCATGCCTTCTCCCCTCTCCCCACTTTCCAAAATAATCTATATTTTACTACTTGAGATCCTAACTTGAGAGCCTGCCACACTAAGGATCCATTACCATCCAAAGGGAAATGACCCACCTCATTTGGGTTTACATGTCCCAAATATTTACTAGTTAAGATTCTACTGAATAAAGAAGTTGGTTGGGAAATCCACCTCCAAGTAAAGCTTTCCAGCCAAAGCTTTATTATTTAACTTTGATCTTCTCAGTCCCAAACCTCCTTTTACCTTGGGCTGGATTACTTTATCCCAACCTACTAAGGCCCATTTCCTCTCTCCTTTTACTTCTTCCCATAAAAAATTTCTAGCCATCTTGTACAACTCTTTCCATATGGTATGTGGGGCAGCAAGGATAGAAAATTTATAAATTGGCATGGTCTGAATGACTGACTGTAAAAAAATTAATCTACCCCCATAGCTTAACCATTTGTGAGACCAATGATTAATTATGTCCTTGATACAATCCAAAATATTCCTCCAGATATCTATTTTTAGTTTTTTAAAATGCAAAGGGACCCCCAAGTATACCACTGGGAGATAAGTCCTTGTGAATCCCAAGATCTCTAAAATTTTGTCTTGAAGCCTTTGATCAAGATTGAAAAATACCACTTTGGATTTTTTATCATTGATGACTTGGTTTGTAGCCCTAAGGTAGACATTAAGTGTATCTCTGATCATTCTTGCTTCCTTGAAGCTGGCCACTCCCACCAATCCTCGTGTCATCCACAAACTGTAGGTGAGTCAAAACTTCCTCACCCACATTGATACCTGTTAGCAAACCTTGTTGTCTTCTCCTCAAGATGAGTCTATCTAATCCTTCAGCCAATATGAGAAAAATATAGGGAGAGCAAGGATCTCCTTGACGAAGGCCTCGAGTAGCTCCAAACGGTTGCGATGGAAGACCCTTGATTAACACTGAGTATGTCAGAGTAGAAACACAACTCATGACCCATTCTATCCAATCCTGAGAGAAACCAAAGGCTGCCATCATATTTGACAAGAAGCTCCACTCCACCCTATCATAAGCCTTTGACATATCTAATTTTATGAACATTCCTCTATTACCAGATGTTTGCATTGAATGGATTGCCTCCTGAGCTAGAACCACACCATCCAAGATCTGCCTACCCTCTACAAAACCCCCTTGCTTCGAGGAGATAATGTTATGTAGAAGAGGTTTTAGCCGCTCAACCATTACCTTTGTGATTATTTTATATATGACATTGCATAAGGCAATAGGTCTATAATCTGAAATATGTACCCCTCCTCCCCTTTTGGAATTAAGATAATGAAAGTATGATTTAATGCTTTAAGCATTCTTTTACTACCTTTGGAATCCTCTATAATAGCCATTATATCCTCCTCCAAGTTATCCTAAAAGGCCTAAAAAAACTCAATTGGGAAGCCATCTGGACCTGGTGTTTTTTCGGTGCTCATTCCAAAGACTACATTCTTCAGTTCCTCTCTATCAATGGGTTTAAGTAGGGTCTGATTTTCTTCTTTAGATATAACAGAGGGTATGACAAAAATAATTTTTTTTGAGCCTCTTCATCTTGCACCATACTTTCCTTAAATAGTTTAGAAAAATAATCCATTGAATGGAAATGCATACCTGGAATTGTATCAAAGGAGTGTCCATTCTCATCTTGAAGAGCTTCCATGTTGTTCATATGTCTCCTAGCACAAGCAGTCCGATGGAAAAATTTGGTATTTTTATCACCTTCTAATAACCAAGTGGTTCTTGCTCTCTATTTCCAGTAGGTCTCCTCTTGGTTGTCAATGTCCTCAACCGCTTTACACAATGCATCATCCTCTTATTTGAGTTGCTCTGTAATTGTTCCTTCTCTAAAGTGTTTTTGAACCTCATCCCATCTGGCCACCAATGGAGCTCTTTGGACCTGGAAGTCTGTCTTGTTAGCTCGCCTCCATTGTTTCAGTTGATCTTTGACATAATGAAGTTGTTTGTGGAATCTAAACATTGATGTCCCATATGCTGGGCAACCTTCTTCCCACCACTGTGGAATTTTATTTCGAAGTTCCTCTTTTTGTAACCAAAAGTTTTCAAATTTAAATGGTTTGTGATGCTGCACTGTCTTGATCCCTCCTTCCAACAAAATGGGAAAGTGATCTGAAACTGGACCCTCCAAAATCTAAAATTTTATATTCCATTTTACAAATGCCTCCTCTGAAACCAAAAAATGGTCCAAATTCACCTTCTTGCTATGTGGCTCCCTCCTCTTATTAGTCCAAGTATAGTTGGTTCCAGGGCATTTAATATCCACCAAGTGTAATGCCTGGACTTGGGCAATCATAAGTCGATCCCCTGGGTCCAAAATTGGGGTTCCCCATTCCTGATCTCTAGAGAATAATTTAGCATTAAAATCCCCAGCAATAATCCAGTCTGAATCTTCCCTTGAGACTCTCATGTTATGCACGACTTTCCATTGATGCATCCGACCATCTAGGTTTTGAGCCCCATAAAAATTTGTGATTAAAACATGTTCAACTGTGACATTATTTCTAAAATGTGATGTGAGAACACCCCTCCAAGCTATATGTTCTATTGCAGTCCATTCAAGAGAGTTCCAAAGAGTAACTATCCCCCCCGAGGCACCTTGGGCAGCCACTTCCATATGACCAGCACCCCTCCAAATTATGTTAACTGTTTTACACATAAGATCTAAAGACATTTTTGTCTCCTGGATAATAAAAAAAATTGTTTTATATTTTTATAAGAGTCTTCGAACAGCAGATTGATGGGTTCTACTGTTTAAACCCTTAACATTCCATGATTGTATAATCATTGGTTACCTTGAGAGCAGTAAAAATCTATTGGCCTCACCGATCCTTCAGTGATCAGTTTGTCTCCTTGGACTGCTATCAATTCCTTATTTGATTTTCTACCCACTCTTTGAGAGGTGCTATTTTTTTATCTCTTTTCCACTTGAGTTATCCCTAAAGTTGGCCTTTCTCTATTTTTTTTTTGCTATGCCCATGCTGACATCCTTAATTATTGGCTGCTCTTGGTTATGCACTATTAATGCCCCTGCATTCTTTGACTGCGGTAACTCACTGTAATCAATTACCTGCTCTATGATGGGGGGAGATGAAAGAGGAGCTTAAACATGGATGTTATTATTTTCATTATGCCCATCCACTCCTTCCATGAATTGCTCTTCTTGGTCCATTAGTGTTTTAAATATCTCATACCTATTGGAGGGCTTGAGTTAGGTTTGCTCTTTACCATATTTTTTCTTTTGCCTTCTCCTTCTTTTGGGCTGTTCAAAACCATCTCCCTGTGCTTCTTTACCCTGAGAAATATTCGTTGGTTCTTTGTTGATTATTGACTTACCCTCCATAGGAAGATTTGACATTCCTAAAGGAGCCTCCATTTTTATGTTCATATTATTTGGGCAAGATCGGGCCAAATGCCCATATTTGTGGCAAACTCTGCATCTGAAGAGCAATGCCTCATAATATAGTTTTTGAATCCAAGATAGTCTTGCAAGTTCAAGTTCCACCTCTGCTGGTAGAGGCTAGCTAAGATCCATTTCCACACATAATCTTGCATAAACAATTGTGTTTCCTTTTATTGTGTCTTTGGAAACACCCAAATGTCTTCCAAGGGAATTATCGATAATTTTCAATACCTGCTCACTCCAAAAATCCATTGGAAGTGCATACAACGGATCCAAACTAGGACAGTAGTGGGTTCAATTCGAGGATCAAATCCCACTCTCCAGGGTTGAACAAATAATCCTGTCGGACCATGATTCCTCTTTTTTGATTCGAAAGCCCTATTTCTATCGACAAGTGAAGAAAAACTAACAATAAAATATCCATTGCTAATAAACCATAAAGAATACTCACCAAGAGGCTCCCAGTTTTGCCGGACCCAAGAATGCAAAAAATTTAGGGTAGGGAAAATACCCATGAATTTACAGATCAAATCATGATTGGCTCTATATAAAACTGTTTCTTCAACCATCCTTTGCTTAATGACAATCTTTGGCCTTGATTCTTACTGTGGCAAGAATCCATTAACTCATTGAGATGTTGATCTATTTCTAGCAGTCGTAAAGAGCATTTTTAATGCAGTTTTTTGTGCTTCTTCAGTATTTTATGGAGATTTATCGTTTAACAAATATGTAAAAGAACTATGTCTCCCTAGAAGAGGATCCGGAGGTGTCCCCATTGGACCCTCCTGGGGCAGCAATATTGTCTTCAAATCCACAGTAACCAGAAATCTCTTCGGCTACCCAACTAATACCCTAGTTTTTCCCTAGCTCCTATCCAAAAGAAAATTTGTTCCGATTCAAAAGAAAGACCTTATGTTGCATTAGATGAAAAATACCATCACAAAACATTAAAAATACCAAGAAGAACGTGTTGGATGAGTAAATGTAATGTATGAGTATCAATTCACAAGAAACCAAAGTTATTAAGAAATATTTAGATTCAATTTAAAAGCAAATAAGATGAAAGATGTTAATTCTAAGCCAAGTAAATAATATTCATGATAGCTTTTGAAGCCTAACACTTAATGTAAATATTACAAGGAAGTAATCACAAGAATGAAATAAAGTTGCAATATAATGAACTCAATAAAGTTAACAAGAATAACTTTGAAATACTCACATAATAATCATATGGAAATTCTCACAAAAATACTAGAAATGCTACCGAGTAAAGTTCTGCTAATCCATGTTATAAGCTATGCATTTTCGATACCAATTACAATGCTTTGTCAAAAAATAGAATAGTATGTGACTCTTCATATGAAGTACTCTTGACATTCACTTTTCTTTGTAACTATTCACTTTCCTATTCTAAGGACACATGTGCACTCTTACATAATGGACACTTGTGCACATCCACACTCACAACACTTGCACACTTAATTACATGATACTTGTGCATTTCCTGCACATTATTACATTACATGAAATATAAATTCACACTCTAATCTAAGACACACCTAATCTAATATTGTACCTAGGTGGTACATTGGCATGTACCAAATAATGTAATATTCTCCAACAATTCATTTTTAATAGTAGATAATAATCTCCTTACAATAAAAACAAAATTATCCCAACAAGGACATCATAATGGAAAAAGTCATTGGGCTCTCTTAATAGAGACCCAAGTTCAATTCACAGGAAGGATGGCCCCTGATATACCCTTGCTTTTCAACCTCTTCAAAAAAAAAACAATGAAAGAAAAATTAATATGAAGGTTATTCGTTCCACCTTAGGGCTTTTATAATAGAATAAAAATTAAAATACTATGTCTTGGTTGTTCTTTGCACTATAATTTTTCCAGGGCTACATAAAAAAATAGTATGGAGATTGTCCTTTACACTTTAGGTTGTTCAAGGAACTAAAAACATATATATGATAAGTCAAATTAAGAACAATCTAGAAAATAAAATAGATTTAGGAAAGGAAAGAGTTGAAAGCGTCAAAATAAAATGAAGATGGCAGAAGAAGGTAGAACGAGAAAAGGAAACCATAGGGACTTAATTTTAAAATCCTAAGATAAATATTATAAATATTAATAACAAGATAAACTTAAAAAAAAGAATAAAAAATGACGATGATGGTATCTTGAAACCTTTGGAATTTGAATAATGACCCAAAAAATATTTGGTAAAGAATAAAAGGTTGCCATAGTCTTGAACTAGTTTTATAAAAATGAAAACATGATGTGATAAATATGAGAATACATTCAAAAGATATTAAAGGTAGAGGATTGTGTAGTAGTTTCTATAATGAGATCTTCATGAAATATTCAATTACTTGGGGCAACTGCAAATGGGAAAAGTGGAAAGTGGAAAGAGGTTTCTAATGTCCATGAGGCCATAGGCCATTTGGGATGATGCTTTTTAGTGTAGAACCTATCATTATTGATTTTGAACTTCTATCATAGCATGATGCAACATGATGTATCACCGTATCCCCCATAGGATTCAAACCTTAGACCTCCTATTTGGAGTTTTAAAGTCTTCAATGTTATGTCCACTCAGGTTGTGAAGAGTTGCTACATGTACGAAGTAATAGAGTCATTTGTTCTTTTTGTGAAAAAATAAAAAATTGAGAATTAAAGTCTTATTTTACTATTTGAGATAAATGCTAAAAGGATCTATATTTACTCATGTCAAATTTAATGATGATTTAGAACAATGTGTTTGTGAGGGATATTATCAAAGGATGATTTGGTTTAGAATATATGAAAATGATGGTGATACTCAATTGCTTAAGGATCTCTAACTTTAGATTAATCATAAGTTCTTATTTTCAAGGATTTCTCTTGGAGAAATATTTAGTCACCTAACATACTACTTAAGGCCTTAAAGTTTCTTTGGTTAATAGTTCATAGCAAGTTTCTTAAGAGTGTTAGCTTGCAAATATGAGGATATCAAGGACCTTTTAGACGTGCTTTATGTAAAGAGAAGATAGATGCATTAGATCATCTACTTCTCCAACATCCATTGCTTATACCATGTGGGGCTATATTATTAAGAAAATAAAAATCTATTGGGTTGCTCCATCAACATTGAGAAAGTTCATGAAAGGTTGAATTAGTTATTAAAGCTAAACTATAAACATTCTATGGAGGATTGGACTTATGATTATTTTTGAGGTTGTGGTGCTTTTGTGAGGCTATAATGCTTCTGCTTCTACTCAGTATTAGGTGTTACAATTTTTGGGTTATGTTTGTACTTGTTTTAGAATAACATATTTGCTTGTTTTGAAGGTTTCTTTCCTATTTTGTAGACTAATTCTAGTAAACTATATCATTTTGTGGATCTTGTTCTTGTTTTTATAAAGATATTTACAAAAGGAGGAATTTTGAATCTAATTGGTCATTATCATAATGGGAACAATAAGTCTTTAATTTTTTTATTCTAGGCAATAATTGGAACCACATATAGTTGCATCATAGGCATTATTTTGTTGCATCACCTTCTTGCACCCTTGCTTTAAAAGGAAAAGGGACGTGTTTACTTTCTATTAATATTCAATTGAAAACTCATCTAGATTAGGTAGAGATATGTCTATACCTTTTGATTGTGCATCTTAGATCTAGAATTGAGTTTTTTATATCAGGATAGATAGGATCTTAAAGGGAAGTTGTTGCTTCTTGTGAAAACCATAAGTGTATGTTAATTTGATCATTAAACTAGTTCCTTAGGCCTCACAAAAATGTCCCCTAATCTTGTGTACGATCTAAGGCAAAAAGGGAAATATGTTTACAATTTCCCTTGCGATCTGTCCCATTTTGGTACAATTAAACTAATACCATTTTTGCACAATTCTCTCCATGATCTTTCAATAATCTCGAGCCATATAAGAATAATAAATACATAAAGAGATAGCACACCGCCTTCCTTAATTCAAAATTAAAATTAAACTCGTTTTTCCAAAAAAAAATCTTAATTTTATATTAAACAAATATAAAATTACATTCTTTAGATGACTCTTTAATATTTATTCAAAGCTTTAACAATGACCTAAAAATTAGATCGCTTATACATCAAACTAATTAGAAAAATAAAGTTCTGCCATTAAACACCTTTCCAATTTGTCAACCAATATATGATTTTTTTTTAACAACGTTGAAACAAATTAATCTTTTAATAATATTGAACAACTACAATGTATTATATGCACTATCAAAATCAAACTTATACAAACCTTACTCAATGTCAAACTTTTTAAAATATTATATAGAAAATTCTAACAAATCTGATCCTATGTTTAAACTTTCATTTCAAGCGTCTTCGTTGTCTTGTACGTACACCGAAGATGACATCTTCGGACATCCACGTTTCATAAAAACGAAGAATACGGGAAGTGGAAGTGGACGTCAGCCGTCCATGACTTTCTCCGACGTCATCAAATTCGCGTGTTAGAAGAAAAACGAAAAATGGACGGGAAGTGGAAGTGAACGTCAGCTATCCATGACTTTCTCCGACACCCTCAATCCGCGTCGTAGAAAAATATGGGCAAAAAATAGACGGGAAGTGCAATCCACGACTTTTCCGACAACGTCAAATCCGCGTACTGAAAAATATAAAAAATGGACGTCGACGCCAGCCGTCCATAACTTTATAGTTTATCCACATGGAAGTTTAGTTGAATAAACATTAAAAATTATAAAGATTAATAAAACTTTTGATTTTAAGGGATGTTAAGATATTCGAAAGATATAAAGACGAAGAATATGCGGTATGTATATTCAAAAATACTTATAATGTATATTCAAAAATACTTATAAATTATTAAATATATTTATTTTTTATTTTCCATCAGAATTGATATGAGCACACACTCTATCGCGAAAACCTGGTTTTTAGAAGAGAGCTCAAAGTCTAAACTACTACAGTGTGAGAATGTATTTTGTCTTTATTTTATATATATTTTTAGCATTAGTTTTTTAATTTTAAAAATTATAATATTAATTAAATTAATAAAAAATTATATTTATTTTCCTCCTCATAAAAATTGTAGTCCACTTTCTTTCATTGAGAGGATTCCTTAGCAATAAGATATACCTCGTGCTTCTCTACCTAATCATTCAATGTGTATCCGGTCATATAGACACATTTGTGGTCCTTTTTGGAAGAGGGACTAGCATCCAAATCTTATTCTTTATTAGTGCCTCATACTTTACTAATACAAAATCTTCCTATTTTAGCTTACCCTTAACCTGAGAATATGTGAAAGAATTTTGAAAATATGCTATTTTGAATGTAATGATCAAGAAGGAGCCCTCTAATGTCACTCAAGAGAGAACATGTTGAGCATCATTTAGAAGCATCTTAACCCACTTGGGTATTGTATGAACCAAAGAATCATGTGTATCCTATGATAACTCAACATTAGAAGTTGAAACTAAAGAATCAAACTCATCACCATAGTGAGAGTGTAAATGATTCAACAAAAAAATTGAATAACATTAATGTGCTTCCATTCATTAAGTGTGAAAATGTTTAAGCAAATGAGAAGATGGGCAAAAAGGCAATGCCTCAATCATTACACACTTAGCAAACTAGGATGGTGGTTCCATTGATGGAATGCCTAAGGACTTACCACTTTTTCAATAATCTCATAAGATCAAAGCACAATGTGGGTGTCATAGAATGTAGATCTTTCTCATGAACAAAAGATGAATATAATGGATCCTTAGGCTTCTATTTATAGTTGGAGTTTGCCCCTAAGTTACTTGGGGTGAGAAACAATTACTCCTACTAAAAGTAAATATTTTGGAGCATCTTTAGCAAAATGATGAATGACTAAAAGTTATGTGCCTCTAAAAGGCTTCTAAAATAACTTAGTATGCCACTACATGCTAAAATAACGCTTTCCAAAATATTCTCCATGGGGTTCTTGCCTTTAGTTTTACGTTGGCTATTGAGTGATTTGCTCCAACTAGTGAGGGAATAACTTGCTTTTACTAGTGAATCACTAGTAGACCCTAAGCGGCTAGCTCTTATAAGTCAATCAATGCCTTTTGCAAGTAAATTGGTCCTAAACAAATCAACACCCTCTATAAGAAAATTGGTTTTGAGACAATCGATACCTATGCTAGGCATAACAAAATTTCAAAGGGTTTTCTATAGCAATTGCTATTTGATTCTACTATTTTATGTTCCTTCAAAGTTATGAATCATAAGGTCATACTGAGGCATTGCATTTTTTCTTCATGGGGCACCAATCCTGATTAGTGTGAGATCCAAATTTTGCTTTTATCCTTGAGCATGGAGTCTACTAAATTGGGATCCCTATACTAAAATTATCAAAATTTTGTACTTATTCAATCTTCTATTTTAGCAATCCTAGTAGCTTTTGCTACTACTTGTTGCCTAGTAGTTAAATTATGGCAAGATCCTCCACTTTCATCATCATATCTTTGAATGGATTCTTTGATATTATTCCTGATTCTTTATTAGTTGTTACAACTTGGTGTATATGGGTTCCAAATTCTTATAGACCTCAATCACATCTCCCTTGTCATCCTAATAGTTTTCCTCTTCAAACATGGTATTGATGTTGTCTTGTCTAGGATCTTCATTTGCAAGTCAAATATATCTAGTATTCTTACAACTAAATCCCAAATTCTTTGGTCATGTCCCATGATTGGGTTTCTAGGGATGCTAGATTTTATTTGTAAGCTTGGAGATCTCTTTGGGCGTCCATGATCTTCTATTTCTTGACTAGGTCCTTTTCATCCATCTCGAGTTATTGTGCCCATAATGTCATCATTTTTACTTCCTTTTTTATCTTGTACCAAAGGGACTTAACCTGTTGGATCTCATGTTCCTTCGTGGGCTCTACAATTGTCTTTATGTGTTATTACATTTTCAACTCTACAATATTTTCATCTTTTATATTTAGGGTCTCTTGTAGTTGTTCTATCTAGTTTTTCTCTCATGCAAGTTGTTTTGAAAGGTCTTCCATATGCTACTGTTATTTTAGCCTTAGTAAGTTAGAATTTGAGGTCCTAAACCTACTTCTTCAATTGGTACTTTTCTTAAATATACCCTTTCAAATTCGCATTCCCCTAATGGAGTTGATCCATTTGTGCCTTCACTTGTGCCACTTCTATTTCAAGCTTTTAATTCCTTTTCTACATTGCGCCAGGTAACCAAACTTTATGGTTACACCAAGTGTGGTTTGGTTTGTAAGTTGGACTATTTGGTATAGATCCATTTGTATTAGGTCCAACTCAAACACCTTGGTGATTAAGTCAATTAAAACTATTATCACCTTAGAGGGATAAGACTTTGTCTCTTCTACAATGTAAATCTTGTCCCTCTTTCTAGTTATCTATGATTGCAGGAGGATTGATGCCCCAAAGGTTTTGTTTTTAAGTCACTAATTTTTCCATTTATTTTCTTTGGTGGAAAGGACATCAAACTCTTTTATGATGTTTGTTTCCTCTGGATTGCACATTGTTTTCCATATAAAGGCTAGAATTGGCCCAACATTTATGCTAGTTTAAAGGGGTGCTCCTATAGACTTATCTTCTTGGGCTAGGGAGGTAGACATTGTCACTTGTAGTAGGATTTGTCCTACCTAAGATTGTGGGTAAGGTAGACATGTGTAAGTGGAAGGTGAAGTAAATTGTGTGGCATTAGAAGGAAATATGGTGGAAATAAAAGAAGTGCATTTTGATGGTAGTTGTACTAGCATGTCAACTAGCTATGATATTATGGATGAAGGAAAGGCTAATGATGGTGATATGGTATATGGTACTAATGGTTATATGGTAGAAAATTGAGTGGAGGGTGATCAGAATGAAGTAATAAGTGTGTTCTCAAACATATAATAAACCATTGGAGGTAGAGTACCTCCAGGAGAAAAATGAGTTATATTTGTGGAAGGTGAGAGTTTAGTAGAAGAATGGGTGGGGAGAGAATAAGAAGCATGAATAGAAGAATAAACGATAGAGAAATAATGAGGAGCAATGGATGGTAGGGGTTCCTCCTTGACGTATTTTTCGCTCATCGACTTGAGTTTTCTACCTTTGATATTTCTATGCTACTAATACTTTTATAAGCATTGACAAGTACCTTTTGAAGAACATTTGTCCTTCAATTGTAGTCTACCTTGCAAAGAACTGGTAGTGAAACAAGTTTCTTATGCTAGATATCTTTAATGTGCCCATCTTGTACTTCATCTTTTTCCATGCTAGGATTCTATTATTAGTGTGCTCTAATTTTCTTAAGGTCACTAACTTTTTATGGTTCATATCAAACTAATTTTTTCTATTGGCATAAAAGGCATGCCATTCTAGTAGGTCACTGTAATATTTTTTAATTTTATCTTCATACCCATGACTACTTCCTAGAGTGGCAAATAAAACCACATAACAATCTCATATTGTTAAACTTAAAGACTACTCAAAATACGATAAAAGATTATCTTTGATTTTGTAGATTCATAATGATATATTGTGATATTAGAGCGTGGTCCTTAATTTGTCAAAGAATATTTGCTAGCAATTCAGTTTTTCTAATAAGCTATATGTAGCTTCTATTGGGGGCCACTTCCATCAAGATAACAATATGTTATATTTGCTATTAGGTTAATTAGACAATATTCACTTTACCTTTGTATAAAAAATATTTTTCATTTTCTTCGAACTACTATATTTTTGCTATCAAACCATTTGTATAATTTTCATTAAGAGATATAGGATCTCCATCAGCTAGTTAACTTTTAAAATTTAAAATTTGGAAAGAAAAATATCAACACCAGACTAGCTAAATTATATACTACTATGTTTTCTTATCTATAAATATCTTATATTTTTAAGATACAACCTCCGTCTATAGTTGACGGACCTAAAAAATAATCTTATTTTTAATCCAATTCCCACATCCATTTTTTATAGCATTAATAATAATAATTTGTAAATCCCTCAATTTAAATATATCTTCATCATTTTACAATTGATGTCTTGATCCTTGTTAGTGTTTTAACCTTTGCATAGTTGTTACTTGAAGCTCCATGTTATTTTGAGTGAGGATAGTTTTGCCTTCATTACACCACCTTTGATAGTTTTCCCTTGATTTCCTTTGGAAGCAACTTGATAGGGATCATTATGGATCGATTCTTCTTTTTTTCATCAACTAGGGCATCCTTTCTTATAACTTAGGTATCCTTCCATTTGAGGATTTCATATATGACTTTTCCTCCTTGCTAGTTAGCTTTCCTTAGGATAATGCTTTACTTTTAAATATATTCAAATATCTCAATTTTTTTGTTTTTTTTTGTTTAAGTTGATGTTCACTCCCTACTCATATTCACATTCACTCCTTGATTTTTTATGAAATTTTATTCTCATTAACATAAATAATTCACTATATAATGAGACAAAAAATCATTCATCCACAAATAATTATCCATAGTAATAATCCACACAATGATATAGATAAAGGTACACACTTAAGGTAGAACAACACAAAAAATAATCCTTAAAGAAGGAACAATTTCATAAGATCTCCCAAGATGATAGGACACTTTGCTGTCAAAAACGATTACAAGAGAATACTTAATAAGAATTATTATTACAATGAAAATATCCCTTCTTTATATACCCATATTTTAATTCTACTTTGAGGAGCCAACTAGTAAATCCTCATCCCACTCATTATTATAATGTAATATAATAATATAATCAACCTTGGGTTGTGTGGCCCATACCAACTATCCATAATACCCTTATACAATATAATATCATATCCTCATATACCTATTCCTAGGTACCAAAATATAATATCATATCCTCATATACCTATTCCTAGGTACCAGAGCATGGTCACACTGACCTTTCTTATTCTAAATCATTATGTATTTATTGCTATATATTTTTTATTTCTTCATAACCTCAATTGCATCTTATTTTATTCTATGAGATTTACAAGGTTTTCATGCTTGAAATTTAGTAATTTTAAGTTAAAAGTGAACAATGATTTGACAGTAATAAATATTTTGATCTCTTAGTATAATTTAAGCTTTATTAATATTGCATCAAGATATGCATGGACTATCCATACTATGTTCTTAATATCTCATAGTATTGTTCATGGGGGTCCATAATATAACCAATAACATACCACATGATTTTATGTTAGGGTAATTATTAAAATAAAATACATTAAAAACAATATATCACTAACTGCAAGATATGAATAAACTACGGGAGAGAGGAGGGGTTAGTTCATATAGAATATAAAAAAAATCCTTTTTCATTTTCCAATGCATCTTTTTGCTTGGTTGCATGTTTTCCCAAATTGATTTTCATATATTTAATTAATATGATTCATATGGAAATATTAATGTTTAAGGTACTTTTTTATCGCGTTAGAATTTTAGAGATAGTTTTTTCTTATGATATCATCTGCTTGAGGAAGATTAACTTGTATTTCCTAAATGCATAACCTTCTAATTGTAGATATGGGTCTTGAATCAAAATTTTAAATTGGAGGCCATGATTAGTGCATTACAATGGATTACAAGGTAATTTACAATGTTTTCTTCCTTGAATATCCATGATTTTCTTGCATGGAGTCAAGAATCCTTAAGGATGTAACATTTGGATTTCCCCAAATCTATTTTTACTTACCTTTTATAAATTATTTTTATCTTTGAACTCTCTCACTTGTGATAGCTCTTGTTCATATGCATTAATACTTAGTCAAAGACTAGATTTAATCAATATTAGTAACACGTGTTTGAAAATATTATCGTTGCTTGAGTTTTTGCAAGTCATATGTATACTTATGCTCAAGGATTTAGAATCAACATAATGCTAATGCAAACAACCCTTGTCATTCAAAGGATACAAATAAAAAGGATATTAAAAATATCATGAAAAAGAATACCTAGGATGCCAATGGGTCCTTGGTTCAATGGTTGGGATAAATAGTTAATGTAACCCACACCAAGGTTCAAATATCAACAACACCAAATAGCTCAATGTGACTAAATCGATGTAAAAGGGAAAGGATAACCCTTTCAAAATCCTACCTTTTTGAAAATAAAAAGAAAAAAGAAAAAGAATACCTAGGATAATTGGTGAAAATATGGGGTTTAATTTAAAAAATGTATTGGGATGAGGTATTAATATATAGGATAAGTATTTGAATCAAAATTACAGGGTATTCTTTAATACCCTATGAATGCATGTGTTTTGTCATAGTCTTATTGACTTCTTAGGCATAGAGGAATAGATTTGATGTCAACATAAGGGGTTTTACTAGGGACCAATAAGTTTTTATCATAATCCAAGTGAAGTTAAGCCAAAGAGCATTTTCAAAGATCTATTTAAGGACTCAATAACAGAAACTATAGATTGTTCTTCTGTAATGTGAGTCTTAATTTTAGTAAAATCTAAAATATGTACATCTTTAAGTGACATGTCTTCTAAAATCTTATTTTCTTTAAAATTTCATTAACATATTTATTTGACTTATTATTGCTCCATATAAATTTCATTTATTTTTAAAATTTATATTTTATATATCACTATGTGTGGAACATTTAAAAAATCAAATAATTATTATACTTGGTAAAAAATCATCAATAATATTATTATATTAGTGGATGCTTCAACCTTTTAATTTATAATGATATTTTACTTATTTCATATGGACAAGAGGATATGTTTTCCTAATTTTACAATAGTCTAATGTGGTTGACTACTTAATAGTAAGAGGAAAAAATATCAAACAAACAAAATTTTAATATTGGAATTAAATTTTTAAAATGTTCTTATTTCACCATTTTTTTTTAGTTAATAATGTGATCAAACATGAGGTTAAAAACATGTTAATTGCATATCAATGCCAAGTACATGGATAAAATAACAAAAATGCTAATGTTTTGATACAATAATTGAAGGATGAAATAGATAATTTTGTGGCCTACAAATCTTGAAGATAAAACTAATCCTTAGCAAAATTGAAAGTTGTCACAATCATATTTCTAATAAAACTATTTATGACAACTTATTTTATGCATGTGATGGAATTGTGACAATATGAGATAATGATGATTTAGCATAAAATGACTACTACCATAGCAAGTGATTTATTTTGTAATTATATGATCATATTGTAAAATGATAAATGTAGATTTACTTAAATATTATTGCATTAAAATTTATTATTTAAACTAATTTTATAAATTTTGTAACAACTCTAACTATAGTGACGTGGTTTGAGTTCTTGGTAGAGTTACCTTAACCATTTGCACAAGGGAGGGTCTCATTAGGGAGAGGATTGTAGGTGCTAGACAACAACATGATAGAAAGAGGAAAATCATGCACATACCACAATAGAATTTGCGTTATTACTTTAGGTATGCTTGCTTGCTATATTCGATAATAAAAGATAAGGTTTATTGAAGTTATTGTCTTTGAAATTTTAAAATTAATGTATATTATTTCCTTTGGAAAATATGAATTTTGTATGATGAGAGGGATTGTTTGTAGTAATGTCATTACATGTTATAAAGGGATAATTTGAGATGGTTAGTGAAAATATTGTACCATGAGGGATCATTAGTCTTATTGTGAAACCTCCTTTTGCTTTATCTTAAGTAGGAAACCTTGCATATGTTTATAATTTATATTATTAAGCTTTAGAAGAGAAGTGTTGGAACTATGTGGTAAGACCCCACCCCACCATGGCATAAGATGATACTATTTTTCTAATTTATCTCACCTTAGAGGAAAATTGATGGGAAGCAACAAAACCCTATTCAAATCCTACAAAAAGCCTTACTAATTATAACACTCTCATTCTGGCTTGATAGGATAGAGAGAGAGAGAGGAATATGATAGTGTTCCATTGGTAAATTTTATCATGTGTAAGCATTATATATTATTGTATTTTCATCTAGATATATGACCTTTTGGGACATGTCTTTATGTCCAAAAAAGCTCAAAAATCTATTTTTGTGATCCTAACTACACTATTAGAGGTATAACTTCCATTTTGATCCAATGAAGAATATTGGGAAATATTAGAGAGAAAAACAATGTTACTAGGTAGATTTACCAATAAATGCATTGAAAAAAATTCATAGGACCCTAAAGTACAAATTAAAAGATTGACTAGAAATAGTAATTTTTTTTTAAATTTTCATAGCTAAAATGTATCTCTAGCCAAGCTGACACATCAATAGAAGATAAAACACAAAAAGACAAGCCATATATATGTATTTTTCATTTAATATGCACTTTGTAACTTATGGAAGGTCAATCACCACATTTCCACATGGTTGAGCTTCTAATTCATGGAAGGTGAACTATGATATTTCAATATGGGTGACCTTTCATATTCAACTCAATGGATTTCCAACACATTGATTATTCTATAAAGAGGCGTGCACTACTAATTGTAAAAAATACGAGTAATGGACGCAATGTTATAGTCTCACATTACTTCTTAAAGATTGCTTGCATTATACTCTAGTCTTTTAGCAATAAAATCATTATGCTATTTTGCTTACATATTTTTATATTTTGGTTTGTTATACTTTGTTGTTTCTAAATTGCACCCATTTTTATTCCTTAACTCAAAATTCAAAGTTTTAGATCAGTGGTATCAAAGCAATTTATATTTTAAGTAGATGTCCATAAACACAAGATCAAGATATTAAATTTTTGGATATTAGATGCAAGATTCCTCTGATTACCTTCCTTGTCATTCCAAACAATCTCAAGTTAGAACTAGAATAGACAACATCAAGACAATCAATCCTTTAATGGATATGTTGAATGAAGCTGTCATAAAATAGAGAAATGAGATGATGGATTAATTTGCTCAGATTCTTCAATGACTCCTTGCTACAAATTCTCCAACCTTCTTTGCACAACCTCTCACAACCCTAGCACCATTTAGTGCTTCCACATATTTTAAAGTGTAGGTATGCCTTGATATTCCTACTTTTGAAGGAAAAATTAATGTTGATGCCTTAGAAAATGGTTGGTCAATTATCTTCATACTTCTTTATAAATAAATTCATTGAGAATGAGAAAATCACTTTTACATTTTTGAAAGCTTCAATACCTATTCAAAATTGGTGGGAAGGATATTATAATAGGACCAAAGAGGGGAGTGGAGATGAAGAAGTAGTGTTCACATGAAATTTTTTCATGGAGGTTTTCAATAAATAATATTATCCCATGGGAGTTGATGAAGACCAATATGATGACAACAATTGCATCAAGGTAAAGACCAATTTGTTCAATATTAAAGTTATACTTTGATAGATAAAATTACAAAAATGCTAATGTTTTGATACAATAATTAAATGATTAAATAGAAAATTTTGTGGCCTAAAAATCTTGAAGATAAAACTAATCCTTAGCAAAATTGAAAGTTGTCACAATCATATTTCTAATCAAACTATTTATGACATCCAATTTTTTGCATTTGATGAAATAGTGGCAATATAGGATAATGATTAGTTAGCACAAAATGACTACTACCATAGCATGTGATATATTTTGTAATTATATGGTCATCTTGTAAATGATAAATGCAAATTTGTTGATATATTATTGCATTTAAATTTACTATTTAAACTAATTTTATAAATTTTGTAACAAGTCTAACTATAGTGATATGGTTTGAGTTCTTGGTAGAGTTACCTTAACCATTTGCACAAGGGAGGGTATCATTAGGGAGAGGATTGTAGGTGCTAGACAACAACATGATAGAAATAGGAAAATCATGCACATACCACAATAGGTTGCATTTGCATTATTAGTTTAGGCATGCTTGCTTGCTATATTCGATAATAAAAGATAAGGTTTATTGAAGTGATTGTATTTGAAAATTTAAAATTAATGCATATGATTTTCTTTGGAAAATATCAATTTTGTATGATGAGTAGGGATTGTTTGTAGTAATGTCATTACATGTTATAAAGGGATGATTTGAGATGGTTAGTGAAAATATTGAACCATGAGGGATCATTAGTCTTATTGTGAAACCTCCTTTTGATTTATATTAAGTAGAGAGCCTTGCATATGTTTATAATATATATTATTAAGATTTAGAAAAGTATTGGACCTATGTGGTAAGACCCCACCACACCATGGCATAAGATGATACTATTTTTATAATTTGTCTCACCTTAGAGGAAAATTGACGAGAGGCAACAAAACCCTATTTAACTCCTACAAAAAGCCTTACATTTTACAACACTCTCACTTTGGCTTGATAGGATAGAGAGAGAGGAATATGATAGTGTTTCATTGGTCAATTTTATCGCGTGTAAGCATTATATGTTATTGGATTTTGATCTAGACATATGACCTTTTGGGGCATATCTTTATGTCCAAAAAATTCCAAAAATCTATTTTTATGATCCTAACTACACTATTAGAGGTATAACTTTGTGCTCGAGAATCCATTTTGATCCAATGAAGAATATTGGAAAATATTAGAGAGAACAACAAAATTATTAGGTAGAGTTACCAATAAATGCATTAAAAAACATTCATAGGACCCTAAAGTACAAACTAATATATTTACTAAAAATTGTAATTTTTTATTTTTAAATTTTCACCCCTAAAATGTATCTCTAGCCATGCTGACACATCAATAGAAGACAAAACACAAAAATATAAGCCACATATATGTATTTTTCATTTAATATGCACTTTATAACTTATGGCAGGTCAATCACCACATTTCCACATGGGTGAGCTTCTAATTTATGGAAGGTGAACTATGACATTTCGATATTGATGACCTTTCATATTCAATACAATGGATTTGCAACACATTGATTATTCTATAAAGAGGCATGCATTGCTAATTATAAAAAGCACGAGTAATGGATGCAATATTATAGTCTCACATTACTTCTTAAATATTGCTTGCATTATACTCTAGTCTTTTAGCAATAAAATCATTATGAAATTTTGCTTACATATTTTTGTATTTTGGTTTGTTGTACTTTGTTGTTTCTAAATTGCACTCATTTTTTATTCCTTAACTCAATATTTTAAGTTTTAGATCAATGGTATCAAAGCGATTTATCTTTTAAGTATAAGTCCATAACACAAGATCAAGATATTAAATTTTTGGATATTAGATGTAAGATTCCTCTGATTACCTCCCTTGTCATTCCAAACAATTTCTAGTTGGAACTAGAATATACAACATCAAGATAATCAATCCTTTAATAGAGATGTTGAACTATCATAAAATAGAGAAATGAGATGATGGATTAATTTGCTCAGATTCTTTAGTGACTCCTTGCTATGAATTCTCCAACCTTCTTTGCACAACCTCTCACAACCCTAACACCATTTAGTGCTTCCACATCTTTTAAAGTGTAGGTGAGTCTTGATATTCCTACTTTTCAAGGAAAAATTAATGTTGATGCCTTAGAAAATGGTTGGTCAATTATCTTCATACTTCTTTATAAATAAATTCATTGAGAATGAGAAAATCACTTTTACATTTTTGAAAGCTTTAATACCTATTCAAAATTGGTGGGAAGTATATTATAATAGGACCGAGGAGGGGAGTGGGGATGAAGAAGTAGTGTTCACATGAAATTAATTCATGGAGGTTTTCAATGAAGAATATTGTCCCATGGGAGTTGATGAAGACCAATATGATGACAACAATTACATCAAGGTAAAGACTAGTTTGTTCAAGATTAAATTGATACTTTCTATTCCGTAGGAATAAAATTTGTATTCAATATATAGAAATACATTAAATCCTCAAGTACCATAGTGGTATATAATGATATATTTGAGATGATATGGATCTATTTGAATTCAAGGCATTGGGAGAGGCATAAAAACTTTTCAAATTTGAGTAGAAGCATAGAGAATACATAAAAGCAACAAATAATAGAAACTAGAACACTAAGTATCAACCAAATAAGAGCAAGAGTTACACTCTAAAAAATCAAGATAAAATGGATCAATCCCAAAATCAAAATTCAAAGCAAAAAATGACTCCTAAGAAAATAATCCCTCGAAGGCCAAAACTAGAAAATAGTTTGATTATCACAAGAACAATCAATGTTAAAGGGATAATTGTTGAGAAAAAAAGTTACTATTTTTTTATTCACAACCCCTATGTCCATTGCACAACAACCTCCACATCCATAGGCTCAAGATAGAGAGAAGCAAATCATGGGATCCAAAACAAATGTGACCATTGCAACCACATGTGGTGTGCTAAAGGAGTTACAAGAAGAGACATAAGAGGAGGAACATCTATTTTACTCACAAATATGGGTAGAGGGTAAGCCAGTATATTTATTGTGGATAGTAGAATTTAAAATAATCTAATCTCTGCTTATATGGTTAAGGATGTAAATCTATTTGTCACACAACACCCACAATCATATAATTTTGGATGGTTACAAGGAAGATACATTCGTGGAACTTAACAATGTCTCCTCTCTTATGCCATAAAAATATTCAAATATGAATTTACATGTTATGTTATGCCCTTCAATATCTGTGATGTGATTTTGGGTCAACCATTTATATGGAAGAAGCATGGTGTTTATGAGTCTATTTCTAGAAGTGCCATTGTCACTGTTGGAGGTCAGTGCTTTAAGATACCAAAGATATCTCCTCCTACCTGTATTTCCTTATTAGTGCTAAGCAATATAGAAATAAGATAGACAAAATAAAAAAAATTCATTATGATGATGGTCAAGCCATAAAGTAGGAGGATTGTTGTTACATTGTTCATAGGCTCTACACAACAAAAGCAAATAGATGAGATTGTAGTGGACTATTAAGACTTGTTCAAGTCACTAATTGGGATTTCACTTCATTGTGAGATAAGTCATGCTTTTCATTTAATTCCTAGTTATCATTTTCCCAATGCATATGTTTATCATAAATAATCCTTGAAAATGATAAAATTAGGAGGCATATATGAGAATTGATTTAAAAAGGTACACTAGATAAAGTGCTTCACCATGTGGTAAACCAATTATCTTGATTCAAAAGAATATGGAACATGGAGACTCTATATTGACTATAAAGATTTGAATGAAATCATTATAAATAACTATTATATGCTCCCTTGAATATATAATTTGTTGGAGTAGTTTTGTGGTGCAAACTTCTTCATCAAAAATGATTTGAAATATGGTTATCATCAAATACCCCTACAACTCACTGACATATAGAATACTACATCCGATTTTAAGGAGTTTTTTGAGTGGTTGGTTATACCTTTTGGCTTGACTAATGCACTTGCTACATTCATGAGGATGATGAATGACATCTTGCATCCCTAAACTAGTTCATTTATGGTAGTCTACTTAGATGATGTTCTTATCTATAGTAGGACATGGGAGGAACATCTGCAACATATTTGATAGGCACTTCAAATTCTTTAAAGATACAAGCTATATGCTAAATTTAAGAAGTGTTCATTTGGCATGATGAAGATTCAATAACTTGGGTATAATTTTGACAAAGAGAGAGTCCATGTTGATCCCAAGAAGAATAATATAATTAGAGATTGACCTCCCCCAAATAATCTAACAAAGCTTTGCAATTTTTTGGGTCGTACTAATTTCTATCAAAGATTAACCTATTAAAAAAATCAAATAAGTTATTAAAATTCTCATCTAAAGATATATCTATATAAGAAATATTTTAAAATGGTACAAAATAAACATAGATAAACATCTCCTATACATTTCATACCTAATCTACATCAATTATTAGAGGTAATAATTGATGCACTAGAGTATGTATTGGAAGTTATCCTTACATAGTATGGGCATCCAATTGCCTATTACAATGCCATATTCAATGAAGTAGTTTGAAAATATCCCACATACAATAAAGAGCTTTATGCCATTGTTTAAGCGTGTCAATAGTGGAAGCACTACATATTGGGTAATGAAACCATCATCCATATAGATTATATTTTACTTTCCCATACTTGATAAGCATCCCTTTGTCTATCTTTTAAAATAAATCATTATTTTTTTCAAATACATCCTCTTAAAATATATATCTTTAGACAACGTCATTTACAAGTGTTATCGATAGGGAATATTTATCTCTCTTTTTTACTCCATATTATTTTTCCTTGAGGATATTTTGGTTCACTTTGACATACCACATTCTCACTAGATAGATTCTTAAATTTATCACTATAACAATATCCCTTTATTGAATCCTTAATTTCAAAAGTTCTTGTTGCCCCGATATGCCCATGCTAAAAGGTCTTGATATAATATTAGACAAACATCTATTATCATTGCTTATTATTGGGACCACTTGCCCTTTTTATTGTTGTCATTTAATCCACACAAGAGGTTGTTTGTCTCTTATTCTTCCAAATGACTAAAACCCTTTTCTTATAGTTTATTCTAAACATATATGAAAGCTTTGTGTGGAGAATTCCCATTGTGAAGTACCATGTTAACTTTATTCTTTCGTCATATATCTCTAAAAGTCCTATCATCCCAAAATGATCCACCTATCTTTCCTCAAGATCAATATGTTATATAAATATAAATTTTTTATTACTATCCCACAATAATTTTTTATTCCTTTTATTTTATATATATATATATATATATATATATATATAATTTTTTTTGAATTTACATGGCGGAATTGATAGCCGCCACGAATTCGAGCAGGCTGTCCAATTTTTATGGCTGCCATAGTATTTTGCGATGTTCGTCCCAAAATAATCCACCTATCTCGCCCTCAAGATCAATATGTTATACAAATATAAATTTTTTATTACTATCCCACAATCATTTTTTATTCTTTTTATTATATATATATATATATATATATATATATATATATAATATTTTTTTTTTTTTTTTTTTTTTTGAATTTACATGGTGGAAGTGGTAGCCGCCACGAATCCGGGCAGGCTGTCCAATTTTTATGGCCGTCATAGTATTTTGCGATGTCCATCCTAGAAGTCGCCATACAGATCTTCACGTAGTCCGCTCCTATAACCACCATGCCACAATCATTTTAAATATTTTATGCCATTGAAAGCACCAGGAAAGGGACAAACATTTAGTTTAACAAGGCTCGAGATTTAAACCTTAGACCTACGCTCCCTTATGGGGTTTGGTCAAACCAATTGGTCTACACCTCGAACCTGAATAAAATAAAAAAATATTATTTTTGATGAACACACACCCACTCTATCACACACTAACCCATGCCACAGTTTGAACCTTGAACCTCCCGAAGAAGAGCCAAAGCCTAAACCTTTGCACTATCCCCATGAGACTTTCCTTTTATTTTATATTAATTTTAAAAATATTACTAATTTTAAAATTTATTTTAATAAGCTTTATGTGACTTCTATTAGGGCCACTCCCATCAAACTACCAAGATATATTTACTTACTGATCAATTGAACCATATCTAGCTTGTCTTTTTATCAAACATATTTTTCATTTCTTTTTTTAGTTATATATTTTTTACCTTCCTTAATATGACATGTTTTCATAATCATCTTCTTAACAACATTTCTTTGAGAAATTAAATCTTCTTGGCTAATTACCTTCTAAGATATGAATTCACCAAAATGAAGATCAATTGATAAAACTAAATGCCACTACTTCCTTTTTAAAAAATATGCGCACAATTCAAAAATATTGCCTCAAACAAAAGTTAATTAACATAAACAATAATGTTAATTTTTTTTCAATCTCCATTTTGTTGATCTAGTCAATTTAATTCCTATATGAAATGTCTTAGCTTCTTATAGTTGTAGTTGTTAGTTAAAGTTCCACATGATCCTAAGTATGCAATGGGAATTTTATTTCTTTATTTAAAAAAAACATTACATCCATTAACTTTTTTCCAAACTTTTTTAATATCTTCAAAATTAATTTTGTTAAACCTCATATATTCAAATCCTATAACAAAATTATTTACAAATATAAAACGCATACGATAATATATATACTTAAAATTTAAGATATAATAAAAAGGTAGCGTTTCTAAATTTCTTAGAATTTTATGCACACCATTCATAAAAAATTTTGACATGTTCTATAGAAAGGTTACTACTTATGTTTTGAATATCTTGGAATATGAAGACACACTAAAAACCTCCCATTGGTAGCAACGTGGAATTTTCATGGAAATAACATTGAAAGAAGTGTGAAACTTAGCCCTGTTGTGGAGATGGAATAAAAATAAAGTAATGCTTGGTTCCAGTAATCGATAACAGCCTCTCATTCAACCGTGTGCTATTCAATTGCAGGTATTTATGCTTTAGCTGTCGTTTGAGTTCAGTTTCTTACTTTAATAAAAATGACTTATTTATTTTTAATTTCCTTCCTTAACTAACTCTTTTACAGGTCAGATCGTTGAATATTAAGTGAAATGGAGAAATATGCGTGTGCCATGCTATGCTTGTTGATTGTCATGAGTTGTTGTTGTACGATGATAAATTGCAATGTCACATGCCTACCAGAGGAAAGACATGCTCTGCTGACATTTAAGGGGGTCTACCCTGCAAATGTATTGCCAACATGGCAGGGTTCAAATTGTTGTCAGTGGCATGGTGTTGAGTGCAGCCCACAAACATCTCATGTCATCAAGCTTCGTCTCTCGTTCATGTTACCAGACAAATACAACTCAGGAGGAAAAAAATTCTAGCTATATTCTCACCTCAGCTTTGTTTGCCTTAAATGCTAGCCATACTCTCTCTCCAGCTTTGTTTAGCTTAAAGAGATTTACAATATTTGGACATTGGATATAATGGCCTGGTTGGGTACTTGGAATTTTTTAGAGCAATTGAGGCGAACATTCTACTCTTTGATACTAATGTCAGGCATTAATTGTAATTATTTTATGTGCAGGTATTGCTGCACTTGAGGAGGTGAGACATCTGAACCTCAGTTACAACAATTTTAATGGTGGAATTCCAAAGTCCCTCGGTTCCTTAAAAAAAATAACTCACTTAAACATGTTTCACTGCAATCTGTCAGCTCCCATTGTCGGTAATCTCACATCCCTCTCCTATCTGGACCTCAGTAACAACAATTTTGAGGGTGGAATTCCAAAGTCCCTGGGCTCCTTGAAGAGGTTAACTTCCCTGAGCATGTCTCACTGCAATCTGTCAGGTCTTATTCCCCATACTTTCGCTGATCTACATCCCTCTCCTTTCTCGACATTAGTTTTAACTATTTTGAAGGTCAGATTCCCTCCTCCATTAGCAGTCTCTCTGCCCTCAGTCATCTTCCTATTCCCTGAGTGCAGTCGTAGAGGTGGAAGTATTGGACCTGTCTCACAACCGATTCACAGGTGTTATCCCAGGGGAATAAGTGGTGGTATTCCTATTTCCATTGGTCATCTGCAACAACTGGAGGTTTTGGATCTGTCAAATAACGCATTGTATGGTAAAATACCACCAACCATAACCAACTGCTCGGCTTTGCAAAGATTGAATTTGGCAAACACTCATTTGGAAGGAGAGATTCCATCTGCAATAGGAAGGCTTGGAGAACTCAAAACACTGCACCTCAATGACAACATGCTCAGGGGAAATTTGCCACCGAGTCTCCAAAATTGTTCCAAGTTGCAGATTTTAGAAGTTGGTAATAATTTCTTGTTTGGAAAGATACCAGTTTGGTTAGCACAGTTTCCTGAGTTGATGATACTTATCTTGAGATCAAATCAATTCCAGGGATGCATTCCACATGAACTGGGCAATCTTTCAAGTCTTCATGTTTTAGATCTTTCACATAACAGTTTGATTTGTGGCATCCCACCAGAGCTGGGAAACTGTCTGCTTTGATGAAAGAAAGGAAACAATGAAAAGTTGGAAAGATTCCAACAATTCCGACTTATATTACAAGGAAGAGATCCAGGTGATCACCAAAGAATTGAGCATGGTGTATGTCAATTCTGTCCTGTTACTGATAACATGCATTGATCTTTCCTTCCTTCAGAAATTGGAGAACTTAAAGGCCTACATACCCTCAATTTCTCTAGGAACAATCTCACAGGAGAAATTCCCAAACGTTTTGGAATGCTGAGGCAGTTAGAATCACTAGATCTTTCCTGTAATAAATTGCAGGGCAAGATTCCAAATGAAATGTTACAAGCTCATTTTTTGGCATTTTTTATTGTGTCAAACAACAAGCTCTGTGGAAGAATACCAGGAGGAGGTCAGTTCTCGACATTCAAAGTTTATTATTTCTCAGGAAATCCTTGTTTATGTGGGTTTCCACTCAATGCCAAATGTGAACCCACTTCAAAGAAGAAGAGGACAATGAAAAGATTCCATGTATTGGTATGTAGGGTGGATGGTCAGCTATGCCTTTGGATTCTGCCAATGTTTATATTTCTCGAGGAAAAAATATTTTAAAATGATAGGATAAAATTATAATTAAATCTGATTATGTGATGTTGACTTATGTAATATAGATTTTATGGTTTAAATTAATATTGAGAAGATAGGGATTGAGTTGTACAGTAGCATGGTTATTAAGGATGAGAGAATTGGACAGATTGGTGAGCAATCTCAGACAGAAAAAAAGAGGATTGAACAGGTTGGTGAGCAATCCCAAACAAAAATAGGGGTTGAGTTGTACAGTGGTATGGTTATTGAGGACAAGATGATTGAGCAGGTTGGTGAGTAATTGTAGACAAATGGTTTAATGAAGATTTCCTTTAGTACTGTGCTTTAGTGTTGTAACAAAAAAAAATGATTAATTTTTATTGTTATAAAAGTTTATTAAAAAAGTTGAAAAAAAGAAAACAATTACTCTTACCATTTAAAAGTTATAAAATCTCATCAACTTATAAATAATCTTATTTTAATATAAATTTTTAATTTAAAAATAATAGTTAAATTAGTTTTTTTTATTACAAATGTCATCGCTGTAATATTTATTATATATCAATGTAATTTTTCTTTTTCCTCTATGAAGTTTGATTGAAGGTATATGATTGTTTTTACCTTTGAAAGACAATGAAAAATAAAATTAATAATTGTCGACAGACAGTTGTCCTAGTAGTTAAGATGGTGGTTGTTTCTTAAGTGGTCTTGTGTTCAAAACCCCTTGAGGCTGGTTGTTAATGTAATTTAAAATTTCTCCTCAAAAAAAAATAACAATCGAAATAGATATTAAGTAATGTTTCTTTTTAACTTTATCGATTAAACTATGATTTCGATATAAGTTGTGTTGTTGGTTAAATAACATAAATGTTTTTCTACCGTTCGAAAGGTGAAGTCCATTTTTCAAAAAATTTAATTTATTGTTGATGAATTTTTAATAACTTCTTGGTTTCAATAAATAAATAAAAAATATAAAAATATATATATTTTTAATTTATTTTTATTAAATTGTTTAATAAATGGGTGAATTTATGTATATGTTTATAGATAAAGATAAAAAACAAACTTAAAGTCTCAAATGATTTAGTGATGATTTAAGGAGAATAGTTTATTGGGGGATTTACTAGTTAACATTTTTAATTTTTAAATAGAGTTTAAGGTTCAAGTTTAGAAGGGAGTAAGGTCAGACACCATGTTTTAATAAAAGGATATGTTCCAATATAAGATATTTAAAGTGAGTAAAGGCTAGTTGTGTGAACAATATCCTACAAAAATAAAAATAAAGTGGACTTAGTAAAGACTTTTAAAAATCCAAATAAGAGGTTTAAGGTTTGAATTTTGAAGAAGATAGAGTTATGCACCCTATTACGGTATTTTAAAAGTTCAAAATATATAACTTCGATGGACTTAATAACCACTTCTCATTTCTTAAATATAACTTGGTCTTTATTTGTCTTAGCTTTTGTATATGATTATACATATGATTTTATATTTTGTTTTTATTTTTTTATTTTACATTTTCTTAAACAACCTCACTTGTATTGTATCATGATTATATAATGGTACTAGAACATCTTCTAATTATGCATGCAAATTTTGAAGAGTTGAATCTTGATCTCTTTTTTAAAAGTGAAGGAATTTAATCAATTAAGTTCATATTGATAGTTATCATTTCTTTATAAATTATAAATTATTTATCTATGTTTATTTTGTACCATTTTAAAATATTTCTTATATAGATATATGAGAATTGTAATAACTTATTTGATTTTTTTAATAGGTTATATGTGGCTTCTATTCGGGCCACTCCTATCAAAATACCAAAATATTACATTGTTGTAGCATACATTTTTATCATGGCTTTTCATTTCTTTTTTCTTTTAAATATATTTTTCAACTTTCTTGAAGTGCTATACTTCCACAATCAACTCCTTGACATCATTTTGATTAAGACATAAAATCTCACTTAGCCAGTTGCCTTCTAAAATTTGAATTTCACCGAGATGAAGATCAACACAATAATTTAGTAATTTATATACTACTCGATTTCCTTCTCTATAAATATGCTCACACTGCCAAGATATTCCCTCTATAATAGATGATGAACATCAACAATAATATTATCTTTTATCAAGTCTCTACATCCATTTTTGTTAATAGCATTGATGATAATTTGTGAGTCCCCCTCAATTGAAATATATTTCCATCATTTTTTTGCTACAATTTTAATCCTTGTAAGAAGTGTCATAGCCTCTCCATAGTTGTTAGTTGAAGTTCCATATGATTCTGAATAAGTGGGGAGACTTTTGCCTTCACTATTTCTAAAAACACCATCTCCACCAACTTTTCCTAGATTTCCTTTAAAAGCACCATCAAAGTTAATTTTGATAAACCCAATTTCTAGAGATTTTCATTTTACCATAGATCAAAGTAAATCCTTTGTTTTAATTCCATTGTCGCAGATGGCTCTTCCATGTATATTCAAATCTTGTAGCCAAGTTATTAGCACCTCTTTTGTCTGTAATTGAGACTTCCCATGATGAGCACCATATTTGTAGACATTCTGCAAGAGAGGCACTAATACAGTTCTAAAATTGGGCATAATTTTGATATTTATTTTTAAAAATTTGATTATTTCAATCAATCCATAAATTCCAACAACTAATGGGAGGGTCAATCCTTCAAATAATACATAATGCTTTAGATTTGAAATAATTTATCCAAAATTTTATTAACTCTTTCAATGTTGATGGAGCTACCCAATATAATTTCATACATTTTTTAAAATAACCCCAAATGGTGTGATCAAACAAACAATGAAGAAGTAAAAAGTAAATGGTCTAACGTTTCTAAATCCTTCTCACACATGGCACATATGAAGGGTCCATAATATCCTCTTCTTTGCAAACTCTCTCCCATTCAAATCTTACTTTGAATTGCTAACCAAAGAAATGTTGAAGCCTTAGGGAGACCCTCTATTGACCAAACATTCTTCCAAGAAAAATATTTGGGAGAAGGAAATTTTTATTGTTCTAAATTATTGATGGGGGACGGGAAAGTCGAACACACGCAAATTAAAAAATTTCTTACATTAATCTGATATCCTTTACATAAACAGATAAACAGCCTGCAGGCTTACAATAACCAGAGCTCCCCTAGTATTTCCCATGCACACTCTATATCTCCGACCTTCCAATCCACCACCTCGATCTAATACAAAAACTGGGTTTTTATAGAGGCCCCGACCCTCTGCAACGCTTTTCCCAAAAATTGGGTCACCAACCCAATTTATGGCACCCTCTAAAACATCCTTCACATAAATCGACACCAACCCGATTTATGGCACCACTCCGCACGGCCTCTGTCACCGCCGCTTCCATCGGATCACTCTGCGTGACCCATCCTCGTCGTTTCCTGCGCTTCTGGGTAATCACCCGCCTTAACTGCACCTTGGTGCCACGTGTCGTTCTGGAACGATCCTTGAAAATACCGCCTATCGCGGTTTCCTGCCATCTCTTTCTTCTTCTTCATCTCCTTCTCTTTCTATCGCGATATCACGACATGTCATGATATTGCGACGTTTTAGCTTCCCTGCGCTCCTTTTCTCTTTTGGTCGCAATATCACGACGTCTCCTCTTCCTCTCGCCCTTCTCACCTTCAAGTCACGATATCGCGACCTTTACCTTGGGCTGCCCCTTTCCCGCCTGCTCTGGTCGTGATTTCACGATAGTCGTGATTTCATGACGTGTCACGAAATCGTGACACTTTCACTGCCTCCACTCGACCGCTGCTCCGATGTCACGATTTCATGACGTGTCACAAAATCACGACACATCCACTGCTCCTCTCGATCGCTTCTCTGATGTCGTGATTTCATGACAGTCATAATTTCACGACGTGTCACGAAAGCGCGACATCCCAACTCCTCTCCCCTCGCTGCTCCTTCGATGTCACGATTTTGTGACATGTCACGAAATCGTGACATCCCAACTCCTCTCCTCTTGTTGCTGCTCCATAGTCACGATTTTACGACATCGCGATATCGCGACAAACTTTCGCCTTTACTTCTTTTTGATGTCGTGACGTCGTAAAATCATGATGTCGCGATATCGCGACAAGCTTCTGCCTTAGAAAAATTTTCCTTGCCTTCTTCTTCTTCTTCCTGAGTCGACTCTTCAAAAGTGGCCCTCCTGCCACTAGATGCTTCTACATTAGGTGTTGTTGGATGCTCCTGCATCAGACACCTGGGGTTTGTGGAGAAGTGATCTTCACTTCTGCACTGTCTGGTTACTGCCTCCTACAGCACTCCAGACCTTTCTCTGCCTTAGAAGCCTGCTCCAACCCTTTCTCCTGGCCCACATAACTTCTGTCTTCTTCCAGATAGATTCTACTACTGCTGCACACTTCCTTGTCTGCAGCCTACTTACACTCTTCTTCTGGGCTAGTTAGATTTTTGCCTTCTTCCAGGCAGATCCTGGCACTGCTGCACTCTTCTTTGCATGCAGCCTTCTTCAGCTTCAGCTTCTGATGCACTCCAGCATCTCTCTTTTTCTGTCTTTCTTCATGCCTTCTATGTCGCTCTTCTTGCTCCCATAATTTTATGCTGAGCCACTCCTCTTGCAGGGCTTTAAATTGTCGTTGCAATGCCAAGAACTCTTCCTCTGGCACCATATCTTCCTCCCCACCATGGCTTCTTCATGGAGGCATCTTTCCTTGCTTTTCTTACAAAGCTTTGACCGATCCTGGTGTAGCTGCCTCACTGTTGACGATCTGCTAACATGCTTCGGGATCTTAACTCTCTCTCTCTCTATCAGAACCCTACCACAGATCCTGGCATAACTGCCTCACGTTCGACGAATCTGTTGCACACTCAGAATCACTAGCTCTGATATCATTGATGGGGGACGGGAAAGTCGAACACACGCAAATTCAAAAATTTCTTACATTAATCTGATATCATTTACATAAATAGATAAACAGCCCGTAGGCTTACAATAACTAGAGCTCCCCTGGTATTTCCCATGCACACTCTATATCTTCGACCTTCCAATCCACCACCCCGATCTATTACATAAACTAGGTTTTTATAGAGGCCCCGACCCTCTGCAATGCTTTTCCCAAAAATCAAGTCACCAACCTGATTTATGGCACCCTTTAAAACATCCTTCACATAAATCGACACCAACCCGATTTATGGCACCACTCTGCACGACCTCAGTCATTGCCGCTTCCATCAGATCACTCTGCGCGACCCATCCTCGTCGTTTCCTGCGCTTTTGGGTAATCGCCTGCCTTAACTGCACCTTGGTGCCACGTGTCGTTCTGGAATGATCCCTAAAAATATTGCCTATCGTGGTTTCTCACCATCTATTTCTTCTTCTTCGTCTCCTTCTTTTTCTATCGCGATATCGCGACATGTCACGATATCACGACGTTTCAGCTTCCCTGCGCTCCTTTTCTCTTTTGGTCGCGATATCGCGATGTCTCCTCTTCCTCTCGCCCTTCTCGCCTTCAAGTCGCGACATGTCACGATATCGTGACCTTTGCCTTGGGCTGCCCCTTGCCCACCTGCTCTGGTCACGATTTTGTGACAATCGCGATTTCACGACGTGTCACAAAATTGTGACACTTTCACTGCCTCCACTCGATCGCTGCTTCGATGTCGCAATTTCGTGACGTGTCGTGAAATCATGACACATCCACTGCTCCTCTCGACTGCTTCTTTGATGTCATGATTTTGTGATAGTCACAATTTCACGACGTGTCACAAAATCGTGACATCCCAAATCCTCTCCCCTCGCTTCTCCTCCGATGTTGCGATTTCGTGACATGTCACGAAATCGTGACATCCCAACTCCTCTCCTCTCGCTGTTGCTCCACAGTCACGATTTCACGACGTCGCGATATCACGACAAACTTTCGCCTTTACTTCTTTTTTATGTCGCAACGTCGCAAAATCGCGATAAGCTTCTGCCTTAGAAAAAATTTCCTTGCCTTCTTCTTCTTCTTCTGAGTTGACTCTTCAGAAGTGGCCCTCCTGCCACTGGATGCTTCTGCATCAGGTGCTACTGGATGCTCTTGCATCAGACACCTGGGGTTGGTGGAGAAGTGATCTTCACTTCTGCACTGTCTGGTTACTGCCTCCTACAGCACTTCCAGACCTTTCTCTGCCTCAGCAGCCTGCTCCAACCCTTTCTCCTGGCCCACATAACTTTTGTCTTCTTCTAGATAGATTCTGCCACTGCTGCACACTTCCTTGTCTGTAGCCTGCTTACACTCTTCTTCTGGGCCAGTTAGATTTTTGCCTTCTTCCAGGCAGATCCTAGCACTGCTGCACTCTTCATTGCATGCAGCCTCCTTCAGCTTTAGCTTCTGATGCACTCCAGCATCTCTCTTTTTCTGTCTTTTTTCACGCCTTCTGTGCTGCTCTTCTTGCTCCCATAATTTTATGCTGAGCCACTCCTCTTGCAGGGCTTTAAATTATCGCTGCAATGCCAAGAACTCTTCCTCCGACACCATATCTTCCTCCTCGCCATGGCTTCTTCATGGAGGCATCTTTCCTTGCTTTTCTTACAAAGCTTTGATCGATCCTAGTGTAGCTGCCTCACTGTCGACGATCTGCTAACACGCTCCAGGATCTTAACTCTCTCTCTCTCTTAGAACCCTACCATAGATCCTAGCGCAACTGCCTCACGTTCGACGAATCTGCTACGCACTCAAAATCACTAGCTCTGATACCACTGATGGGGGACGGGAAAGTCGAACACATGCAAATTCAAAAATTTCTTACATTAATCTGATATCCTTTACATAAACAGATAAACAGCCCGTAGGCTTACAATAACCAGAGCTCCCCTGGTATTTCCCATGCACACTCTATATCTCCGACCTTCCAATCCACCACCCCGATCTAATACAGAAACTAGGTTTTTATAGAGGCCCCGACCCTCTGCAACGCTTTTCCCAAAAATTGGGTCACCAACCCGATTTATGGCACCCTCTAAAACATCCTTCACATAAATCTGCACCAACACGATTTATGGCACCACTCTGCACGGCCTCTGTCATCGTCGCTTCCATCAGATCACTCTGCATGACCCATCCTCGTCGTTTCCTACGCTTCTGGGTAATCGCCCACCTTAACTGCACCTTGGTGCCACGTGTCGTTCTGGAACGGTCCCTAAAAATATCGCCTGCCACGGTTTCTTGCCATATCTTTCTTCTTATTCGTCTCCTTCTCTTTCTGTCGTGATATTACGACATGTCGCGATATCGCGACGTTTCAGCTTCCCTGCACTCCTTTTCTCTTTTGGTCACGATATCGTGACATGTCGCGATATCACGACGTCTCCTCTTCCTCTCGCCCTTATTGACTTCAAGTCACGATATTGTGACATGTCGCGATATCGTGACCTTTGCCTTGGGCTGCCCCTTGCCCGCCTGCTTTGGTCGTGATTTCATGATAGTCACGATTTCGCGACGTGTCACAAAATTGTGACACTTCTGCTGCCTCCACTCGATCGCTGCTCCGATGTCGTGATTTTGTGACAGTCACGATTTCATGATGTTTCGCAAAATCGTGACACATCCACTGCTCCTCTTGACCGCTTCTTTGATGTCATGATTTTGTGATAGTCACGATTTCGCGACGTGTCACGAAATCACGACATCCTAACTCCTCTCCCCTCGCTGCTCCTCCGATGTCGCGATTTCGTGACAGTCATGATTTCGCGACATGTCGCGAAATCATGACATGTTACGAAATCATGGCATCTCCACTCCTCTCCTCTCACTGCTGCTCCACAGTCACGATTTCGTGACATCGCGATATCGCAACAAACTTTCGCCTTTGCTTCTTTTTGATGTCACGATTTCGCGACGTCGTGAAATCGCGACATCGCGATATCGCGATAGGCTTTTGCCTTAGAAAAATTTTCCTTGCCTTCTTCTTCTTCCTGAGTCGACTCTTCAGAAGTGGCCCTCCTGCCATTGGATGCTTCTGCATTAGGTGCTGCTGGATGCTCCTACATCAATTATCATATCTCAAATTAATCGAGTATCCACCATCATTTGATAAAATCCAAACCAACTCATCCCTTTGTGTAAAAATCAGCAAATAAAACTCTCGAAGCATCTTTTAAAGTTCATCTACAATTTTTTTGAGTTCCTCTCCTTCAACCAGGTTACTAAAAAAAATCTATAATATAGAGTTCTTGCTCATAATAATATAATATTTGACCTTTGGACATTTACATGCTAGGCATGCTTGAGCCTATGGTTTCCATTTTGAGTCAGACATAAGAGGATAAGGCTTCAACCAAGCATCAAACCGAAAATTTGCATAACTCCACTCATTGATTGATCATCTAATATGTTTCTTTATCAATTGCAAACTCTTTGATATGAAGTTCCATGTTGACGATCCTTTGGGTAGAGTTATTTTCCTAAAAAAATTCATTGCATCAAGAGAACCTATATATTTTTGAAGTAATATATTTTCCCAATTCTTTCCTTGATCTCTGAATAATCTCCATCCAAGCTTTGCTCCTAATACCAAATTCACAACTCTGCAATTTCGCAATCCTGCTCCTCCAATATTATTTCCTTCGCAAACCCTATCCCACTTACAAAGAGGAAACCTAAATTTTTCCTCATAACCATTCCATAGAAAGTCTTTTTGAATTTTATCAATTTTTGATCCAATACGTTCTGGAAGTCTTGAAAGTGACATCATACAAATAAGAATGCATTGCAAAGTTGTCTTTATGAGTTGTAGCCTTCCTGTCATGGTTAAGAACTTACCTTTCCAACTTACAAAGCAAGCTTTCATTCTATCCAAAAAAGAAATTCAAAGATCCTTTTTATTTCCTTTATTATACAAAGGAATGCCCAAGTAGGTTGATGGAATTTTTCTAATTTTAAAACCTAAATTATTCACATTAATTTGTTGTAAATCTAGGGTAGTATTAATGAAAAAATCCTAGATTTTGAAGTGTTTACCAAATGTCGAGTAGCCTTCTCATAACATGATAATATTGATTTAAACTCCATGGCCTCATTGACTAAGGAATTACCCAAAACAAAAGTAGCATCAAAAAACTGGAGATGAGATTCAAAGGGATCATTTTTTGCAACTTGAATACCCTTGATTTATCCTTCCATTTTTGCCATTGAAAAGGCTCTCCCTAATGCTTCTATCAAAATAATGAATAGATAAGAAGAAAGAGGATCACCTTGACAAAATCCACAAGATGACTTGAAGTACCCAACAAGAGAACCATTGATCAAAATAGAAAATTTTATTTAATCCACTCACACCAACTATAATCAAAGCCAAACTTTCTAAGAATAGCATGTAGAAAATTCTAGGAAACCCTATCATATGCTTTGTTCATATCTAATTTCAAAAGCATACTTGGGTTTTTCATGGAATGAAGAGAATGTATGGCCTCTTGTGCAATAATTATACCATCAAGAATTTATCTACCCCGAACAAAGCCACCTTGTTCCTCTGAGATAAGACGCCCTAGAATGCCCTTCAACCTATTTACCATAATTTTTGAAATGATCTTATAAATCATATTACAAATGCTTATTGGATGAAAATTATCAAAACAATTGTCACCTTTATCGGGAACCAAGGTAATAAAATTAGCATTGATCTCACTTATTATAGTCTTCCTTTTTCGGGCTCTTCAATCGCATCTAACATATCACTCTTCAATAGATTCTTGTTTTTTTAAATAATTGTAGGAAATCCGTCGGGGGCTAAGTGCCTTGGTGCCTTGTTAGGATGGCAAGATAACTACTTCATGGAGATCCTCCATAGATATCTTCTTCATCAATATTTCATTTTATCCCTAAGTGATAAATGATGGAATATTTTGCAAAAGTTTTTCTTGTACCTCCTTTTCTTGCCTAGAACCTGACAAAATATTTTTGGAATAATTTATTGCTTCCTTCCTTATATCTTCTCCGTACTCAATATTTCTTCCATCTGGAGTTATAATATTTTTGATATGATGAACAAAACAAACTATTTTTGTTGTAGCATGAAAACAAATTGTATTTCTATCTCCTTCCTTGAACCATTTCTCTCTAGATTTTTGGAACCAATATGACTCCTCATTTTTCAATGCATAATGATAATCCAAAAGTAATTTTTTTTCTTTCACATAAGAATATTGGTCCATTCTATTAATTTCTAATATCTCTTGAAATTTTTTGAGCTTGGATTCAATTTCTTTTTTTCTTTAAAAATGTTACCAAAAGATTTGGCATTCCCTTCATTTGCTCCTTTAAATATTTCAAATTTTGAACAAACTTGTACATACAAGATCCTTCAAATTTTTATTCATCCCACCATAACATAACTATTTGGAAACATTTAGGGTCTTGGAGCCGCATAGACTGGAAGCAAAATGAATTTGGATGACCATTGTTAGGTGACTCACAAGTCAAAAAAATAGGTTTGCGATCTGATCCTGCTCACAATAAAATATCTGAAGAGATTAAATACTTTGTTTGCAACCATTTATTGGATAACAAGAATCTATCCAGTATTTCTCCTATATGATTTTTCCCAATGCGTCTATTATCCCATGTGTATTGAAAGCTTGAGGGACTAACATTTCAAAGGTTATTTGAATTAACAAATGAAGAAAAATCTTGCAGTGATTTAGACCATCCTCGAATGTCACCCTTATTTTCTAAAGGAGATATAATAATATTAAAATCACCCCCAAGAATCCATATATCACAATGAATCATTATTGTATTTGACAAAAATATACTAAGTTCCTTCCAACATATTTCACAAGGAGTAACTATAGTTGGAGCATACACATTTTTAACCCCAACTTTGATGTTTTCCTCTTTCTTAAAAAATAATATAGCAACCCAATTACTTTTTGATTCTAATAGTTTTCCATCCCATTTTCATTTATCCCATATTATTGCAATACCACTTGAAGCTCCTGTAGAAGAAACTGCTAAACACTCACTTGTCTTTTAAATCTTCTTAAAAACATCATTACATTCCTCATTGTTTAATTTTGTTTCTTGTATTCAAATAAAATCAGGGCTATAACAACATATTAATTCCTTAATAACTCTTTTTTTAATACCCATAATATTCTATGATATCATTTTCATCATCACCACTTTTTATTTTTATTAGTGGGCTTAGCCCCACTTCTTGTTAACACCTGTAATATTTTTATTTAGCTTTCCAAATCAATATCCTTTTGAGTTTCTTTTTCTCTTAGTTCCTACTTTGATGGCCTTCTTCTCCTTATTACATTCCCTCCAACACTCTCAACTTCATCAATCTCTTCCATTTTTTCATTTTGTTCAATATAAGACTTATCTTCTAAATATTTATGTTGCCCTAAAGAGTCGAAAGTGCAAGGAATCACCTCATTAGAATTTTCTTCTTTAAGTTTCCTTGAAAAATCTATACTACATAGATAATCCTCCATAGTCATCATTTTCTTATGTTGGCCTGAAAACCCTAAATTTCCTTGGATATCCTTCATAAAATTTTCTTTACTATACTGCTCTTGGAAACCTAAAGTGCAGGAATACACTGTACTATTTTCATTTTTATTGTAAGGAGAATATTAGGAATACACTCCATACTACTTTCATTTTTATTGTAAGGAGAATATTTTAAGCTACTTGAGGATAATAAATGTGATTTACCTGAATTAAGGTTGACCTCCTTCACCTTATTTGCTTTAAATTTCGTCTTCCCATATTCCTTTGTATTAAAATTTTCCTTCCCCTCTTCCTTCACACCTTTATCTCCTTCTATATTTGAACTTGTGCATTGTACTTCCTCATCCTCCATATCATTTTTTTCTTCTAATGGCTAATTTGAGTGAACTATAATGGCATTTGCCATTTGATGATGTAGAGGGTTTTTTTTAGCCACTTTCTTAGGAGTGGAAAATCCTTGATTTGACCTAGCTTCTCCTATGATATGGTCTCCTTGTTTCAAATTGAAGATATCCTCATACCCAAAAACTTCCATCTATTACTCCATTTTCACTTTGTAATCTCTTGCCATGTTCCCAGTTTTAAGACATTTATGACATCAAAATGCAATATTTTCATAATCCATTTGTTGATCCCATTCTCTTGATTCATATTTAATTCTAATCGACTACGGTAAAGGTTTAGAAATATCCATGGCAACACATACTCGAGTGTATACATCATGCCTTCTCTCCTTAGTAGTTGGTCCTTCCTGGATGAATTCACCCAAAGTATTACCAATATTCTTATTGATGAGTTGATAAGGAAGTCCAAAAAGCCTAATCCATACCGAAAGACTTTTAATAGTTTCTGTATCCACAAAAAAAATTCACTCCAAGGTCTTAAACATAATGCATCTTTGCCCCTAAACCACGGGCCTCCATCCATTAATTTATTCCTTATTTATGAACTAGATAAAATAATGATCAAAAATCCTTTTGGAAGAAAAGTCATGGAGTAAATTGAATTCAATATCCACTTCCACTTAATCCAATTTCGAATCTTAGAAAAACCTATCCAATATCCATGAAACTTACAAATTAACCCTCTAGTTTTAAGAATCATTATATCATGCTCAGTTATCTCATCCTTAATAATCACTCTTGGTATAGAATCTGCTACTTGGACTAGGTTTGCCATAGATTCTCTCTTCCTCTTATTGTTATCTAGGGCATCCAAACTTTCAACTTGGCCATTCATACTTTCAGTAAATACTTTCACAAATGACTTTATTTCCATGTTACCTAGATTAATGAATCCTTCAAATTATCCTAAAATTTGGAACAAGAAGTGGTGCTTATTACTTGATCATACTTTGTTTTCTATTTTTTGCTTTCTTTCTCACACTTCCTCCTCACTCCCAGCTTGTTATCACACTTGCTTTTGGCTGCACTTACTCCTGGCTCACGCTTGCACCTGCTACTGCCTACACTCATTTCTAGTTTACACTCACACTCTTGTTTCTAGCTGCACTTACTCTTAGTTCATGCTCACACTCGCTCCTAACTGCACTCACTCCTACCACGCATGGATTGCACTTGCACTCTTCTTTTTGGTTGCACTCACTCCTGAATTATGCTCACACTCGCTTCCAACTACACTCAATCCTAGCTCATACTCACACTCACTCCCGGCTAGTGCTTGCACTCACTTCCAGTTGTATTCACTCTCAGTTGCACTCACTCCCATGTTGCATTCACACTCTTATTTTTGGTTGCACTCACTCTTGGCTCATGCTCGCACATGCTCTCGACTACACTCACTCTCAACTACACTCCTTCCTAACTTGTTCTAGCACTCACTCTCAACTACACTCCTTCCTAACTTGTTCTAGCACTCACTCCTGGTTGCACTCACTTCCAACTGCGTTCACTCCCTAATGCACTCATGCTCGCACTTGCTCCTAACTGCACTTGCTCCCATATTATAACTTATATAAAAATTTTAAGTAATGAAGTTCTAAGAATTTGTTTCTTGATTTGTGTTATTGTAGTGGCATGTCACTACCTTGAAAATTTTTCTAGGTGAGGATAGAGACTGAATCACTCTATAAGGATTTATTTTCTTGTAGGAGCGAAGCGATAGCAAACACTAGTGAAGCACTAGTTAACTAGAGTGACTCACTTACCTTTGAGAGAAAATCGATCATCGACAAGCAAAGGGATAAAAATAGAAGCATATATCTTGAGGAAGATCATTGAAAAGTGATATTTTGGCATGCAATGGTGTCTTAACTAATTTTGGAAGACTTCTAATCCCTTTAGGGGTATAATTAGATGTATGTAATATTTGGAGGTGTATCATTCTGTTAGAGATGTCCCAAATTTTTACTTTTACTTAGAGTAAGAGTTTCTCACCCTAGATGACTTAGGGGTAAACTTTTGCTATAGAAGACTTGGGCTTCATTATAAACATCTTTTATCTTTGATGAATTTAGATCTACACATTATGAAGACCATATTGTGCTCTTTTATTTATGAAGTTGGTGAGATATTGACAACTCTTTCATTTTCCATTAGTGGCAGTGCCCTTCTGGATAGCAAAATGCATGGTGATTGTGGCACAACCCTTTTGCCCATCTTGTCATTCCTCTCACAATTTCAACTCATATGAATGGGAATGCATTGTTATTCAAATTTCTCATGTGTTGATTGATTACACACTCTCCTTACTATGGTTCCCATCGTATTTTCTTTTAATCTCTTGCACTCTAAACTCCACAATTTACTTTCATGAATTGTAATTTTCACATTTGCGTTTTGTATTTTACTTTTTTTTTGCATTTATTTCATGCAATTAAATTAGATTAGTTCATAATTTTACAATTATAGTGGGGAGCCAACCTAAATCTAGAGGTTGGAAGAGGTCTTAAACCCTTGCATCCAACTTCATTGAAACTAGAATTAAGGGTACATAAGAAGTTAATAAATTCCTCAATTCAACATAGTTTTTGGCATACTTGGTAGGACACTAGTTGTTTAGTCCATTATATGATAGAATTTCTTGGTTTTCATGCCAAGTTTACATCTTGCCATAGGTAGGAAACAATTGGTTCAATTTTGAAGAATTTTTACCAAATGCCCACTTAGGAGATGATTCACCACAAATACAGAGCAATGTGATCCACTTGGGCCCAATCACCTAAAATATATTATAAAAATATCAATTGAAGATCCCAAAATGGTTCACTTCACTAAATTAACAATTTGATTTGAATTTGCAAAACTTTTCCAAGTTGAATCCATAGGAATTCGTAGGGGCCAAGGACTTGATTTTTCAAGCTCAATCCTAAATTAGACCTGGGCTAATAGATGTCGTACCTTGACTCACACTAGTCCCCTTTATAGATAATCATTTGATGTGAATAATTCTATGAATAACACATTGCTAGAATCCTTTCATAATCCAATTAATGTGAGTTAACCTCCAATGTCTAACACTCAAATCACTCCTACAAGTATGACTTCTTCTCAAAGCCCATGTAGATCTAGCATGTCCAACACAACAAACCTTTCATCTAGATAGTCTATACCACCAAATTTATATTCTTTAGAACAAATTTCTATTCCTAATAAGAGCAAGTATTTTCTCAAAAATTTTAAGGAGTTGACCAAACAAATGGAGGTCCAAGAGATTTAGGGTAATCCCTTGGATCAAACATTACTTCTAGCTAGTTGGATACTACAAAATCTATAATAATGTTAACCTTTTTAGAATCAAAAAATCCATCAACAAAGGTTGTAGGATCCTTCATTGATCCAAAACATGTAAGCTACTCTAAATCAATAATGGGCTTGTCCCTATCCACAACCCTGATCCTTCTTTTTCGTCACCTTATTACACCACATATCAATACCCTCAAATACCTCCATATGTATCTCCACTACAATATTATGTAGTGAATCCCTATCCCATCTAATATAGTCATCCTCCATAAAATAATCTAATGCCTCAACATCCTAGGCCCCAAAACTAGCTTCTTAACTAGACCTATCAAGGACCACTGAATTTGGTAACTTTTTCCCCTACCCCACTTGTTGCCCAACCATTTCTAGTATGTTAAGATCATGAAAGAGAAAGAAGTGAGTTGAAACTGAATTATGAACTATTCTCACACCTATGCATCGCATACGAGACCCAACTACTTTAGGTATTGAAGAAAGGGAGAAGCATTATGCCCACCTATGATAAAAAAAACTTTGGCTTTCATCTCGATAGGTGTATTATTCATCACTTGTCCCACTATCCTTGATAGGCTGGGCATAATCAAAACTAATGTATGAAGGCATTGCGTACCTTTAATAAGAGTGGAAGTAAGAGGATGTAAGATCATCTAAATGAGTTTTCTATATTAAATCCCATTCAATGCACCTAGGAGGAAGACATCATGGTATGATTACTTATCCATGTGTCTGGTGTTGATCTTTTTATTTCCAAAATTTAAATTTTAAAAGTTAACTAGCTGATGGAGATCCTATATCTCTTAATGAAAATGATACAAATGATTTGATAGCAAAAATATAGCAGTTTGAATAAAATGAGAATCATATATATACAAAGGTAAAGTGGATATTGTTTAATTAACCTAATAGCAAATATAACGTATTGTTATCTTGATGAAGTGGCCCCCAATAGAATCTCCATATGGCTTATTAGAAAAAATAAATTGCTAGAAAAAATCCTTTGACAAATTAAGGACCACGCTTTAATATCACGATATATTATTATGGATCTATAAAATCAAATATAATATTTTATCGTATTTTTAGCATTTAAGTTTAACAATATGAGATTGTTATGTGGTTTGATTTGCCACTCTAGGATGTAGTCATGGGTATGAATATAAAATTAAAAAATGTTACAATGACCTACTAGAATGACATGCCTTTTATGCCAAGAGGAAAATGATTTTGATATGAACCATAAAAATCTAGCGACCTTAAGAAAATTAGATCACGCTAATAATAGAATCCTAGCATGGAAAACAATGAGATACAAGATGGGCACATTATAGATATCTAACATAAAAAACTCCTTTTACCACCAATTATTTGCAAGGTAGACTGCAATTGAAGGACAAATGGTCTTCAAAAGGTACTAGTCAATGCTTATAAAGGTATTAGTAGCATAGAAACATCAAAGGTAGAAAACTCAAGTCGAGGAGGGGGAAATACCTCAAGGAGACACCCCTCTCGAGTTGGGAATGACTAGTGTTGTGGTCACTGCTATAACTATCTCTACTCCCTTCTACCATCCATTTCTCCCCCTTATTTCTCTATCATTTATTCTTCTATTCATGCTTCTTATTATCTCCCCACCTATTTTTCTACTAAAATTTGCTCACCTTCCATCGATACAACTCATTATTCTCCTAGAGGCACTCTACCTCCAATGGTCTATTATATGATTGAGACCATACTTATCACTTCATTATGAAAACCTTCCACTCAGGTTTCTACCATATAACCATTAGTCCCATATACCATATCACCATAATTAGCCTTACCTTCATCCATAATATCATAGCTAGTTGACATGCTAGTACAAATTACATCAAAATGTGCTCCTTTCATTTCCACCCTATTTCCTTCCAATGCCACACAATTTGCTTCACCTTCCACTTACACATGTCTACCTTACCCACTATCTTAGATAGGACAAATCCTAATGCAAGTGATAATACCTACCTCTCTAGCCCAATAAGATATGTCTATAGGAGTACCTCTTTAAAATAGCATAAATGTAGGGTCAATTATAGCCTTTATATGGAAAATAATGTGCAATCCTGAGGAAATAGATATTAGAAAGGTGTTTGATGTCCTTTCCACCAAAGAAAATAAATGGAATAATTAGTGACTTAAAGATAAAAGCTTTTGGGCATCAATCCTCCTACAATCATAGCTAACTAGAAAGGGGACAAGATTTACATTGTAGAAGGTACTTGTTGGAATATATTACATCATTTGGTTCTTTACTAATGTACCTTCATGGATACATATTTATATTAAGATTATATTAGGAGATAATTATTGTATTAGAGTTATTTAATAAAAGCACAAGTGTTAGAATGTGCAGTGATGTAAATATGCATGTAGTCCACATGTACATGAGTCTTAGGGTTGAGTGAGAGGCAAGGAATCTATCTTTCTATATGAAGGCCTCATTGCGAGTGAATACGAGTGGGTATTTGAGAGTGCAAAGGTGAGAGTAGTAGTAGACACAATGTAGCTCCATTTTGCTATCATGGAGGAGTTGCAAACTCCATGAGAGGAGCATTGTAATTTTCATGAGCTTTCTTATATGAGTATTTCTAGAGCATTGTTTCAAGTTTTCTATCATATTTGCATGCATGTTAAGTTTTATTTATCATAGTTATAACATTGCAGGATTATTTTTATACTTGTGAATGCATTTTATTTATGTTTAAGATTTCAAAATCTAACAGTGGTATCAAATCCACGGTGGATCAAAGAAAAGCCACAAGTGATCACCATTGTTATTATTGAGTATTTGCAAACTAGACCAGCCATAGTGCGTTGTTGCATGCAAATACCATCACAATAGATTTTTTGATAGAAGTAGCTCTAGGTAGAAGAATAGAAAATAGAGAAAGCCACATGATTTAGCTAGATTTTTTCCACAAGATTTGTAACACTTGTGAAGACTAGAACTCAACATTGTATCCACTAGATTGGAAATCCAACTAGTGAAGATTATTTTTTATACTCATAGGAATTTTTATTATCTATAATATTCCATTGCAAGAGAAAAAAAAAGGAGTTTTTAGGAGAACCATTGGGTTACTATCATCTAATTTTTTCTTATTGCAAAAAATTAACTCTTAGAAGGTGGGAATCTTCCTACAATAAATAGAGAAGAACTTCATATTCGTTGCTTGAAAGTCGAAGTTATTTTCCTTGTGCAAGGACTAATTCTTTGTTGCATAAAAATAAGGATTAAATATTTGGAGGTCTAAGGAGAAAGGTCCCATTGAGATATTTGTAGATTGAAGACTCCTATTTGAAATATTGAGGAGAGATTTGTTAGAGTAGATTGATTACATTATTGTTAAGTTTATCACATTATGTTAAGCGCATATTTCTAAGCGCATCCTCAAGGTGGTTAGGGCTAGGTGGTTGGTAAACCATAAGTCCGTTACTCCAATTGCCTTGTATTATTTATTGGTTTCTTTTCAATACGATGGTTAATGTTCAACCTTTACCTTTAGTGGTATCAGAGCGAAAGCGAACCTATGGGTAAATTTTTTGAGGTTGATTTCATGTTCTACGAGGTAAGGTACAAATCCTAAGGAATGAGACCCCTAACTTTCCTTGGACTGACCCGATTTGATACAAATTGCTGGATTGATCAAACCGAACTCAATTTTATGTTCTACGATGTAGGGCATAAATCTTGAGGAGCGGGACCCCCGACTTCCCCTAGAGTAACCTGATTGGACATAGACTGCTGGACTAACCAGATGGGACTCTCACATGGAACACGGACAGACTTGGCCACTAGATGAATAGATAGACAATATATGACATCACTTAGAGCTGGCTTGGAAGATGACAGGATCGTGCTAACATGGTGGACATGTGGCAGGTGGTAGACATGAGGAGATGACGTGGTGGAATTCCATTCACTATGATGTTGTAGACTCTAATCTAATGTGGATTTATTTCATTGGTTCAGACGGTGGTGATGTGGCGTAGTTTTATTTGTCATTGCATGCGGTAAAACTTGCATTGACTCTCTGATTATCTGTAGGAAATCAATGGTAAAGGTGAAAAGAATTTGTTTTAAACACTCCTAAACACCTCAATAGGCTGCATGTGGGATAAATCTTATATATTTTTTTAAGCACTCACGATGGAATGCATCTTCAAATAGAAGGCACTCCCCTTCTATTTCCATCAGGAGTACTAGCTCAACTGGTTAATCTAGCCAGCGCTAGGGCGCTCTATGGGAGGTTGGGAGATCAAACCCCGCATGCCACACAAACTATTTCTTTTGCTAAAAATATAAAAAAGGAGGGAGATTCGCGGTTGAAAATAATTTCAAAATTTTCTCAAATAATTTCAAAGGTATTTCTTTATTTTGCTCAAATATTTTTTGCAAATTAAGGGGGAAATATTTATTTGAAAAGGGATCATTTATTTTGTCAATTTTGGCAAAATTTTAAAGACATTAGAAAATTTCTTTTGTGAAAAATTTGAACAAACTTGGAGAACAAAATTTTCTTTCTTTGCAAGACAAATAGGAGGACAAATTTCTTTTAAAAAGGGAAATTAATTTTGTCAAATTTTTGGCAAACATAGAACAAAATTCTACCAAAAATTGTTTATTTTGTAAACAAAAGGGAGAAAAAACTGTAATCTTTTTTGTAAAAGTATAACACAAGGGGGGAATTGTGAATATCAATTTTTGCAAACACAAAACAAAATTTATTGCAAAAATTATTATAAAAGGGTGTATTTTCGATTGCATTCGACACCTTAAAATTGGTATTGTAAAAATAGGTGCATTATCGATGGAATCCAATACCTATGCTTTAAAATTTATGGGCACTTTTGATTGTATGTTGCATTTAATTTCCTATTTTTTGCACTTACATCATAAGTTAAAATTCAAAAGTACATATGACCCCAAATTTTAAACCCTTTTGTGCAATTTATTACACAGCAGCGTTCGGTATTTACAGTACCTCTAGCCCACACTTACAGATAAAGTTGTCATGTTTGGGCTACTGTATCTAACGCCTAATATAGCTGCAACAACGACATTTGAGCTATTGTTCTATATATATCATCGAGGATAAATAAGGACAACCAATTTTATTTTGATATTCACTCCATCATATATCCTAATTCATTCTTATTTTTTGGCTTAATTTCCTCCAACTAATCATCCTTTTTTCGAAAGATTTTTTAGGCAAGTGCCATCAATTTGAGTGAGTTCTCTTTCAATACTCATTTGTGGTATATCGAAAGAGAGACCATTTTGGTGATATAAGGAACCTTCATAATGGCTACTATACACAAATATATTTCAAATACACAATTGCTTAAAGGTTCCAATTTTGCTTCATGGAAAACCAAAATGAGAGCCATTCTACAGATTGAAGATTTATGGGACGTAGTGAATGGCACTACAAAACGTCCCACTATAGCAGGTGCAGATCAGGAAGCATATGATAAAAATGATAGAATTCCCTCATGCTTATCTTTCTTGCTACTATTGATGAAGTACAACCTCACATTTGTGATGCTAAAACTGGTAAAGATGATTGGGATGCATTAGTTACCATATATGAAGTGAAGAATCAATCCACCATTATTGACCTTTAATCGCAACTTCATACTCTCAGTATGAAGTCTGGTGAATTAGTAGAATTGTTCCTATGTAGAGTGGTAGAATTGAAGTCCAAGTTGAATGTTTTGGGAGAAACAATAGAGGATAATCTCTTGAATTCAATGATTTTGAGAGCTTTACCAGATTCCTACAAGGTGTTGATCACATCCCTTCAAGTGTCCATGAGACAAGTTACTTTTGTGGAGTTGGTAAATTTACTTCAAACTAAGGAGGCAAATCAACTTCAAAGAGATGAAGTGATAGATAATGCACTTTACTCAAAACAAGGGTCAAGAAAACAGGGTAACTTTTAGAAGGGGGGATCTTCTTCCAAAGGTTCCAAAGGTAAACAACCTTAGCAAGGACAAAATAAGTATTGCAAAATTTGTGATATGGACAACCATGACACCAACAGGTGTTGGTTCAAAAATAAACAACCACATGACCAAGGTCAAAATAAAAAGGGAAAGTACAAACCACAAAAGAATAATAAGAACCAAAGGGACATGTTGCTTATGAAGAATCAGAATCAGATTCTAAGAGGGCACACAAGGTACTCATGACTCAAACAGATTCTCAACAAAATGATCTTGTGTGGTATATTGATTCCAGAGCTAGTAAACACATGACTGATGATAAATCGTGGTTTGAGACATTTGAGGCTAAGTAAGGCAAACCAGTTACCATAGTTGATGATAAGACCTATAGAGTCCAGGGTGAAGGAAATTTTATAGTCACTCTTCTAGATGGAAAATATCAGATTGAGAAAGTCCTTTATGTTCTAGGATTGGCAAACAATTTTTTGTCAGTACCTAAAAATCCTGAATAAAAACATGGTGGTTGATTTCAGAGTTGAGAATGGAAAGAAGCATTGCTTCATCACCAGGAAGGGCAAACATGTCACAATAGCTTCCTACAAGCATGGATTGTTTACTTTAGATGCCATTTCTACACCTCATGTTTCCATGGTGGTAAAAACAAAAGAAACCACTCCTCGTTGGCACAAAATATATGGCCATATAAGTTCAAGATATTTGCTTGAGTTGAGTAAATATGAAATGGTGAAAGATCTTCCCAACCTTTCATCCACTTTACCAGTTTTCTCAAATTGCTTAGCACAGAAGCAACATCAAGTAAAATTTGAGTTGAGCTCCTCACAAGTCAAAAGACCGTTGGAGTTGGTACACAGCGATCTGTGCGATCCTATGCCAAACAGTTATGGGAAAAGAGGTATTTTTAATTGTTCATTGATGACCACTCATTGAAGATTTGGGTTTTCTTTCTACAACTAAAGTCAGAGGTCTTTCTATATTTTTAAAAATTCAAGAGAAGTGTTGAGAAAGAATTAGAATGTTTCATTAAGACCCTCTACTCATATTGAGAGGAGGAATATACCTCCAAATAATTTTAAGAGGTAACTTACTACAACCTATACTCTAGAGCAAAATGGAGTTGTTAAGAGGACAAATCGTTCCAGCATGGAAATGGTTCATTTTATGCTTATAGGGGCACATCTTGAGCAACAATACTGGGCAAAAATTTTCAATATAGCAACGCACCTCATGAATAGAGCACCCATAAAAGATCTTAAGGGAATGACTCCACAAGAATCATGGAGTGATAGAAAGCCATCCATTTATCATCTTAAGATTTTTGGGTGTAAGGCATTCATGCACATTCCAAAAGCAAAGAGAAAGAAGTTATATGAGAAATACCTGCAGTGTATTTTTCTTGGTTATGATGAGCATTACAAGGGATATTGTTTGATATTAAAACCAAGAAAACTCGCATCAATAGAGATGTGGTATTTGATGAAGCTTTCACACCAAATAACACATATTCAGTTGTATACCTAGATTATGAGGAGCCTAAGAAAGAGACTCCTTCCCCACAGAAAAATATTCTAAAATGGTATACCAACACAATGAGATATTCAAAAATGACTATACCTCCAGATCTAACTATAGATCGACCTCATACATGCAGTATAACTCATCAAAAGAGAGCAGAAGCATCGACTTCAGAGGTTGATGAGCTTTGCCAACACTTTATAGAACTTTCTATAGATGCAGAGGAAGATAGAGAAGAAGATATGGATGTGGATTATGATAGGATTTTTATGTCTTCATTGGATGAGCATGAACCTACCAAAGTCCAAGATGCACTTAGTCAGCCTTAGTGGAAGACACCTATGGATGCAGAACATATGTCTCTGATCAAAAACAACACTTGGAAGCTAGTTGATCTGCCTCCTAGAAATAAGCCCATTGGCTACAAATGGGTATACAAAGTGAAGTATAAGGCATATGAAAATATAGAAAAGCATAAGGCCCATATTTTTTCAAAGGGTTATGCACAGAAAGAAGACATTGACTACGAAGAGACTTTTGCACCCACTACTATAATGACTACCATTTGTGTACTTTGTGCTATGGTAGCTCATTTTGGATGGAAGCTACATTATATGGATGTCAAAAGTGCCTTCTTAAATGGTGATCTCAAGGAATAAGTGTATATGACTCAGAAAAAAGGATTTGTGATTAAAGTCCAAGAGCAAAAAGTTTACAAATTGGTTAAATCCTTGGATGGGTTAAAACAAGCTCCACGAGCTTAGTACATAAAAATTGACATTCACCTATTACAACATAGTTTCAAGATAAGTCCTTCGGATGCTAATCTCTATTTCAATAAAAGTGGTTCTAAAATAGTGATTCTAGTACTCTATGTTGATGACCTAATTATCACTAGCAGATCAGAGAAATTGATAGATGCAGTGAAGGGTGACCTGAAAAAGTCATTTAAGATGACACATCTAGGACTTATTCATTATTATCTTGGGTTAGAAGTGGAGCAAGATAAGAATCACATCAGAGTGACACAAAAGAAATATACCAAGATATTCATTGAGAACTATCGCATGACTGATTGTAAGCCTAAAGCAACTCCAATGGAAATAAGGCTATATTTATCGTGATATGATACTTCTCCTTAGGTATATGGAACTCTCTATCACTAGTTGATTGGGAGTCTCATATATCTGATCAACACTAGGCCAGACATCAATTTTCCCTATGAATTATCTTTCGAGGTTCATGCAAGAACCTAAGGTTAGTGATTGGAAAGCAGTGAAACGAGTTCTTCATTATGTTCATGGTAGTACAAAATATGGCCTGGAATACAATAAGAATGATAATTTCTTATTGCAAGGTTACACGAACTCTGATTATGCTAGGTCCATTGATTATAGGAAATCAACTTCTGGATATGGATTTTATCTTGGCTCTGGTCCTATCTCTTGGCATAGTAAAAAGTAGCAGGTGGTTGTTTTATCCTCTATAGAGGTAGAATATCATGCAACACATGGAGCAGTCAACGAGGTGATATGGTTACATCACATTATTTCAAGTATGGGTCTTCCCAAGATACTTCTCATTCATTTATTTTGTGACAACCAAGGTGTTTTGAAACTCCTCAAGAATCCAGTGTTTCATAAATTCACCAAACACATTGATACTCAATGTAATTTTATTCGAGATGAAGTTCCAAAACACAATATACAGCTTCAGTACATTTCCATTGATGAATAGGTTGTAGATATTTTCACTAAGGCACTTGCACGTGTCAAATTTGAGTTGTTTCGCAACACTCTTTGTATTTAAAAATAATGTAATAAGGGGTATGTTAGAGTAGATTGATTATATTAATGTTAAGTTTACCACATTATGTTATGTGCATATTTCTAAGCCTCAAGGTGGTTAGGGCTAGGTTTTTGGTAAACCATAATTCTGCTACTCCAATTGCCTTGTATTATTTATTGGTTTATTTTCAATAATATAGTTAATGTTTAGCCTTTACCTTAAGATCTAGTAGCCAAGGAAGCCACATTGAATATTATAAATCTAGGAAGGAGGTCCTATAAAGAAGTCCCCATTGAACATCGAAGAGACTCAAAGAGAAGAGTCCTAGCAAAATATTGGAGATTGGTGATCTCCATTGAAGCTTGAAAACTTCACATTGAATAAGAGTTCCATTGAAGGCTATATTTAATAAGAGGTCCATTGAAGGCCCTATTGAAGAAGGGGGCCATTGAAGGCCCTAGTGAAGAAGAGGTCCATTGAAGGCCCTATTGAAGAAGAGGTCCATTGAAGGCCCTATTGAAGAACTTCCATAGTGGAAGATTGAGCATTGAGAAGAACCAACAAAAATTTATATTGCAAATTTTAGTAGCAGTAGATTCAAGAGATCCTAGAAGAAGATCTCATTTTCATAGTTAAATATTGAAGAGGCCAAGGAAGGTCCCATTGTAGATTTTGAAGTTGCAATATTGAGAACCTTGGAGATGTCTCAAAGAGAAGCAAGAAGAATGCTTGGTGAGACTCATTTAAAGAGTCCCTAGAAGGACTCATTGGATAAATTACTACCAAAGAAGAAGCTAAGGAATTGGGACAATTATCACCATCCAACAACAAGCCCAAAGGAGAATTTTTGACAAGAAGATTGTCAAATCAAAAGGTAGTAAATAAATCTCAAGATTAATAAATTATTTGGGGAGATCTACTTTGAATTCAAAATTCAGCAAGAGAAGAGATAGAAGAACCACCAAATCTAAGAGATTTTGGGGTCATCAATGAAGGGTCCTTGAGAAAACATATCAACTATGATTTGGGGAGAATCCTACCAAATTTTTGGGATACAAGGATAAATTTTTAGTGATGGTATTGACTGCCTTACAATCTATATTTTTTAGATTTGAAGATAAAGAAAAGGTAGCATATTGAGAGCACTTAGAGTTGCAAAATACGAAGTTTGTGGATGACAAAAAGGTAGAAAATAGAAAGAGTTAGAATCAACATTTAAGATTGCATTTTGTGCTGAAATTTTTAGAAAACTTGGGCAGCGTTAGTGACTTCTAAAAATCAGATTCTAGAAGTAAATTTTGAAAGAGTTTTCAAGCCACAAAATTAGGGTTTTGAGCAGCAAATTGGTAAGGTATTGAAGCTGCAAAAAGGTGAGCAAATAGCTATTTTTGGACAACATAGAAGATATTAAAAATCATCCACAAAAGTCAACCATAGGTGAGCATAATAACTACCATATTCATCATCTACAAGATAAAAAATGTATGCAACAAAAAGGTGCAAAAGTTCATGATTTGAGATTTTTATATTTGGATTTCTATTAAAGGTTTTAAAGAACCAATTACAAAGTTTAAAGGTTGCATCAAAAGTTCAATTTCAAGTCATAAAAATAGTGCAGAAGTTATAGTTTACAAGGATCAAACCTGCACATAGAAAAAAATAGAAGTTAGGAATATTTTAAGAAAAAGAAACGTATGAATATTCGATTGCTCTCTCTAAAGAAAATAAGACTATACTTGCATAAGATAGAGTGCAAAATATTACATTGAGTAGCTTGTATTTATAAGTGAAATAATAGCCAAGCAAGGGAGGAATTACCAAGAGTTAAAGGCAATAATCTATTTCAGCCAAATTCATGATCAAAGGCATATTTATTAAGAGCTCTTTTAAAGAAGTTAATGGCAGAATTTTGTGGCAAGAAATAAAAAAGGTAACATTACCTCCAAAAGTTGGAGAATAAAGCCAGCATATTATAGCAAGGAAAAGAGCTTGAAAGGAAGAAGGAATTCCAAGTTTAAGGTACAAGTAAAGGCCACATCTCCAAATGGATTTTGCAGACAATTTTGGAGAGGATTTAAAACATGTTTTGGAAGCAATCTTGGACCATACAAACAAAGAGCTAAAAAAACAAATTGAAGCACACTCCGAGCAAATTAAAGGATAAGTTTCTAAGCACAGGGGGCAGTCATAATCTACATTTCAGAGTCATTCAAAGGACTTCATAAGTGCTGGAAAAATATAGGTTTTATAAGAATAAAGAGATGTATTAGAAACTCCACAAAGGGTATTCTACAAAATTCTAAAATACAGCCTTCAAAAAGCAAAATAAAGGTCCATTCAAATAGGTCTAAATTTTAGTTATTTGATGCATCAAAATAACACCCAACGAAGCTCCATAACTACCAAAGTTATCGCATACACAGAGGATAAAACCAGACCTACAAAAGAGAGAATACAAGTGAAAATAGAAGGGTAAAAGTTGAGGTCATAGTGCAAGTCATCTATCATCACAAAGGAGGCACCATCACCATTGAAGCTAGCTGGAAAATAACAAGTCTACACGTCCAACAATGCCATAGAATATAGTCAAAGCATTCTTCCAAGAAAAAATGTAGACAACAAGAGAAATTGCAAGAGTTGAGCATTGGAAAAGAGCTGGAAAGATCCGAGGACGTTGAAAAGGGAGTTAGAAACCTATTGCCACATGGAAGGAGTTGTTCCATGCCTCCAAAGTAAAGAGTGTCATATTGAAGTAGAAGGTTAAGCACCAACATCATAGTGTAACGTCTCAAATTTTAAACTCTAGAAAATATGAGACAAAGGAGCGCTAGCATCATAGTGTAATGTCTCATATTTGAAACTACAAAAATAGTGTTGAAGAACCCTCCATATGTGAGCATCCAACATGGAGGAAGAAGGAAAAAGGAATTATAATAGTCATCAACCACCAAAAAGTCAAGCACCACTTGTCATAGACACTGAAATAAGGAGCTACAACAAACGTTTCCAAGAAGGGAGAAGAAGACAAGCGCCACGTGTCATAGGCACTACATGAAGGTGAAAGAAGAAACATTTTCAATAAGGTTGGAAAGGACAAGTGCCACTTGGCACCCCCATATCATATTGCATTAAGTTAAGAAGGCATCCACATACGTAAACGCAAAGGAGGAGAGCTAAAGAAATTTTGAAGGTAAAGTAAAATGTCGCTATTTTGAAGAGTACATAGAAACCAATAATAGAGAGACTACTACTTATAAGAGGAAGACAAAATTTGAAGAGAGACCAGGACTCATATAGTGCACATAACATCCAAGGATAAAAACTATAGATTAGAGCACATATTCAGCAAGCATTTGGTTGGAGAAAGGAAGACAAACCAACCCAGTTACAAGGAGGAGAAAGTGGACAAGCAAGGTGAAGAGAAACAAGTGAAATCAGCCCTTGCAAACAACATACATTCCAAACAACTTGCAAATCAGAATCAAGGTTCAAGAAGGTGATAAATATTCATTACTATATTGCAAGTTTGATATCAAATTTTATTACATATTCTAGAGATATTAGTAGGAGTAATAAGGTTTTGAAAGGATCTCTAGAAAAGAATATTGGTTATATAGAAAGCAAGAGTTAAAACTAGAAGCACATTCAAACCATTTCAATTGCTTCAAAAGAATATTTGCAAACATAAAAAACACAAGGAGATATAAGGAGTAGAAAAATCTAGTTTGCAAATACTTAATATTTCTAAAACTTCTAATTAGGGAGATATAAGGAATCCTACTTCAAATTGAATTTATAGAAGTTTAGAACCTATCATTGCATCAAAATTATAGTTGGAATATTAATATAGAAGGACTTAGACAATCCAACTAAATATATTGAATTCTTATTTTTGAAGATTGCATTTCTAATAGCTTTCTACAAGTAATTGATTGCAAGTGATAGAGGTGAATCATATTTATAGCATATATCAGTACTAGGGAGATATAAGGTAGTCTACTAGGACCATCATGACATCAAATAAGTTCATTATTTCGGAATCTCAACTACTTAAAGGTCCAAACTATTTCTCATGGAAAACAAAGTAAAGGTCATCTTGACATTTGCAAAACTCTAAGAAATTACTATGGGGACAAAAACCAAACTAGTTTCAGATGATATAGAAATTCAGAAATTCAAAGAAAGTGATGCTAAGGCATTAATGATAATAATATTTACTATCATAGATGAAATACAACCATATATCAGTTCAGAAAAAACATCTACAAAGGCCTAGAAATCCTTAGAGAAAATATTTGAAGGAAAGAACAAAGCTACCATTTTAAACCTTCAAACTCAATTACATTCCTTAAAAATAATCAATGGTGAAAGTATAAAGCTATTGATAAGGAAGGTATCAGATATCAAAGGACAATTATTAACATTAGGAGAAGAGGTCAAGGATAAATTTCTTGTTTAAGTGATGATGAGAGGACTTCCAGATAATTACAAGCATCTAGTTACCTCTTTGCAAATATTATGTAAATATATTTCCTTTGATGAGTTAGTCAACGTTCTCTAATAGTATGAGGTAAAAATATATTTAAATATAAGATGAATAACACTGCTTTGGTGACAAAAGACAATCCATAGGGAAATATAGCATCATCCTCAAAAGGACGAAGATATTGGAATAACATATATTGTCAAATATGCAAAAATAAAGGGCACAATACAAACTACTGTAGATTCAATCTAAAGAATCAAGGTCAAGGAAATCAAACATCCTATGGAAATTAAAAAAATAGGATATTTCAGCCAAAGCAGTAACAACCAAAAGTAGCAGTTCCAAAGGACATATCCTTCTCAAAAGAAGTACCCTCAACTTGAATATCATGGAGGAAATCATAAAGGATATATTGCCCAAAAGATTCAAGAAGTTGAATAAAAGGAAGAACCTACAGATGAATGTAGAATTAAATATCTATCAGCAAGGGTAGATCCTTATGAAGACACTAACTTTTTAGTTGAATAGGAAGGAGAGTACAAACTACAGTACCAAACTGCATATCCATATTGAAGACTAAATTCTTCAAAACCAAATAATGTAATACAAGGAGTGTTGGAATATATTACATCATTTGGTTCTTTACTAATGTACCTTCATGGGTACATATTTAGGTTAGGATTATATTAGGAGATAAATAGTCTATTAGAGTTATTTAATAAATGTAGAAGTGTTAGAATGTGCAATGATGTAAATGTGCATATAGTCCACATGTATATGAGTCTTAGGATTGAGTGAGAGGCAAGGAATCTATCTTTCTATATAAAGGCCTCATTGTGAGTGATTGTGAGAATTTTTTTGAGAGTGCAAAGGTGAGAGTAGTAGTAGACACAATGTAGCTCCATTTTGCTATCATGGAGGAGTTGCAAACTCCATGAGAGGAGCATTGGATTTTTTGTGAGCTTTCTTATAGGAGTATTTCTAGGGCATTGTTTCAAGTTTTCTATCATATTTTCATGCATGTTAAGTTTACTTTATCATAGTTATAACATTGCATGCTTATTTTTATACTTCTGAATGCATTTCCTTTATGTTTGAGGCTCCAAAAGCTAACAGGGACAAAGTCTGGTCCCTCTAAGGTGAAAATAGTTTTGACTGATTTAATCACCAAGGTGTTTGAGTTGGACCTAATCCAAATGGATCCATACCAAATAGTCCAACTTACAAACCAAACCACACTTGGTGTAGCCATACAATTTGGTCAACTAGTGCAATGTAGAAAAGGAATTAAAAGCTTGAAATAGAAGTGGCACAAGGGACGACATAAATGGATCAACTCCATTAAGAGAATGATAATTTGAAAGGTTATATTTAAGAAAAGTACCAATTGAAGAAGTAGGTTTAGGACCTCAAATTTCAACTTACTAAGACTAAAAGAATAGTAGCGGATGGAAGACCTTTCAAAATAACTTGCATGAGAGAAAAACTAGATAGAACAACTCCAAGAGACCCTAAAGATGAAATATCAAAATATTGTAGAGTTGAAAATGTAAGAATGCAAAAAGACAACCGTAGAGCTCAAGAAGGAACATGAGATCCAACAGTACAAGTCCCTTTGGGATAATATAAAAAAGAAAGTGAAAAATGACGATATTATAGGCACAATAACTCAAGATGGATGAAAAGGACCTAGTCAAGAAATGGAAGATCCTGGATGCCCAAAGCGATATCCAAGCTTGCAAATAAAATCTAGCATCCCTAGAAACCCAAGCATAGGACATGACCAAAGAATTTAGGGTTTAGTTGTAAGAATACCAGATATATTTGACTTGCAAATGAATATCCTAGACACGATATCATCGATAACATGTTTGAAGAGGAAAAATATTAGGCTAACAAGGGGGATGTAGTTGAGGTCTATAAGAAGTTGGAGCCCATATATGTCAAGTTGTAACAACTAATAAAGAATCGAGAAGAATATAAAAGAATCCATTCAAATATATGGTGGAGAAAGTGGAGGATCTTGCCACAATTTAACTACTTGGCAACAAATAGTAGCAAAAGCTACTAGGATTGCTAAAATAGAAGATTGAATAAGTACAAATTTTTGATAATTTTACTATATGGATCCCAATTTAGTAAACTCCATGCTCAAGAATAAATGCAAAATTTGGATCTCACACTAATCAGGATTGGTGTCCCATGAAGAAAATGCAATGCCTCAATATTACCTTACGATTCACAACTTTTAAGGAACATAAAATAGTGGAATCAAATAGCAATTGCCTTAGAAAATCCTTTGAAATTTATCTAAACCTAGCACAGGTATCGATTGTCTTAGGACCAATTCACTTATAGAGGGTGTTGATTTGTTCAGGATCAATTTACTTCCAAAAGACATTGATTGAATTATAAGAGCTAGCCACTTAGGGTCTACTAGTGATTCACTAGTAAAAGTAATTTATTTCCTTGCTAGCTAGATAAAATCACTCAATAGAAAACAAAGAGTTAAAACTAAAGGCAAGAAACCCATTTTGCTAAAGATACCCCATAATATAACTAGAGGCATATAAATTTTAGTCGTACATAATTTTGCTAAAGATACCCCAAAATATTTACTTTTAGTAGGAGTAATTGTTTCTTAGCCCAAGTAACTTAGGGGTAAACTCCAACTATAAATAGAAGCCTAAGGTTCCATCATATTCATCTTTTGTTCATGAGAATTTATATCTACATTCTATGAGACCCACATTGTGCTTTGATCTTATGATATTATTGAGAAATTGGCAAGTCCTTAGGCATTCCATCAATGGTACCACCATTCTAGTTTGCTAAGTGTGTAATGATTGAGACATTGCATTTTTGTCCATCTTGTCATTTGCTTAAACAATTTCACACTTAATGAATGGGAGCAGATTGATGTTATTCAATTTTTTTTGTTGAATTTGTTGGCAATTTTGGGTTTGAGATCCTAGATTCTTGTCTATGAGTTGTCATTGATGTCAAAAGGAACTGGCATTAATGTCAAGAGGATTTATTGGCTTCAAAGGTTGAAGATTCCAAAGAATATTTTCTAGAAGATTCCGGAGAGATTCCATGTGGCAGATGAAAAGGTTTTTATCAAACCATGGCAGGTTTAAGGGTTTTTATTAAAACCAGGTGGATGCATTAAGGGTTTTTCTCAAAACCACTCTCAGCTTAATGCAAATGCTAGAGACACTTATTAATTAAATAACTTAATTAATAAAACCTTTTAATGTTTTTTAATTAATTATTTATTTGATTTAGTGATTAAATTATTTTAATAATTTAATGGGTTCTCCACCTAAGGTCTAAGGTCTAAAAGACCTTTGATTATTTTTTAAATAATCAAAAGGGTTTCATAAACCCTAAAGTTGTTTCGAAGGCGCCAAAATAATATTAATTCGAAAAGTTTGAATTATCCTCCCGTCGACGTCGTGCATAGCATGGAATTTTGGATATATAAGCCATAACCTATAGTCCAAAGCAAAGGTGTGAAAGAAATTTGAATTGCGCAAAATTTGGGAAGTAAAAGCTATGGCTATCATTTTTTCACCACGTTTATCCGCCGCCAAAGGGTTAAGGAGAAGGAGACTCTTTCTAGCCTTCAAGCTAGCGTCGTTGGCCTAGTGGCAACGACTGTTCTGCGAAGGCGCTTGAAGGGAGGTCAAGCATTTGACTCCCGCCGTGGAGTGTGAGAAGAGTTTTTGCGCTCCGATTTTTTCGGAGGCACTGTTGACCCGCGATTTTCGAAAGCATTTTTTTTGGTAAGGTTTTTTAAATAAAATCTGCATTTTGTTAAAGAAGTGGTTGGGCAGATTTATTTAAAATTATTTTTAAGGTTAAATGCTTCTTTGGAGATATAAGGTTGATAGTGTGTGGTTGAGATTTTTGGCTTGATTGTTAAGTGAGATTTTCTTAGAAGCTATTATTCCTTGAGCATGGTTTAATTAATTTGGAGAAATAAGGTGTAAAAGGATATATTGTTTGTATGCTTTATATTTTTTGGTAGTTGACTTCTAAGGATTGGAGTCATAAGGTGTTTTATGGAATAAATATTTTTGTGGTTACTTTTATGATCTAACCCTAACTTGGTGGCAAAGTTGAGGGTGGTGTTGGTAAGAGGTTGAAGAACTATTCTCTTCTTCCTCAAACAAAGGTATGGGCAACTTCTTCCATGTATATTGTTGATGGTGTATTTTTTGAAATTGAGTTTGGAGTGAAAATGTTGTCTACTAGGTATTCTTGTTGGTGTAAATCCCATTTTTTGGATATTGAATATTGTTTATGCATTAAAATCATTGATGAGTTTTTTGGGTGAATGCATAATTCTGGTTGAGGAAGAGGAAGCATTTTGCACTAGGGTTTATGTTAGTAAGTCTTGCTACTTGCATTGAGATGGTGAAACCCTTAGTTGGTTGTTTTGATATTGATGGTTGAGTTGCTTCCATAGAGGTTGTTTTGATCAAGTTAATGCTTTACTTGATACATGATTTGGGCTTACTCCATTGAGATTGATTTGAGCAAGTTATTCTTTGCATTGGTGATTTATGTTGGTGGTTGTTTTGTTCAAATACCTTTGGAGGGAAAAATGATGTCTACTAGTTTCCTTTTCATTTAGTGATTGGTTGAATGCTTCAAGGTTAATGTTGAGTTGAATGATATTGGTTAAACCTTGTCTATAAGCATTGTCGTTAAAGCCCTAATTGGTTGAGAAAAGATATTGGTTGTGGAAAGAACATGAGTATCATTGTTATATGAGATATTGCATGGTTGGCAATTGTTGGGTTGTGTTTCATGTTCTTGAGAAAAGCATACTGCATCTATCTTATTCTTTTGAGATTGAGATTGAGTTGAGATTGAGATTGGGAGTTAAGTATAGAATATATCGAGTCTCTAACAATTCTCTTTATGTTTCTATGATATTTGAGATTGATATTGGGAGTTAAGTATAGAACATATTGAGTCTCTAACAATTCTCTTTATGCTTCTATGAGGTTGATGAATCACACTGGGTCTCTAACAATTCTCTTTGTGGGTTCATGCTAAGCAAGTTTTTCATGATGAACTTGTGAGCTGATTTGGACAGGTTCTAGTGAATACTTGTGAGCTGATTTGAACAGGTTCTAGTGAGGACTTGTGAGCTGAATTGGACAGGTTCTAGTGAGGACTTGTGAGCTGATTTGGATAGGTTCTAGTGAAGACTTGTGAGCTGATTTGGACAGGTTCTAGTGAGGACTTGTGAGCTAATTTGGACAGGTTCTAGTGAGGACTTGTGAGCTGATTTGGACAGGTTCTAGGGAGGACTTGTGAGCTGATTTGGACAGGTCTTAGCAGAGGACTTGAGGACAGAGTTGAAGTGGTTCTTTGAGAAGAACCTGAGGACAGTTTTGACAATTCTTTGAGAAAGCTTGTGTGCAGCAAAGATTGATTTGTTCAAGCTTTATGAGTTGAGCTTGGGATAGATATGACAGAGTGGGGAAGACTTGTGCTGGACTGACTTACTGTGTTTAGTACAGGTTGATGAGTTGTTGTGGAGGTGATCAATGAGGACAGAGGTCTCTTGAGGCTGAGCATTGAGGACAGAAGGTCTTTTGTGGAAAGGAGTTCCACGTGCTAGAGAAATAAGAGGCAGGTGATCTTCTGAAGTATCATTTCCAGAGCTGAGGGGAAGGATTCTCCTTTGGGCAGGAGGCTCATAAATTCGTGAGGAGGGGAAGGATTCTCCTTTGGGCAGGAGGCTCATAAATTTGTGAGGAGGGGAAGGATTCTCCTTTGGGCAGGAGGCTCATAAATTTGTGAGGAGGGGAAGGATTCTCCTTTGGGCAGAGGCTCATAAATACTTGAGTAGGGGAAGGTTTCTCCTTTTGGACTGAGGCTCATAAACATTGTAATTGGGAAGGATTCCCAAAGAACTTTGAGAAATGTTTTTAGAGAAAAGTTTTGTGGATGTAGCCCATGTTGGGTGAACCACGTTAAAATTGGTGTCTCATTGTGTGTTGCTTTATGCATTGCTTTGATATTGCTATTGGTTCATTGCTTTGCGAAGTTGAAGTTAAATAGAGAAAGTAAAAAGAGGTCTTATACTGTTCTCAGTATAAGCTTGTGTTCTTCAATTGGTATCAAAGCAGGTTCCTTCAAAAAATTTAACAGCTTGAAGGAAACGATTGTAAAGAACACAATGGAATCTACAAGTGGTAATGCAGCACCTATTCTTGATGGAGCAGGTTTTAGGCTTTGGAGTGCTAGGATGAAGGTTCATCTTATGGCTCTTGGAAATGAATTTTGGGAAGTGATTGAGGATGAGTATACCATTCTTGAGCATGGTCCTTCTACTAAGGAAGAGATGCTCCTACATCATAGCAATTCAAAGGCAATGAATGCAATCTTGAAGGGTTTACAGAAGGCAGATCTTACCAAGGTGATTCATCGCAAGACAGCTAGTGAAATGTGGAAACAGTTGAAGGTGGTTCATACAAGTGATGCAAATGTCCGAAAGGCCAAGTTGAGACACTTCAAAGGTATGTTTGAACAACTCAAGATGAATTATGAAGAAAATATTAGTGACTATATGCTTCGTATGGATGATATTGTTAACTCTATGAAGGAACTAGGTCTTGAGCTTGCTGAAAATGATATTTGTGATAAGATTTTGAGGTCTCTTCCAAATAGATTTGGTGAAAATATTTCTACTATTGAGGAAGTTAAGGATTTGGATAAGTTGAAAAAGGATGAGCTTCATAATATAATTATAGCATTTGAGTTGAGAACTCAAGTGAAGGTTGATGTTAAGAAGGAGGCAACTTTCAAGGCTACCAAGAAATCCAAGGGTAAAGAGCTTCAAGATAGTGATGAGTCTTCTAGTGATGAAGAGGCATATTACAGAAAGAAGGGCAAGTTCTCAAGAAAGCACAAAGGTATGAAATATGTCAAGTGTTTCAATTGTGGAAAGTTTGGTCATTATGCTACTAAGCGTACTGCTGCCAAGGATGAAAGTGATGAAGATAAACAGGATTATAAGAGCAAGGATTCTGAAAGGCACAGGCATCAAAAGAAGAATAAAGATGAGCAAAGCAATCAAGGAAAGAGGTACTCTTACAAACACAAGAAAAGTTTCTACCTAGACAAGGCAAGTAAGTTTTCTAGTAGTGATAGTGAAAGTTCTTCAAGTGATGTTGGAAATGAGATGTTGTTCCTAACGAGAAAAAGAAGAAGAAAAGAAACATAGATTTGTCCTTATGAAATGTTTTAGATGTGGAAATTTTGGACATCTTGAGGATGATTGCACAAATGATGGATTGATTTCTAGTTATACTATGTATGAGGATGCTTCGAAAAATTGTAAGGAAGATCTTTGTATGGCTTTAAAAAAGGGTAGCACCTATAGTGATAAGAAATCTGAAAAAGTCATTGATGTTTCAAAAGGCAAACAAATAGAGGAAGTTATAGAGGATGGTGAAGTAGATCTTGAAGCTGAACTTGTTAGTGCTCTTAGTGCTTTGAAAAAGGAAAGAAATAAGAATGCTAGACTCAATGATAAATTGGATGAATGTTGTATTGAGAGAGATGAGCTTATAGAAAGTCTTGACTTCTCTATAGCTAAGACACGAAAACTTAAGGATAAGTTAGAGTCTAAGGTTCTTGAGTGTAGAGAGTTGGAACAAAAAGTGGCTTCCTTGAAAGAGGAAACTAAAGAGTACAAGGAGGAGCTTTACAGGTTTGAAGATAGCACCAAAAAGGTAAAGTCAATCATCAAATATCAAAGAAGTACAATAGATAAAACAGGTCTTGGTTTCGGTAAGAAACACATGGAACAGGTTGGCGACTCTGCTAGGGAATCTAGTAAGAGATTCCAAAAGGAAGAGAGTTCTGATGATGAAAGTACTTCAAAAAAAGAGTCCTTGAGTGATAGATGCATAGGATCAGAAAACAGGAATCAGAAAAAGGGGAGAAAGTTTACAGGACCTAAGAGGTCAAATCAAGGAAATTTTAATGGCAAATGTTTTGCTTGTCACAAGTTTGGTCACATGGCTTCACATTGCATGACTCAAGTGAGGAAGGTAAATGACAGATTCAGAGGTAGTAATTTCTTTCAAGGGTATTGCTACTCTTGTAAACAGTTTGGGCACAAGGATGTTTATTGCAAGTCTAATAATAGGAACAGGATTGGTCAGAACAAATGGTGTCAAAGATCAGGTATGCCTCAAAGAAATAACATTGTTAGTTGTTATAAGTGCAACAATGAAGGTCACATAGCTAGACAGTGTAGAGCTGAAATTCCAAGGTATAGGAACAGGAACATGGGTATGAACAAGCACAAGAATCAAGACATGGATAAGAACAGGAATGATAACAAGAACATCAACAGTGACATGAACGAGGAACAGGGAATATGGACAAGGAGAACAAGAGAAGACATGGTAAGGCAGCTATAGACACTAATGAAGATCAGTGCCTAATGGGAGTTTTACTCCCACCCCGAAATTAATCACCTCAACAAGAGGTGGGGGAGGGACTAAGCTAAGAGGCTCATTCTTAGTCCCAAGCCCCAAAGGTGACCCTTTGCCATTGATGACAAAGGGGGAGAGATATGAGTAAGGGGGAGAGCCTCAAGTCCGGGGGAGCTGATTTCTATACAGCAGTTTTGAGTTTTAATGTTGTTGAGAAGCATGGTTTGCCATCAATGACAAAGGGGGAGATTGTTGGCAATTTTGGGTTTGAGATCCTAGCTTCTTGTCTATGAGTTTTCATTGATGTCAAAAGGAACTGGCATTAATGTCAAGAGGATTTATTGGCTTCAAAGGTAGAAGATTCCAAAGAATATTTTCTAGAAGATTTCGAAGAGATGTGGCAGATGAAAAGGTTTTTATCAAAACCATGGCAGGTTTAAGGGTTTTTATTAAAACCAGGTGGATGCATTAAGGGTTTTTCTCAAAACCACTCTCAACTTAATGCAAAGGCTGGAGACACGTATTAATTAAATAACTTAATTAATAAAACCTTTTTAAGGTTTTTTAATTAATTATTTATTTGATTTAGTGATTAAATTATTTTAATAATTTAATGGGTTCTCCACCTAAGGTCTAAGGTCTAAAAGACCTTTGAAAATTTTCTTAAATAATAAAAAGGGTTTCATAAACCCTAAAGTTGTTTCAAAGGCGCCAAAATAATATTAATTCAAAAAGTTTGAATTATCCTCCCGTCGACGTCGTGCATAGCATGGAAGTTTGGCTATATAAGCCATAACCTATAGTCCAAAGCAAAGGTATGAAAGAAATTCGAATTGCGCAAAAGTTGGGAAGTAAAAGCTACGGCTATCGTTTTTCCCCACGTTTATCCGTCGCCAAAGGGTTAAGGAGAAGGAGACTCTTGCTAGCCTTCAAGCTAGCGTTGTTGGCCTAGTGGCAATGACTATTCTGCGAAGGCGCTTGAAGGGAAGTCAAGCGTTCAACTCTCGCCGTGGAGTGTGAGAAGAGTTTTTGCCCTCCGATTTTTTTTCGGAGGCACTATTGACCCGCGATTTTCGGAAGCATTTTTTTTGGTAAGGTTTTTTAAATAAAATCTGAATTTTGTTAAAGAAGTGGTTGGGCAGATTTATTTAAAATTATTTTTAAGGTTAAATGTTTCTTTGGAGATATAAGGTTGATAGTGTGTGGTTGAGATTTTTGGCTTGATTGTTGAGTGAGATTTGCTTAGAAGCTATTATTCCTTGAGCATGGTTTAATTAATTTGGAGAAATAATGTGTAAAAGGATATATTTTGTGTATGCTTTATATTTTTTGGTAGTTGACTTCTAAGGATTGGAGTCATAAGGTGTTTTATGGAATAAATATTTTTGCGGTTACTTTTATGATCTAACCCTAACTTGGTGGCAAAGTTGAGGGTGGTGTTGGGAACAGGTTGAAGAACTATTCTCTTCTTCCTCAAACAAAGGTATGGGAAACTTCTTCCATGTATATTGTTGATGGTGTATTTTTTGAAATTGAGTTTGGAGTGAAAAGGTTGTCTACTAGGTATTCTTGTTGGTGTAAATCTCATTTTCTGGATATTGAATATTGTTTATGCATTAAAATCATTGATGAGTTTTTTGGGTGAATGCATAATTTTGGTTGAGGAAGAGGAAGCATTTTGCACTAGGGTTTATGTTAGTAAGTCTTGCTACTTGCATTGAGATAGTGAAACCCTTAGTTGGTTGTTTTGAGATTGATGGTTGAGTTGCTTCCATAGAGGTTGTTTTGATCAAGTTAATGCTTTACTTGATACATGATTTGGGCTTACTCCATTGAGATTGATTTGAGCAAGTTGTTCTTTGCATTGGTGATTTATGTTGGTGGCTGTTTTGTTCAAATACCTTTGGAGGGAAAAGGATGTCTACTAGTTTCCTTTTCATTTAGTGATTGGTTGAATGCTTCAAGGTTAATGTTGATTTGAATGATATTGGTTAAACCTTGTCTATAAGCATTGTTGTTAAAGCCCTAATTGGTTGAGAAAAGATATTGGTTGTGGAAAGAACATGAGTATCATTGTTATATGAGATATTGCATGGTTGGCAATTGTTGGGTTGTGTTTCATGTTCTTGAGAAAATCATACTACATCTATCTTATTCTTTTGAGATTGAGATTGAGTTGAGATTGAGATTGGGAGTTAAGTATAGAATATATCGAGTCTTTAACAATTCTCTTTATGTTTCTATGAGATTTGAGATTGATATTGGGAGTTAAGTATAGAACATATTGAGTCTCTAACAATTCTCTTTATGCTTCTATGAATTTGATGAATCGCATTGGGTCTCTAACAATTCTCTTTGTGGGTTCATGCTAAGCAAGTTTTTCATGATGAACTTGTGAGCTGATTTGGATAGGTTCTAGTGAATACTTGTGAGCTGATTTGAACAGGTTCTAGTGAGGACTTGTGAGGTGAATTGGACAGGTTCTAGTTAGGACTTGTGAGCTAATTTGGACAGGTTATAGTGAAGACTTGTGAGCTGATTTGGATAGGTTCTAGTGAGGACTTATGAGCTGATTTGGACAGGTTCTAGTAAGGACTTGTGAGCTGATTTGGACAGGTTCTAGGGAGGACTTGTGAGCTGATTTGGACAGGTCCTAGCAAAGGACTTGAGGACAGAGTTGAAGTGGTTCTTTGAGAAGAACCTGAGGACAATTTTGACAAGTCTTTGAGAAAGCTTGTGTGCAACAGAGATTAATTTGTTCAAGCTTTATGAGTTGAGCTTGGGACAGATCTGACAGAGTGAGGAAGACTTGTGCTGGACCGACTTACTGTGTTTAGTACAGGTTGATGAGTTTTTGTGGAGGTGATCAATGAGGACGAGAGGTCTCTTGAGGCTGATCATTGAGGACGGGAGGTCTTCTATGGAAAGGAGTTCCACGTGCTAGTGGAATAAGAGGCAAGTGATCTTCTGAAGTATCATTTCCAAGCTAAGGGGAAGGATTCTCCTTTGGGCGGGGAGGCTCATAAATTCATGAGGAGGGGAAAGATTCTCCTTTGGGCAGGAGGCTCATAAATTTGTGAGGAAGGGAAGGATTCTCCTTTGGGCAGAGGCTCATAAATACTTGAGTAGGGGAAGGTTTCTCCTTTTGGGTTGAGGCTCATAAACATTGTAATTGGGAAGGATTCACAAAGAACTTTGAGAAAGCTTTTTAGAGAAAAATTTTGTGGATGTAGCCCATGTTGGGTGAACCACATTAACATTGGTGTCTCATTGTGTGTTGCTTTATGCATTGCTTTGATATTGCTATTGTTTCATTGCTTTGCGAAGTTGAAGTTAAATAGAGAAAGTAAAAAGAGGTCTTATACTGTTCACCCCCTCCCTCTCAGTATAAGCTTGTGTTCTTCAGAATTCCTTACACTCTCTTACTATGGTGATGAGTTGGATTCTTTAGTTTTGACTTCTAATGTTGAGTTATCATATGATACACATGATTCTTTCCAATACCTAAGTGGGTTAAGATGCTTCTAAATGATGCTCACCATATTCTCTCTTAAGTGACATTAGTGGGCTCCTTATTGTTCATTGCATTCAAAGTAGCATATTTTCAAGATCCTTTCACATATTCTCAGGCTTAGGGTAAGCAAGAATGGGAAGATGTTGTATTGGCAAAGTATGAGGCACCAATGAAGAATAAGACTTGGGTGTTAGTCCTTCTTCTAGAAAGGGCCACAATTGTGTCTATAATACCAAATACACATTGGATGGTTAAGTAGAAAAGCACAAGGTATATCTTGTTACTAAGGGATCCTCTCAATAAGATGGAGTGGACTATAGTTTTTATGAGGAAGGAAAATAGATATAAATTTTTATTAGTTTAATTTATATTATAATTTTTAAAATTAAAAAACTAATACTAAAAAAAATTATAAAATAAAAACAAAATACATTATTCTTGTGGAACACTGTAGTGGTTTAGGTTTTGGGATCTCTTTCAAGAGATCCAAGTTCAACCCATGGTAGGGTGTGTGTGCATGCGTGAATAAACTTGTTTAAAAAATTAAAAAACAAATACATTTAATAATATATAGGTATTTTTGAATATGCATGCCACATAGTCTACATCTCTGTATCTTTTGAACACCTTAACATCCCATGCATATCTTAATATTTTAAAATTTTATTAATTTTGAAGGTAAAGGATAAAATATTTTTTAATGATTTTTTTGGTTGGATAATAAGGGGTTTACTCAGGCCCCCCACCCTAGATAAATTACAACTCGTCTTTGGATAATAAGGGGTTGTACTCGGGCCCTCACCCTGGATCAATTACAACTCTTCTTTAGAGCTTGAGAGTTTATAAATAAATACACTCCTCGTCTTAATTGAGATGCTATAACTAGAGACCTACATTTTACATAAAATGTCTGAATTCTTGATTTTTTGTTTTATGAATTTTTTCAATTTTCTTTATTAATACAATTATTCTAGAATTTAGCATCTTTCTTGACATTTTCCTATAGCAACCTTCACAATGCCAAAACTTTACCTGTACTATCTATGTTTTGCATCTTAGTAGAGTAATATTTCCAAAATATCGCACTATCATAATTCGCTTTACCAAATCTGGATTGCTAGTTTCCTTCATGAAACACAAATGCAACCACAAAAATTATAATAAATAATTTAAATGAAAACACATGATTGTTATCTCCTCATGTAGAGGAGTTGGAGAGCAAGTGGGTAGTTAAAACTCTCCAATTGAAATCGAGAGGTCCCAGGTTCAAATCTCTCCCCTCACATGCTACGGATATGCTATGTACATAAAGGGTTACAAATAAAAATAACACATTATTGCTACAAAATAAAGCAGACATTACCAATAGAAAACATTAAAATAAATCTTAATAATCAATTGAATCAAACAATCAACATTTTCTTATCAACTTCAACTAAAATTACTACTTCCTCTAACCATGGAAAGGAGAATTTAACTTCACGATCTTCAATCAAAACCCCTCTATTAACTAGTTTATCTGCACATTTGTTTCCTTCCCTTAATATACGTGTGAACCTAATATCTCCAAACTCTTTAGAAAGATCTTAATTTTCCACAATTATCCTTTGATTTCCTTTAATGTTATAACCATATATTGTAGAAGTTATTTACTTATTTTTTATTCCCTTAATATGTGTAAACATGATTCTTTAAACTCTAATAATATCTTTAATTTCCACAATTATCTCTTGAATGTTCCATTGATCCTTTGATTTCTTTTAATGTTATAACCATATAAAACTATATTGTAGAAGATTTTTTTTTATATCAAGGGAATCAGTAACATCCTTTCATCTTTAACAACTAGGCACGGGGTCAGACATTCTCCCCAAGGTTTCTGCCTCCGAACACAGGTCAAATCATTGAAGTTGCCTTTATAACCCCTACCTTTCCTTGGTAAACGTGGCTCGGAGTGAGGGAGACCCTTGGTGGCTCAGGGTTGGTATCGTCTTCATCAAGCTGGCGCGCACTCAACGGACTCAAATCAAACTATTACCTTTGCCCTTATTAGGCATGTGTCGTCATCAAGCTGGCGCACACTCAACGGACTCAAGTCAGACTATTACCTTTGCCTTTATTAGGCATGCGTTGTCAAGCTAGTGCGCACTCAACGGACTCAAGTCAGACTATTACCTTTGTCGTTATTAGGCATGCATCGTCAAGCTAGCGCGCACTCAACGAACTCAAGTCAAACTATTACCTTTGCCCTTATTAGGCATGCCCCTAAGGTTTGAATCTAGGTCTCCTCTTAGTAAGTGTCCAAAGTCTTACCAATCCACCTAGCCCTTGGGGACATATTGTAGAAGATATTATTTACTTATTTGTTATTCCCTTAAAATGTATATATATATAAACCTAATTTCTTTAAACTTTTTAGTTTAAATTTTCACAATTATTTCTTAAATGTTTCATGAAGCCTTTACTTTTCTTTAATATTATAATCATATAAAAATATATTATTCAGGTTTGACTATCACAAGCACCAGAGGCAACATGTATTCTACCAAACATTTCTTCAAGAAAGGAGGAACTGTCCCAGAGGCAGAAGAGGTCCCAGTTTACGAGCAACATGTATTCTACCAAGCATTCCAAGCTGAATAACCAAGGTCCTCCTCAACGGATTTTGGATGAAGGATGGACTACCTCAATCTCTTTGGATGACGGTTGGCAGTGTGTCAGCGAGGAAGATAACTTTTGTACCACTCATTTGTTTACTGATTATGCCTTAAGATGTCTTAATGATTGTTTGTGTAGTAATGTTTTTTGGACTTTGTTTTTATTAAGGAGATGTGATTTCCTCCACTAACAACCTTTATAAATTATCGGATATACTAATTCCATCCGCTTTTTTAAAATGATTAATATTAATTAATATAAACAAATTTATTAAAAAACCTATATTATAAAATATATTATTTACTTATTTTTATTTAATATATCTTTATCCAACGAAACTTCGATGTGGATAAAGTTATGGACGGCTGACGTCCACGTCCATTTTTTATTTTTCCTAACACGCGGGTTTGACAATGTCGGGAATGAATGAATGAAAGATTTTAATTACGTCTGTGAGACCCAAATATGGTTTATGGGACCTCAAATATGGAAGTACAATTACTCAAATCATATCATATGATCTTTAATATCTATGAGAAGGTTGTTCCTTCTCCTGCTGATTTGTGTTAGCAATTCTCCAACTTTTTTTATTTTACTGGCTTCAAATAAATCTGTAATAAACTCGTTCCCAAGTGTTTCTTTCTATTTGTTATGGATATCTGAAAAACTCGGGCATTTATAGATGAAGTGTTCCTCTGTCTCTACCGCCTCGTGCTTGCATAGAGTACATATCCTTTCTTCCCATTGTTATTTGGGCGTTGTCCATCTCCCTGTTTCACATCTAAGCCTATGAAAGCTAGTCCTTATCTGAGCAATGAGTATTTTTTCCTTCCACTTGATTTCAGCGTCTATATATGCTTTTTCCTTGTGGTCACACGTTGGATTAAAATTTGCAATATAATATTGTCTTTTCCTGATTGCATTTTTCCACATTCCACTTCTGAACTTTTCATTCATATAATTTTTAATGTCTTCGTTGACATTTGGGCATTCATTTATGTTGATTTCCCAACGTTTCATCCATTTCTGATTTTGTTTCATCCACGTATTCTTTCGCCTATGCAACTCTTCGTCCCTTAATCGCTCTAGGCCATCTATCATTTGTCATGTTTTCTGTTTTTTTCAAGTAACATAACGACTTGGTCATAGCAATTGCTTCTAAAGGGAACATTCCAGTTCAGCTAGAATAATATCATAAGGGGTTGTGGCCTTAATTTTGAGAAAGTTTGTGATTAGATATTTTTGAATCCTTTCTATTTGCCTCCATTTTGCATTTGTTGTGCCACTAACCCACACCTCGCAACCATACAACAGAACCGGTGTAACAAGTAAGCCAAATAAGACCTTGGTGGTCTTCCAATCCCACAACTCGGCATTCCTACACCTGTTTTGAAGTGCATATAGTGCTCTCCAACCACTTTGAGTTCTTTTCATCTTACATGTATTCCAATTAAGTTTGTCATGAAAGTCTATGCCCAAGTATTTGTATTCTACTACTACATCAAGCGGTTCTCCTGCAAACTGAAATTTGAGTTGTTTCTTATTTTTTGCTGAAAAAATCATAATTTTTGTTTTGCTCGTGTTCACTTGCATCCCAACTTCTTTACAAAAGAGTTCTAGAGCTTGAAGGTGATCTTCTAGATCTTTGGTTGTTTTGGCCACAAGAATTACATCATCTGCATACATGAGGAGTTTTACCACATATTTGGCTAAATGCACACCCTCTCCCCCAAATTTGTTTATCCATTCTTCTAACTTGTCAATGTACAGCCCAAATAAAGTCGGAAATAAAGGGCAATCTTGTTTGACACCTATGTCACTACCAAAACATTCAAATAACCCTTCCTGTGTTCTGATTCTAGCGTTCTGATTCTAGCTTTTACATGCTCATAGTCGGTGAACTGCTGCCCGTCGTGGAAGGGGACCTCTACTTGCACTTCCCGTCTATTTTTTGCCCATCATATTTTTCTACCACGCGGATTGACGATGTCGGAGAAAGTCATGGACGGCTGACGTTCACTACTTCCCGTCCAAATTTCGTTTTTCTTTTAAAACGCGAATTTGATGACGTCGGAGAGAGTCATGGACGGCTGTCGTCCACTTCCACTTCCCGTATTTTTCGTTTTTTATGACACGTGGATTTCTGATGTCCGCAGACGCCATCTTCTGTGTAGGTACAAGACTACAAGACAACGAAGCCGCTTGAGATGGAAGTTTAACTTTGCCGTCGACTTCAAGCGTTGCACGTTGATTGGCGATGTCCAAGTTCGTAGAATGATGCGAAGAAATAAAATATAGCTTGATATTGAGTAGGGTTGGCATAAGGTTGGTATAAGTTTGATTTTGATCGTGATTGAAGTAAGTTTGATATTCTTTATTTAATTATTATTTTATATGATAAGAGATTATAAAAAGAGTTAGACAAAAATGTTATTAGTTTAATTGTAGTAAAATGATATAGATGGCAAAGAGAATCTAAACCTATTTTCCTTTTTGCTTTAGATTACACTTAAGATTAAGGATATTTTTATGAGGTCTAAAGAACTAGTTTGATAAGTTTAATTAACACATATTTATAGTTTTTACATAAAGCAACAACTTCCCTTTAAGATTATATTTATCCTGGTATAAAAACTTGATTTTAGATGTAAAATATATAAATAAAAGGTATAGGCATATGTATACCTAATCTAGATGAGTTTTCGATTGAATATTATCAAAAGGTAAATATATTCCTTTTCCTTTTACAGCAGGGGTGCAAGAAGGTGATGCAACAAAATAACATCTATGATGCAATTATATATGGTTCTAATTATTGCCTAGAATGGAAAATTTAAAGACTTATTGTTCTCATTATGATAATGACCAATTAGATTCAAAATTCCTCCTTAAATGTCTTTACAAAAATGATCTAGTTTACTAGAATTAGTCTACAAAAAAGGAAAGAAACCTTTAAAGCAGCCAAAACAAGTAAATTTGATATCCTAAAACAAAGACAAACAAAATCCAAAAATTGTAACACATAAGCAGAAGCATCACAATATCACAAATAATCATAGGACCAATCTTCCATAGAATGTCTATAGTTTAGCTTTAATAACTAATCCAACATTTCATGAAATTTTCCATTGTTGATGGAGCAACCCAATAGATTTTCATTTTCTTAATAAAGTAGCTCCACATGGTATAAGCAAATGGATGTTGAAGAAGTAGATGATCTAATGTGTCTATCTTCTCTTTACATAAAGCACACCTAAAAGGTCCTTGATATCTTCATATTTGCAAGCTACACTCTTAAGAAACTTACTATGAACTAACCAAAGAAACGCTAAGGCCTTAAGTAGTGTGTTAGGTGACTAAATATTTCTCCAAGAGAAATCCTTGGAAGCAAGAACTTATGATTAATCTAAAGTTATAGATCCTTAATTAATTGAGTTTCCACCATCATTTTTATAGATTTTAAACCAAATCATGATAATATCCCTCACAAACACATAGTTCTAAATCATCATTTAATTTGACATGAGTAAATATAGATTCTTCCAACATTTATCTCAAATAGTAACTATATTTGGAGCATACACATTTGAGACTCTAATTCTTAAATTTTTCTTTTTTCACAAAACTAACAATGACCATATTACTTCATACATGTAGCAATTCTTCACAACCTGAGTGGGCCTAATATTGAAGACTTTAAAACTCCAAATAAGAGGTCTAAGGTTTGAATCTTATGGGGGATAAAGTGATACATCATGTTGCATCATGCTATGATAGAAGTCCAAAATCAATAATGATAGGTTTTACACTAAAAAGCATCATCCCAAATGACCTATGGTCTCATGGATATTAGAAACCTCTTTCCACTTTCCACTTTTCCTATTTGTAGTTGCCCGAGGTAATTGAATACTTCATGAAGATCTCATTATAGAAACTACAACAAAATATTTTCATATTTCTCACCTCGCGTTTTCATTTTTTATACAACTAGTTCAACACTATGGCAACCTATTATTCTTTACCATATTTTTTTAGGTCATTATTCAAATCCCAAATGTTTCAAGATTCCATCATCATCATTTTTTATTCTTGTTTGTAAGTTTAGCCTATAATTAGTATTTATAATATTTATCTTAGGATTTAAAAATAAGTCCCTATGGTTTCCTTTTCTCGTTCTACCTTGTTTGGCCATCTTCATCTTATTTTGATGCTTTCAACTCTTTTCTCTCCTAAGTCTATTTTATTTTCTAGATAGTTCTTAATTTGACTTATCATCTGTATGTTTTTGGTTCCTTGAATAACCTAAAGTGTAAGGGACAACCTCCATACTATTTTTTATGTAGTCTTGGAAAACTTATAGTGCAAAGAACAACAAAGTCATAGTATTTTACTTTTTATTCTACTCTAAAAACCCTAAAGTGCAATGGATAACCTTCATATTAATTTTTCTTTCATTGGTTTTTTTTTTGAAGAGGTTGAAAAGTAGGGGCATATCAGGGGCCACCCTTCCTGTGAATTGAACTTGGGTCTCTGTTAAGAGAGCCCAATGACTTTTTCCATTGTGATACCCCTGTCAGGACAATTTTACTTTCATTATAAGGAGATGATGATCTACTATTAAAAAATGAATAATATTTACTTGGATTAGAATTAACATCTTTTATCTTTTTTTTTTTGAAATTGACTCTAAATATTCCTTAACAACTTTGGTTTCTTGTGAATTGAAACTCATAAATTACATGTACTCATCCAACACATTCTTGGTGGTATTTTTAATATTTTGTGATGGTATTTTCCATCTAATGAGACATAGGATCTTTCGTTGACACTTTTAGAAATATAAGGTTCTTGATATAAGACATATTTTTCTACAACTTGATTCTCTTTATTCATCTTTGTGTTTGTATGATCACCAAAACCTTTCACCATTTTGTTGATCATAATTTTGTAATTTTTTTACCATATCCTTGGAATGGAATATGTAATGAAATGCAATATTTTTATTGTGGACTTGTTGAACTTGTTATCTTATTTTTTATCTAATCACAATGGACTTTGAAATATTAATGGTAACATATAATCCATACACACAACTATATTTTCTCTATAGAAGTCGAAGCCATTGGATGAAGTCCCCAAGGGTACTGCCAATATTTTTAAAAACTTCCTTACTACTGAGCTTGTATAACATTTAGAAGGCTTAACTCACACTAGAACCCTTTTGAGAATTTTTATCTCTAAATTTTTAATTTTTAATTTAAAGGATTAAAATGTAATCCAACCATCTATATAATCCATGGGGTCATTGCCCTTTATGTTGTGGTCAAATTTTAAACTAAAGAAGATTATGAGAAAAATATTTTTATAAAGAAAAGTCATTCATTAGTATGAAATCATTATTCACTTCCTCTAAATACACTTTTGAATATTGGAAAAGCTTAACTATTATCTATTGTATTTATTTATTAACCATTTACTTTTAAGAACCATTATATCGTAATTAATAATATCATCCTTGATAATCACATCTATTGAATAATCTTCTACCTTAATAGATTTTACCACATGTTGATTTTTCTCTGTCTTTGATTAGCATAAAATTACTTCCCCAACTAGGGATTCCTTAAATGACTTTTCTTTATCGATACTCATTTTTTCTTCATAAGTATCCTTCATTATTTACACTTATTGAAATATTTGGATCAATAAATTTAAAGCGAGTAATACTACTAAAATATTATTAGGATGCTTTACAAAAAAGGAAGCATAGTAGCTATCCAATCTAGAAAAATATTTGGGGGAAGAAGGTGTCCTCTAAAGCAAGGACGTTCATTTAGATAGTGATTGTTAATGAAGTACTAACTTGTAGTACATCACAAATTCTTTCATTCTCTTTGTCAACAAATAGAAAAAAAAATCAGTTACTTATGATGCAGTACTTTTATCAAATATCTATCATATCTATATTTCTAAGGGTGGATATGAGAATAAAAATTAAGAATTGGTTGTACACTAATTCCATAGATTTTATTTTATTTTGAAAACTCGAAAGAGTATTCTTAATTCTCTTTTTTCGATAAAAATTGTAATAACTGAATAGATCGATTTTAATAGAGGAGTAAAAATTCAGAGAAGGAAGTATAATAATGTGTTTAGAAGGATCCTACAATGGAGTCCTCTTAAATCTAAATTGGATAAATCTCAATTTTGATGGGGTTGCACTTTCAAATTTGGGTAAGGTTGGAGCCCTATGTATTCATAGAGATCACTTAGCTAATTTATAAATATCTAAGGACCTTTGTTGAACAATACATAAAATTATGGAACCTTGTTTTTTTGCCTTACATTACTTCCTAATAAATTCATTATAGATTTTTTTTTAAGAGGTTGAGAAGAGGGGGCATATCATGGGCCACCCTTCCCGTGAATTGAACTTGGGTCTCCATTAAGAGAGCCCAATAACTTTTTCCATTGCGGTGTCCTTGCTAGGATGAAATTTATTATAGATTTTTTTTAAAGAGGTTGAAAAGAGGGGGCATGTCAAGGGCCACCCTTCCCATGAATTGAACTTGGGTCTTCGTTAAGAGAGCCCAATGACTTTTTCCATTGAGGTGTTCTTGCTAGGACAAATTCATTATGTATAGTATTAGGTCATCATTCAAGGGATGTCAAGGGAATCCCTCAATTATTGGAAAAATAACAATTGCATGAAGGGGCATTGAATTGATCCAAGGAATTTGAAGAAATAACTATTTGTTTATGTTTTTAAAATTAAAAACAAGACACTGAAGTAAAGTGGTATAATATGTGCTACACATAAACATATTAGATTAGAGTGTATATAATTTTCTAAAAAAGGAAAATAATGTCTAAATATTATATAAAAAAGCTTCTTAATTTATTTTGAAGTGGTTATATAGGTTTGAAATGACTCCCATTAGTATTACATTAAACAACATAGTGGTATTACAATATTATTTTGGTAATTATACATGTATCACTTGACAAGATTCAAACTATATCTTCTCCTTAAAAGTTGAGCTATTTAACTAGTTGACCTCATGCTATTTGATTAAATTTTAAGATTCACCTATGGTATTGGAACCTTGGTTCAAGGTATGAAATTCTTCACCCCAACACATTGCCCTAAATCCCATGGGTCAACATGTTAAGCTTCACCCATGGGATTTGATCCTTTATTTATGGTGAAACTCTTAACTACCCATCACTTGCTTTATACCCCATGGAAAAATGTTAAAATTCATCTTGTTATTGAAGCCTTGGTTTAAGATATGAAACTCCTCAATTTCCACCACTTATCCTAAGCCCAACAGGATAAAATGTTGAGGGTCACCCATAGGATTGGAAGGTTTATATGTGATTTGATACTAATTGCTCCCAACCAATGGCCCCAAACCCCCTAGGAAAGAATATCCTTAATATTTTATGGTTTTTTATTTTTACCACTTTTTCATGTATTGGCTAGAATAGGTAGATAACCTCTTTATTATACTTACAGTTGGATTTTAGGGTTGAAATTTGGGAAAGGTAAAACTTGGGATTAAATTCTGAACCCCCATAAGTTTGATAAATGATTTGGTATAGAAAATACTATTGCATATACATATTTGTTGTTATTTTTATTTTTTGAATGTTGAATGCTTTGTAAAAGTCATTATTAAATTTCAATGAGTAGTTTTACAAAATATCTATATGGTAAATTCAAATTTACCTGTATAATGGCCAATGAAGATAGATATACTACAAATAATGTAATTTAAGGGCTTTATTTATAGGAAAATACTATTGGGAGCATTAGACATATATGCTCTTCTTTTCTCAAATTGCAAATCCATACAAGCAACTATGCAAACTATGTGATATTTTGAAGAAATTTTGTTAGGATCCAAAGTAAAGGACTATATCAAAAGGAAAAGGAGGTATAGATGGAACATTTTATAGGAATATTATTACATGGATAATTAAACAACTAGAGGAGACAACATTGATTTGGTATTGATAAGGAACAAAAGTCTAAAGGTATTGCTTCTCTTCACTATACCAAAGCATAATGAAAAGCATGCTTGTTAGAGTGTGTCATGTCTTTACAAAGTAGAGCTTGGAAATAATGGAAGAATGAATATCTACTAGGGAAAAATACCAAGAATTCCTTAAAATTATCTCTTATATGGCAACATCATAGGTGCAATAACTCAAGATGGACCAAAAGGACCTAGTCAAAAAATGGAAGAAGATCTCGAATTTCCACAAATATCTCCAAGTTTGCAAATAAAATTTGGCATCCTTCAAAACACAACCATAAGACATGACCAAATAAATTTGGAGTTTAGTTGTTTTATGGATACCAAATATATTTGACCTACATATGAATATGATAGATAACGACATCATCAATACTATATTTGAAGATGAAAAATATTGGGCTAACAAGGAGGATGCAATTGAGGTATATAAGAAGTTGAAGCCCATATACACCAAGTTGTAATAACTAATAGAGAATTAGGAAGAATATCAAAAATCCATTCAAATATATGATGGAGGAAGTGGAAGACCTCACCTCAATTCAACTACTAGACAATAGGTAGTAGCAAAAGCTACTAGGATTGCTAAAATAGAAGATTGAAATAAGGAAGATAAAATTTTAACAATTTTACAATAAGGATCCCAATTTTGTACTCCATTCCCAAGGATAAATACAAAATCTAAATCTCACATCCAATGAAGTAATAAATGTAGTGCCTCAACACTACCTTAGGATTCACAACTTTGAAGGAGCATAAAATAGTGGAATCAAATAGCAATTGCCTTAGAAAATCCTTTGAAATTTGTCTAAGTCTAGTACAAGTGTTAATTGGCTCAAGATCGATTCACTTGTATAGGGTGTCAGTTTATTCCAGATCAATTTACTTATAAAATATATTGATTGGCTAATAAGAGCGATCCATGTAGTGTCTACTAGTAATTCACTAGTAAAATCAAGTCATTCTCTTGCTAGCTAGAGCAAATAACTTAATAGCCAACAGAGGGTTAAAACTAAAGGTATGAATCCTATGAAGAATATTTTGGAAAGCAATATTTTAGCATGTAGTGGCATACAAAGTAATTAAAAAACCATTCTAAACCTTTGAGAGGCATATAAATTTTGGTGGTACATCATTTTATCCCCTTATTTTGTTGATTTTGGATAGTAAATTTAAGTAAACAATTTGCAGTTGTGTTGTATTTCTCTTTTGGACTAAGCAATAAAAATATGATATTGTTTTCTTTCTAAAAGGGAGACACTAAAGAGAATAACTAACATAAAGACATGCCTAGAAGGTTATGATGGATTATCATAAGGAGATACCCTTAAAGGTTGTGATTGTTTTTTGTAAGGATAGGTTGGGCCATTGGATCCAATATAGTATGCTCTATAACCATACCTACATACCTAAGCAAAAGCAACATAGGGAATCCAAGAATGAAAATTTCTATTTGTATTATTAAAAGTAAAAAACATGTCCTTGTCAGGACAACACATTGGTAAAGGCTTTGGACTCACATTATGGAGATCCAAGTTCGAATCACAAAGAGGATGGCCCCTATTATGCCCCCAACTGTATGTTTTGGCTGTTAAAGTAGGTCCAACAACAAAAGAAAAGAAAAAGTAGAAAAAAGTGCATAGAATACTTGGTTTTCCATCATTTATAGTCATGAAAGGGAACAACCTTATAAGTTCATATTATAATATTTCATTAGGTATCTAGCCAACAAAACATAATATAACATCCAATAAGGCTTCAATCTATGGAATTTTAAACTAAAATAGTCCTTAAACATAGATCTAATAATATGTTGTATGTACTTACATAATATACCTTTTGAGAAAAAGTTATTTCAAAACCTGATAAAAAAAATAAAGTTAAATATATGCTTAAGCTATAGTAGTATTTGGATGGGTGACTGTAATGGCCCATCTTGGCAGGACCTTCCCTTATTTTTTGATTGATTTACTGGTGTGTTGATAATTAATGTATGATTCTATTTTGTTATATCAAAATGAGTTGATAGTTGTACTTTTTGCTTACTCGAGTTGAATTGTGTTATTTTGTAGAACATGGTACTACTATTAAATTTTGTGGAATACTAGACTAGGTACTCCCATGGGTGGATTGATATGGGAGAACCATCGGAGTTGAGAGAAGTGTGAAATGGAAAATGATGGATTTTTGGGTAAAACAATCATGTAGAAACATTTGCATGTGTGTATGTGTGATTAAATGCATCTTTGAGCAATGAGGTTGCTATAAAATCAAAAGAGCCCTTATCCATGTGCTTAGGGGTCTCTCATAGGTGGTTGATAACCTTGCAATTATCATAATACCTCCTACTTAGGGAATAGTAATGTTTGTGCATTATATGTATCTTTGCTTATTGTTGAATGCATCTTAGTTTGGGCAAGGACAACTTTTATCAAGAGCCCTTGTGTTGCTTAGGCTCTTAATTTATCATTAGGATGCATTAATACTTGTGTTTCAAATTATAAAACTTAATTGGTTAATTATTTGACAAGTAAGGTATTAATAATAATGTTAGTATTATTAATACTTAAAAATATTAAATACTAATATTAATAATTAATATTAGCATTAGACAAGAGAAATTAGTAATAGTATTAATTAATTTAATACTATGAAATGAGTAAATAATTTAATTACTAATACCTTTGCTAAAATAGTATTAGTAAATTAATATTAACCTTATTGAATTAATACTTTATAAAAGGGCATATTTAATAAATAAATATTATTATAAGAATAAAATTCATATTTCTAACTATTGTGAACAACTTTAGAAAGTAATGAAAATTATAACTTAGCGAGAAACCAAGAGAGAGTTACCTGACTCTTGAGCTTCATCTTCCCATATTCTTGATCTTTCTCTTCCCTCCAAATCCTATTTCATTCTTCTTGTTGCTGAGGTTTGGGAGGATTGTTGGTTGGGAGAAAATTGCATGGTGTGAAGGATTGGGGAGAACGCAGAAGAATTCAGGTTTGTTGTTGTGGAGGTAATTTCTTTCTATTCTCCTTTGAGTGAGTGCAAATGCTTATATGCTTGTTTTGCTTGTTTCACCATTTAATTTCCAAACTCACTATTTTTCTTGGATTCCTATTTGGGTACCTAAATCTAAGAGTAGAGTTCTGCGCTCATCAATTGCACGAGATATAAGAGCAAATGTTTGAATGTACTTTTTTGGTGCAATGAATTCTCGAGCCAAAATAGTACTGAGTGACTATGATAGGGTTCTTAGCATCAACCATGCGAATATTCTTAAATACAATATCTTGTGCCATGCCTGAACCACCCTGTTTCGTCATAGCAATTGCAATAACAGTGGACGGGTTAATCTTGAGGAGGAAAGAGAACACAAATAAAATTGTTTTTTTTCATTTTTTGGATATATTTTGTTTCATAATCTATTGTCGATGGATATAAAAGTTACTATTTGTTGTTACATGAGACACTTCTATCGAGAGTTATTTGTGCCCAAATTTCCCACACAGCTATGTAATATTTTTCATAATCATATGCATTGGCTTTCAATAAAGTAAATCCAAAACGTAGTTTCAGATGAAAACTAAAGTATGTTCTATCATTTTAGCAATATTTAAAGCTTGTTCTATAATTTTAGCAAGATTAACCTTACTCCGTAACCTGGACCACCTTAGAGACTTTTAACAATGATATCTGAAGACCTGATGCCAATAGCTACATAGTCGTCACCTACACTATGCAAATCTTTGTAATTTTAGTTGTTCGGTTACCTAGCATTTTATGCTTGTAATAGAACCTAGAAAATGTTAAGGAAGTGCATAGGTATAGCCTCTCCCAAGATAGAGTTATGGCCTTTATAGCTAGCCACCTTTCAATTGAAACCAAAGCTCAAACTCAAAGACCATAGGATTTAAATGGTACCTCCTTACATGCAAATCTAGTATTTAATTACTGTGGTATTTGGGCTCCTAGAATCCATTGGCCTTAGCCCTAAAAAATAAGCCATGTTTTGCTAAAAGCAATTCTATTAAATTTTATAATTAGAATTAAAATGTTTATTAAGTCATTTTTAATTAATAGGGTTGAAACTATTAATTAATATTAGTAGAAGGTTGAAGACTTTTGTCTTTTAATATTGATTAAATAATGTGTTTGTTTAATAATCAATATGAATTTATTAATTATGGAAAATGTATAAGGATTATAGTTGGGTCTATTGGAAGAGAAATAAACCCATGTTATAAGAAAATTATAAGAATTATTAATGAAAATATTGTATTGGAAATAACTCTATATTTAAGAAATGAGGAATTATTATTTACTATTGAAGGATGATTAGTAAATTAATCCAAGGGGATAGATGTGGCTTGTGTAGCAAAAGAACCATAATTGAGTGAGAGAAGTATGGGCTTCTCTCGTTTATGACTAATAAGAATTACACCATAATAATACTACATCGATGTGTCACTTTAAAATATATGGGCCTTAAGGTGATATGCATCACCTTGAGAGATATGCAGGGTTAGGGGATAGGCGTCACCTTTAAGTGATATGGGCCTTAAAGGCTAACTCCATGCCATGGTCAAGTTATCCGATACAGGGTAGTGTAGGGAAATGGGGAGACCACCTATGGTGTCTTTTCCAATGATGAGGTTAAGAGAGTGAACCCCCACATCGAAAGAATGCTTTGAAGTCTATCATGGAACTCAAATATTGCATTGTTGTTGAATAATTTTATTTGTATGATGCATGTTAGGCTTGCATATTCATTCAAAGAGTTATCTTGATCCCTATTTTATGATCAAAAGCATGATGGAGAAAATAACTATAAAGTTGAAGACATTAAAAAAGAAGATGAGACTTAGTTACTATTATTAATGTATTGAAATGTAATATTGTATTTGAAGATTAGAAAACTTAAAAGGTGACATGTGTAGAAGTTATCCTATGTAATGATTATGACGAGGGAATGGATATCCTTGTAAACATTCTTGATCTATTATCATGAATTTCATTAATATTGTTCAAAGATGAATTATTGCTTTCTTTCTATGTTAAGTTTCTTTGGAAATAATTTGTAAATAGCGAGATAGATTATTTGTATTTATTGAAAATAATGATGGATAATAGGATAAAGTAATTAATGAAAATTGGTTATTATTTCTAGATGTTGTTTTACTTCCTTTCATATAAATTAATGAAACACCTAATTTCTCTAGTCTTTATCAATATGTTATGTTGATGATAGTATTGAATTTTTGGTATGATTTATTATGGAACTTTATTTTTGTGAGATAGAAAATATGTTGAATAGAACCTTGGGTTAAAGGAGGTTTATTATGGGTATGAATTGCTAAGTACCATATTAGATAACCCTTGAGTTGAGTTGCACCCAATCTTAGTTGAACTTGAGTTTATGGGTAGACAAATCAAGTAGGTAATTTTGGTGAATGTATTTGACAAAGTCTAGCGGTGAGGCTTGGGTGGTCCTAGCGATGGATTGATATGGGATAACCATCAAATTATTCACACTAACCAAATCAGTATAGTGGTGGTACCTTATGGGTAGGAAAGTGTGACCATGATCATTATCAAGTGAGTGGTAATGGTCTTAGTTAGTTTTATGGGTAAATGGAACTAACTAATCACTAAGGAATTACGCCATAATAATCCTACATATATGCTAGTATGTAGGGTTAGGGGATAGGCATCACCTTTAAGTGATATAGACCTTAAATGGTAACTCTATATCATCGTCAAGTTGTCCCAAGGTTATGCATAAGGGGTTAGACCCAAAATGTACTTGTAAAAAAATATTGAATCCGTTGCAAAACCCTGGAGAATCCTGGCAAACTTCATGTAGGAGAACATGGCGAATTATCTTATTTTTTCACAAAAAAATATAAAACATTGGTGAATTTTAAAATTCTGGTCGGATCGGGTGGAAAACGAGTTCCAAAAATGGATTGAGTACAAATCATGGTCTGGTCTCTAACCAGATCCAAAATATTATCTAGCCTAATGTAGAATGTGGTCCCATCTCAGACCGAATCCAGAATATGGTCTGACCTAATGCATAATGTGGTCTGATCTCAGACCGAATCCAGAATATGGTCTAGCCTGATGCAGAATATGGTCCAATCTCAGACAATATGTAGAATATGGTTCGACCTGATGTAGAATGTGGTTCGGTATCGGGCCTAATGCTTAACATGGCTTGGTATCGGGCCTAATGCAAAATTTGGTCTGATATCAGGCCTGATGCAGAATTTGGTCGAATATTGAGCCTGATGCATAATATGATTTGGTATCGTCCCTAATTCAGAATAGGGTTTGGTATCATCCCTGATGCAGAATATGGTCCGATATCGGGCTTGATGTAGAATATGGTTCGATATCGGGCTTGATGTAGAAAATGGTTTGGTATCATTCCTAATGCAAAAAATGGTCCGGTATTGGATCTTATGCAAAATATGGTCTGATATCGGGCCTAATGCAGAATATGGTTCGAATGTAGGAAAAAGGTCCAACTTTGAAAACGTTCCCCCCATGGACCAACTGCCATGTGTCACACGATCGATCACCCATATTGCATGTCCAATATAATGTTGTCATATGTCACATGATCGGTCACCCATATTGCATGTCCAATACAATGTTGCCACGTGTCAACCCCATCTATTCTCTCTATAAAAGGGCATCAACTATCATTTTTCCAATTCATTTCTATGATTGCACCTAACCAGAGTGAATCATTACCCAACAACCTTCCCAATCCAATTTCTCCTGCTTCCAACTTCTAGCAATGGCCATCGCTTCCACCCCTACTCCAAAGTTCAAGAACCTTTCTTGCACTTTAATTTTAGATTTGTTAACAACCCTAGGTTTAGAATTTTTGTGGTTAGATGATGCAGGTTTGACAAACTTGGTTTCAATGCCACATTTCAAAACTGATAAAGTCCTCTTGCAACATATCATAGTCGATTATGACCATGACAAGGCCACAATCAAAATGAAAATATGAAATAGAAATCTGTCGTTCACCATCACGCTTGTAGACATTAAGAGATTGATAGATCTTCCTTTCGATGATTGTCCTCCAATGTCAATGAAGTTCCAATTATCTCTAGATGATAAAGGATACCTCGAGACAATGTACAATCTTGGATTAGAATATTTGGTAGGTATAATTCTTGTTACTTAAATTCTATTAATGTTCAAAATTTCAAATTTGTAAATTGTTATCTAATTTTTTTTTGGAGCTTTTATCGCTAAGATAAAAAGAGGGTTAACAATCACCGATGTTAACCATACAACTCTGAAGGCCATTATTGAGTTCTTCCAAGCAATACTGATTCTGCTTGGAAGATCAAAAATTTTGTATTGGGCACTGGCCTATGTTGTTCGTTATGAGAAGCATGAGAGGTTATATTGGTGCACGTATATTTCAGATCAGATCAGGGTTGAGTTGCATGGTGTGCAATTGCAAACCAACAAGACACCGTCCATTATGGGCACCGTAAATTACATTTTAGCACTCTATTATGAAAGTTTTCATAATTTGCAAAATACTCCTATACCAACTATAGTGCATGCAACACTACAAGCCATTGCCATGACACTAGAGGAATTGAAGGTAATAAGTCCATCTTTGACCATCAAATAGTATTTTATATTTTAGCATGTTTTTTTTTTTATTTTTTTTTTCATCTAAATGCAGGGTAGGGCAACCACCACAAGGAATAAATAGGATGCTACCATGAGGGGTTACAAGCTAGAACAAACTGGTGATTCTAAAGATAGTGGATCAGAAGTTTCACCATTGCAGAGGTTGCATAAACGTTGAGGCAAGTTGCTTCTCCTAGGGGTTCTCGTATACCTAGGTTTGCACAAAATGTGTGGGTTGAATCTAGTGTGGCTAGCCCCTTCCCCATCGATACCCAAATTCAAAGATTTCATCATCTTCAGGTAAATCAATGTGTATTTACTTTGAATTAAGATTTTTTTCTATTTTATTTTCTGAATAGTTCTAGCAATTTTTTTGACTATTTTCAACCGCCTCTCAACGACAACCTATGAAAATGAGAGGCCATATGTTACCACCGCTTCCACCACAACCACTGCTTCCACCATAGCCACCGCTTCCACCACAACAACGATAACCTACACAAATGAGAGGCCATATGCGGGTTGGAGGTGGAAAACAACTTTTTCACAGAGATCACGATCGACAACACCAAGTTCTAGTTCTAGATTCTCGTATTTTACATTTCACACTTCTTCACAAGCACCAGAAGTTTCAACCCTGGGATTGGATAATATCCCACTCGATGATGATTTTTTGTTGCAGGGTAACATTTTAGGCTTCAAGGCAACATATGTGCTTCAAGATCCACAGGATGAAGCACAAAAAATAGAAGCCCCTACAACTGAGCAGACATCATTTCCATCTCCTCAAGGAAACGACCCTCATCCTCAAACTGAGGATGACATTGTAAATTTTGATGAAAATGTTTTAATGGTTGAAAATACTAAAGCAACTGTAAAACAGGTTGTGCTTAGAGATTTGCAAGTGATGAAGGATTGGGAATATCGGGCCAAGGTCCTTATAAAGGAAATTAATGCCCGATATAAGAATTTTTCAAAAAGAGATTCAATTTTTTCTTTGGTTTAGTATGAACTAGAAAATCTTAGTGGCCTGCTAAATCAAGCCACATCAAGATTAGTGAAGTCAAATGTTTTGTATGATGATGATGTTTTAGATATTATGGTCAGTAGAATAGAGAATATTAATGCTAAAGCCCAATATTTTTATAAACAATGGGTTTCAGATAAGAAAAAAGTTGCAATCATTGAGGCTGCAAGGGATGTGGCTGAGGTAAGGAAACATTTTTTTATGTTTTAATTTTCTTTTGCACTTAAATTTTTATATTTCATTAAAACAAGTAATAATTTTTCATATAACTCTTTTGAATTATGTTTTCATTTTCTTTTTGCAGTCAAATTTTGAAAACTTAAAAAGCCAAGTTAAGAGCATGGAAGTTAATATCAATGCGGCGAAAACATTTTTGCAAAATGCAATGGAAATGAAGAAAAAATGCAATTAAAAGTGGCGGATAATAATCGTTTAAGAAGATATATCAGGGAAAAGCTCAACGAAGATCCGGACCTCGTACTACAATAGTAGAAAGCAAAAGAAACACTTCCAACAGTACTCAAAGATCCAAACCAACAAGAAGTCACATTGCTGGGGAGTATTGTGAAAGTACAGGAAAACCTAGTCATATTTGGAGCACTTTCAAAATATGGTGTCAAGGAAGGAGATAAAGGAAAAGAAAAGGCAACTCCAAGCGAATCTGAGGTAGCAATCCCCAAATCAGATATTTAACAAAGTGTAAAATATTTTCAAGTTGACTGTAGTCAACAATTTTGTACAATGTAATATATTTCTATTCGAATTAATGAAAAAAATATTTACTAATTTTGTGTCTTCAATCATTCAAAGGTTGTTTGCATTTATAATTTTGTGTTGCTTTTTTAGTTTATTTCTAGCCAATATTATTTACTATGTTCATCTCAAACAACAAAAGAAATATTTTTGTTGGTCAATATTCATACATTAACAATACAATACCAATACTATGATATAAAATATAAGACATAACGATTTATCAAGGAAGGCAATTGAGACACTATGATATAAAATATACAATTTTTAAAAGCACAATGTGATATATAAAATACAATTTTTAAAAGCACAATATGATATAAAACATACAATTTATGAATAAATAAATTTTTGAAATCTTATACATTTGAAACAATATTGTGAAATCTGATAACAAAGAAAGTCAAATTTTACATTGTTGTGAAATACTAGAAAAATCAGAATTCAGGTAGCTAAAACAAACACTTCTCAACTTGTCTAGTATCACTATTAAGCATAGCAGATATCTGTGTCTCCACCATTTGATCATTGAAAGCATCATTATCCTCCTTATCGATCATATTCGTGGTACCCCTTCTACCTGCAAGGGAATTCCAGTATGCCAATGCTTTGTCATATGGAAATTTTTCCAACTGATACGATGATACATAAATTCTTAAACAATTTTCTAAATTTTTGTCCAGCCTATTGCGAAGCTTAGATTTAACAAAATATAGTGCACTGAAAACCCTCTCATCTTCCACAGATCCCAAAATCATTGTTTGACATAATTCATATAAACAAAAGTATTCACTAATCGTATCTTGTAAGACACAACTTGGATACAAATTTTACCACAAACGTGCAATGGAACCAGTCTCATGGATGTTACTCAAAAGTGGATATTTGCTGAACCATTGTTCTTCCAAAATGCGATGACTATTGTTTTAAAAGATCTTTGTTGAGTATACCTTTGATTTCAACACCATTGACTTCCACACTTTTACTTGAATGTTGAATAAGGATGCCCATATATTTAATAAACAACTCATGTGTAGAATTGTAATCAATGCAAGGACCCCAAAATAAAGGATTAACCACACCCATGACCTCAAGCAACTCATCTCTTTGAAACCGATCTCTTATCTCACTTGTCAATGATTCTACTATTTTAAACAATTTTTTCTTAGTATTGTGTAAAACAACTTCATATCTATTGTGTGTTACACGAACTTGTTCAACATCGTCCGTAACTATACTTGACTACCTTTCATAACAATATAGAGGTATCATCTTTCCACGAACATTAATACAAATATAATCATTGATGTCAAACTTCAAAAAGCTTTTTGCATCGTTCACGTTTGTCAATGTATTCCAACTTTCAAATAAGGGATCTGTAAAATCTAGTTTGGACACATATAACCTATTAATAATGATACAAATTTGCTTTCTCATCCTCATGAAATCAATGATATAGATGGATCTCTCTTGTGCAAGTTTAATCAATCTGTTTATTTCTTGTAACATTGGAAGAATACCACATAATGTTAAAAGGGTTTCCAAGTCAGTCAAATGGAACAACAAATCCTTTGCCTTATCAACAACCCTACGATTTGTGTACATAAACCCCATTAAATATTGATATTCTATAAAAACTTTGTGTACATGTTGATACAATGAAATCCACCTTGTATCCACATCTTTCAACAATTTGTTTTCTTTTGTAACTCCTAGTGCAAATTGTTGAAACTCTGCAAACCTTTTTGGACTACAAGAAAAATAAGAATGTATTTCATGAATGAGGTCTTCCACTCTAGAAACATTTTCAAAAGTGCTCACGATTTTATATGCAAGATTCACTCTATGAGCCATGCAATGAATGGGTATCATATATGGGGCAACTAAGATTTGGAGTCAAACACATAGACCATTCATGTGCCCTTGCATTATAGCAACACCATCAGCTCCAACACAAATTAACTTTGTGGCTATGTCTATATCATTCATTCCTGCAATATCCTTTAAACTAGTTAGAACAACATTATAGATGTTTTTTGCATTTGAACTTTCCACCATCTTATGTAATCCTAGAAAACTAGGTTGCCTTACATGATTTTGAAATGTGTACACATGCATGCAAATCCAGGATGTGTTGTCCAAAACCGTCACCTCATCAATAGAAAGTGAAATGAATCTACCAAGTTTTACTTCCTCCCTCAGGTCCTCCTCAACTAAAGATAGACATTTTACCATTTTCCAACCACTTCGATCTGACCAATGGGAACTAGGAAGGTTTTGCACATCAGCTAGTTGAAACAGGTGCTTATAATCAATAAAATCGGATATGGGTCTACCCTTTTTTAGAATACTATATACAATAGCAAACTGCAAACTTTTTGAAGCTAAAGTGGTCTTATGAATTTTATGAAATTGGGCTTCAATCGTTCCACCTTTCTCAACAAGGGATTGTTGTTGCTTTAAGTGATTGTCATATTCTATTGCATATCTATCATGCATACATTTTGATGCATCCTTCCACCTAACTTCTTTATTAATTTTACCATCACTTCCTATAACTTTTACATAAGCTTTGCCAACATGTTTTTCTATTGTATCTTTCTTATTTTGCAGCTTGTGATCCTTACCTAGTTTCCAACTCCAAATTTTGCATCTACATTCTTTTTTATCGACTTGGTTGTCCTCAGTCAGGACCGGCTCAATCTAGGGAAATTTTTCTACCCATTCATTCTTAAATGTCCTTCCAATAGCCGAGTTAGATTCTACCTTTCTCTTTTTAGAATTTTTGCTTGAAGATTCATAAGAAGTTTGTAGTGTATTTGATTTATCGCTTTCATTTTCAATTGGCATGTCATTTTGAGGAATATCTTCAAGTGCTTGTTGGATGTCATTGTTAAGAGAATTTTTATTAGAAGGCATCTCTTGGTGATGAATATCTTCAAGTGGAGGCATATCAGGGTCAACAGGGTATTCTGCATAGTAGCATACAATAATATTATTTATCATTTTTGGATTTAACAAAACAAACTTACAAATAGAAAAAAAATTCATATCGTCATGCACATACTGAGAACTAATTGTTTGAGGAAGAAAGCAGTATTTAAAATAATTATAGAATATACAACTAACTATTTAGAAGTCAAAAATCATTTGTACCTCGAATTTGCATGGATGTTGATGGCTCATTGGATTTCAACATATGGCTAAAATATTTGAGGATACTCTTTTCAGTAGAAGATTTGGCCCCCTTCTTTCCATCGTTAGTAGGTGATATTTTACTTGTAAATAAAATGTTTTTCATTTTAGAAAAGTAATAAATGTTGAAGAGATGTTACTTTTGTTAGACCTCAAGATAATATTGTAACTAGAATAAACAGATGGTTGGTTGGTAGAAAATACATACATGTTTCCTGCCATGCTTTATTGTGATTTTTTTAGTGTATGCCACTATTGTATTTTCTGGTGATAGCACTTGTAATTGATAAGAGCACAAAACTAATCAATATACAAATTCAAATCAAATTAAGAAAAAAAGTTGTGTATATGAAAAATAATTAGAGATACATATGTGGAAAAATATCAAATTATAGTACAAAATGGACTAGAAAGAGAGAATCACAATGTCTTTAGAGAAATAGAGCATCACAATGTCTTTAGAGAACCAAAGCATTTACCTATTTATAATCTTATAACATAAAAGAAGATCTGAATAGAAACAGAGAATCAAAGAGTTTTAACAAAAAGAGAGAAAATAGGGGACAACATGAAGAACAGGGCAAAATAGAGAAAAATATGGGAAACAAAGCATTGATCTATTTTTAATAAATGATAGAAAAAAAACAAAAGAAAACCCCGTAATTAGCTGACAAAAAAATAGATCTTATTACTATAATCGCTTCAACTTATATTCAAATTTTCTTAAGAGAAATAGAGAACCTGGTGTAGAACACGGTTTGACAATATATTTTGGTTCAGAATAGGATTTGGATATCGATTAGGATGAAAAACAGGATTTGGATATCGATTTGGTGCAAAACAGGGTCCGGTAGTCCATCCAAAATCAGAACAGGATTCAAAAATCATCCTAGTGTAGAGTAGGGTCCAAAAATCAGCCTGGTGTAGAGTAGGATCCAAAAATTGACCTAGTTTAGAACAGGGTTCGATATTGTGCATAATAGGGTCTAGATATCCATCTACGGTAGAATAGAGTTCATATATCGGTTTGGTGTAGAGCATGGTCTGAATATCAGTCTAGTGTAGAATAGGGTCCATAGAGGTATAATATTTTTATAAATACCTAACTCTAGGGGGAGTCGAAGAGTAATGCATGTGGGATAAAACACCCAAGCATTATTACAAACCATAGGTTTATAGACCAAGACAGTGAAAAAAGAGAAGTCACTGGCTCAACCCCTAAGAAACACCCACCCAAAAAAGAGAAGAAACACATTAAAAAATATGAAAATACAAGGTGGGAAATAGAGTCCCTCAAACAATTTTATTTTTACAAAGATAAAATCAAAGAGGTTTTTGGTTCCTTTAGCAGTGATGCCTCAAGCAACGTGCTTGAGCTCTCTATATTTTCTCCATTTTTCAAACATTACAAAAATAATACATGTGTCGATTCGAAGACCTCTGATAAAATTGTAGTTGTCCAACTTCAAAATAAGAGAAAATATTTTTATTTTGGTTTCATATCTACGTGTTGCTTACTCCAAAACTCTAGCCAAAAGTGAAGGTCTACCATCAAATTTAACTTTCTCAAACAAAGGTAGGAGAAAATTAATTTGATATCCCTTAGCTTTGAGTCTGTTAATACATATTCATCAATATGCATGTCTCAATACATTCCTTAATTGTCTCCCATAATTAGTTAGATGTGTTTGTGAAATGGACCAATAAAAATACATGATTTACTAACTTACATGTAGTAACTTAGTTATTGATTGGAATGCTCAACCCTAGACATGGGTCGTAGGGGTTTCTCACACTACCAGATAAAAAAAAACTTAGTGATTGATTGAGGTATTAAAAAGATTTGCAATATCTTTTATTCAATAACATGTAAATGCAAAAGGCCCAAATTTCGGGGGAAGTGGTGTGAAAAGGTTTCATATTCTATAAAATAATGTTTATCAAATAACATGACATTAAATGGCTAAAAAAAATTAGATTCTACCTTATATATCTTTATTTAAATCTTGAAAGATGATATATAAATAATTGGTGAAAAACTTTATGCACATCTTGAAATATCATGATTAATTGGATTTTGTTTCAATATTATATAACCAATTAAAATAAAAGTATAATTAATTTTTTTTTCTAATGTTTAAAAACTACAAAATTTAAAACTAATAGTAATCTTCATTAAAAAATTTAGGTATTAATTAAAAATAGATAATAAAACTAGCTTAGATATATAGGATATATATCTGAAAACGCTGAGTTATCAATCTCGAGGCACCTATCTTATTTCTTGGGGGTGTGATATCCAAGATAGACGCCTCGAGATTGATAACTCTCGATGTTTTTAGATATATATCCTTTATATCTAAGCTAGTAGCATCCACGGCCGCACAATTATTATATTAAAATATTTTTCAATGACATTTTAAAATATATATATATATATATATATATATATATATATATATATATATATATATATATATATGTATTGATAAATATAACATGCCAAAAATATTTAAAATAACTTTGAGTGAGATGAAAATGCTCAAGTGATAACAAATCTGAATCCCAATAGGCGGTGTTGATAAACACCTTATTATTTCAAAGATTGATGTTGATAAACACCTTATTATTTCATAGATTGGCTAGAGCCAATAATTTAAGCTCCAAAGACTTTAATCGCTCTTCTTCTTCCTTTCTCTTAGCAACTCCTTTTCCCGACTTCAATTTTTCATATCGATCATATGAAAATGGTGGTATTATTCAAAGTCCTTCCAATGCCTTAACTCTTGAGATGGCAACAAAAGTTAAACCTTGTCTTTATGTCTGTCCTATGTCAATTGTTGCTTTATTCAGTTTCAAACCTTGTGACTTATGAATTGTCAATCCCCAAGCTAATTTTAATGGAAGTTGTCTTATATTTCCCTTTTATACTGGTGTAATTGGAACAATTCGAGGAGATGTATCATCAAATAGCATCCCTATGTAGTTATCGAACTCCACCAAAACATATGTTGGTTGATTTGGTGGAGACCTTCCGAGTTTATAGACTATATTTCGAATATAGCCTAATGCACCGTTAACAAGTCCAGCTTCAGTCCATAAGTTGGTTGTTAACATAACTCTTGCATTTTTTACAATTAGTAACTCAAATTCAAGTTCTTCATTGTCACATCCTCCTGGATTAGTTCTTCCCCCTTTTGTTGCAATACTACGTGCCACAAGATATTTTGATTTTAACAATTGTCTCCTGTTATGATTATGCGCATTCTCATTCGTGGCAAATAGATGGAAGCTATTGTCAAATTCTTCTATTGTAGTTGCATCTAATGATGTATTGGTCCCTCTCATCAATAGTTGGATTTGCATCTCTGATATTTGTAAGAAGTTGACGAAATATTTTTTGTTCTTCACTCTCCTTCCTATCGAAATACCTTATCCAATATTATGACTGTTGAAAATTCTTGCCATAATAATTTTGCATAATTATCATTGACATATGGTGGGCTATCCATCATAGGTGGTAACTGTCCTAAATCACTGACCAAAATGATTGACCTTCCTCTAGAGCATATGTTAGAATACTATGGAAATGCTTGACGAAGATGTGAATCTATTTGTTCCAATAATTTATGGCCTATGAAGCTCATCTCATCAATCAATATATATATTATATGCTGTAAATCTTATTGAAAACTTGTTAATCTAGTTCCTTCCAATTTTTCAAAATCTGCAACAGGAATTTGCAGAGTTTCATGTATAGTAGTTGCACCTATGTTAAATGCAACAACTCTGGTTGGTGCATTTAGTAATAGGGGACAACATTTTGGAGATGATAAATTTTCAAGTAATTGACGAATTGCACCTATAAGATAAGATTTCCCTGTTCCTGCTATTCCTTGTATTATCATGTGCAATGGAGGTACATTTTGACCTTCATTATAGTGTTCCTTGATTATATAAAAAGCTTTTTTCTGTTTGATGCTTAAGCTTTCATATGGATAATTCGAAGTGGTATCATTAGGAATGAGCAAGCCATTTTCTTTCATGAAGGTTATATGTTGTATTGTTTTTTGTGTAATATTTTCCTTGATATTCTATATTACATGGCGCAAGTTTATCAAAATCGCTTCTTCCAAGCATATCTATTTCACTTACATCCATGAGTTGCCCACGATATAGTTTGGATATAATTTCCCATTCATGTTCAATCGTGTTTTTTTGTACCACTCCAACATCATCATCTTCAGATTCACTATAATGTTCTTATGCATTATTTTACCTACTTATCCTTTCAACATGCCATGGGTTGTAATTGAATGACTCCCAATTTGAAATGATATTTCCATCATCAAGTCTGATATCTCTCTCTATATTTCTGAATGGTTTGTAAATTAGTAGCTCTGACCAACAAAACTCAGCAATTTTTTTTTATTGTCATTCAGGAATGGTGATAAATCATGGAAATACCCTCACAATAGCTGCTTCTTTTCTAGCTTTCCATTTGAAGTCATTTTTTCTCTTAGGATTATATATCCAAGATTTAGTTGCATTTATAAGTGAAACACTTTTCATGTTATAAGGTCATTGCATATATCCATCAATTAAATATTTACCTTCTCTTTTGGTCTCATCTTCATCATTATGTTCCACTTCCTTGAATACTTTCCATGCAACATTTAGAGGAACAAATACTCAACTGCATTCAACCAATGAAAGATCTAATAGCATATGACATGTTTCTTGTGCTCCTATATCTCTCTCTATAAGTGTTTCTGTTAGAAGACATTTATATGGTCTTGTTGCTGGATCATCATTATTCTGCATATTTGCTATTTGCATCAACATTTGTTGATAAGTTTATGAGCTTTTTTCAGCTTTTGCAGCATACTTGGAAATATAGTTTATAACTGCATGCTTTGAAAGAACAGGTTTCCAATCTACATTTGCTCTCCATAACTCGTAAAATGTAACGATTATGTGTGTTTACTCGCTCATCATTTCTTGTTGGTTCATACTTCTTATCTCCTATTTCAGGATCTTCGTATAATTTTGAACCTTCTAGATTCAGAGGCCATGGTGCATTGTACCTAAATAAAATAAATAAGATAAATGGTATTAGTTACAATTTTTTTATGTATATGTGGAATAGTTGAAATACTTTGAATTACCTCTACATACCTGCAAACCATATTCCCTCTTTTTTTTTTAAGCAAGCACCCTCTATACATAGCGTGTGGCGCCCTACACAGTTGAGAATATCTTTGTAATCTATATTTGCATCAATTTGTATAAGTTGTCGTGTATTTCTCAAACATGGATGTTGACCGAAACTTTGTAATACCTACAATTCACAACTATATAAATACAAACATAAATATAAACTCATATAAATATAAATCTAAATAGTTATTTATATTTACCTGTATATTCCGTTGGTGAGGGTCTCCTCGAGGATTCCATGCATGCACAATATTATCAAAATATATTTGTGCATTTTTAACTTAATTTTCATTTTTCCAATCTAAATTGTCCATATTCGAAGCTCCCTCTAACCATAAGAAACCATGGACATGTGGAGAACCTCTATGTTGCCATTCGTATCGACACCAAAATTCTTTTACTTTCATTTTTTTTTGCAAGACCTCCTTTCGAAATGTGGTGTTTCGAATATGCATGTAATAAGCTACAATATGAGGATAGTCAATAATATTTTGTTTTCTCCATTTTTGTGCTTCATGAGGATCAATTGGTGGAGTTCCTGGCATCAATGCATGTAGGTCGGGCCAATACAGATCAACTGCACTTAAGGTGACGAAAATAGTGGCTGACCTAGTTTGATGTAATAAGTCATTTAACTCAACACGACACTTTGTCCAATAAGGTCTTGTGCCTCTTAACAATGTACCAAAATGCATTAAGTGATCTGCAAGATGGGATTGAGGGATATTTTCCATATGTTCACACAGTTCATTGATTGTAATGGGTAAGTCTTAATGACTCTTCTATACAAATACTACTAAATAATTATGTGCACAATATCGCATAATCATGTTCATCATGAAATATCTAAATCTTTGATGTTTTCCAAAACGATGATCTCTATATCGAATTAGATGTTTTACGAATTAATGTAGATGAAATTTTTTCATTCTAGGCTATAACCAATCACAAATTCCACCTGCAAATAATGTCGAGAAGGCCATATCCAGTAACCCTTCTGTAACATACTCATTTATAGGAGATGCTTCAATTCCAGGCCAATCAATAAGTGTTCCAGGATCTACATTAGGGTTGTTTACCCATGCACGAATGAGTTCCATCTCCCTCGGAGCATTAGGCGGTTTGGAGGCCATTGATGTGGTGTGATCAATTATATTTCCTTCATAAGTCTCTAGAATTAGACCCATAAATACATATTCATTCATATCAGAATCAAACTCCATATGGACAGAATTAAGTTTATGAAAGACATTTGTAGTGGTGTTTGTTGGAATTTCACTCAAAACATTTTCATCAATTTGTACATCCTTATAAAACTTATCATGCTCAACCTTATACTTAAGAGCTTTGTATACCCACTCTTTATTCATTGTAAAATTATAATTTGTACCACGTTGATCTTTTCTCCTAACAATAATGATTGGCAAATCACTTACTGAATGAGGCAATACCTTAGCAATTTCTTTCACCTCTTGAGGAAAACTTATTGTGTGCCCTTTATACTTGTATTTGCCTCTTGTAGCATGTGTTACCCGTAATATGGGATTAACACGGGCTATCAACATTTCTTCAATTTGTGTCAAATTCGCAAGTTTAGGTGGTTGTAGTCCAAGATCCATATTATTCTCTGCAAAAAATCGATTAGGACCTTTTTCTTGTCGACACCTATTACATACTGGACCTTTGTCTGTCAAACGCACCTTTATTCCAGGATAGCATTCATCACAAATATAACACATCGATGGTGATGCAAGGTTGTCTAATTGATGTTGAAATATAGTTTATGATTCATTGAAATCCACACCATATGTTGGAATTTGTTGTATATTTATTGCTATACCTTCAATATTTCCTTCTCTTCGAGGTCGCGATGTCCTTTCTTGATGCATCTCCATGTTAATCTCATTGCATTCGCTTTGTGTCTATTGAACGACAACTATATTTGAAGCATTTCTTCTAAGAAAAGAAGATGCTTCAGATGCATCCATTTGTTGTACTACTTCATTGTTTTCAATATTTTCTCCATTACCCTATTGCCTTTGTCTGTCTTGGTTAGATCGTCTAATTCTCTCAAGTGTTTGATGGAGGATTTGAAGTTCATTATTCACCTCGTTATCTGTGTCTATCATCTGTTGGTGCTCTCTTATGTTTTGTTCTCGTGTCATTTGTGCACGAGACATTCTTTTTCGTTTTGTTTGTTTTTCTCTTTCTTCTTGTATCTTTTCAACTGTTGATTCTGCCTTACATTTTGCATGATTTTGTCTTTGTTTCTCATTTTCTCTTTCTCTTTGGCTTACTGTCATCTATGCACGTCTTTGTCTCTGATATTCTCTTTGATATGCCAAATGTTGTTGCTTCTTTTCCTCCTCTGATATATTTATGTTTGATGTATTTTCCATTTGTTCCTGTAAAAAAATATTTTAAATATTATTAGTTTAAATTAATAAATATTAAAATAGTACAATATATATATAAACTGATATTAGTATTCTATAATAATAATATAATATATATATTATAATAGTATATTATATAATACTATAATATATATATTATAATATTATAATACTATAATATATAATATTAATCTTATATTAATAATACTATAGTCCAACTTATAATACTAATATTAATATTATAATAATACTATAGTTATCATACATTCCGATAAATCAATGAAATGCTATAAATTAATATTTTATATTAATACTATAACATATACTATATACATTTCGATAACCCTAGAAATTAATAATATAGTATTATAATATATATATATATATATATATATATATATATATATATATATATAATATACTAAGTCAAATCTAGTATAAAATGTTTTGAGCAGTATCAAAGATTTTTAGTATCGATTGTGTGCATTTTTAATTTCACTAATATCAAGAATTTCCAATTATGCTACCTGGCACCATCTGCAGGATTACATCATTGCACTTGCCCAACTAAATAACGTTGGTGAATGTAATTCTATATCATTGTTCAAACCTTTACAAAAATAGTCCCGAATGAATTTCTCGCTATTCGCAATTTACAAAAGCAGTTCGAAATCAATTGCATTGTATATTAATTTTGGTATATTGCAATGGATGTTCATGTATTTATACAATATTTTATTGAACAGTTGCAACGATTGGTTAATTGGCTATTTTAGTTTAAATATTTTAAATGTTTGCAATGGTTGATTAGTCAGTTGTTTTAGTTTAAATATTTTAAATGTTTTTGTTAATGTTGGCTTTTTTAATAAATAAAAAAATTGTTTACGGCATGACATGTATGACCCCTTTACCTCTACCTTTGTCTGTCATTTTAGGAACGCCTCTCAGCGTAATAATAACAAATAAATTCCAATCCATCTTAACCTTGCTTATAACTAAATTATTTATTCATTTTGTTTTATTTAAATATATTATCATACAGATGATGTATTGATTGTCATCATGGTGTATGCAATTTAACAATAATATTTTTACTTTGTTGTCTATGAAAAACGTCACTACCATATAGTGTTGTTAAATTAACTAAATAATAACAAATCTATATTGGATAGGAAAATAAATTGCCTTATATTTTGAATACATTTTCACATAACTTTTATTTTTAGAAGATTTTAAATTCAAAGGCATATACATTACTTAGGATAGAATGCAAGTGGTACATGTTATATTTTAACATGTAAGTTGTATACACTTGAGTAGGTAGTACCTTTAATTTATAACATGCTTAACTAATTTAATTTAGACAAAAGATTTAATCAAATTTTCTTAAGTAAAATACATCATGTTTTTATATTTTAACACATGCATTATTTTAATTGTAGTATATAATATTTAAATAAGATATTAGACATACCTCAATAGGTAACATGCCTTCAAAGAGCATTCAAAGCACATCCTCTACCATTATGAATTTACATCCATAACAATGGATTAAGATTAAGTTCCTTTCAAGCAATTTTAGTGCCAAGGTATAGTAATTTCAAGCGGTATGGCTTGCTCTTTTAACCACCAAAAAGAAAGACTTTATCCATTTTTTTCAATCTTATATCTAGATTGGTTTTGCTTCATAAAAATTGAATCCCAAATGATGTTTGACCACTCTAAAGGAAGCTTTACAATGTCATTAGAATCTACCTTCATGCATTCTTCCACTACATTTTCCAAATCCTACATTGCCTTCTAACCATTTACATAATATACTACAATTAGGTATGCCACTCAAATTTTTCTTTCCTTTTCTAGGGCTATTATATTTTCTTAAAAATCTAAATCTTAGAAAGTATTATGCTCAATTATTGGACTTTGAGGGACTAACAACTACCTCTTTTTTTTAAACTCTACATTGACAACTTTTCTATAGCAAGCTAGTACCCTTATTAATCCTTATGCTAGTAGAATATTTTTATATGCATGAATAATCTAGAGCTTAGCATTTTACCTGATATGTTATTAATTTTCTTATTTAGATTTCATTGCAATTTATAACTTTTAATACATCATTCCATTTAGTCTTTTTTTTTGTCCATTCATTTAAAAGGACTAGTTGATGGTAAACATGATTTTTATCTCATAACTATGGAATTGGAACAAAGGATCAATGTGTCCAAATATTGTATTAACTCTCTTAGTTGTTTGTCTATTTAATGAAGGTGTTCAGTTTTAGGGTTTTTAGACCATCATCTTGTAGCAATAATGCCCTAATCTAAGGTTTATTGAAGTGATTTTTGATGATTGAGTATGTGGATCATTTTTCTTATGAGTGTTGTCTTTGTACAGTGCATTGTATTGAAATAGTATGTATAGATTTAGATATTTATGAAGTCTCTTTTGGAGGGCATTTCTGTAATTTTGTTTTGTTTCTATGTTGGGTTAAATATTTATTTTAAAGTACCAGCACCTCTCACATATTAGTTTCAAAGCTTCAAGCTTACATATTGGAGAAGTGGAGTGATTCATGATTTGACTCTCTTGAATCAAACAATTCAGAATTCAAGTTTTTAGAGAAAAATATCACTTATTATTGTTATAATTGTTAAATGATACATGGAATGTTTCACTACCCATACCAAAATTTAAAGGAAAAAATTATGACTGTTGATCAATAAATAAGGACTTTATTGATTGTCAGGGAAGGGTGGAGTATTGTACAAAAATGAATAGAAGAAACTAATAGATTTAAGTATTCCAAAGAGCATAACGTTTCTTTTGAAGCTTGGAGAAGAAGAAATTAAAATGTATCATACAACCATTGAGGATAACAATTTATTATGGTACCAAAGGTATGGTCATGTAAATGTTTTAGGCTTGATTTTTGTTGAATGTTAAAGAAATGGTCTATGGAATACTTTCTATAGAAGCAAGAAGTGAAGTATGTGAAGGTTGCATAATGGAAAAAATCATGAAGATATTTTTTCAAAAGGAAGAGCATGGAGAGCATCATATTTATTGTATCTAATTCACTATTTATGATTCAATGCATACACCAAGTTGATAAATCCTTCTACTTTATCACTTCCATTGATGATTATACTAGAAAACTTGGGTATATTTTTTGAAGAATAAGAGTGATGCTTTTGAAGTATTCAAGAGATTCAAAGCTATAATAGAGAATATAGAATCAAACCAATCATGGTTAGTGAGTATTATTCCAAGAAATTCAGTCAATTTTTTGATAAGCATGGGATAAACAAACAATTGAAATTAACCTATACACTTTAGTAAAATGGAGTGGCATAAATAAAGAAGAAGACATCATGGAGATGACAAGAAGCATATTACTAGCAAAGTATTGGGAAATAATTTGTGGGTTCAAGTAGTTGCAACAATATTATACATCATCAATAGAAGTCCCACAATTACAATAAAGAGCATGGCTCCTCATGAGGTATTGAATGGAAAGAGGCCTTTGGTAATTCAATTAAGAGTGTTTATCTCATATTCATGTTCAAGATAAGAGAAGAAAGATGTTAAATCCAAATATTTAAAGCATGAATTTATTATTGCTTATTCTAAAGAAAGCAAGGTATGGATATGTTATAATCCCAAATCTAGATAATACATTGTTTTTAGAAATATGATTTTTGATGAAGGGTGAGTACATAGACACCAAGCAAAAAGGATTGGGAAGATTATAATAATTGAATGTTTTGGTGTGTCACAACCATCAAGTTGGGGCACAAGCATTTCTCTAAAGAAAAACACATAAGGGAATAGAACATTACAATCACACCAAGCTATTAATTATTGGATCAGAATTTTGATAGGAGGTTCACAAGAAGCCAAGAACAAGCCCAATAACAAAAGAAAAAGGAATAAAAATATAATAAGGTGAACTATGCACTATTTTCCACGATTGAAATGGAGCCCTCAATTTTTAAAGAAGCATCCCATGGAAAGGTATAGACCAAAGCCATGAAAGAAGAACTAAATGTAATTGAAAATAATAATAATACTTGAGAGTTGTGTGAAATTCCAAAGAAAAAAGTGGTAATTGGAGTGAAATAAGTGTTTAAGACCAAGTACATTACTAATGGAGTAATTGAATGGTACAAAGTGGGGCAAGTCAGAAAGGAGCATGTTAAACAAAAACAAATTGGCATAGATTATGATGACATATATGAACCTATTGCAAGGCAAACCACAATAAATATGATCTTATTCTTAACAGGACAAAAAATATGGAATGTTTGATGTAAAGAGTGCATTCTTGAATGAAGAGATTAAGGAAGAAATGTATATGGAACAACCATAAGTATTTGAAGTGCAAGGTAAAGAAAGATGCATCAAAAAACTATAAAAAATATTATAAGTACTAAATAAAAGCACCAAGGGCATGGTATTCAAGAATTGATGTATAATTTTAAAATTTGGATTTGCGAGAAGTAAGAATGAGCTCACATTGTACTACAAAAGGGAAGGTGATGATATTTTGATTATTTTTTATATGTTAATAACTGAATTTTTATAGTCAGTTCGTCAAGAATGAAAAGAGAGTTCAAGAAAGCCATGATGCAAGAATTTGAAATGAGAAATTTGGGTTTAAAGCATTCTTCTCTTAGCATTAGAGGTACATCAAACATATGATGGGATATTTGTTTTCCAATCTAAATATGCATGATATCTTGAACACATTTGGCATGGAAATTTAAAATTATGTTGCTACCCCACTTGCACAAGGCAAAAGAATATGTAAAGATGATGGAAGTAAAAGAGTAGATGAGGGTAAGTATAAAAGCTTGATTAGAAGCCTTATGTACTTGAAAATAGTTAGACCATGTGTTGTATATGTAGTCTCTTCAATTTAAAGATTTTTGAGTGATCATTAGAAGATAATATGAGAGCAACTAAAATAATTTTGAGGTATGAAAGAAAAATTAAGTTATAGAATCCATTATACTTTAATCAATGAGATTCACTTGGATGGATATAGCAATTTAGATTGGATAGGTTCAATTTATGATATGAAACCTATATCAAGAAAGTGTTTCTCATTGAGAAATGAACTGGTAACTTGGACTTTAAAGAATCAAGCAACAATTGCACTCTCAACAATAGAGGTAATGTAAATAGTAGCTACATCAGTAAACACACAAGTAGTATGGTTGAGGCATATCCTCTAAGACCTTGGTGAAAAGCAAGAAATATCAACTACCATTTTGTGACAATGTGAATTAGTTAAAATGACTAAAAATCCTATTTTCATACAAGATCAAAGCACATTGACTTGAAGCATCATTTTATTTGAGAACTAGTTGAGAAAAAAATTGAACTAAAACACAATAACATAGAAGATTAGTATGGAGATAGTTTAACAAAGATAGTGACAAAATTAGTTTAGTTCACTTATATATAGAATGAAAATTTCCCATTTCACCTTAAGGGAGGAATATTAAAAACTATGATTCTAAATGAGACAAAATTTAAAACAAAATAGAAATTGAATTGCAAGTGAAAATTTAAATAAAAAAGGAAAACTAATATTCTCATACAAATATGAAGAGAATATAAAGCACCAAGAGTCTTGTGAGACAACCAAGAGACATCATATTGTATAAATAAATATAATGCATTATATTAAAGTGGTACGTATAGATTTAGAAATTAATGAATTATTTTTTCAAAGGATTTTTGTGCAATTTTGTTTTTTGTTCATTTTCTCATTTTTATGTTGTCCTAAATCTCTATTTTATACTACCACCACATCTCACATACATGTCAATTTTTCAATCCAAAATGTTTGTTAATAAGAGGATTTAAGTTCAAGTTTCATGATCACCCTCAGGTATGTGAGTGAGAAGCCAAGAACTTGAATGTTCAAGTGTGCATCTTCTACTCAACCTTGGGATCGAGAATTTTTAGGTCCCCAAAATACTTCAAAAACGTAAGTCCAGACTAGATCCTTCTCACAAGGTAGTAGTAACTAGACTATGCAATCACTTTTGAGTATGCATGAAAGGAGTTAGGTCCAAAATACTTTGAATATCTAGGTTTAGGCTAAAGTCTATTGACGTGATATTGGTAGGCTAGAATATACTATGAACCTCAAGAATGTGGGGGTGGGGCTACTTTGAATGTCAAGGTTTAGGCTAAAACCACCTCATAGGGGACTGGTAGGATAGAGGACATAATCAACCTCAAGAATGAGAATAGGGAATGTACCTCACTTAATGGTGGTAGGATAGAATATATGATTGACCTTCAAAATTGTGTGTGGTGTGGGGTTCGAGTTGAATCTTTAAAATATGTTGATCCTAAAATACTTTAAACATCCAAATCAAAGGTAAAACCCCCTCACAAGGTAGTAGTACGAAATAATATGCAATCCACCTCAAAATGTTTGTGGGAAGTCCTCCTTTGTAAGATTAAATAGAATAGAATAGAAGGTTTATAGTATCCATGGGTCCAAAAGTAGCGTATGGGACAATAACTTTACAAAAAATGGTCACTAACCACAAAGTTTGACCTAATTATTTTTCTTTTTATTATTGTGTTTTCCAATTAATTCTCCTACTTTCTCTAATTTTTGCTCTTCAAACAAATCATTCATTGATTCCACTACTAGAGTATCAACATAGCTAGCTAAAACATCCCTATAAGCCTTGCATTTCAAAATAAAGTATCTCGATTCTTCCCTCATTTCTTTTTTGTTCTTTTTGTTAAAATATTTTATTATATTATTATTAAATTTTGCTAAAAAAAAAATTTATTAGCTGAAAAATTATTTTAATATTTCTTGCATGTAATAATCTGGACGTAGCGATGGCGCTAGCAACGATCCCCGTCCAAGTCAGAATGACAACATCAATTTCCAATTTTCAGCGTTTGTGTACAGGCAAAAACAGAAGAAGAATAATTTTGTTTCACAATATCCATCCTCGGACGAGCAATCCCAAGGCATTTTTGGAGAAGCCACTTCAAGCCACCACGATGTGGAGGCCCAATCGGAGGAGGAAAAGCGATTTTTTAAAATTTAAGTGCCCACCTTTTCATACATGACGAGCCGGTCCGTCGATTTGGTTAGTGCATGGGAGATAAACCCCTACATCCAGGAGGTCCAGGAACTCGTCGACGTCAAAAGCAAAGATTTGTAAATTTTTTTGTTTGCTCACCTGCAAAAAGTGAGGCACGCCAGGATTGCAAGCAAAGGAGTTTTTTTTTTTTTTTTAAATCTGGGTGCACCCTCTTCTAGACACGTCGTGACAGTCTACCTCGATGACCAGTGCATCGACGGTAAGCTCTTTCTACAAGTCGAAACCCAACCCAGGTCCAAATTTTTTTGGCGTCTCTGGAAATATTTTTGATGTGATTCTTTAAAATTAAGGTAAATTGGGCACCCATCTTTTTTAATTTTAGAAAAAGAAAACTAGGGGTATTTTTTTAAGAGCGTAAAACCGGATTCTATATATATATATATATATATATTTGGTTAATGTGAGAAATCTCTATGACCAAGGTTTAAGGTTGAGCATTTTTATTTCAGCCTGCCTTTTTGTCAGGACGAGAGTTAAATTTATCAAAAGAGGATTAAACCACAACCATGAGGATTAAACCACAACCACACATCGCGGTTAGAACCTAGTTTTTATTTTGAAAAGTGATTATTTTAAATTTAATAAAATTTTATCAAGAGGTAATTAATTGTACAATTTGATTTAACCAATTTTGCAATTGTGATTGTAAACAAGGTGCATTATTGGTAGAGTCCGACATACATTTTAATATTTCTTATAAATTTTAATGATTATAAAAAAAGGTGTATTTTCGATAGAGTCTAACACCTCCACAAAACAATGCAAGTAAGGACACTTGTAGTTGCTCCATGCAGGCTCTAAAATTCTTGTACAAAGGTGCATTCTCGATAGAGTCCAACACCTTCATAGTACAAATGATGAGTTCACCCTAAAGGGAGGTTATAAGCCCAACAAAATGAACCTCATAAGCAGTGATCTACTCTATTATACATGTGGTTGCAGCAATTGGTTATCTATGTATTTCTATTGGATAAGGTTATCATAAGGACACTCATAGTTGAAGAAGCAAAGTGGGGTCAATCCGATTTTTGCTTAAGTACCCTAAGAGTACTTAATATGCTTAGACCCAGAGGCCAATCTAGAGGTAAACCCAAAGGTGACAAACCTAGAGGTAAATCAAAGTTTCATCAAGGCATCAAGGATCAAAGATCTGGCAAGGGTCAAAGATTTGGCAAGGGTTAGAGATCTGGATCAAGTTTAGTTCCAACTATGTATTCTACATACAGGACCATGTGAACCACCAAGTTCCAAAAAATCATGAGCAAGACCATGTAAACCAACAAGTTCCAAGAAAATTGTGAGTAAGACCATGTAAACTAATAAGTTCCAAAAACATTTGTGAGCACGACCACATAAACTACCAAGTTCTCTTTGAAGAGAACGTATTGAAGAGAACAAACTGAGAGGTGAAAGACCTAGAGGAAGACCTGGTGGTAGACCTAGTGGTATTTAACTAAGCAAAAGCTAGAGCCAGAGTCAAAGCAGCCAAAGCCAAGAGCCAGAGCAGTCAGAGTAAGAGGTAGAGATAGAGCCTAGACTCCTCTAAATTAAGGGGAGATCCTAATATTTCCTAACCCAAATAATGTAATTAGGGCGGATGCTAAGATATTTTATTATATTATTATTAGATCATGCATTATTAGTTGGAAGATTATTTTAATATTTCTTGCATGTAACGATCTCCTAAATCGAGAGTATCGATCTTCCAATTTGTAACCCTAAAGCATGTATTAAATAGGATCTTGCTTCAATGAATGAATTAAGCTTTTTGCCATCACTTTTCCATCTTCTAATTTCACATGTAAGTTGGTGTGAGATAGTCCTTAATTGGACCATGATCATCTTTAATTGATGTTTGCTCCTATATAGTCCTTTTGATGGTTGATCGTATATAGGGTTAAATTCATCAAGACAATGTTCTCTCTTTCTTCCTAACTTCTTTGTCCATGTAGTTTCTCTAAATTTATTCTTAACAAATGTCTTTATGTCTATGTTTTATTTAACATTCATTCAGGTTATTATTCTATTTTTTCATCCACTTGTTTTTATCCATCCATGTATTATTTTTTCTTGTGCAAATATTCTTCTATTGCAAACTTAGGCCATTTATTTGTATTCATGTGTTCAATTGTTTTAGATACCCTACAAGACAAACCATAGCAATTGCTTCTATAGGGAATTTACATGCTTTAGCTAAAAGAATCTCATATGGAACTAAAGCTTTTACTTTGAATTTTTTTGTAAGTAGACGCTTCTATATCCTCCTTATTTATCTGCAATTTAATTTTGATTTATTGCTAACCCATAATTCACACACATATAGCACCACTGGTACAACTAATAGCCCAAATAAAACCCATATAATTTTCTAGTCCCATGATTTAGCCTCACTACTTCTATTTTATAATGGAAAAGGTGTTCTCCATTTACTTCCTATCTAAGCTTATTATTGAAATATATCCCAAGATATTTCTACTTTGTTAATTCTTCGAGGAGATCCCTCTTATAACAAAAATTTAACTTGATTGTTTTTTTTGTTGGAGTAAATCAAAATCTTGGACTTATATTTACTTGCATACCTACCTCCTTGGAAAAGTGGTTTAGGGGCTTTAAGTGCTCTCTTGACCCTTGTGTTGACCTTACAATCAAAATGAGATTGTTTGCATACCAAAGAAGTCTCCTACATAGTCTCTCAATAGAACACAATCCCTACTTCCAAATTTAGTCATTCTTCTAATTTTTCAATATATAAATCTAATAAAACTAGAGATAGTAAACATTCTTGTTTAACTCCTATTAGTATTTTGAAAGGAGCACATGAATTTTAATTTTGGATTGAACTTCCCATAAAGTCTATGAATTGTTGCTTTATATTGTTATGGTATGCCTAGGTCTTTCATTCTACTCCATAGTTTACTTCTAAAAACTATGTCAAATACTTTCTTAAACTCCACAAAACAACAATATACATCTTTTTCATTTTATATTTTTTAATGTTGTTTCGAATTGATGCCATGATCTATGGTTGAGTGAAACCTACTTCTTTGTTAGCCCTCTTTTCTTTTTTTTCTATACACTTGTTGATTTTACTCTCAACCATGCTTCTAAAGAGCTTTGAAGAGGGTATCAACCATAATAAACAAATAATTTAAAAAATTGTTTAAGTCTCCACTCTTGAAAAAAAGAATTAATAATATGATTAATCTTGAGAATAGGTATTAAGAGTTGAGTTTGAGTTAAGCCTCCAAAATACCACTTGCACCTAAGCTTGTATAAAACCCTCAAAGTAGACTAAACTAAAACAATATTAATTAAAAATATTCACACACCCTAACATACTTTGAACTTAACTCTCCCATATGAAAAAAATCAAAACCCACCCTACAAAATTATATATATATATATAACGCATCCACCCAAACATATGGGTATAAAAAAATTAACCTTTCAAAATTAATTGTCTTGTAACTTTCTAAGAATCTCCACCACTCAATCCCCGCATCCTCTTTGCAAGCAAAGGTGGTGCACTAGACTTCCAAACGCTTTCCATTACCGACACTGCCCATTTTTCCACGCGCTTATCATCACGAACACTGGCCATTTCTTCCACGCGCTTTCCATTACTGCCCCTGCTTACCCCCACGGACACTGCCCATTTCTCCACGACCTTTCCATCAGCGACACTGCTTTTCGTACCCCCACCATCGCCTTTACGACGATCCCAGGTCTGTAATAACGTATTGGCAGATCGGTTAGTTCGTTCACAGCCAACCTGTTTTCACCTCCAAATTATTGCCCATTCGCATTGCTACAGCCATCCATCTACCCCGACCACAATGGCCACTTACCAGCATTATGTAACTAACTTGATGGGTGTGATGTTTTCATCAATCATCGCGAGATTGATGTAAAAAACTAACTTACCACTTGCCAGCATTATCTACCATACACTCGGCTGCATAGGAGTGCGGACTTTTCTGGATAGAGAAGAGCTGGAGGCGGTAGAAGAGATCTCCTACGCAATAAAGGAAGCTATTTCTGACGCCTTGGTTCACATTGCCATTTTTCTCCAAATTACGCCTAATTTCGATGGTGTCTCTTCTATTATGTTGAGCCTTCTCATCTACGATGGGTGAGAAAGAGAGTTTACTCTCGAGCATTTTCCAAACATGAAAAGAATGGTAGATACACGCCACAAAAGCTAGAGGAATGGAAAGAGGCACTTTCGATTGCTTCGGGTATTTCTGGTTATGAAGCCAACGAGCGTCAGAAGTAAGCCTTAAAGACTCGTGGAAATTATCTCGATTGCATGTTTCTGTTGCTGATTCTTTATTTTTGTAAATATTTACTTCTACTGATGAGGGGCTCCTCGTAAAGCAAATTGTAGATACTGTAAACAACGTTATGACGGAGATGAAAAACATGCCATTATTACACGTTGCTACACATCCAGTTGGGCTGGATGAAGCCATAAAAGATTTCCAAAACTTTGTTGAGACTCGATCTCAATGTGCACAAAGCACACAGAATGCCAAAATTGTGGGCATTGCGGGTGTTGGGGGGTGTGGAAAAAGTAAAAACCCCACTGGCAAAAGAGTATTTGACACACAGTCCAGTTTTCTTTCTGACGTTAGAGATGCTGCAGCTAAATTAGAAAACCTGGTAAATATCAAAGAGGCAATTGATCATACAAGTAAAGGCAAGAGAACTTTGGAGCATCGCGTGAGATCTCTCAAGACACTTATTGTATTGGATGATGTAGACCACGTCGACCAAATAGAAGCCTTGTTGCCTTGAAGGGCAATTTGCAACCGATATTTTTATTATAATCCTCTGCCTCTCTCTTCGTCTGTCTTCTCTGTATATAGGAAAAAAAAAAAAAAATTGGATTGGGTTCATGCCAAACAACTTTTTTGTTGGCATGTTTTTTTAAGAGACTCCCCCGGGACTGGCTTTGAAGATTTAATCAAACAGTGCGTAATTACTGGGAGTCTGTATTACACAAAATCTCCAAATTATAACTTGAGGACATTAAGTAGAGACTGAAAGTAATGTATGATTCCCTGGATGCAGAATAGCAACAAATGTTCCTGGATATAGCCTGTTTCTTCATTGGAGAAGAGAAAGATATGGCTATTTCTATATGGGAAGGATCTCTTTGGAGCGGTTTGAACGGTTTTCAAATTCTTCTAAACAAGTGTCTTGTTGAGCTGGACAATGAGAACCGTATAAGAATGCATGATCCTGATTTAGGGAGAGAAATTGCAAATGAAAAGGCGCCTTCTCGTTTTTGGTCTCGTTCACAGTTTGCTAACAGTCAGAGACCCCTAAAGGTGAGCTTAAAATTTTATTTAATAAGCTATTGTCAATGTCTGGATACCTTTAGATGTATCTAATTTCTGTCAGCTAGTTCAAATATTTTATCATTTTTCAATATAATGTTTGTCCTTCAGGAGGAGAGACTGCCCATTAGGGGGTAATGGCCGCAACAGATTCCAGCTATGGTTACTCTGAATTGCATTATAAGCCGCCTTTCCTAGAGTGCATGCAGCTGTTGATGGGGCACTCAACCGGCCGGTCCAGGAGGCTTACGCCTTCCGCCATTGGTTTACAACTTATTGTTGTGAGAACCGATTATTTTAAGGAAAAATTCGCGAAGCTGTCAAAAGAGCTGCTCTGGCTTCGCTGGTATGATTTTCCGTACAAAAAACTTCCGTCATGGCTTTCAACGGTAAAACTAAGAGTTTTGGAGCTTTATCAGCCCAAGAGATTGACAGAATTGTGGGGGCCTAATGACCCTGTAAGTATCTTCCTACGCCGTTCTTTCTGAACTATATATTCCATAATGGATTACTCCTAACTCGCTTTAAATTTGACTGCAGCCTCCTTCGCAGTTGAGAGAGCTCATTATTAATATGTCACGCTACAGAGATTTGCAAATGATTCTGGAGACAATAGGATTGCTGAAGCACTTGAAGAAGATAGTGTTGAAGGGTCCTGTTGGTCTGAATACGATTGAGATTAGGAGCCTCCCAGAAGAGTTTTGTCATCTGGAATCCTTGGAGCATCTGGAGCTACTATATTTTTCACACATATCATCCTGCCTACCCATTTTGGGAATTTGAGAAAGCTGAAGTATATAAATTTGAGGGGATGCCAGACATTGAGGGTCTTGCCAGTGTCTTTTAACCAGCTAACCGAGCTACAATATCTTGACTTATCATGGTGTAAGAATCTCCGGTTAGAAAAAAATATTCTAGAAAACATCACAAAACTTGAGATACTAAGACTTGGTGGATGTTCCAAATTGCAACAGTTGCCCAGTGAAATTACAAGGCAGATGTATTTGAGAGAGCTATGTTTGTCACCTACGGGATTGAGGGAATTACCTGCTGACATCCATAGACTGCCCAAATTGGAAGTGCTGGAAATAGGAGGCCCTTGCTTGAGAAGCTTACCGACCTCTCTGGGAAATTTGCCCTCTTTAATCAAGTTGAAGATTGAAGATTGCCCCGAGTTTAAATATTTGCCCTCTCCGGGAATTTATTTTTATTTTTTAATCGAATTGAGGATTGCTGTTTGCGGAGAATTGACACATTTGCCCGGGATGGGGTGTCTTACTCGCTTAGAAAATGTAGAATTACAAGGTGTGGAGTATTTATCAGAAGGATTTGGGCAACCGGTTGATCTTCAAAATCTAGAGATTTCGGATTGCCAGCAGAGAATTGCCTCTTGCAAATCCATAAGAGCTCTATCCCAAGAAGCCTACATTATTTAATCATGTGTATTCTTCAATGTTCAAATTTTTCAGGCTCAAACGCATAGATCTGAGCGGTACTAAAGTATCCACCATCTCGATTTCCGAAGATTGCTGTCCCAGTCTTGAAAATCTGCATCTTTTTTGCAAACCATGATCTAATGGAGATAGAAACCCTGCCAACAACACTCGCGCGTGGATATATTTTGTTGTCAAAAACTCAATAAGTGCTGCGGATCTTGCAAAACTCTATGACTTGTAAATAAAAGACTGTCCAGGGTGGGACGAGCTCCCCAGCTTTGCGGGTCTTGTGGAAGCTCAACACTTGCGGATACAAGGGTCTTGTGGAAGCTCAACACTTGCGGATGTTAGAGTAAATCACTATATAAAATATAGAAAAGCAATTATAGTGTTTCAAACTTTAACAGCAGAATTAAAGAAAAATAAGACAAACACACACAGAAAAAGAGACAACGATTTTAACGTGGTTCACCCAATGTGGGTTACATCCACCGAGAATTTTCAGTCCTTCCTTTCTCAATCCAAGCAATAGAGGGTTACAACCTACAGCCAACATCTGCTGTAATTTCCTCTCTATTTTTTTAAAGAATCAACATAGTAATTTTCATTGTCATAGTCATCTCTGTTTTTCCTCACAACTATATATAAGAAAAAAACAGAAAAACAAACTGTTTTTCTTAATACATTCCAAGATTAACATTGAGTTCCCAGCATCTAATTTTGGGATAAAAACAAAAAAAACTTTCCCTGGCTGTCCTGTTGTAAATCCGAAAACTTCCTCTGGTAGACTAACGCATCGTAATCTGGAAACTTTCCCCGCCCGTCCTGTAGTAAATCCAAAAACTTTCTCTGTTTAGCCTCCTCATAATTAGGCTCCATTCCTAACAATCTCCCACTTAGAGACTAATTCCATTGCACCATACTGCAACCAAGGACTGAAAATTTCTCATCATGGCCTCTTATTCCTTAAGGCCAACTGAAGTTGAGCAAAAGCTCAACCTTTCTCTTGACACCACTTTTGTAAGCATGTCAGCAGGATTTTGTGATGTGTGAACCTTCCCTAATTTCAAAGATCCATCTTTCACTACTGATCTAATGAAATGATACCTGCGTTTGATGTGTTTAGTTTTTGAATGGAATGTCGAATTCTTCGCAAGGTGTATAGCACTCTGGATATCACTCCACAACCTATTATCCTCTTGCTTCTTCCCCAGTTCTTCCATTAGTATTTGCAACCAAACCATCTCTTTGCTTGCTTCTATAGCAGCAACATATTCAGCTTCAATGGTTGAAAGGGCAACTATGTGTTGGAGTTTAGAAATCCAACTAACCGCTCCTCCTCCTATAGTAAAGATGTAGCCAGTAGTGCTCCTTCCACCATCAAGATCACCTGCCATATCAGAATCTACAAAACCTTTCAAGCATATATTAGAGCCTCCAAAATTCAAAGAATAATTTGAAGTTCCTCTCAAGTACCTGAGTATCCATTTTATCGCTTGCCAATGTCCTTTTCCTGGATTACTCATAAATCTACTCACTACTCCCACTGCATGGGCAATATCTCGGTCTTGTACAAACCATTGCATACATCAAGCTTCCAATCGCTGATGCATAGGGAACCTTAGCCATATGCTCTTGTTCCTTTTGTGTCTTGGGACACAAATCTTTGGTGAGTTTGAAATGCTTTGCCAATGGAGTAGCAACAAACTTTGCATTTTTCATGTTGAATCTCTTAAGCACTTTTTCAATGTATTTTGCTTGTGATAATTTCAGAGTGTGACTCTCCTTGTCTCTTGTTATCCTCATACCAAGGATTTGTTTGGCTTCTCCCAAATCCTTCATGGCAAAGGATTTAGCCAACTTCTTCTTGAGCATGTTTATATCTTGCATATTTGTTCCTGCAACTAACATGTCATCCACATACAATAGCAAAATAACATAGTTACCATTTCCAGTTTTCTTAAAATATACACAGTGATCACTTTGACATATTTCAAACCTTTAATTAACCATGAACTTATCAAATTTTAAATACCACTGTCTAGGAGCTTGTTTTAACCCATACAAGCTCTTTTTCGCCTTACATGCCCAATCCTCTTTACCTTTCACCTGAAAGCCTTCCGGTTGGTGCATATAAATTTCCTCCTCCAAATCACCATGAAGAAATGTTGTCTTCACATCTAGTTGCTCCAGATACAAATTTTCTGTAGCTATAAGACTCAAAATAGCTCTAATAGAGGTCATTTTTACAACTGGAGAAAAAATCTCATCAAAATCAATACCTTTTTTCTGAGCGAATCCCTTGACCACTAGTCTTGCTTTGTATCTCTTATGCCCTTCATTCTCCTCTTTAATCCTGTACACCCATTTATTGGTCAACGCTCTTTTACCTTTGGGTAGCTCAATCAAATCTCAAGTTTGGTTGTGGAATAAAGAGTCCATTTCTTCATTCATTGCAAGCTCCCACTTATTCCCGGTATCCATCCGTAATGCTTCCTGAAAACATTCTGGCTCACCAGCATCAGTATACAAAACATAATCAGAGAAACGTTGAGGAATTTTACTTATCCTGGTAGATCGTCTAACAACACTTTCTGGAGATTGAGGTGCTTGTTGTTGCTACTGTACATTTTGATCTTCTACCACTTTTGGAGTTACCTTTTCTATGTGTCCATCAAGGTCTATGTATTCAGCAATTTCCTCTTTCTGTTTCTTTCCCTACAACCGATCTTTATACAAGTTTTTTTCATTAAATATGACATCCCTACTTCTAATGACTTTTCGGTTATCACAATCCCATAATCTGTAACCCAATCCATCAATACCGTAACCAATAAAATAGCACTTTTGGGCCTTAGCATCTAACTTATTTATGTTCTCTTTGTCTATATGCATAAAAGCCTCACATCCAAATACCTTAAGGAAAGAATAATTTACTGGTTTACCTGTCCAAAGCTCTTTCGAAATTCCTCCATCCAAGGCACTAGACGGTCCTCTATTAATCAGATATACTACAGTATCAACAGCATGAGCCCATAAAAATAATGGTAAGCTCGCATGTATTCTCATGCTCCTAGCACGCTCCATGATGGTTCTATTCATTCTTTACGCAACCCCATTTTCTTGAGGTGTTCTTGGAACTACCTTGATTCTTCTAATTCCATTTTTAGAACAAAACACATCAAATTCTCTATTGCAATATTCTCCACCATTATCCGACTTTAGACACTTTAACCTTTTTCCAGTTTTATTTTCAACTAATGCTTTCCAATTCTTAAATGTATTAAAAACATCACTTTTATTCTTAATGCAATATATCCATGTTTTCCTTGTTGCATCATCAATAAAAAATACATAGTAAGAGGAACCTCCAAGAGAAGTTACCTGAGCTGGGCCCTAGACATCTGAGTGCACAAGCTCCAATTTCTCTTTCTTACTTTCCTTGCCATCCTTGAGAAATCTAACTCTCTTTGCTTTACCATAAACACAATCCTCACCGAATTCCAAATCAATCTCTTTTAACTTAGGCAATAACTTTCTTGAATGTAAAATTTCCATACCTTTTCCACTCATATGGCCAAGTCTTTGGTGCCACAAAGATGCACTCTCACCTGTAGAAACTAAATTCATGGAGCAGTGAGAAAAATTAGTAAGTAAATAAAGAGTACCCACCAATTTACCTCTAGCTACTATCAATGAACCTTTAGTAACTTTCCAAGCATTTTCTTCGAATGCAACCGTGTATCCTTCACCATCAAGCTTACTTGCCGATATAAGATTTCTCTTTAAATCTGGTATGTGTCTCACCTCTTTAAGAGCCCATTGACATCCATTTGGGGATTTAATCAAAATCTTTCCAATACCCACGATTTTACATGGTTGGTCATTTCCCAACGAACTCCGTCCATAATCTCCGAAACATAATCTATGAAGTATTCCTTATGTGAGGTAGCATGGAATGAAGCACCACTATCAATTACCCAATAATCACTATATCTATCAAGAGATAAGATTAAAGCATCTTGTAGAATTTGTCCAATAATATTGGCTTCTGAAGTGTTACCATTATTATCATTACCTTCATTTCCATCACCCTTTCTGTGCCAACAGTCCTTCTTGAGATGACCCTTTTTGCCACGGTGCCAACACTGTAACTTTCCTTTTCCACGTGATTTGGATCTGCCTTTGGATTTGCCACGATGTGAACTCTTGCCTCTTTCTCTTCCTCTTCCTCTATTCTCAACAGTTAAGGTGGTGCTAGATGATTCTCCTATGGTTTTTCTTCTCATGTCCTCACTGAGTATCACACCAACCACATCATCAAATTCTAATTTATTTGAACTCGAAGCAGAGTTACTTACCGCCATTACCAAAGCTGTTCCAACTTTTCGAAAGAGAGCATAAGATTAATAAGGCCCTAAGCTCATCATCAAAATCCAATCCTACCGAATGCAATTGATTAGTGACGAGTATTAAATTCATTTAAATGATCATGCACGGATCCTCCTTCACTCATTTTTATGTTAAATAACCTTTTCATTAAGAATACCTTATTTGATGTCGATGGTTTCTCATACATATTGGCCAACTTATCCATGACTCCCTTGGTAGTCTTTTCATCGAATATGTTGAAAGCTCTGATGGTTTCTAAGCATAACCTTACAGTACCCAATGTCTTTCTATCAAGGAGACTCCACTCCTCATCAGACATAGATGAAGGTCTCTCTGTTTCCCCTTCAAGAGGTAAGTAAAGATCATCTGGTACAAGTAATCCTCCATTTGCATCTTCCAAAATTGAAAATTCTGGCCATTGAATTCTTGAACTCTAAACCTCCCTTCTTCTCGCCATTGCTCCCACTTGATCCAGAAATTCTCCTTCTGTCAAGTGCACCCAACAAAACAACCGCTCTGATACCACTTGTTAGAGTAAATCACTATATAAAATATAGAAAAGCAATTATAGTGTTTCAAACTTTAATAGCAGAATTAAAGAAAAATAAGACAAACACACACAGAAGAAGAGACAATGATTTTAACGTGGTTCACCCAATGTGGGTTACATCCATCGAGAATTTTCAGTCCTTCCTTTCTCAATCCAAGCAATAGAGGGTTACAACCTACAGCCAACATCTGCTGTAATTTCCTCTCTATTTTTCCAAGGAATCAACATAGTAATTTTCATTGTCATAGTCATCTCTGTTTTTCCTCACAACTATATATAAGAAAAAAATAGAAAAACAAACTGCTTTTCTTAATACATTCCAAGATTAACATTGATTTCCCAGCATCTAATTTTGGGATAAAAACAAAAAAAACTTTCCTTGGCTATCCTGTTGTAAATCCGGAAACTTCCTATGGTAGACTAACAGACTATAAATCTGGAAACTTTCCCTGCCCGTCCTGCAGTAAATCCAAAAACTTTCTCTGTTTAGCCTCCTCATAATTAGGCTCCATTCCTAACAATGGATACAAGAGAGCAGATGCCCTAGAAGCATTCCTCCAAATATACTGGTAATAAAACTTTAAGATTAGTTACAAGTAAGAAAACATAAGAGCTACCCACTTAAAGCCAAACTTTTTAAATCATGTGTTTATGGTGAGTATTGAAATTAACCAAGCTTTGGATTTGGTTGTCAATCTGTTCAATTCTCTTGTTTTCAGTAGTTATATTATTGTGTCACTGAACCCTTACCTTCCCCTCAAAATTTACCTTAACCACCATTACTATTATATTCAAAACTCGCTCACATAATTGTATATCATATCATTCAATTCACTCTATAACTACTACTTAATTTAAGTGACAAAAGTCCTTAACCTCCTCGTCTCCAACTCAAAGTTTCTTATGCAGTCTAAACTTATTCGATGTGATGTGTTGTGTTGAATGATTATCATAATTATTATTGTGAATCAAAGTCACTAAGAATTTTGTCAATGTGCAGAAAAGGCCATGCACCTTGGATATATTGGGAAGGGCAGTGGAGGATGTGGAGTCGGTTGCAGATTCTCTCAGTTTCCCCAACTTCACTGTTGTCGATATCTTAAATCGTTCTCTTTCCAAGAAGTACAAATGGCGATGGCAAATGAAGTCTCCTCTGTCGAAAGCAACCTCTCTGATCGGATGCTTTGTTATCTCTTGTCTCTCTCAGCAGAGGAGTTTATCATACCATTTATATTGTTATGTAGGTTCGGACATATACTACATAGGTGTGTGGCCTGGCTTTGACTTACCGGAACGTAGCGAGGATTCTGAATTAATGATGACTCAATGAGGGTGTTTCTAACACTCGAGAGAAAGGGAGACGTCGAAATAGAGAAGGGAATTGTGGTGATAATGAGCGACTGGGAAGAGAGGAGAGCTTTAGTGGTACTTCATAAACTTTTGGACCCTTGATGTTTGTTTTTTTTAATATATAAGGAAATTGGCAATTGCCTTTTTTTTGTCAAATTATATTGCTTCAGGTCGCCTCGCCTTGATAAAGGCGAGGCACGGAGTGAGAGAGACTCCCGTGGCTCGGGGTTGGTACCGCCATTATCAAGTTCGCGCACACTCAGCAAATTCTAGTCAGACTACTACTTTGCCCTAAAGTGAACATGCCCGCGAGGCTTGACCTAGCCTCTTGATAAGTGCCCAATGTCTTACCAATCTACTAACCCTCCCGGACTTTAAAGCCTAGATGTTCTCTATGGAGTCTTGATGTTCATCATAAGTTAATTATCGTTGTAATCTAGTTTGGAGTTATAAAAAATTTAATGACTCCATTATCTCGATTTTAAGGATTTCTTTGTTTATTTTATTTTATTTTTATTTTTTCTAGTGTGATGCATGTTATATACCAAGCTAATATTATTGTGTTTGGTTTTTTTATTTTTTTAAATTAATTATAAATGAATTAATAATTTTTTAATATATAATATTTTTAATATAAGAATATATAATTAAAAGAATAAAATTATTAATAAAATATTTATATAATATATGATTGATTTAATATTTAAGATAAAGCAGAAGAGTCACAAACAATGAAGCAGAAGCCATAGTTATCAAATCTGCTTCTATTTGGACAGTGAAACAGAGCCACAGGAGGATCATTCTTGAATCAGATTCTCAAATAATGGTTGGAGCTCTTGATTGCATGAAGAACTTTGCTTTGAAAGCATGGAGGTTGAGGATTCTTGTCACTCAAATTATGGAATTATGGAAGGAATTAGATGATGTGATTCCAGTTTATGTGAGTCGAGATTTAAACAAAGCGGCCGACTTCTTGGCTAAGATGGGTGCTAAGAAGGAGGCAGGGGTTCAGTTTCACAATGACATGGCTATTGAGGATGAGGTGATTAGGCAAGGTCTTGAAAGGTCCTTGAGCCAATGATCAAAGAAAAAGCAAAGGGAGGAAAGTTGTCGCGATATCGCGACATGTTGCGCCATCGCGGTCGTTGGAGGAAAGTTGTCGCGATATCGCGACATGTTGCATCGTCGCGGTCGCTGGAGGAAAGTTGTCGCGATATCGCGACATGTTGCACCGTCGCGGTCGCTAGAGGAAAGTTGTCGCGATATCGCGACATGTTGCGCCATCGCGGTCGCTGGTGGAAAGTTGTCGCGATATCGCGACATGTTGCGCCGTCGCGGTCGCTGGAGGAAAGTTGTCGCGATATCGCGACATGTTGCACCGTCGCGGTCGCTGGAGGAAAGTTGTCACGATATCGTGACATGTCGCTTCATCGCGACCAAGGGAGGAAAGATGTCGCGATATCGCAACATGTCGCTTCGTCACGGCCAAGGGAGGAAAGGTGTCGCGATATCGCGACATGTTGCTTCGTCGCGGCCTAGGGAGGAAAGGTGTCGCGATATCGCGACATGTTGCTTTTTCGCGGCTAAGGGAGAAAAGGTGTCGCGATATCGCGACATGTTGCTTTTTCATGGCCAAGGGAGAAAAGGTGTCGCGATATCGCGACATGTTGCTTTTTCACGGCCAATGGAGAAAAGGTGTCGCGATATCGCGACATGTTGCATTTTCACGACCAAAGGAGAAATGGTGTCACGATATCGCGACATGTTGCATTTTCACGGCCAAAGGAGAAATGGTGTCGCGATATCGCGACATGTTGCTTTTTCGCGGCCAAAGGAGAAAAGGTGTCACGATATCGCGACATGTTGCTTCATCACGGTCGAGAGAGAAAAAGTGTCGCGATATCACGACATGTTGCACTTTCGTGCCCAAAGGAGAAAAGTGTCGCGATATCGCGACTTGTTGAATTTTCGCAACCAAAGGAGGAAAATGTTGCGATATCGCGACATGTTGCGTTTTCGCGACCAAAGGGGAAAGGTGTCACGATATCGCGACATGTTGCATGTTTGCGGCCTAAGGAGAAGAATAGTGTCACGATTTCGTGACAAGTTGCATCAACTGTCCATGTCGACCCCCTGCTAGCTAGTTAATGGTTCACAAGATTTGGCTCCATTGCAAATCTTCTTCTACTATTGTAAGCTTGTGTTCTATCTGAATTCGGTTGGGAAGAGTCTCTTCCCATATTGTAATTGATCTTTGTTTTAATACAAGTTTTTTCAAATTTTTCAAAAAAAATATTCAAGATAATATTCTTATCATATTTAAAAAACAAAATTAAAAGAAGATATATTTCTATAAATATTAAACATATATTTCATGGACTAACATTTCAAACACTACACTTAATATTTATTTCATTAAAAAAATATATAATTATATTAAAAATAAGTTTTAATTTATATAGTTACAATTAACCCATCGAAACTCTATTAAAATAAAATACGAATTAATATAACAATTTTTTTATTACATACGAGAGTTGGTTACAACTACTATTTTTAGTAATGGCCAGCTTTGGGTTCAAACCACAAGGACTGCTCCCAACAAACTTATCCATCTCATTCTTGTTGACTCGGCGTGAGATGGGGACCACCGGTCGCTTGGGGTTCGTACCGTTGTCGTCGATCTGGCACACACTTAGAGGATTCGGAGTAGACTACTACCTTTGCAAAGGGTTGGCTTCCCCTAAGGTTTGTACCTAGGTCTCTTTTTGGTAAGTGCTCAGCCACACATGCACTTACCAATCCACCTAACCCTTGCGGGTTAAACCTTATGTTAAGGAAAATCGTTCCCCGTATCCCCTGGGGGCAAGGACTTTTCGTTCCACGGGACCTATCCCATCCGGGTATACCCCTCAGGCTAGTCGAGGGGTTTGTATCTGGTACAAGTCGTCAGGCTTGAAACCTGGATCTCCTTCCAAGAATTAAGGGAACTTTCCAGTAAGGTACCTGGTGCGAATTAACATAACAATATTAACATCACATAATTCTTTTAGTCAAAATAAAATACAAGTTGAAAGCAAGCCTCGCCATTTTTTCTTTTAAATCTTAGGAAAAGAGTAAGGAAATAGTGCAAATAAGAAGCAAGTGCAAATAAGTAGTGGTCATCATTTTTTCTTGCCTTAGATCTTTGAAAAAATTAAAATGATAAAGAATTCATATGAAGAAAAAACTAGGTAGCATGGAAGGAAAGTCATATTTGAAAGCCTTATTGATTCTTAAAAGCCTAGGGTTAATATGTGAGTCCCACAAATACTGGTCAAGGTTCTTAGAGATTCAAAATTAGATAAGTGGAAGTAAGGATTAAACTCAAATTACTCTATGAGTTTTCTTCGTGTTATCTTTTTAAATTTGACAATTAAGGATAAAATAATGGGTGGTGGCCCATGGTTTAGGGGGAAACATGTCCTATACTTAAGACCATGGAGTGAATTCATTTGTGGAGATAAAAAATATTTAAAAACTTCTAGTATAGATTAATATTTTTGGACTATCATATCAACATATCAATAAGTATATTTTGAAGAATATTGACAATACCCTAGGGGAGTATATCCAAGAGGGATTGATAACTAAGGAGTGAAAGCATGTTGTATGTATCTGAGCATGTGTTGTTATGGATATTTCAAAACTTTTTTCACAATCCATTAAAATTAAGTATGAATCAAGAGAATGGGATCAGTAAGTGGATTAATAAAACGCTATGTTCTAATATTAAAAATGTTATGTTACTAGACACATGGCAAGAGATTGCAAAGGAAAAAATGATGGAGAAAGAGACAAAAAAAATTGGTCATGACGTAAACTTCAAGATGAAGCAAGAAGATCATGTTGTAGTAGAAGCTATATTATATCAAGGATGTTTCATTCCCAAAAAAGGAGGCAAAGAAAACATATCATATTATAGTTAAAGGTGTGACTCTTAACCTACATTGGTTGTATGTTCAAAAGATGGAAAATGGTAATGTCATATGTCTCTAGGGTATGCAACCTCTACCTTCCAAGGTCATCAACTCCCACCAAATGGAAAAAATACCAAAGAAGTGTGGTAGAGGCATAATTGCCTAGATTAGTTGCATGGAAGTATTTACCATCAAGTAGTTGTCTTTGGATTTCCCTTTTGACATGTTGTCTCTTGTTGATAGATATGTTGTAGTATTCAATGAAACTAGGAGTCTTCCATTTAAGCAAACCCTTGATCATGTCATCGACCTACTTCTAGGTAGTCATCCATCCAATGTTCATCCTCACCACTTTCCCTAGTCCTAGAAGTATGAAAAGAAAAGAAGTCAATTCAAGAGATATTGAAGAAAGGTATTGTCCATACTACTATTAGTCTGTATTCATCTTTAGTAGCGATGATTTGTTGCAAGGACAATTCTTGGTGAATATACCCCAATTTTTTCCTACTCAACAAGATCACCATTAAAGTTAAGTTTCTAGTTCCTAATATTGATGATTTACCAGATGAACTACATGGTGCAAATTTTTTACCAAGCTTAACTTGCATTCTATTTTCCATCAAATTGAGGTTAAAGAGGACATTCCCAAACTGCTTTATTTACACATGTGGGTCATTATGATTTCTTGGTCATGACCTTTACTCTTACTAATTCCCACTCCACTTTCCAATATTTATTGATTTCTATCTTTCATCCTCTTCTTCATATATTAGTGCTGGTTTTCTTTAATCATATCCTATTTTATAGTAAGTCATGGGTCATCCATTTGGTTCATGTCAAACAAGTACTCCACCTTTTATAGAAGGAAAAATTATATATTAAGCAGTCCAAATGTTTCTTTGGGGTGTCTAAAGTGGAATACTTGGGGTATACAATACCTCATGAAGGTGTGAAGGTGGGCCCTAATAAGATCAATTCCATGTAAGATTGGCCCTTGCGTCTATCTCTCAAGAATATAATAGGACTTTTAGGTCCTACAAGGTATTAAAGAAAATTTGCCAAGAATTATGGGAATATTTCAACTTCCCTAACAACTCTCCACACGAAGGATGCCTTTGTCTAATGTGATGATGCTATGGAAGCTTCAATGTCTTAAAAGAGTCTATGTTACCACCCATGTTTTAGCTATTCTTGGTTTTCTATGATGCTTCAATAGGAGGTATTTGAGTTGTTTTGATATAGGAAGGCCACTCTCTAACCTCTAAAAATAAGTAGCTCTCTAATAAGAATCTTGATTGTTCCACTTATGAGAAGGAGATGTTAGCCATCTTGCATGTGATGGAGAAATGAAAGTCTTATTTGTTGGATCATTGCTTCCTTATCAAAATAAACCATAGTAGTCTCAAGCACTTCTTTGAATAATACCTCTTATCCATAATAAAATAAGAGGTTGACCAATCTGTTGGGGTATGACTATCATTGCATACAAGAAAGGTAAGGAGAATGTGGTGGTGGATGCTTTGTCTTGCAAATATAAAGAACCTATCATTATCAATGGTATATCTAATCCCCTTCCTTAGTGGATTTCTTATATTCAAGAGGAATGATAGTAAGATCTTGAGATTGTTTGCATGATTTATGACGTGGAGGTTGGTAACCCACCTACTCCCTTATTTATCTTGATGGGGTTCTTAAGAAGAAGGGTCATTTTTATCTGATTTTGTCTTCCATGGTTAAGAATAATTTCTTTAGAAATTGTGTGCTTTACCATTGGCTAGATGCTCTGAGTTTCTCAAAACCTACTAATGAGTGAAGTAGTCAATTTCTTGGAAAGTCATGAATGTAGATATCAAGAAATTTATGGTTGAATGTGAGGTATGCTAAAGAAATAAGGAGAAGAAGTTAAATCTTTTATCTTACCGTAGCCCCTTCCTATCCTATCTTTCTAATGGGAGCATATCTCAATGGACTTCATTAAGAGGCATTCAACATTTAAGAGAAAATAATAATTTTATATTGCTAGATCACATTTCAATTCAAATTATACCCACTTTTGTACCTTGCAACACCCATTCAAAGCCAACAAGCTAGCCAAGATATTTCTTGACTTTATTTTTAAACTACATGGTATGCCTCATTATGTTGTCTGTAATCATAATCTAATTTTCACCAGTAATTTTTGGAGGGAAATGTTCACTCTTTGTGGTATTGAATTGAATTTGATATCATGATCTATAGTTGTATGGTCAAATGATGTTATGAACATATGCCTAGATACATGCCTACAATGCTTCATCTAAGATAAATAGTATCAATGGGCTGATGAATTCTATTATCCAAATGGTGGTATAATATTTTATCAATTTTCCTTTAATTTGTTCTCATTTGAAGTATTGTATATCCAAAAACCACCATCTGTGACAAACTATGTTCCAAGCTTCTCCAAGTTGGCCTAGGTAGATGATTTGCTTTAGTAGCATTAGATTATTCTCCAACTCCTCAAAGATAATATTTGTTAGGATCGCAACCTTATCAAGCAACAATGGTACTTGCATTGCTTGGAGTGGCAATTTAAGGTAGGTGATATGATCTTTTTGTGCATCCATATTTATAACTAGTTGTCCCTAAAGGCCAAGTCTAATTAGAAGTTGACACCTTCATTCTAAGGTCCCTACAAGGTGATTCATCAAATTAGGGAGGTGGCATATCACTAGGATCTTCCTAATATTTCCAAAATCCATCTTAATTTTCATATTTCTTATCTTAAACATGTTATTGGTGACAAGGTTTGTTCTCATCCAAAGTTGCTTAAATGGATGAAAAAGGGTGGACTGACCTCCACTCAAAAGTAGTCTTGCAGTTTTCTGTCTATAATATAGTCTTTCAAGGTGTAATATTTCATCATCAAGTAGTAGGATCTTCTAAAAGAAGATACAACGTAGGATCCAATGAGCATTATCCATTCCTTTCTAGCTTTGAGAATAAATATTTCTAGGGGAAGGTATGTAATGACTTCAATTAACCACATTGACTAGTTTAATTATTATTAAATCAGGCCCTAGGCTATATTTACATCCCTTGAGCACTAGGGTCAGGGTTTATTTATTATTTTAGACTTTAAATAGATGTTTTGTGTTGTATTTTTTTATTGTTCATACTTTAATCTTTTGTTATCTTTGGTGTGCATAAGATACTTTGCCCTTCCTAAGTGGTTAAAAGACTTTACCCTCTCTAATTGGTTAAGAGACTTTTCCTTCTTGAGTGACAAGGATTGTTTTGAGACTTGGAATGTAAATTTGTTATTTGCTATTATGGTTTATTATTAAAGAATCTGAATTTTGCTCTTACAAATATTTTTTAGTTATTACTTCTTTGATATTTATTATTGTTGGATAATATTATATTATTTGGTACATGCTAATGTACCACCTTGGGTACATCTCTAGATTATGAGTGTGTCTTAGATTAAAGTGTGAGTATTTACTTTATGCAATGTAATAAATGCATAAGTACTATTAGAATGTGCAAAGTATTTAATAATGTAAATGTGCATAGTCCATGTGCACATGTGTCCTTAGAATAGGAAGCGAAGAGTTTCAAGAAGAGAGAAGGTCAAGAGTGCTCCATATGAAGAGTCACATTCCATTATATATGTATCTCTATGTATGTGTGCAAGTAACACAATGTAAGGGAGAGTGTGTGGAAGTATGATGTACTTGAGATCTTTATTCTATATAAAATTACTATTTTTGTGAGCATTTGTTAATGACAATAGACTACTTAACTCCCTATCACCATATTTCATCATCGAAACTGATCTTGTCGACGTGATCCTCCAACTCAACGATGATTATTAGTTGGCAATATAATCTTGAAACGATAATCTTTTCTAGGCATCATTAGTTGCATGTCCATTAACCCCCACCACTTTATGTAAGGGTGCCACCTCTACAACTTGCTAATCTTGTCAAATCCTCTCATGGATTCCCCAAGGAGGCTTTGGCTAGCTATAAAGACACCTTTTGGGGAGGCCATTAGGGAGAATAATTTTAGGCACTAATTTTTTTTTCGATTGGCTCTAGAATTATAGGTATTGTTTCACTTATCGTACCAAGGTTATGAGAAAATTTTGGATCAATCTTGTAAGCTTTTGAGCACATTATCAAGCATTTAATCCAACATTCAAGCATTTTATCAATTTTAATAAACCATCATCAACTATTCAAGTGTTAAGTACTTGGAGGAGGCCATTGACGAGCAACTACAAAGGGGAGTGCAACCTGTCATCTTGGGTTGTGGTCTTTTCCCCCCCTTTTGCTCTTGCCTTTCCTTTTTATTGTTATCTTTAGCTTCAAGCTTATTTTGTTCTTTAGCTAACCCTTGATCTTGTTTTATCTTTTAGCTAACCTTTTGATCTTGTTTGATATTTTGGTTCACCTTTGTATAATGCATCTTGTATCATATTTTATGTAGATTGTCTATTTTAGTTAATCTTGTATCATTGCCCTTGCATATGGCATCTAGATTATTTTGATCATCTTAATCTAGTTTCATGTAGTTTATCATTGTCATATTTCTCTGTAGCATAGTATATGACCACAGAGGTCAAACCCTTAGGTTATTATTATGATAATATTGTTGTAAATTGCATTTTAATCCTCTATTCTATCCTCAAATATAGTAGCACCACTAGACTATAGGTCAATAGCACTTTTGATCTCTCTATTTTATGTAGAGCAAAGGTGTAGGCAATGATGATGTCAATGACACTATTCCAAATATGGCACTTCCACCCTATTTTAGCATTTTATCAATTTTATATTATCTAAACAAAGGCTTGATCTTTGTAGCAAGGAAGCCCATTACCTTTTGCTAGTTCATACAGGCTCCTTTGCACTGATCCTTATCTTTTTCTATCTATTTTTGTAGGTCTCGGCAAAAGCACCAGTAGTAGACAATAGTGCTAGAGGTGCTTCTATAGGGAAGTCAACAAGAATAGATTCTTTTGCTCCTAGCTTTATTAGTTTCAATTTAGGATTTGATCTTTATCTATTAAGTGCATTGAACGATTTTTATTTTCTATTTTATTTTTAGTTTAACAAAAAGGAGATTTTTAACCTAACTTAGTTGTAATCAATAAGGGGATAACAAATAATTTTTAGTTGTAGACATTGAATCAAAAGGCACACGTAGCTTGCATTTAGGTTAAATCTTGCTTATCACATCTTCTCTTGAACTCTTGCTCTTGCAAAGAAATAAAATCATTTATTTTATTTTAATATTAAAATGAAAATTATTTTGGTCATAGGTTTTTGAGTGTTGTATCTTTGTATGTTTTATTTTAAAATATTAATATTAGGCTACATATTAAGTGGATCTTAAAAAGGAATTCAATTTTCTTCCTAAAAACATAGGTTATCTAAAATTAATGCATCAAACTAGCTTGTAGCTTGTAACATCCCTTAATCCCATCTTGAGTTGATAAGTCCAAAGGGAAGAGATGTGTTGGATCCCCTTAGTTATCCCTTTGTGACCATATTCCTCTTCTCACATTTTTGTGAACCTGACATGAACACCATAACAGTTCCCAAAGATCCTTTCTTTGTTAGCCAAAATCTTAATTAAGATTAAAATCTATTAAAATTTTAAACAAGATCATTAAAGTTGTATGTGTAGTTAACACATTAAGTTAAAAAAAACATAACAAAAGGCTAGTCCTACTAACTATAGGATAAATCTCTATGCTATATTGGGTATATTATGAGCCCAATATACCAGCCTCCCACATAAGGTCTCATGTGTACTTAAGCCTATTGAGGAGTATATTGTAGTGGGCTAGTGGGAGTTATAATGAGGAACATCATTACCCCTCATATACTATCTTGGGCCACATACCCAGAGGTCCACTTCTATGTATTGTTGTTATCCCTTGTACTAGTTGTCTCTCATGTATCAACAAGTATATATTGGCCATCAGATATTTAGGAGTTCCCTAAGGTATATTGGTCATATTGATATATTGAGGGAAGGAGATCTAAGGAGCTAAAACATCTTCTTCTTCTTCTTTAATCAACTCTCAAAACATTAAAACTTAAGTTAGTTGAGACCCCTTTTCTTCCAAACCATGGCTAAGAGATGCTACTTCACTCATAGCAGTACTCAATTAGCCATCAACCCCAACCCTTCAATGGATGGTCCTAAGGACCCATCCACATTTGAGAACCCTATTTTCAAGTAAGAATACGAGGGTGCATCTCCCTTAAGTTCTCTAACCCCCCTTCATGATGGTTAAGGAAGAGTGGTCTTCAATTCATTTGATCACATGGCTTATTTTTTATAGAGGTATAGGGAACTTGTGGCTTCTATGCTCAAGGAAGGCAACAGCAACCCAATTATTTTGTAAGGGAGGGTTCACTTTTGGACCATCTCCAATAGCTCATTTCTAATCCCTTGGATTCTAATCAAGCAGATCCATCCTTTGGATTTTTAGACTTGAACCTTAATGCATCAACTTCTAATTGTGTTGACTTTGGTCCTCCCATTGTCACTACTTCCATGGATGGTGGGGCGCAAAATCTCCCATCATCCTCAAAATATCATTCATCCTTGCTTCCTCTTAAAGAGAGTAAGTTGTTCCATATCTCAACAAGTGAGATGGGTCAATGTAATTTGTTCCATATATCAATAAATGAGCACAAGTTATGTCCCTAATTTGGATGTGCTTTCTAGTGCTCTAATTTCTCATCCTTATATCAATAATTTTCATCTTATCCTAAGTATGAATGTAGGTTTCACTCAAAATATTATTCCCACAATCTCTCATCCTGTATCTTTGAACCTTTTCATTTTGAATAGCTTGGGGATGAGTCATACAATATTGACCTTAACTTCATACACCCCAATACCTCAATCCTATATTTTAATCAATCATAAAATTCCTCTTGTCTCTTAGTACATGCCTTATATTCCATCAAACCCTATTTCTTTTGAGCTATAAACTTTGACCTCCTAGTTGTAGTTGAAACAATATATGGTCTCTATCCAATGATCTTTTTCTAGTCACAATTACTCCTATGTGGACTTGTGCAACTAGTCTTTAGAACCCTTTGTAGCTATTTGTCCCTTCCCTCAAAATTTTAAAACAACTAATTTTAAATTGTATAAGGGGAAGGAAGTTTCTATAAATCATTTTAGGCTATTTAGGACTGCTTGTAGCGATATTTTCTATTATAAAATATTGCTACTAAAGATGTTTTATAAAATTCTTACTAGCCTTACCTTGGAATGGTATTACCGAATTCCACAACACTTCATTAGAAGATTTAGATATCTTGTTGAAATTTTTATTAAGCAGTTTTTTATCTGCATAAAATAAAATGTCATGAATAGTAGTCTTTATAAGCTTAAGCAATTAAAGGATGAGAATTTTACTAACTTATTGGCAAGATGGGGAACCCTAGTGGAAGGTTCCAATATGTCCCCCCTAATAGGATATCTTTTGGATATCTTTATAGGTAACCTAAATGAGCAACTGACCTTCCACTAAGAGACAACCAATGTATCTTTGTTTGAAGATGTTTATATCGCTAAGAGAGTAGACACTTGTTGAGATATATATTATATTATTTGGTACATGCTAATGTACCCCCATGGTACCTTCATGGTACATTTATAAATAATATATTAGGGTTGAGTCTATAGTTTAGAGTGTGATTTATATTTCCCCTTTATGTAAGTGTGAATATGCAAGAAATACACAAGTTTGATGTAAATGTAAATGTGTAGGAAATGCACAAGTGTCGTGTGAGAGAGAATGTGAACATGTGTTTTGTATGTAAGAGTGCAAATATGTAATATGATGATGTGCACAAGTGTCCTATATTAGGAGTCCAACAGTCTTCCAAGTGTTGTAGAGTCAAGTATAAATCTTGTATACAAGTGGCAAGATGAGAATTCAAGAGTCATAGGAAAGCAATAGTCAAGTACTTAAAGAGTCACATTACTATGGACATATTATGGAGATAATGTTGCATAAGAAGATATTGAATCCAATTCATATATATTATTATCTGATTGTAACAGAAGAATAGTAATTAAATTTCTATATATTTTTGAGCAATTAATATTGTACGTTGTTCTTCATGCATAGTACATGAATGATTCATGTTATTTACATTAATATTTCAGCATATAAATAAATATTATTTGATTTATTATAATCCTTGATATACATATTATTTTACTCATTATATTATTATTTGACCTTTATTGTGGCTATTTCATATTTGGGGACCTGTGTGATATTGTTGAGATAACTTGTGATATTTTGTGGTAGTATAAAGGCTTAAAAATCCAATAGTGGTATCAGAGCTACCACCAAAATTTGTCCAATTTGATAGAGTTTATTGAAGCCACCATTATTAATTAGCTTTATCTATTTTGATAAGGTTAATTTAGAGTTTGTCCACTTTAAAGGCAGTGAAGACTTGGACTCTATTTTAAAGGTCATATTGAGTAGAAAAGACTAGGGTCTTTCCACTAGGTTAAAGGAAAACCAGTGAAGACTAGGACTTAGCTATATTTATATCAGAAACCAACTTAGCAGAAATTTGGATATTAATATTAGAAACCAACTCAGAAGAAATTTGGAGATTCAAGAACATTCAAAGTCACCTTGAGAATATTTTAGATTCTCTAGTAAGGAGGAGAATCATATTGGATTCTTAGGTGTGACCTAAGATAATGAAAATTTAGAATAGTGGTAGAGATTAAGCTACAAAAGTTTGAGAAGCTTCATACAGAGATAGAGAAGAATTCTAGCTTCTTAGAACATTAGAAAGAATTGATAAAATTGCAATAGATTGAGAAGCATTCAAAGATTCCTAAGATATAGAAGAAGAAAAAACAGGTCTAATTGGCCTTGACAAAGAATAACCAAGTCTAATTGACCTTGATAAAGTAGAATTAGGTCATAGAGTAAAGTGACCTTGACATTTCAAAAGAAGAATTAGGTCTAAGTGACCTTGACATATCAAAAGAAGAATCAAGTCTAAATGACCTTGACATATTTGAAAAATAATTAGGTCAAATTGACCTTGATATATTTAAATAAGAAAAATAGAAATTTATAGAGCAAAAAAATGTCTTCCTAGGATACATTGAAGAATTAGGTTGATTGAATATATCTATATATCATTTCAATCTTGATCATGGATAATTTTTTGAAGCAGATTCTTCAAGGTAAACACATACGAAGCTCGAGAGGCCATTATACAATAGAGCCTACAAGAGGCCAATATTGAAGAGAAAAGAGTCTAAAAATCTTAGATAAAGCAAGAGGCTTTAGAATCCTATCAAGAAAATATTTAAGAAATATTTAATTTGCTTGTGACAAGTAGAAACCATAGCAGTATTCTGCAAGAAAAAAGGACTATAGTGAAGATAATCAATCCATAGAAGTAGCATTCTATAAAGTATATGGGATAAGGCCCATAGTTAAGCACTAGAAGCAAAGTTCAAATAGTATAAAGGAAAATATTTAAGAGTTGTTTGCCACAAAAAATTTAAAAAAAGTTATATATATTTGCATTACTTAAAGTCTCTAGCCATAAGAGGAAGAGCTTATTTCCATTCGTGAAAGTGCAAGAACCTATGTCATTAGAGAGCATGTTGTGACCCACAAAAAGAAGCACACAAGTTAATGTTGGTCAAAATTTTATCTAATGGTAAGGATTGTGTGCCCACAGACCTTGACCAACTTTGAATGACCTCAAAACTGGAGCTCTAAGGCCAATATCCGGAGAAGGTCAGTTCCTAAAAGGGTCCTAGCTAACTATACTTTGAGGGAAAAAGGGAGCAAAGGGAAAGAGAGAAAACTAAAGCTAGAACTTACAAGGGATGGGTTCAACCGCATCAAAGTACAAGCAATATCTTAGTACCCAATGAACACAGATAGATCATCTAACAGACCATCAAACATTTCCCATTCACATTCAATGCACATAATTCTAATTATGAATTCCAAAATTAGAGAATGAAATCATGAAATCCAGAATGCAGAATTACAACACATTCATTCATCTAACTTTAATAGAAATAAATAATTAAACAAGCATACATACATGAGAAGTTTTGGAGGCCAAACAATGATCCACTTGTATTATGAGTATTTCAAATATTACATGTAGGTTGTAATAGCTAAAGAGCCGACCATTTTTATGCCTTACATCCTTACATATATAGCCTCTGAAAGAGCCCTCTCTACAAGTGAATACAATACCAATAACTAAGGTTGGCCAACAACCTCTATTGCATGCAATTAATACACATTAATGAAGAGCAGTCGAACCAGGGAAATCTTAGTTGTATGCACCAACCATCACTCTGCAGACTGTGCCCATCCATTAATTGAAGTGCAATACCTTTCACCAGTAGCATCTGACTACCCCTACGATCACTACACTGACATCCTAGGCCTCATAATGCTTGCGTGCACTCGAGGGAGAAGAGCTACTAGGGTCATCAATGCAACCTGTAATTTGCTGCAAAAATTGTACTTAACATCAAATCATTACTGGCTTGCTCAGTGGACTGCTTGATGCATGCCAACTATGCACATATATCTTCATTGACCTATCATTAAATCACTTCCTCCATCTTACACCTGTGCCTTTTTATTATTGGTAGGAAATTAATGTTTGTTCAAATTTCGATTCATCTCCTCTAGTCGGGTGGAAATTCGGGCCAATTATGACCCACTGATGTTCGTCATTATTGTACATGTTCCTGCCTTGACTCGAGGTGAACCTTTGGGTCAAACCGTAGCCAGGTCACCCCCTAGATTTTTGCCCAGTATATCTTACTTTTCCTTTATAGCGGATATTTGGGCTCAACCTTAGGACTATGGATCCCCATTATTCTACCTCACTCTCAATATGATCAAGCTTTGGATATTGATTGTTATGGGTCTTCAGGTTCTGTCAACTTCGAACAACCTCTTGCTTTTCCACTCTCCTTCATATTGATCCTTCTATGATAGGGTTTTGGGAGTGCTGGTAATTTTTTGCCTTCCTAGTTCTCTGCCCCCCCTATTTCATCAGGGTGGATTTTTGGGACCTAATCTAGGAGAATGGACTCCCATTTCCCCATTCACCTTAATACTTTGCCATATTTTGAAAAGCTTTGGGTGACCTTTTGGGTTGCTTCAAGGGGTAACCTTACCCATTTTCGCACCCAACATATTTCTTCTTCTCTTCTGCAGTAGAACATTTCGGCTTACCCCCAATTACCATGAGCATAAGATGGATGAGGGAAAAAAACACCCACAATTCTGGTGACTTGCAGGGATTTTCACTCGTTGAAAAATGAAGAACCCAGACAAAACGGGGAAGGAAAAACCTTCAACAAAATTAAATTTCTACCACAACCATTGGGTCATGGATTCAACTTATAGTGTAAATAAAAACACATCTTGCATGGAAAATACTTATAAAACTTACCCTTTATAGAAGCTATACCGCCTCTCCAGACTCCTTTTGCTTCTACTCTTGAGCCTTTGACGTCTTGATCTATGAGGTAATTGTTGGAGTAGTTTGAACCTGAAACTTCTCATAAATTTGATTCCAATGTTCTATAGCAAGGAGAATAATAACTCTGAGGCTATTCGTAATGGTGCCCAAGCGGTAAATATCCTTGTAGGGTGGGTCACTGTATTTTTCAACTATCTCTTCTATTTTGGCAAGGATACTTGCAAACTTGAGGACCACATCAAGCATTTTGTTCACTGCTATTGGTTCTTGTAGTGCCACAATCTCACCTTCATCTTCCTTTAGGTCTTTGAAAAACCTATTCATATCCACTTCTATGTAGAGCTTTCCTTTTTTGTCCCAAAATCTCGAGGTACCAAGTGCTTGAGGTTTTTATTTATCCTTGCTTCTCTTCTCAACCTCCTTCGTCACTATAACACGATGCTCTTTTCCTTCGTAATATAGGTCTATAAGAGGTAAAACCTGTTGCATAGTAGTTTTAGCGTGCTCAATATCTCTTGCTAAGAACTTGGAAAAGGAGTCTCCCTTTCATAATAATGCCTTAAATTTTAACGCTTGTCCCCCCATGCCTTGTACCAAATTTACCTTAGCATCTAACTCCTTATCCTCCAACTTAGAGGTTGCCAAGGCCTCTTGTAACTTTCACACAAAATATGGAAGCACCTTTAGCATTGCTTCTCTTATTTTATCCCAGTAAACATTTATAATTCTCTTAACCCATTCTTTAGAGATTAATGCTCCCTGGGGCTTGCTCCATTCCTCCTATAATTGGGCTAGTGCAGTGTTTAAAGCACTCTACTGCTACTGCAACCCATTTTTGAATTTGACCTCCTTTTCAAGCTCACTCCTTAGGGAAGCAATTTCTTCATCCTTTTGCTTCAACACCCATTGGGGAGGGGCTCTGTCCAAGGAATCCTTCAATGATTTCATCTCATCCTCCAAAGTGCATTGGCATAGCCCCACCTTGTAGAGTTGTGCTTCCAATGACTAGATTCTTTTCTGCACCACTTTGAGCTTCCTTTTTGTGCCTTGTCCTTTTACAAATAATGTATCAACATCAGCATACAGTGTTTTGAGAGCCTCCACTTGAGTGATATCATCTAGATTTATAGTTTGAATATCATACTGCTAAACTTCTTGCCTCATATCAATAATAGCTTTCTTTTCTTTGGGGTGAGTAGATATTTTGTGCTTCTTTCCTTCAATTGGGTCAACCTCATAATAGGTGTATGGGACAACTTCCACTTTTTCATCATGCAATTATTGCAACTGCTCATCCATCCACCACTTCTAATTATCTTGTGTGATTCTTACAATATTGAAGTCTTTTGGCAAGGTTTCATCCAATTCCTGGGATACAAGAGGGGTGGTTAAACAAGCTGGCAATGGAGTTAGGGGTAGGAAATCACTAACTGAGCTGGGTTTACACCAGCCATATCACATTGGGGTCTAGGATCTCTTGGTGTTGAGTATGATAGAGGCTGCTCAGATGGAATCTATGATGGGATCAATTATGATGCGGGTGAAGATGGTGAGGGCTGAAGAGGAGGTGTAGTGACATGCACAGTAGGCACAAGTGGTGGTAAAGGAGACTCGACAAGCTTCTAGGAAGAATTACTCCTAGGGTTCTTACTTTTATGTATAGAAACCACGACTAGAATTATCCTTGAGGCTTGGGTGTGGGATAAGGTAGGTGAATCCTTAATTGTATCTAATGAAGGAGTATGTTGATGGGATGGGAAGCAGGAATAAATCTCTACCATGCTTTGCTCTAGCATAATCTTGGGGAACTATTTCACCTCTTATTTTCTTGTATTCACTTGGACTTCCACTGTGTCAGATTCTTTTAGAACCTAAGGAGTGAGATTCTCTTCCTTTCTCTTCTTCCATAGTGTGTAGTAAGAGTCAAACCTGGTCATAAAGGTAGAATCAACCCTACTTTCAAAGGGTTCTTTGATATCAACTACCTCTCAGTGCATTATCCACCAATGTTCGATTTTATTTTCCTCCATTTTTTTCTTATTTATTATTGATTGAACCATCTTTGAGCTCATGCGTTAATCAAGGTTCCTTTCAGGGTCAAAGACCCACTTGTATGGGTAATGAGATCTCCATGATGGTCGCTCATGCATTTGTAAGCATGTGAATGGTGACATCTGGTCATGCACCAAATTTTTGTGATTCAGAACATCCTTGTTAGCTTCATTGTTCTAGTGTGTGAACTGATGCAGCATGGCATTGAGGTCATGAAGCCTTGTCCTGAGGACATCATCTGGATCATAGTGCCATCTAGGAGGCACCATAGGGAGTCCTAGAGTTGATAGCCTTTCATCCAACTTTTGGAACATGATAGGATCCTTTTTTGGCATGATAATAGGCTCAAATGATACCATCTTAGGAAAGATAGCCTTATTTTTTGCTCCAACACCCAATTTCTTTTCAATAGGGTAAATCTATCAGTACACCTCCATGCCAAAAATCTAATCTATCACATAATATGGGAGCAAGTACGGGAAACTAGAGAACCCATACAACCGTATGCAAGTTCCTTCCTCCAAGTAGTACTAGTCCTCTATTTCCCATTGATTACCCCTCAAAAATTATTGTGCCCTACTAGAAAGGCATGAGCAAACCTCATAAATATATGCAAGCACATGTCCTAGAAATCCTTTGTTGAACTCCAAGTATGAATTGATCCTCCTAAGCACATGCATCCAATCTACTACAGGGTGCTTCTTGCCCTAGTCATCATTCTCCTTGAACTACACACAATGCCTTTCATGAGGCATAAAGTAAAAGAATAACCATACCAAATAGGATACATACCAAAACTCCATGTTGAACTTCCTTTGATATTCTACTAGTTGCTTCTTTATGTTTTTGGCTAAAAACTCTATCCAATCTAGTCTTATGGCATGGTGGGCTCTCAATACAACATGAGCCATCGCCATATTATGTGGGTGAATAATATCATTGGATGGAAGACCCAATAGCACCGCCAACATTGAAAGAATGGGCTGAACCCCATCTCTAAAATCCATCAATGGCCATGTATTCTCCATGTAGTCCTTTGGTAGTTTACCCAATACTTCAGTTACCCAACTCCTAGGGCCATCTTCTCTCAATTTTCCTCTTTGCTCCTCTAGGCTTATAATATTCAAGTGCCCTCCTGGGATGCTCATCTTCTCAATAAAAAATGCTTCTCTAATGGTCTTTGCATTTATGTAAAATAGGACTTGCAACCTTTCATTTCGCACTGCCCTAGTGGTGACGTCATAAAACTCTGAAATTACGTGAACTAGCTCAAGGCATGGGTGAATAAAAATTGGCATGAACTGGGCTAGCTGAGTTCTCCATGCAAGAGCTCCCAGGCTATTAGAAGTTGGGTTTGCCACCATAAAGGTTGCACCTTCATGGGGAATCTTTAGCTTCATCCTGAGAGTAATTCTGGTATCAAAGAGGCCCTCGTATCCATCTTATAGTCTCTTCCCTAGTTTTACCTTTATCATCTTGGCACTTTAGTCTCCAACTCCTACACTCTTCTTATCGGAACAATGATGTTGCCTTTGAGAATCAATGATCTTCCTTGATCTTGATCCTGCAAACTCTTCCCTTTAGTTTTAATAGTATGGCAACAAGAGCGAGGGGTAAAATTTGAACCACCAATAATATGTGCTCTACTTATAGTGTTCAAGAGAGGTGCCACCTAGGCAGTTGACAGGACCATTTGGGAAATTTTGCCAAAACTAGGAAGATCTTATCGAGGCATGATTTTTTTGATAAGTAACTCTTGTCAATCTTCTTGGGAAGCGTAACTCTTAACCAACTAAAACTCCCACATAGGCCATTTATGATAGTTGGGTAGGTTGACACTTAAAACATACCTTTTTCTTGAGCCCTTTCAACCATCATGCCTTCGCCATATGTCATGGTCCCATAAACTTTGGGTAGATCTTGCCTGAGATCCAACCTTTTGAACAATGTACCCAGTTCTATCGCTATTATGATGTGTTCTATCAATGAGTTGCCAAGTGGAAGATCTGGATGATTTGGTCGTTACCCTTGTTGTGATGCTCTTGATATGTGCATTGCTTTTGAAATGAGCATCGATTGAATCATGTAGATCTGACTAGGGTGGTAGTTGGTTTCTCCCATGCATCACATTAATGACACATTCTTCATCTAATTCAAGAAATGATAACACTATCATCCCTCAAAATGATGGACAAGTATCATGAATACTTGCATGTTTACATATGATTAAATTTTTGTCACTTATCAACAAACAATTGGTGGTCATCCACTATAATTTAAATTTTATAGGGGCGTACTTTTGGGAGCACATGAGATTTTTCACCTTCCCAATTTTCCACCCAAGGAAGGGTAGACTTTTGGGAGAGACAAGTGCTAAACTGTCTCTCGATTTTTTGCCCATTGTGAAACTTGATGACTTATCTGGTTTTGGTAGCCATGAGGTATACGCAACATTGTTTGACCTTATTAACTTAGGAATTTATCAAACTAAATACTGGTACATCAATCTGATCAATTTTGAGCTATGTATATGTACAAAGAAAAAGTAAAAGAAAAGAAAATAATTATGTACATATATACATGCCTGGTATCAGTGGGATTAAGCATAATGCTTAAGGTGTTGGCCATTCATCGGGATTGGGAGTAGTCACCCTTCTAGGTCACTTATTTGATAGGCATTTGCATCTTATATAAGTTTTGATGAGGTATGGACCTGACCATAATGATTCAAATTTGTCATGTACGCCTGGTTTTGCTCGATTCACATCCCATTTTAGGACTAGGTCACCTTCAAAAAATTCCTTTGGTCTTACTCTTTTGTCAAACCAATGCTTGACCATACCTTGATGTTGACATAAATTATTGTATGCCCATTCTCTTTTTTCTTCCAATTGTATCAATTGCACCATTCTCTTTTCCATTGTTGGAAAACCTTTTGCATCTATTTCACTCATGAATCTTAGCACTAGGAGTTCTAGATTGATTGGAAGGACCACCTATTTTCCATAGACCAAAGCATATGGTGATGTTTTCAAGGCCTTCTTAGGAGTTATCCTATCCACCCACAATGCTTGATCAAGCAAGAGGTGCCAACTTCTGGGGTTATGCTCGATGCTTCACTTTATTATCTTGAGAAAATTCTTGTTTGTAGACTCAGCTAGACCATTTCCCTATGGATAGTAATTTGAGGTGGCATTCCAATAGATGCCATATCTTCTAGCAAAATCCATTGTCTTGGTACCAATAAAGGATGTGCCATTATCTAAAATAATGGTGGTAGGGATTCTGAATCTGGTAATCAATCTTTCTAGGAAGTCAATGATCGTTTGCTGATCAGCATGCTTGGTGGCTTCGGCCTCAGTCCATTTTGTGAAGTAATTTGTTGCCATCAGGATGTACTTGTGACCAATTGATGAATTTGGATTAATGACTCCAATGAAATCCAATCCCCATTGTTGAAATGGCTCTTCTACTACTATCGATCATAGAGGCATGGCAGGGTGTTTTCCTTTCCCAACAAATATTTGATATTTATCACATGCCCTAACCAATTTGAATGCATCTGAGAACATGGAAGGCCAATAGAGTCTCGCTCTTAGGATTTTGGCTGTTGTGGTCTATGTTGAGTAATGCCCCCAAAAAATCCAGAGTGAAATTCCTCAAGGACCTCTTGGGATTTTTTCTAGAGGTATGCATCGTAACAAGATTCCATCAAAATTCCTCTGGTAGAGGATATTATTGATTAACACATATTTTCTGGCTTGCAACCTATATTTGCACCTCTGAGATGTCGTCAACCCTTCTGGGCATCTTATCGAAGTTGAAATAATGAGTCAAGTTGGTGATCCAAGAATCAGGTGGTGTTTGAGCTTCTTCTGGCTCAATGGTGTCCACTTCTTCTATGCATAAATTAGAATCCACAATCGTAGATTCTGCTAAGTGCTGACAAAGTGCTCGACCTCTTACCAGCTTTGTTGGCCGAATATCTACATCAAACTCCTAAATCTTCGTCATCCATCCAGCTCTCCTATCACCCCATTCTCCTTGAATCATAAAATTTCTGACATCTGGGTGCACCACATATACAATAGTTTTGCTCTGGGAGATAAAATACCTAAACTTCTTGAGAGATTTCATAATAACATACACCTATTTTTCAATGAAATTGTATCTTTCTTCATGATCATGCAGAGTCTGGCTAAGAAAGGCAATTGGTCTTTCATTACCATCATCTCCTTTCTGTGTGAGGACTACTGCATAGCTTTCCTCTGCTCCAAAAGCATATAAAATAAAATCCTTGGAATAGTCTGGATTGATGAGAACTGGGGCTTGTGAGATGGCCTCTTTGATGCTTTTGAAAGCATCCCTTTGAGCATCCATCCATTTGAACTCCACATCTTTCTTCAACATTTGTGTCATGGGTTTGACTATCTGAGTGAAGTCGGATACAAATTTTTGCATAAAGTTGATCTATCCAAAGAATGATTGAAGTCCCTTCTTGTTCATAGGCAATGGTAGATCCAAGATGGCACTTACCCTATCTGGGTCTATGGCAAGCCCTACTTTTGACACCACATGTCCTAGGAGTTTACCTTCTTGCACAACAAAGATGGATTTCTTTGGATTCAATGATATCCTAAACTCTCTGCACTTTTCAAAGACTTGTCTGAGATGCTCCACATGGTTCTCCTTTTTGTGAGAGAAGATAGTCATGTCATCTAAGTAGATAACAATTACCTTGTTTACCAACTCACCAAATGCCAAGTCCATTACCCTCTGGAAGGTAGCACCAGCATTAGATAGCCCAAATGGCATCCATTGATATGCAAATGTTCCCCATTTGGTGGTGAATGTCATCTTGTACTAGTCTTCATCCTGAACCTAAACTTGGTTGAATCTTGAAAAGCCATCTAATAGGGAGAATATTTCTGCTCCCACCATCGTGTGTAATATTTGATCTATTTGGGGTAAAGGATAATGATCCTTCAAAGAAATCTTATTCAGATTTTGGAAATCAACACAAAGCCTGATGTCTCCATTCTTCTTTCTAACTAGAACTAGATTAGCCACCTATGTAGAATGCTTAATGGGATATATTATCTTGGCATTCAACAACTTCAATAGCTCCTGCTTCATTAGAGCCTCTATCTTTGGGTTCACTAGTCTTTACTTCTATCAAAAGGGCTTTGCATCAGGCTCCAATTCAATGGTATGTTGGATAACATCCTTACTATATACTTTGAGGTCATCATAGGTCCAGGCGATGATATCATCATATTTTCTACATAATTCTTGGATCTGATAGACTTCTTCATCTAAACAATCCACTCCTATCTTCAAGCTCTTTCCTAGTGAAACCTGAACTTCCTTGTAGCCTTTGGAATCTATTTTAATCATGTGGCCTATTGGTCGATCACTATTATCAAATAAGCTTTCAAGGGTGATTAATCCCTTTGGTATGTGGTTATTTTTTAACTGGATGAACCCTTCTTCTTCTTCCTCATATTCATTTTTTGGAGGTCCATCAGCTGAACAATTCATTTCATGGATTAAAAAATCCACTATCTGTTCATCACTTTCAAAGACTTGCCAAAAAATGTTCTTGTCTAGGATAGAAGGCTTGTATACCAGTCTAACTATTTTTGCCTTGTGAATGGTGTTAGACACCGGGCAAAAGTTTACTCCTATAGATGCTAGTATATCGGCATGCCTATTCTGATCCCTTGGGATAGCCTTGATGTTGAGGGCCTCAAATGCTTCTAACAGGTCCCAGACTCTATTTCTATAAGCTTTGAGGTAGTGTTGCTTGCTAACACACTTCTCAGTAATTTGGTTGATCACCAACTCAGAATCTCCAAATATTTGGAGTTGCTTGACTCCAAGCTTCTCCACCTTCTTTAAACCTAGGCATAGGGCTTCATATTCTACTGCATTGTTAGTGCAACTCCATGTCAATCTATATGAGAAGAAGTTTTGGGCTTTCATAGGTGAAACCAAGACTACTCCAGCCCCTGCACCATTTTTTCATCTCACCCCATCAAAATAGAGCTTCCATAACTGGTTGGGTGAGGGAGGCAGTTCTTCCTGAGCGATTGGTTTCTTTGTCTCTAGTTTTTCAATAGTGTAAGTACCCATTCTCATCTCTATTATAGCATTGAAGTCCTTAAGAGAAAATTGATCCTCTATTTGCAATTCCTCCAGAACTTCTTCCATCAGGTCCTCCTCTTTAGTCAACATATTCACTGTGGCTACTTGTTGATCTACCTCTTCTAATCTCTCAATATGAAATGAGGATGGTTTTTCTAAGTAGATTTTTACTCTCCTTCCCTTGCATGGTATTTCCATGTGAGAGTAATCAAGAGAGAGGTAGCCACCCAACTTGGTAGTAAACTCCCTTGAGAGGCACATCCCAAAATAAGGTTCCAGGTCCACTACCACAATCTCCTAAATCATAGTCACTTGAGGCAATCTATGAAGCACCATGGGCACATCTTTGATAACCCCTATGGTTTTCACTAGAGTACCATCTAACTGCAGCACACCAAGATAATTTCTAGTATATTCCATACCCATAACATCACATACCACCTTGGGCATGACCATAGTGGTGGCACCTGAATCAATCATGCAGTTGTGCACCACCCAACCCTCCATTTCTAAGGATAGATAGAATGGGGAAGGCCTATTCTTATCCACCCCCATAATAGAACTACCTTGAGCCAAATTTTGTTCTGGTTGAGCCTTGTTTTGGCTCTTGATCAGCTTGAGAGAAGCCTGGAGCAAATCAATCTATCTAAGGATTAGTAGAGCATCGTACATGTTGGCCCTTGAGGGTGTTTTCTTTAATTCCTCCACAATGTTAAAGGTAAGGATTTTGGACTGCTTGTCTTTGTCCTTTGAGGGGTGCTCAAACTTACTCCTATACTCATGAGTGGCCTCAATCCATTGGTGCTTCATCAAAGAAGGGTATTTCAGCTTGTCTCTAGCCTCTACTTGAGTTTCAACCCCTTTTTGTTGAGCTTCATTGGGTTTGGGGTCCCTCTTCTACTGTTGAAAAGGCCTATGAATAGGAACCTTCTGAGGAGTTTCTTCTTCAGCTTTCCCTTTCTCTTGAGTATCGGTGGGAACCTTCAAGGGATTTAACTCCTCAGGATTCACCTACAGTGGTTTCTTCTCGGACCTTGTCAAGACAGAGACTTGTTCAATGGATGGCACCATGAAGTTGTGATCACCATATCTAATCATATTGATCTATCCCTTTTGGACCCTTTCTACCTTCTCAATGGCCATATTCTGCACATAATATTGATGCATCATGTAGGTACTTTCCCCATGGGGATCATTACATGTAGAGCACCAATAATCTGATTTAGATGCAAAAGTTGAGGGTTCACCCTCTTCATTGATAAGGACAATATTGGTTCTCTCAGGAGGCTTGTTGGTGGAGGTAGACTGATCCTTGGTCACATATGGAAACCTCCTTGGCTGAAAATTTCTCTCAGCCTCCCTTCTTTTCATCAGAGTGATTTCATTAGACAAATCCTTCATGAAGTTCTGCATTTCTCGTAGGATGGTAGTTTGTGGATCTAGGGCGGGTAATGCAGGTACCGTAGGAGGAGAAGGTAAAGCCAAGATTATTGGTGGAGTAGGAAGTGTTGGGACTGCAGAGAGATTGGGACACTGAGGAAAGTTTACAGATGGTGGAAGTGTAGGGTAAGAAGGAGCTAAGATAATTGGTTGTGGTTGACTCTGAGGAAGCTTAGGGAAGATAGGCATCAGAGGTTTGGGAGGGAGTCGACCTATAGCAATGAGAACCTTTTCTACCTTTATAGCTTCTTGGAATATTTGAGGAAAGGTGAGGATATTTTATTGCCTTATCATCAATCCCAAGTTTGAACTGAAGGCTCTCAGGTAATAATATACAGCCTACTCATTAGTTGGCTTGAGACCATCGAGCACTCTTTTCCAAGTATGACTAAACTTGATGTTAAAGTCCACTATTTCTTCTTGTGGGTGTCTTTGTATCACCATGAATTGGGTGAGCAAGGAAAATGGATCTGCTTGCTCATTGAATTCTTCTATTAGTTTGGTTGCCAAGTCTACCCAGGACCTTATACTCCTGTTAGGTAGGGTCCTATACCAATAAAGCATTTTTCCTTTCAAGGAAATGACTAACAGGCGGATCATGATGTCTTCTTCTTGAATATTATGAACAATGGCTAATGAAGCAACATCTTGACAATGTTCATATGTTGTTTTCCCCTATGCCATCATATGTTGGTAGGGCCTTCAAGGCTACTTGAGGAATAGCATGTTGATCAGCAAGATCAAGAGGTCCCGTATGATTCCAAGTAGGGACTCCTAGGTTCTGATTCTGATTCTGGGCCATTGTTATTTGAAAGACAACAGGTGCTTGAAGTGGGGATACTGGATGAGTATCAATCAAATCTTCCTCTTGATTTTCAATAGGAGGAGAAGATTTAGCAGCTAATATGGGTTGCTTCCTTCCAAAGGATAGTTCCAAGAACTCAACTAGCTCTTCTAAGAGGCTAGCCCTATGTCTTGTAAACATGAAAGAATAGTAGGCTAATATGGCTTTCTGGGTGTATCTTTAACAGAGTCACCAGGTGATTAAAGAGAATTAGATAGAACTAGGTATCACCAACCCTCTGGTTTATCCTAGATATGGGAAAGTGTCCCATCGGGCATGCCAAAAACTGTTGGTCGAAAGTTTGTCTAATGGTAAGGATTGTGCACCCACAGACCTCGACCAACTTTGAATGGCCTCAAAACTAGAAGCTCTGAGGCCAATCTTCGGAGAAGGTCGGTTCCTAAAGGGTCCTAGCTAACTATACTTTGAGGGAAAAAGGGGAGAAAAGGGAAAGAGAGAAAACTAAAGCTAGAACTTACAAGGGATGGGTTTAGCCGCATCAAAGTACAAGCAATACCTTAATACTCAATGAACACAGATAAATCATCTAACAAACCATCAAATACTTCCCATTCACATTCAATGCACATAGTTCAATTACGAATTCTAGAATTAGAGAATGAAAAGCATGAAATCCAGAATGCAGAATTACAACACATCCATTCATCTAACTTTAACAGAAATAAATAATTAAACAAGCATACATACATGAGAAGTTTTGGAGGCCAGACAATGATCCACTTGTATTATGAGTATTTCAAATATTACATGCAAGTTGTAATAGCTAAAGAGTCAACCATTTTTATGCCTTACATCCTTACATATATAGCCTCTAAAAGAGCCCTCCTCTACAAGTGAATACAATGCCAATAACTAAGGTTGGCCAACCACCTCTGCTGCATGCAATTAATACACATTAATGAAGAACGATCAAACCAGAGAAAGCTCAATTGTATGCACAACCCATCGCTCTACATACCACACCCATACATTGATTGAAGTGTAGTACCTTTCACTAGTTGCATCCGACTGCCCTTATGATCACTACATTGACATCCTAGGCTTCATAATGCTTGTGTAACATGGGGAAGAAGAGCTACTAGGGTCATCAATGCAACCTATAATTTGTCGCAAAAATTGTACTTCATGGTAGATCATTGCTGGCTTGCTCAGTGGACCACCTGATGCAAGCCAACTATGCACAGGTATCTTCATTGATCAATTATTAAATCACTAAACCACTTCCTCCATCTTGGACCTAGTGCCTTTCTCCTATTGGTGGGAAATTAATGTTTGTTCAAATTTTGGTTCATCTCCTGTAGTTAGGTGGAAATTCGAGCCAATGATGACCCATTGATGTTCATCATTTTTGTACTTGTTCTTGCCTTGACTCAAGGTAAACCTTTGGGTCGGACCGTAGTCAGGTAACCCCAGATTTCCATCCAGTATAGCTTACTTTTCCTTTATAGTGGATATTTTGGCGCAACCTCAATACTATGGATTTCCATTCTTTCATCTTGCTCTCAATTTGATCAAGCTTCGAATACTGATCATGATGGATCTTTGGGTTATGTCGACTTCGAACAACATCTTGCTTTTATGCTCTCCTTTGTATTGATCCTTTTATGATGGGGTTTTGGGAGCGCTGGAAATTTGTCGCCTTTCCAATTCTTCGCCCCCCCTATTTCATTAGGGCGGATTTTTGGGACCCGCTCTCTGCTCATATTAATACTTTACCATTTTTTGAAAATCTTCGGGTGGCCTTTCGGGTTGCTTCAAGGTGTAACCTTTCCCATTTTCTTGCCCAACATCTTTCTTCTTCTCTTCTGCAGCAGAACCTTTGGGCTTGCCCCACTTACCATGAGCATAAGGTGGGTGAGGGAGAAAACCACCCATAGTTAATAAAGGAGACAATCACAACATAACGCTACAGTAAGGAGCAACACAAGAGAAGACCAAGTAGAAAGTGAAAGAGACCGGGAGAAGACCAAGTAAAAAGTGAATGAGACCAGGAAAAGATCAGCTAGGAGGTTAGTCATAGTGAAGCAAAGTGTAATAGTGATATGTGACATAGTAGAGAAGAAGAAAGAGACTAGCTAAGGTGCAGAGACTCGATGATGACACAAACTGGTAGAAAACCAATGAAAGACAACGAAGGCGAATCGAATGTGAAGTATCATCACATTTTGGAAGAACCAGGGAAAGGCAACTAAGGAAAATTTAATGTGAAGCGACATTGCATTCTGGTAGAGGAACTTGGGAATAATGACAAAGGAGAGCAAAGGTGGAACAACAAAGTATTCTAGTAGAGGACCAATAAATGGTGACAAAAGTGAATTACTGTGGAACGATAAAGTTTTTTGATAGAGGAACCAGTGAATGATGACCAAGAGTGATGGTGAAGCGATAGTGAAAACAACAAATGTGTCAAGCAAGTGGAAGGTGAAGTGCCTACAATGGATTAGGGCTTCCAAAAAGTAAACAAAAGGAGAGCACATTATTACTTGACAACATAATTAAGTGAAGTGAAATATCTCATCTCTAACATTTCACATGCAATATTGCATGTGAAGGAAATATTTGGTTGGCATTAATGTTTTTAACTTGAGGTGCAGCGTTGAATGCAATAGCAGAATGCAAATCGATATTGGCAATGAATGCAGCAACTAAAACACAAGATGAAGTTGCTAGTGAATATTGAGCACAGTAGTGAAACTCCAGTCAAGCTCATTTAAGCCAAAGGTTGATTTGGAGTGCATGCTATATAATCTATAAGGTTAGATTTTTTAATTTAAAGCTATTGGAGTTATAAGGTAGGATTAAGGTTTAATATAATTTTTTTTGAGGTTTAATATAAAGGTGGAGTGATAATAATTTCTACATTGTTATTTAATTTGATTATTTAAAATATTTTTTTAAGTGTTTTTGAAGATTTTTAAATTAAATGACTTATTAGGAGTTTTTTGAATTATTAAGATAGAAGTTTTTTATTTTTCTTGATTCTTAAGAAAAATTAAAAACATTAGAAGTTTTTGAAATTTTGCAAATTTATAATTTTGGGAGTTAAAAGGTTTTCAACATCAAAGGATTAGAAAACAATACTTTGCAAATTTCATATTTGAGTTATTTTAAATTAGGGAGTTATAAGGTTTTCTACTATAAAGGAAATAAATCATTGAATTGTTATAGAAAAAATATTAAAAATGTATTCAATGAGGATAGTGAAGAAAAAGTGAACAAGTTAAAGATTTGTTTTCAAAATTTGATAAACTATCTTGGCAAAAAGAAGAAAATAACAAGATCACTAAATATTCTTGAGAACTCAAAATTAGATCTAGTTATTACTAAAATAAATTCCATCACAGATTCTACAACTACTCAAGATGTCATAGATTACCAAATCCTGCAACTTATTTATAAAGAAAATAAAGAAAGAGTAGCCTTAGTTGTGCATAAATGGTTATGTTACTTTATCAAGAAGAGAAAGCTTCTTGGTTCTTCCCTAAAGGAGAGAAAGCTTCTTGGTTCTTCCCTAAGGAGCAATATGTCTTTCATAGATTTAATGGTCACTCAAATAATAGATGCAATATTCTTAGAAACCTCATACAAGATCTAATAGCTAATGGTCAAATTGTCTTTAGCAACTCCAACTCCTATTCCTCTTCTAATTTGAATCTTGGGATCTTCCAATATATGTTGCCAAATCATGACCAAAAGGCAACAAACAATGTCTAATATAGAAGTATTCCACCCTTGAATCAAAACATAGTGGGGAGGATCCATCATCTTAGTCATTCCTCTTCCATTTATGTTGTGATAAGGAAACAACACAATAATCGGTCATCTAATCAACCCACTCGACCTCCTTTGATACTCCACTCAAAAAGAGCTTCTTCCTCTAAAGGACCACCAGTACTCATACAATTAAGCAAAAAATAAAATGGTACTTTTGATTTGCACCAACAACTTGAAAGTACCCTAGCAAAAATTCCTCTTCTTGAGCTCCTAAGGACCTCTCTAGTGTATAGGGACATCCTACTAAAACTTTTGAGCAAATAAGTTATTCCTCAGGCTCTAAATCCTAATGACCTCATTGTCTTGGTGGGGTTCATTGGGATAGATCATGAAACATATCATAATATGAGGATGATATTCCTTCCACCTCTATGGTTAGAGAGATTCCTCTCTAAATCATGGGCTATATCGGTGGTACCTTCATCAAACGAATTCTTGTCAATAATGGCCCAACTCCTAATGTTTGTATTCTATAGTTCATTAGGAACTTTGGGCTAACTAAATAGGATCTAAAAAAGTCCAATATTGCTATTAGGATGTTCAACTATGAGAAGCACAAGGCTAGTGGCATTAGAGTCTTACCCTTTAAAGTTATACCCTGTGTACTTAACACCCTCTTTTATGGCATGCCTTGTGACTTGGCCTATAACATTCTTCTATGAAGGCCATAGATTTATGCAATGTAGGTTGTTCTATAAACTTACCATCAATGCCTCAAGTACAAATTGTAGATTAAAAATACACGCCAAACAAAAATAAATAAAATCACAATGACAGAGTACATAATAGTTGCACAAAACAAATGATTTCTATTAATCGATGGAGTTTAAAAACTCCTTGGGCCTGTAACCCTTTATCTGTGATACACAGTTACAAGTTATGCTAGGGTTCTCCGAAACCCTAGCTGGCACAAATGGTGGCGCTTCCGAAGAATGTATCTTCAATCCCAACAGAGTGAGTGGGCTTTGTTGTATCCCTTGCTTGGACCACTCCAGCTTAATCAGCTGCCATCAATAAACCGGATCTGCTGTCAAAACCTCGCACACATTAACACTATCAAGGAGTTAGAAATTAATAAGAGGGATCCACTGTGTGAGCCCTCAGAAACAATCTAAAACCCTAGAAAAATGAAATGCAGGAATTCAATAACGAGATCAATAAAAGAAAAGAAGTTACTTGCTTTAAACTAATTTATACCTGTTCTCTGTTAACGTAGACTAGACCAGGCGACACCCGGAAGTAATGTGGTTATCAAATTGGGCACGGAAGGCGCCCTGGTGCACTCGCTGAATGCCCGCGTGCTTCTGGATTAAGGTTTTAGACGTCGGTCTGAGTCTGTGGCTGTGGGTAAACGCCCGCAGGCACTTGGTAAATGCCCGTGGGTACTTGGTAAATGCCCGTGGGAACTTGGTAAAGGGGTAAACGCCCACGGGCCCTTGCAACAAGAATGGGGGATTCTGCAGAATGCTACAGAAGAGATGGCGGCGAAAGCGGCGACGAAAGCGATGATGGATGCGACGAAAGGGTAGCAGAAGAGAGATAGAGGAGATAGCAGTAGAAGAATTAGAATCAGAGATAGCGCATAGGAGATAGGGTTTGAGCCATCAAGGTGACTCTATTTATAATCCACTCTTAGGGTACACTTTAGGGTTTTAACGACACTTTGAACGTGTGGCTAAGATTAAAGTGGATCTAAGGGTAGAGAATAAATTTAGGTTGTGAAATGGATTAAGATGGATGGACGGATGAGATTAAATGAAGGATGGACGGCTTAGATTAAATCACTTAAACTATTATTTAAATATATATATTAAAATATTAAAATATTAAAATATATATATAAATATTAATTTAAATAAATTTGGGGATGAAAAATGGCGGGAAAGGTGAAATTGGGCCAAATAATGGCGGGAAAGTGTGGATTTGGGCCAAATAATGGCGGGAAGGTGGATGACCGACACGTGGCTGATAGGAAGGTATAGATGACTTGCAAGTGGTTGGATTTTGGTGTCTACAGATGCCCCTTTTTGAGCTGCTTTGTGTGAAGACACAATGCAGCACAAAAACTTAGGACACCTGAAAAGTTGGATCGGACGCAACTCTCTCTCAAGACTAAAGCACAACTTTGAAGACCAAAGAATAAAAGAATATTTAAAATTTATCGACTTACCCCCTCAATTGGCGAGCGAGAATGGTTCTCACGAGCCAATTGAAAGAAATCGAAAGAAAATGAACCGTTTTTTCCCCAACGGTGAAAAAGGGGTTGGTGTATGAACCATCCGTTTATGTCCCAACGAGAAAAGGGGTTGGTGTACAAACCAGAAAAGAATATGATTGAAGACGATATGAGTGATGTGAAAGGTGAACCATTTTCTGCCCCAACAGTTAGAAAGGTATTTTTGCAAAATTTTAAATTCCATGATCATGTAAGATGAATTTTACTATTAGGAAAGTTAAAAATTGATAACGAATGCCCCAACTCCTGTGGGTGAATCCATACTGTTGATGAAATTGCCTTGTTGGTGCCATTGATATGCAGAGATGCAATATGAAAGAGTCCAGAACTTCGAGAGATGCTCCTAGTGATCTGTATGGATAATTCCTCGGGTCGGAACCAATCAACCTAGGTAGCCTTAATCTCTAGCAAGACTCAAAATAATGATGATATTGAAGATTGTCCACGTTTAAGGCCCCATGAACTAGGCCATCAATGACAAGTTGTTGAGTAAATTAATCTTGGTATGAGGTCACTTGAAAAGTAGGATACCCAAAATTGATTTCCAATTTTCAAACAAGTGAAATAATTGATGACGATAAATGGTAAGTGTCCCTATGGTGGTTTAATCCTCTTACCGAATTACATGGATGCAAATCGCTGCAATCGCCAAGGTGATAGAATATACCACTAGATACGAGGTTTACTTTAATTTAATTTGGCAAAAATATGCATGATGAAAGAAGAATGAATGAAATTAATGATAGATCAAAAGAATTGATGAATGTGGTTAATTTTGTGAAGGTTTTGAATGTTTTTAACCCAATTTGTAAATCAATGATGAATGATGCGCTTTTTGAGCAAAATGACAAAATTTGTTTCCAAAGCTGTTGTAACCTTCACAAAATGTTTTATTATGATAAGAAGAATGGATGGATGCGATTTGATGAAATTTGGAGGAGGTAAGCTTCAATTTTGTAAGTTTTGTTCTTTTATTCAATCACGACACCAAACGCCGGTATGCATTTGGAGGTGGCAGAAACGCCCACCGGTGTTTGAATGCATCATGAAACACCCCACTGCGTCTGAATGCGCCATGAAATGCCCCACTACGTTTTAGGGTGCCAAAACCAGCTATTTAAACAAGTTTAGCAAGAATTTCGCTCATTTGTGCGTTCGAGCTTGAGAGAAGTGCGTCTGAGGGAGTGGAATGAAGTGAAGTGAAGTGAAAGGTTGTGTGGGAGAGTGAAGCACGCGGGAGCTATGGCGGAGATGGAAGCGGACGCGCCAGTGCAACCAGCTGAGGTATTTTTTTATTTAAGCAAGTACTTTTATTTATTTTTATTTTTTTTTGGAAAAAATTTGTAACCAATTTTTGTTTTGTTGTTTTTGCAGCTTAGGGTGTTAGAGGCACGACACCGATTCTCCCCTATCATTCCAGGGATGAGGAGGTCATTGTCCCGAGCAGACTGGGAGATATTGGAGGCAATAGGGCTAGCGGAGGCAGCCCGATTGGAGGTAGTTCGGGCGGATGAGGGGTACCTCTCGGCTTTGGCCGAGAGGTGGGATCCAGATCGGGGGACGTTCTAGCTCCCGACTGGAGAGATGACGGTGACGCTTGAGGATGTATACCGCATCCTCAAGGTGCCCGTGGAGGGGGCGTGGGTGGAGGTTGGACGAGATAGGGCCACGAAGATGGCCAAGTTGTTTGGGGATGACTGGAGGGAGATCCGGACGGAGAGCGGGGGGATCCCATACTTGGCCATGTATACGGCCAAGGAGTTGGTAGCGGTGGAGGCTCTGATGATGTTCGTATTGGCCAACATTGTGGCCCCGAACAGACACCGGGTGCAGGTTTCCATGGAACCTGATGGGTGTAATGAGCGAGATGCTCACTAATAGGGTAGTGTATGCCTGGGTGCCCGCTTTATTGGCGCAGGTGTACCGGGAGTTGTATGAGGTTCGGAGACGGGGTCGGAAGGGCCTAGGCTACAGTTTGGTTCTCCAGTGCTGGGGCTGGGAGCACTTCAAAGTGGCCCGACCAGAGGGGTTTCCATGTGCTTACTGGGACATGAGCTAGGCTTATGGTAGGAGATGGCCAGTGGCGGAGGAGAGACAACTGAGCCGCCCCGTGAGATCGGGGCAATGGTATAGGAGTTTATGGGCGGACTTGATAGATGCCCAAGTCATTTGGAGGCCCTGGCGGGAGGCGAGGTGGATCGGTGATGGAGAGCATCTAAGACGGGTGCGACAGGCTAGATGGGTAGTGGGTCGGGGCCACAGCGAGGCGAAGTACATACAGATGTCTCGAGTGCTCCGCCAGGTCGGATTGAGACAGGATGTCCCCGGTGAGCCAGTGCGCTACCGGAGGCACAGATCAGAGGGGGATTTGCCATGTGCCGAGCCATGGAGGGAGGCAACAGAGGACGATGAGGACATGGAGATACTCGACATGGATGACGTCGGGGTAACAGCTGAGTATGCAGCATGGATGGCCGCAGAGCCGAGGTGGGAGCCACCATTGGTGGCTGTTGGAGCTGGAGAGGACGAGGGAACCGCAGAGGTTCCCAAGCGCAGGGAGGGTCCCCGCCTTCGATCTGACAGTCGAATGCAAAAGGGGAAGATGGCGCGGTAGGCACCGAGGAGCGGAGATGACGAGGAGGATGATGGTGAGGGCCTAGGAGAGGCCGCAGGAGAGACTAGGGAGGTACCCCCTAGCGGGCACAAGGATGATCTGGTGTAGCTGCAGCAGCAGATAGCAGAGCGCGATGCTATGCTAGCTGTCCGGGATGAGAGGATAGCTCGACTAGAGCAACAGGTTGCAGAGCGAGATGCCTTGATAGTTGTTCAGGAGGAGAGGATGGCCCATATGCAGGCGGACTTGGATGGAGCGACTAGGGTGCCCCAGGATGACAGGGTGACGAGACTCCAGGCAGAGCTAGCGAAGTGAGAGCGATGACACGGGATAGACATATCTAGACTTAGGTCTAGGACTCGTTATATTGAGGCTTTGGAGGACACATTGTTTAGGCATCACATTGTGTTGCCTGATCCTCCATCCTCCTCTGTCTCTAGGCATAGTGAGTCTAGGCACACCACTAGGTCTAGGGCTCCTACTAGGTCACAGGGATCCTCTTTTGATGGTTAGCTTAGTGCTTAGATGCACTCTTTATGAGCCTTGGTGCTCTATTGTATATTGTAGCCTTTTGGCATTCATTGTACAGTTTGACTTTTATACATATATATACATGGCTTTTATTTTTAGTGTTTTACTTTCTTTTGTGTGAATGCCTATGTTTTTGTGATGCATGTTTTTATATGTTTTAATGTTTTTGATGCATATGTGATGGAATGGTATGCAAACTTATAGATGATTAATGCGAGACTAAGTAAATGAAATATGCACTAAGAAGCACTCATACTTTTAGATAGTTAGATTTAGCCAATTGTTATCATAATTGTTTAATCAGGGGCACCGAACTTGGTAGCTTGTGAATGAATGACGTATGGAATGACATGAATATGGAAGAATATATGGAGGTTGATATGGAAGAAAATATGGAGGAATACTGTTTTACAAAGACTCAAACATGCTAGTGGTATCAAACAAACTTACTCATACTTGCCTAATTCAACTAGGACCAAATGTGTGTGCATGCGAGTTCATTAACCAAATCCGAAGCATGGTAGTGACTCTAGGCAATCAAAAATCTGTGTGTGTGCAAGTGTGTTCATTAACCTCATCTTGCATAAATTAAGTAACCCTGTTATGGATAAGACCCCGAAGCTAGTTTTTCCGTATGAGCATTCAGAGGTCTCTTTTTGAGGAGAGACATGTCGCCACGCAATGAGTATACTCCACTGCCAGTCAAGCGTCTATAGCCCCGGTGAAGGTTAACTCCATAGTCCATGTTGTTTTTGACCTTTGTAAGCCTTGGGGATGACTACCTATCCGTCCGATTGGACAAGTAGTACGATCCTTACAACTTATTTGGGATCAGTGGTGTGTGAAAAATGTTCATTTCCTTAGAGCTTTGGGGAATCGGATTCTCAACCGAAGTATGATGAGAATTTTACCCTATCCTTACTACTATGTTTATATTTATATTTTGTGATTGCTTGTGATAGTGGTAAGAACCACTGTTTTATGGACTATGTTTGCATGATAGGACATACGAGGATTACCCTGTTCACTTCGAGGCACAACCCAAGGATGGTGTTATCTCTCTTTGACACAAGATGTTTTTAAGATGTGAAAATGTGATAGGTTCAAGACCTCTTTTGAAATCATTTCCCAATACTCAATATTTTATTTAGTGTAATTTGTGATATGGCCCTAGAGAACTTTAACATGCATTTCGAAGTTTGCTTAAAACACTAGAAATGGTTGAGTGACTGAAAACATTTTGGCAATGTAAATATGTGCAAATGGAAAATGGATGTACAAATGACAATTCGGTTTGATGGATTTTGTGAAGGTGTCCCTAATTAAGGCAACATGACTTTTGCTTGACCAAATTTTATATCCAAAAGATAGAATGGTCTCTAACATGATATGCAACTATGGCTGAAAATGAAATGTTATGGTTTTCAATGAGATGTATGCACATGAAATGCAATGTTTTTGAATGAGATGTATGCAACTAACAATGAAATGCAAATTCTTTTTATTTTATTTGTTTTTTTTTTTTTTACAAGCCATGTATATATGTACATATAAAATTCAAACTATGCGTAGAATGCTCTCAAGTGTATAACATTAAGTGGTTCGGGTTCTTCCTCTCCCTCTAAACTGGCAAGTTTATAAGTTCCATTACCCACTCTTTCAGTGACCATATATGGACCTAACCAATTAGCCACGAATTTATCTCGAAGATGCGGCAATGCATTGGTGTTTTGTTGATTCTCTTTAAGGACAAGATCTCCTACTTGAAATTCTCTTAGATGAACTTTGGCATTGTAAGCACATTTCAATCGGTCTTGATAAACTCGCAAAAGCTCTAAAGCATTGATTCGTTTTTCATCTATGAGTATGAGTTGATCAAGACGTGCTTGTCTAGCAGTATCATCATCGATAAATTCCTGCAAAGAAATTCGCAAGGAAGGGATCTCGAGCTCAAGAGGCATGATTGCTTTAGCTCCATAGACCAAAGAAAATGGCATTGCCCCAATGGGAGTTCTGATGCTTGTTTCGTAAGCCCATAATGCCAAGGGGATTTGTGTATGCCAATATTTATGATTTTCTTTAACAAGTTTCTTAAGAATAGCAATTATGGTCTTATTGGAAGCTTCAACTTGTCCATTGGCTTGTGGGTAGTAAGGAGTTGAGAAACTATGTTGGATATTATACTTTTCGCAAAGAGCTCGAACATCCTTATTCTTAAAAGACTTGCCGTTATCGAAATGATTTTAGAGGGAATACCAAAACGACAAATGATATGGTGAAGTATAAACTCCACAATTCTAGGACCTGTCATATCTGGTTAGAGGAATAGCTTCAACCCACTTTGTGAAGTATTCGAGTGGTCTGTAATGATGAAAGTATGTCTGTCCCGAAGAGGCGGGTGAAATCTTGCCAATTAAATCGAGACCCCATTGTGAGAAGGGCCAAAGGCTTTGGATGGGTCTGTAAAGCTTGTGATGGTATATGGGTTAAATTAGTGTGTTCTTGACACTTTTTACATTGTTTAACATATTTGCAACAATCTTGTTCCATAGTGGGCCAATAATACCCCATACGTAAAATACGCTTCGCAATGGCCATTCCACTAAAATGACCACCACAAGTACCATCATGGGCTTCGAGCAATAGCTCTATGTGTTTCACTTGCTTCTAGACAGCGGAGGAGTACTCCATCATATCCACGTTTATACAACACATCCCCCAAAAGAACGAAACGAGCTGCCTTTTGCTTAAAACAATGGCGGGCAGTTCGAGACAAATCATATGGGAGTGTTCCAAACTTGAGGAAGGCTACTATCTCACTAGACCAAGGCTCATATGGATCCGAATGGATAAAGCAAACATCTTTTTCATCCTTAGACTCAGCACGGACAATTGCAGACTTAGAGATTGTGGAAATGATTAGGGGCTGTACCTCTCCAAGGGAGTCCTTTGGAATCAATGATCCAAGAGAGGCCATGGCATCCGCAAATCTATTAGTTGAACGAGGCAAACTAGTGATCTCATACCAATCAAACTTAGAGAGCAACTTCATTGCTACATCATGATAAAGCTTAATGGTAGGTTCTTTGGCTTGGTATTCTCCTGTAATTTGTTTAACCACGAGTTGAGAATCCCCAAATATCCGAATACGCTTAATGCTCATAGCTATGGCTGATTGAAGACCTAAAATTAAGGCTTCATACTCTGCTGTATTATTGGTGCATTGGAAGTCTAGTTTGAATGATAAAGGGATGGGAATCCCTTGAGGTGTATGAAACACAACTCCAGCGCCTTGACCTTTCGCGCACTTAGAGCCATCAAAGAATAGCGTGATGTCAACATCTTCCTCCGAAATGATGTCCTCTTCTTGTTCAGTGATAGCAAATACCGAATCATCTGGGAGCTCAATAATCAAAGGATGATCACTAGGTAGCGGTAAGCAACATTATCCATTTAGCGGTACGAGTGTTATTATAAGTGCGAGACATCATATAACGCAGAGGGTTTTCTCTAGCTATGACATATGTTGTATGGCTAAGCATATAATGACGAAGTTTCTTAGTGGCAAAAACCACCGCTAAGCACAACTTTTCCACATAAGCATATCGGGTTTCATAGCTTACCAATGTTCGACTAATATAATAGATAGCTTGCTCGCGATTTTGTTCATTCTTTTGTGCAAGCATTGTCCCTAAGGCAAAGTATGTTGCTGAGATATAAAGGTTGAAAGGGACCCCTGGACGAGGCGGAGCTAAGTTCGGCGGAGATGCTAAGTACTGCTTGATGTCATCAAAGGCTTTCTGACACTCATCTGTCCATGAAAATTATACCCCCTTTTGTAGTAGGTGGCAAAATGGCCTACACTTATCAGAAAGTTGTGCAATAAAACGACGGATTGAATTAATATTTCCTTGTAAACTACGCAACTCCTTCAAATTAGTTGGAGGACACATTTCCATAATGGCTTTGACCTTGTTTGGGTCCACCTCAATATCTTGTTTAGAGATAATAAAACCTAGGAGTTTGCCTGAGGTAACACCAAAGACACATTTCTCAGGGTTCAACCTTACTTTATGCTCTAGAAGTCTATCAAAAACTTTTTCCAATACATCAAAATGCTCTTGTCGAGTTTTAGATTTTGCCAATAAATCATCCACATAATCTTCGATAATCTTATGCATATAATCATGGAAAATATAATTCATGGCTCGTTGATAGGTTGCACCTGCGTTCTTAAGGCCAAAGGGCATCACCCTGTAACAAAAAGTTCCCCAAGGTGTGGTAAATGTTGTTTTGTGTTGATCTTCAAGGTTTATTCGAATCCGGTTGTATCCTGAAAATCCATCCATGAACGAAAGCATTTCATGACCAACGCAGGTGTCGACAAGAGTATCAATGTTTGGAAGAGTAAAGTCATCCTTAGGACACGCTTTATTTAGATCTCGAAAATCGATGCAAACACGTATCCCCCCGTTAGGCTTGCGAACGGGTACCATGTTAGAAAGCCACTCAGGATAATCAATCGGGACGACAAATTTAACATCCAGAAGTTTCTGAATCTTCGATTTAACTATGAGGGCCACGGTAGGATGCATTTTCCTAAGTTTCTGTTTGATGAGTTTAGCATCTTTTTGTAAGGTGAGGTTATGGACAACCAAATTAGGGTCTAGGCTTGGCATGTCTTTGTAAGACCATGCAAATATCTCCTTCTTTCGCTTGAGTAGAGCAATCATTTGCTCTTGTTCCTCTGATGATAGACTTTTAGCCAGTTTCACAATTTGGGTGCCATCTTGGTCTGGACTAAGGTCTACATCGATAGTTTCTTCAATAGACATGTGGGAACCTTCCTCAAGCTGATGGGGAGTAGGGATCAAATTTATGTCATCTAAAATGTCATCAAGCTCCTGTGCCTTGCTCTCATCTATGTCTGCCTGGAAGACCTCTGGCTTAGAAGAGGAAGGTGAATGTGGAGGTGAAGGAGGAATGTAGTTGGCGGAAGCCCTTAACAATTCCTCGAAAAGGATGAAATCTGAAATAGATGGAGGGGATGAAATCCGATCCATGTCAATCAGGCTTGGATTGATCGGGATTGGCTTATCCGGATCATATGGATTATGGAGCGAGGTGAATAAGTCTTCAAAATTCATTGTCAACTTATGAAAGAAAGAATGGCGGAATGGAAGGGAAAACCGGTGAAGACCTCGGAAGACCTGAAGTGCAAAACAACATAGTTTTTCGGTTTTTTTTTTTTTTTTTTTTTTTTTTTGAGTTTTTTTTTTTTTTTTTTGTAGTGGTGAAAACCACTATTACACACATACATAAAGCAATAAAGTATTTTTATATATTTTGATTTTTTTTTTTTTTTTTTTTTTGAATTTTCTGATTTTTTTTTTTGTATTAGTGAAAACCATTATTTTAGTATATACATATAATACAAGTTTGGATTATGGCTTATGGATGTGGTGGAGGGGGTGGTTCACCTCGTTCTTGTGGAAGAAGCAAGCGAAAGATGGCCTCTTGGAGAGGGAACAATTGGAGATAAAACTCGTCTTGTTTAGTGAGGGGAACAATGGGCGCCGACTCTTCTTCAGATTCATCACCATTTGACATGACGTCAAATTCTTCATAGGCTTCATCTTCGGATTCATCGGGGTGGAGGATTTCTTCTTCTAAATTAAGATTAATGCTTTGAAAAGCTCATTCAAAAGAAGAAATGGATGGAAGTGGTTGGTAGCCCAGACCAAAACGCTCAGTGGGTCTCTGATATGGCATATCGATGCGTTCAGTTACCCCTTGCTCGTATCGACCTAGGCCAAATTGCTGCCAATTATGTCTATGGAAATAGCGAGAGGGAAAACCCTCCATCCTTTCGATATTGGCAAGGACTGGATGCTTAGGTTCTAGTATGATGGTAGGACTAGAAGATGACTCTATTCCCCCATATACAAAATTAATGGAATTTGGCATAGAACCCATGTTATAAACCGATCCAATGGATAAATGTTGGTCATGTGGACGACCAAAATCTTTAACTGTTTGCACATTGAACGGTGTGATGTGGACATCTTGAATGGCATACTCACCAATACCTGCATCAGTGAGATGGACCTTGACTTGGGAGGGAGATGGACTAGATGATGGAATAGAATAATGTGGGATAGAAGAATTGGAAGGATTTGGTTGGGTTGATGCTTCACTAACTTGTGAAACATCAGCTGTTGATGGTTGGGAAGATGGAGGAATAATACGTGATGTTGAAGAAGGTGTAGAAGAAGGGGGTAATGACGTGGAAAGAGATGATTGGTCATGGCCACATGTGCATGTGGTCACTGATGAAGAAGAAGGAAAATTAGTTGATGAAGAAAGTGGTGAATGAGATGGAATAGCGGAAGAGGAATATGGTTGTGATATGATGGGTAGCTCCTCAGGAATGGGAGCTTTAGAAGAAGGTGGTATAGAAGAAGTAGATGGGGTCAAGAAAAGATGAGTGGATGGCAACACAATCTCATAAGGATTTGAGACATAGTTGCAATGTTTGAAGGGTTCAATGTCAACAGGTACACAATGAACTCTGTCCCTCATATACATACTTGAGACATTGATGTAGTATAGAAGGGACACATCTCATCTCCCTAAGCCAAGGCCGTCCAAGCAATACATTGTATGCCATGGTCCCTTCCAAGATGTGAAACAAGGTATGCAAAGTTCGGGCCCCTACCTCAATGGGCAAGATAATCGTGCCAACCGTGGAAGATAAAGCATCATTGAATGCTTTAAGAGTAAAGGTCGACTTGGTGATAAGGGATGGCGACAGCTTTAGATGACTCAACGTCGATGTTGTAATGATATTGATTGAGGAACCGGTGTCAATTAAAACTCTCTTGAATGGCTTGTTATCGATCTTGGCCATGATATGTAGTGGAGGATCTATACTTTCTGTTGACATAGGTTTGATTTCAAAATCATAGAAAGTGATGGAGGGCTCCATGCATGTTTGAATACTCCCCACAAAGTTGTTGAAGGCATTAGTATCTTGAGTTTGAAGCTCGATTTATTTTAAGATTTCCATTAATGCCTCTCTATGCGGAGGAGATTGTTGAATGAGGTCATAGATCGATAACTTGGCAGAAGCCATTTTTAAACTGGTAGTTAACCGGCTACTCAATGACATGATGGGTCGTTGGTGTTGAGTAGAATGATTTAGCGGTTGTTGAGAAGTACTAGCACGTCGTTGGGTCACTCGTTACTCGAGGTGGACTGGGGTTTGTACAGGTGGTCGTGGTTCGACCTGATTTGGTTGGTTCGCCCTTTGACCCCGGGTTACAACATTAATAGTACCCACAAAACCTTGGTATTTTTGTATATGGTTGACTTGATTAGGAGGAGTTACCTGAGTTACTCCGCCTGAAGTTGTTGGAGCTTCCTCCCGATGTGGAAGGGGTGTTTGAAATATACCAAGATTTCGATTTTGTTGGGCTAAGGGGCTATCCAATTTAATGGCTCCAATCTCAATAAGATCTTGGATCACATGTTTGAAAGTTGTACAATTATTGATATCGTGCCCATTTTGCCTATGATAAGGACAAAATAGGTATTCTTTGTAATATTTCCCCCTCCTAGATGGGTCTAAAGGTTTAAACTCAGGTAAAGTTAACTGATTTGTGCTATATAAATTTTTGAATATGACCGCATATGGTTCATCTAAAGGTGTGAATTGTCGCTTGGGACGATTGTTTTGCCAAGGTCGAGTTTCCATGGTTGGCCCGATGATTGGGAGCTGGTTGAGTAGGGGCGGGTACCGCATGATAAGCAATTGGTTGCGGTTGACTTTGCATTACTTGTTGTTGTTGAGCCATTACGGGCTGACTCGCCACCACTTGATTAACTTGGTTAACATTTGAGGTCGTACTAGCCTGTGTTTGTTTGTTTTGGCCATAATTATTATTTCGTTGTTGGCCCTTTTGTTGCCATTCTTTTCTATGGGGTTTTAAAACACCCTCTTGGACTTTAATGTCTTCTATGATACTTGCTTGGGCCAAAGCCTCTTCAAAAGTCCTGTATTGTTGTAATTGGAGTAACCAAGAGATAGGTTTTAGACAACTCTGAGTGAACATTTTGGTTAACTCCTCCATTGGTAGGGATAATGGCAATTTATTAATGATAGCCCTCCAACGGTTTCCAAAGTCATAAACAGTCTCATCGTCATGTTGCTTGAGCTTGTATAAGTCGGACAATGAAACTCTCTTTTGTACATTCAGGGAGAATCGTTCTAAAAACAGATTAATCAATTGCTTGTAAGCATAAATGCTATGGTGAGCAAAATGATTGTACCACTCATACAGCATCTCCTCCTAATGTCTGAGGAAAAGTTCTAAGCATAAGAGCATCATTATTTTGGATTCTAAAGCAAGCATGCATGAATGAGCTCACATGTTCATGAGGATCCTCAGTTCCTCGAAATTTGTCAAACTTCGGTAATGTGAAATCAGTCGGATATGATGGTGAAGGTACCAAAGGATGAATTGGTTGATTGATCAATGACCTTAGCATAGGTTTCTGACTAGATGAGCCAGGCATGTTGAGCATAAGGTTGTCAATCTGTTGTTGTATCGCATGGAGTCGATAATCTTCATGAAAATTTTGACTTGTTTGATGATTATGAGGATGCAATGGAGGAGTTGAAAAATGATGAGATGGGATGAAATTGCCTGGATTAGGCGGTGTGGAATGGACAGGTTGTTGGTATGGATGATACCGAAAAGAAGGTGATTGGTTTGAATGATGAACTAGAATAGGTTGGGAGAAAGGTGGGGTAGGAATGGACACCACCGAAGATTGGGGTACCTAGGTGGGGCCTGAGCTAATAAAAGCTGGCTGGGTAGAAATTGGTTGGGGTGTAGTATTTACTACGACAGGTGGTTGAGCATTTTGTTGCTGTTGTTGCTGAAGCAACTTGTCGAGGTACTCCCTAACCTTATCAATCTCTAACCCAAGGGAGGTGGGATGATTGGATGAAGGTGGAGGGCAGGCTGCCATGGTAGTCACAGGAGACTGCATAGCAGGGGCAATGAAGGTGGCTGAAGTAGGCGGTACCTGGGAAGAAACAGTAGACTGTGCCCCAGGTAGGGTGAAACCATAAATGGTTTGGGAAGAAGAGGGTTGAAATTGGTTATGGCTAGAAGAGTTTCCACCAACTTCATAAAGAGAATTGGTGTACACCGGGTACATGGAGGAGAAAGTGGTCGGGAAGACACTACATTTGTCTCCAAAGGAGGACAATTGAGCATCCGGGAAGATGTTGGAGATGAAGTCGGCTGAGCGAGATACAACATTAGCCTCAAAAAAAGGGTTAGTGTAGAACTGAGTGAAACCAACGGGTATGGTTGATGCAATATCCTGCTGAAAAATAGTATCTTGCATAGGGGAATCTTGGATTGGCTCAAGGACATAACGAGTGCCATCTCTTAAGTGAGTTTGCACTTGGGCCATATCAATGTGGGTAATATGACAGGAATTGTCTTCCTCCATGGGCATGGCCGTGCGATAGACGGTAGAAGGACGTGAAAGACCTGCAAGCGAACCTGCCTAAAATTCACTAGGATAAGTGGTCATGTTGGTGATGGGGATATTTTGTGAATTACCCATTTGATTATTTAGATTTAACATTTTAGATTGATTCCTTGTTAAGACCATAGAGCAATAAATCTAAACAAATTTAGAAAAGAAAAATGCAAAACTAGAATGATAAATTTACACTACAAAAATTATCAGAAAACAGTCACAACCTAGGTTTCAACCAATGTGTCTTACCTGCGGTTAATTAATTATTTTCTGATCTTAATCGCGAGTAAATTTTAAGTGTCCAGGTTTATGAGTTTTGCATGTGATCTAATCTTGAATTATTCACAAAAAAAGGTAAAAACTATGGCTAGGAACGGACAACGAGATTCTTATCGGTGATGAAATCCGACAAGTTTGCTCGGGGGCGACCTATGGTGTCTAAGGTAGAAGTTTAATGGATGGATATGAATTCCACCGTCACTAAACTTCAAGCAATACCTGGTGATGAAATCCAGATATCACTATTTTAAATGCAATATGAAAATGCAATGAAATTTTTTTTTTTTTTTTAAATGTTTTAGTTATCTAATGTGTACATACAAAGCTATAAATCAAAATTTCTAATGATCTAAGCAAGAGGCTACTGAAAACATGTCATTTTCTCTGAAGAAGTGGAGTACACCGTTTAAAACCCCCTGCCTACCAATGATATCAGATATCAAAGGAGCAACCGGAAGGTTTGTCCACTTCTCTCGCTTGGAATCACCCAATGGCAGGAGTACTATTGACATCCAATCAATAGTCCTACTTAGATAATTAAAACAAATAATTCGTAGCTATTCTAATATGCAGCTAGGTATGCAAAAAAAAAAAAAAAAAAATTTAATGCAAGCAACAATCAATAATGCAATGCAAAGAAAAATGTAATTAAAAATAACTGTTCTTTTCCAGATTACTTAGTTTTTGTTCATTTTAAAGTAATGATCTGAAAAAGAAACAAAATATGGCAGAAAAACCAAAAACGTAAAAAGTACAACACTTACTTGGAAGCCTACGCTTTTCTGTAAAACTAACTTCAAATGCCCACGAGAGTCTGCACAGGCTGAAACGCACCTATGCGTTTCGTATTGGACTTCCAGACGCCCCTCTGTGTCTGCTGTGTTTTTTGCAAGCTCAGAAACCCTAGTTCGCTGTAACAGCGAATTTCGCGATTTCTGGAACCTGCAAAATAAAACAGAAAACAGGAACAGATTAGTAAAGCAAGTATTAAAAATATGAAACCCTAGGGGGTCCCACCGTGATCGCCATTTGTAGATTAAAAATACATGCCAAACAAAAATAAATAAAATCACAATGACAGTACAGAATAGTTGCACAAAACAAACGATTTCTATTAATCGATGGAGTTTAAAAACTTCTTTTTGAATACAACTGGGCCTGTAACCCTTTATTTGTGATACACAGTTACAAGTTATGCTAGGGTTCTCCGAAACCCTAGTTGGCACAAATGGTGGCGCTTCCGAAGAATGTATCTTCAATCCCAACAGAGTGAGTGGGCTTTGTTGTATCCCTTGCTTGGACCACTCCAGCTTAATCAGCTGCCATCAATAAACTGGATCTGCTGTCAAAAACCTGCACACATTAGCACTATCAAGAAGTTAGAAATTAATAAGAGGGCTCCACTATGTGAGCCCTCGAAAACAATCTAAAACCCTAGAAAAATGAAATGCGGGAATTCAATAACAGATCAATAAAAGAAAAGAAGTTACTTGCTTTAAAATAATTTATACCGATTCTCTGTTAACGCAACTAGACCAGGTGACACCTGGAAGTAATGTGGTCATCAAATCGGCTGCGGAAGGCGCCCTGGTGCACTCGCTGAACGCCCGTGTGCTTCTGGATTAAGGTTTCAGACGCCGGTCTAAGTCTATGGCTGTGGGTAAACGCCCGCGGGCACTTGGTAAACGCTCGTGGGTACTTGGTAAATGCCCGTGGGCACTTGGTAAAGGGGTAAACGCCCGCGGGCACTTGCGACAAGAATGGGGGATTCTGCAGAATGCTGCAGAAGAGATGGCGGTGAAAGCGACGACGGAAGCGACGATGGATGCGACGAAAGGGTAGCAGAAGAGAGATAGAGGAGATAGCAGTAGAAGAATTAGAATCAGAGATAGCGCATAGGAGATAGGGTTTGAGCCATCAAGGTGACTCTATTTATAATCCACTCTTAGGGCACACTTTAGGGTTTTAACGACACTTTGAACGTGTGGCTAAGATTAAAGTGGATCTAAGGGTAGAGAATAAATTTAAGTTGTGAAATGGATTAAGATGGATGGACGGATGAGATTAAATGAAGGATGAACGGCTCAGATTAAATCACTTAAACTATTATTTAAATATATGTATTAAAATATTAAAATATATATATAAATATTAATTTAAATAAATTTGGGGATGAAAAATGGCGGGAAAGGTGAAATTGGGCCAAATAATGGCGGGAAAGTGTGGATTTGGGCCAAATAATGGCGGGAAGGTGGATGACCGACACGTGGCTGACAGGAAGGTATAGATGACTTGCAAGTGGCTGGATTTTGGTGTCTACACAAATATTAGGGAAAGACATCACATTCCATCCAACCCTAAACCCTTTTCTTATTGTCAAGTGGTTGAGGTTGAGAACCCTAAATCTTGTCTATTTCCTTCTCTCAATCCATCATTGTTAGCTTCTTCTTCTTCTTAGCCACACATAATAGATGGATTAAGGTCTTTATCCTTAAATAATAAATCCAAGGGTGGTCAATCTAAATCTCACACATCTAACATCAATAATAATAATCAAGATAATAATCCACCTTTCTTGGACCTAGCCAAGATCCCTTTGTCTCCCTAAATCGTAGGCTTACCTTCTAGAAAAGGTAAAATGGTACAAATAGAAAGCTACTCCTTTATTTGTGCCAATACTACAAAAAATGAGAAAATCTATAGTAATAACCCTTTTCTAATCGAATAGTAGTATATTCATGCTACTTGTCAAACTTGTAATTCATTCATTTTGCTAGTGTGAATTTTTTAACCTTGGCCTATCCTAAGTTGATCACTGGTGCATCACTATAAGATGGAGGACGTCCCACATGATCCTCCTCAAGATTGTCTCTCTAACTATCTTATCTAAAACAACTTCTATTTTGGCAGGTCTTTTTCCAAAATTAGAAATGTCACTACCTCATAGCCAATTGATCATAATCAACTATCCCTTAATCCTATAGATCTTGAGAATCTAGGAGTGTTGCCTATTCCATCTCAATTGGAAGATGAGTCTTGCATTCTAATTGATAAAACTATAGAAATTGATATTAAGACTCTTAAAAATCCCAAAATCCTCAATATAAGCAAAGTCTTGACCCCATCCAAGTAGGAGAAATACACCAAGATCTTGACAGAGTTTAGTGATATTTTTGCTTGGTCCTACATCGACATGCCTAGTATGGACCCTTCACTAGCCATCCACCATTTATTTTTTAAGCCATATACCAAACCCATTAAGTAGAAACTATTAAAAATGCATCCTAAGATTGCCTTGCTTGTTAAGGAGGAACTCTAAAAGCTCCTTGATGTCAAATTATTAGAGCTATCAAATATTATGAATGGACCTCTACTGTTATTCCTATTGTTGAAAAGGATGGTATATAGCATTAGATTCTATGCAAACTTTTGGGACATCAATAAAGCATGTCCCAAATATGACTCCCCTTGCCCAACATTGACATAATTATTAATTTTACTTTAGGATGTGGAATGTTATCTCTAATGGACAACTTCTTAGGTTATAATCAAATCAGAATCATTCCTAAGGACCAATCCAAAATAGCTTTCACCACCCCATGGGGAACCTTCTGTTATCAAGTCATGCCTTTTGGCTTGAATAATGTAGGGTCTACTTATAAAAGAGCCATGACATACATCTTCCATGACATGATGCATGATATTGAGGAAGATTATGTTGATAATCTTATCAATCAATATTTAAGTTAGGAAGATCATATTCAAGATCTAAGGCATATCTTCAACCGAATGAGGGAGTACAAGGTATGCCTAAAGACTTAGAAGTGCATCTTTGAGGTGACATCAAGAAAAACATTGGGATTTATTGTATATCAACATGGCATCAAAGTGGATCTTGACAAAATATTATCTATCATCAATATGCCACCCCATTGAAACCTGACCTAGCTTTGGAGTTTCCAAGGCAAACTTCAATCCATTTGAGATTCATCTCTCAACTTGCTAATATGTGTTAGCCCTTTTTCAAGCTCTTGAGAACAAATGTAGTTTTTGACTGGAATGCTACTTGTCAAGCAACCTTCGATGCTCTCAATTTCTACCTCTTGTCCATTTGTCCTTGTCCCTCCTAACTCATCTAAGTATTTGTTGTTATACATGGTAGTAATAGACCATATCTTAGATGATATGTTGTCTTAGTACAACGACCAACACATAGAGTAGGACATATTCTATATTAAAAGAACTTGGTCAATTATGAAGTCTGCTACACCTCTCTAGAAAATATTTGTCTAGCCATAGTGTTAGCTTCCCAAAAGCTTAGACACTTTATGATCAACCAAAATATCTTTGTCATCATGAGGATCAATCCCTTTTGGTATATCATATTGAAACCTCACATCTCATATCTCCTATTGGTTACTTTAAGTAATCTTGTGGACTCTGCCAAGGTGATTCACTATCTCCTTATCTATTCATTATTCTTGTGAAGGGATTAGGGAGAGCTTTCTCAAAGGAAAAAATCAAAGGTATGCACATTGTAAAACATGGTCCCTTAGAATATCATCTCCAATTTGTTGATACATTTCTTTTGGAACATCCCTCAGTCAATGAGGCCATGGAGTTTAAATTAATATTATAATGATACGAGAAGACTACTTCATAGATTTTTAATACTACAAAATCTAGGATATTTTTAGTTAGCGTTGCCCTAGATTTACAATGAATTATTAACAATATTTTAGGATTTATAATTTTAAAAATTCCATCAACCTACTTGGTTGTTCCTTTGTCTCATAAAGGGAATAAAAAGGAGCTTTAGGTCTCTTGTTTGGATAGAATGAAAGCTTGTTTGGTAGCTTAGAAAGATAACTTATTAACCATGGTATGAAGGCTACAACTCATTGAGACTATATTGCAATCCATCCCTATTTATGTGATGTCACTTTCAAGATCGTTAGTAGGTATAGAATAAAAAATTAATAAAATTAAAAGAGATATTCTTTGGAAAGGATGGAAGGAAAAATTTAGGTTTCCTCTTTGCATGTGGCATAAGGTTTAGAATGGAAAGAATATTAAAGGAACAGGTTTGCAAAATTGTAGACTTACGAGTTTGGCCTTAGGGGCAAAGCTTGGGTGGAGACTATTCAAAAATTAAGGAAAGAATTAGGTAAAAACGTTAATTCAAAAATATATAGGTTCACTTGATGCAATGAAATTATTTAGGAAAATAACCTTGTTTAAAGGATCATCAATATGAAACTTCACATTAGATAGTTTGTAATTGATAAAGAAACATATTAGATGGTCGTTCAATGATGAGAATTGTGCAAAATTTTGGTTTGATGCTTAGTTGAAGCCTTATCCTCTTGTCTCTAACTCAAAATGGCAACTATTAGCTTGGGCATGTCTAGGTTGTAAAGGTCCAAAGGTCAAAGAATATATTAATATGAGCAACTCTAGATTGTGGATTATGTATTTCTAGTAGTAAACTGGTTAAAGGAGAGGAACTCAAACAAATTGTAAATGAACTTCAAAATATGCTCCAAGAGTATTATTTATTGAAAGGATCAGTTCATTTAGAATCTATCAAAAGATGATGGATACTTGGTCAAGTTGAGATATGAGGGTTTAGAGAAATCAAAAATTCTTACTCCCAAAGATTCTCCTTAGAAGAGTATTTGATCACTAGAGACTCTCCCTAAGGCCTCAACATTCCTTTACCTAGTAGTTCAAAGTATGCTTCTTATAAGAGAGATTCTATAAATAAGAGGATATTATGGACCTTTTAGATGTGCCTTGTATGAGAAGGATTTAGAAACATCATACCATTTACTTATTCATCGCCCCTTTGTTCACACCATTTGGGGTTACTTTTTTTTAAATATGAAAATATATTGGGGTTATTAACATTTAAAGAGTTGATAAAATGTTGGATTAATTATTTCAAAGCTTACCCATGTGTTGTAGGTGAGTTGGAGAGGAGAGGGCAATCCTCCAAGGGAGGTCCCAGGTTCAAATCTCCACCCTACCAAAAAGCTGAATTGGGTATCCAAAATCCAATTGATAATGTTGGTGCGGGTAGGGTCGAGTGCGACTCTCGGGTGATTTTGACGGTGTAGAACCCCCTGTTCGTGGTCTCTCAGACCAAGGCGGCCCCACAAGGGGTTTTTTGCTATATATATATATATATATTGTGGTGAATTGGTACTGTCATTATTTGTTGGAATTTATTACTTGAAAGGAATAATAGATTTTTTAAATATATCTTAAAATCATGCCCAAGTTTGGAATAGTATTATTGTCTCTCTTGCGGAATATTTATAGATATGGTGCTCATCATGGGAAGTCTCAAGTGTAGAAAAAGAGGTGGTAACAACTTGGTTACATGATTTGAACATACATGGAAGAGTCATCTATGATAATGACATTAAAACAAAGGATCTACTTTGATCTAGGGTAAAATAAATCTATCAAGGAATTTCATTTATCAAAATTAATTTTGATGGTACTTTTAAAAGAAATTTGGAAAAAGTCTATGGAGGTAGTGTTTTTGAAATGATGAAGGCAAAATTCTCCTCACTTACTCATAATCATATGAAACTTCAACTAACAATTGTGCAAAGGCTAAGGCACTTCTTATAGGGATTAAAATTACAATAGAAAAAGGATGAAAATATATTTCAATTGAGGGGGATTCACAAATTATCATTAATGCTATCAACAAAAATGGATGTGGAAATTGGATAAAAAATAATATTATTATTGATGTTCATCATCTATTGTTGGAGGCAGTCTCTTGGAAATGTGAGTATATTTATAAAGAAGGAAATCATGTAGTAGATAATTTAGCTAATCGCAGTTTTGATCTTCATCTTGATGAAATTCAAATTTTAGAAGGCAACTAGTCAAGTGAGATTTCATCTTTTAATCAAAAAAAGCTAATTGCAATAACATAGCACTTTGAGGAAGTTGAAGAATATATTTAATAGAAAACAAAATGAAAGATATTTGTGATAAAAAAATATGCTAGATATTGTTTAATTTCTTGTTTTTTACAAGATATTGTTTGATTTAACTAACAACAAATGTAATACTTTGGTATCTTGATGGAAGTGGTACTAATAGAAGCGACATAACTTATTTAAAAAAAATTAATAAATTTTAGAAAGCAAGAGAAGTAAAATTTTATCTCTTGATAAAAATAATGTAAAACAATTGATTACAATTGAGAAAGATGAATAATATCTTTAATAAAAGATAAATAAATAAAAAATTTGCATGACTAACCTAAATAGTCATTAATATAAAGAACAAGCAAGCTACCTCAGTTGTCAGTCAGACCTATCACATTTAATCAATTCTCAAGAATGGTAATGTAAAAAAAAACGTAAAGAAAGAGCATTCCTTAATGTTCACTCAATTCTTACAAATAAATAATTAAATGTCTATAAAAAAATAAGGTCAAACATACTTTAAACTACCAACTACATATATTACATCTACCAAAATTATGAAATTATTCAATTATATTACTTCTCCTATATATAATCATTCACATGCATCAGTTGTCAGTTAGACCTATCACATTTAATCAATTCTCAAGAACGGTAATGTAAAAAAAAAGTAAAAAAAAGCATTCCTTAATGTTCACTCAATTCTTACAAATAAATAATTAAATGTCTATAAAAAATGAAAGGTCAAACATATTTTAAACTACCAACTATATATATTACATCTACCAAAATTATGAAATTATTCAATTATATTACTTCTCCTATATATAATCATTCACATGCATATTAAACTCTGAAATGCACCTACAATAAAAGAATTGCCACCTATACATATGCATGACACAACCACATACATATTGTGGTTTGAACTTAGATCTGTCAAAAGAGAGCTCAAAACTCAACCACTCTATTGCCCCACAAAAACTTGATAATATTTCTTATGATCTCATATATTTTTTTAAAATCATTGTATAAATCAAAGTATAATAATTTTGTAAGCAATAAAAATATAGGTGTACAAGTACACCTTTAAATAGTCATTAATTTTTCATAAAAAATTGAGGCCAAACATGCTCACCATTAATTGTTTTTATGACTTCTACCAAAAACTATGGAGGCTTGCCTTCTTTAATAGACTATTTTGTATTTTTTTTTTTTTACGAGTGTGTTTCCATTTGATATAATTGTTTTTATGACTTCTACCAAAAACTATGGAGGCTTGCCTTGTCTTTAATAGACTATTTTGTATTTTTTTTTTTTTTTCTACAAGTGTGTTTCCATTTGATATAAAGAACAAGAAGCTACCTCAGTTGTCAAACCTGTCACATTTAATCAAGTCTCAAACATGGTAATGTAAGAAAATGTAGAGAATAGCATTCCTTAATGTTCACTCAATTCTTACAAATAAATTATTAATTATTTATAAAAATAAAGATCAAACATACTTTAAACTACTAACTATATTTATTACAAATTATTTAATTATTACTTCACCTATATATATATATAATCATTCACATGCATATTGAACTTTGAAATGCACCTACAATAAACGAATTGCAACCTAAACATAAGTGATATCGATGGATGTTTAATAGTTATCAATTTAGATAATGACATAAACAATGTCCCAATTAATATTTTTACACTTTTTAACCTATGGCTTCTAAAACATGTGAGGTAACGATGCTGCCAACTTAAATAGCCGTAAAAAACAAGGGAATAATTCAGTTCAATTCTTGTCAAGCCAACAAGTAGTTAATAAATGTTTGTTGGAAAGCCTAGAAGCATCTAGAGGCCTTACACAGCAAGCAAGCCAACCATAGACTTCTCACATGAATAGGTGATATAAAAAAATAGGAAAATCAATCACAAGCTTGTACAATTTAAATTGAGTGGTTTATTAGCTCTTAAAATCAATCACATGCTTGTACAATTTGATGGTTTATTAGCTTTTAAAACAATCACATGCTTGTACAATTTTAATTTAGTGGTTTATTAGTTTTAGTACAAGAGTAGCATTAATGGGTTAAATTTTTTTATTTTTAGGGAAAAAAATCTAAGTTAAAGTTTTACATGTAATTTAATAATCATAATATTTAATTTTTTTTTTTAAGTTTTACATGTAATTTAATAATCATAATATTTAAAATATAAAATTAAATTATTAAAATAATTAGGTTGGTTATTAGTAAAGTTGATTTAATGTTTAAAATATAAAATCAAGTTATTAAAATAATTAGATTGATTATTGGTGAAGTTAATTTTAGTATTGAGTGGTTTATTAGATAGTATAAAATGGGAGTAATTTGTAGTTCATAATATATTTAAAAAATGTGGTCTATTGGCAAATATCCTTATATCATGTATTATATCATTTATTATATATATTTATCATGTATTATATATTTTCACATGTATTATATATATTATATCATGTATTATATCATTTTTGAATTGGGATTGGAACGGGTTCACATGTATTATATCATGCTCATGTGGTGGTATTACAATAAGCTTAGCAATTATACATGTATCGTTTAACAAAATTCAAACCTTTTTTCTCCTTAAAAGTTGAGAAATCTAATTAATTAAAATAATATTATTTAATTGTAAAATGATTTATTAAGATAGTATAATATAGGCATAAAATACATTTTACAATGTCATTTGATTGGATTATATGATTTATTATGATAGCGTAAATTGGGAATGAATTGTAGTTCACTTGTACATTTTAAAATAAGATGCATTAAATTTAATTTTAATATTAAATTCCCTATTGATAAATATAGCTCTCAATTTTAAGAAGGGTCATGAATGGAAGGAAACTGCTCAGCCCCCACGTCGGTCATAAGCGGTTTCTCACAATAACCAAATCCAAAATAAATATATATATATATATATAAAGGATTGCAATACTAAGGTGATAACATGATAAGAATAAGACCATTCCAAATTGCATGCAATCAATTAATTTTTTTTTCTGGTTACATAGGTGAATTGGTTACAACCACGTTTTTTTAGCAACTGCCAATGCAGGGTTCAAACCATCAATGACTGCTTCCAACAAATCCACTGTATCGTTAACGTTAACCCAACGTGAGATGGGGACCGTCGGTCGCTCGAGGTTCATACCGTCGTCGTCGGTCTGGCGCATCACTCAAAGGACTCGGATCAAACTACTGCAATCAATTAAAAAATTTGGATTAACGCTTTGTTATTTCACATATTTAACCTCATAAAATAACATATCACCTCTTTCTCTTTTATTGAGTTTACTTGGTAAAATAGTTAGGTGGCTAATATTTTTAACTTTCAAGTTTTACCCATAATATTATAATTAAAATATTTAAAATTTAAAATTAAATTATTAAAATAATAATGTTAGTTATTGGTGAAGTTTTTTTTTGGTTAGATAGTAGTGTTGGTCACAACTATACTATTTTTAGTAACTAAAAAACGTGGGGTTTAAATTACAGGGGTTGCTTCCACTTAACCTATTCTGCCTTGTTATTGTTGATATGATATGATGGGGACCACTGGTTGCTTGGGATTTATACCATCGTCGTCAGTTTGGCGTACACTCAAAGGATTCAAATTAGACTACTACCTTTGCAGACAAGTTATCCCCAAGGTTTGAACATTGGTGTTTCTTTAGTAAATGCAAAGCATTTACCAATCCACCTAGCCCTCGAGTGCAAAAATTTAAGTTTACATGGGTTTTTATGAGGTGTCCCGATCCCCTCTTGTCGAGATTTGAATTTGGATCTCCTGGATGAAAACCCAATGATTTACCACTACGGTATCTCTTTGGAAGGGTACATGTTACCCTTCACTGCTTGCTCTTAAGGAACTCACAATCATTCGCTAATACAATCCAATAACCAGTAGCATAAATTAATCAAATGATGAAGTATGTAGTTATAAATCAGAAATAAAATAGTACCTCTTCAAGGAGGGCAGATCCCTGCCACAATTGGGCAAATGATAATGCGAATACGCAAATGAGTAAACTGATGAAAGAGATGATTAAAAACTACACACTTGGATAATATTGTAGAACATAGCCGACGGCTATGTTATTTGGTATGTAACATGGCTCCCCTCCTCGGAAAGCTTTGTCCTCAAAGCTGGAAATGTCTGGAAAATACTTTCAGGTTCCCATGTAGCATCTTCTTCTGGTAGGTCCTGCCATTTGATGAGAAATTCTTGGATGTGACGAGATCTCAGTATGCGTGTTCTGCTTTGTAGAATTGCTTTCAGCTGGAGATATATACGCCCTTCTTCATCTAGTATTGGTAATTCTGACTGAGATTGCACTTTCTGGCCGATCACCTTCTTGAGACAGGAAACATGAAATACTGGATGTATACGTGATGAGGGAGGCAACTCTAGTTGATATGCCACTTCTCCAATGCGACACACAATTTTGTAAGGACCATAAAATCGAGGAGCCAACTTTTGACTGGACTTGATCTTCAATGATAATTGTTTGTAGGGCTACAAACACAGGAACACCATATCACCAATATTGAATTCTCTTTTCGAACGGTGTGTGTCTTGTTGTTGCTTCATACGATTTTGTGCTTGGACCAAATTGTCTTTGAGAATGGTGAGCATTGATTGTCGTTGTTGAAACCAATCATCTACTTGGGCCACTTTGGAGGATCCTGGTACATAATCTGCTACTGTTGGAGGCTTAGTTCCATACAATGCTTCAAAAGGAGACATCTTGATGGAGTAATGGTAAGAAGTGTTGTACCACCATTCTGCCAATGATAGCCACTGACTCCATTGATATTGTTTATCCTGAATAAAACATCTTAGGTAGGTACCCAAACATTTGTTAACTACCTCCGTTTGGCCATCTGTTTGTGGATGGTATGCAGAAGACATATTTAATTTGGTACCACTAAGTCAAAATAATTCCCTCCAAAAATTGCTAGTAAATATGGGATCTCGATCACTTACAATATTTTTTGGCATTCCATGCAATTTGAAAATTGAGTCCATAAATACCTTAGCCACTTTGCTTGCTGAAAATGGATGTTGTAGAGCCTGAAAGTGAGCATATTTGGAGAGGCGATCAACTACCACGAAAATTACTATTTTGCCTTCTGACTTAGGAAGACCTTCAATAAAATCCATGGAAATGTGTTCCCACTGATGATCTGGAATGGGTAATGGTTGAAGCAACCCTGGTGATTTGACTATTTCACCCTTATTGCATTGGCATACTTCACATTCAGCTACCCATTGTTTGACCTCTGCTTTTAATCCTTTCCAACAAAAATATTGTTTAACCCGCATATAAGTTTTCAAAAAACCTGAATGACCTGCTCATGGAGAAGCATGTGACTCATCTAGAATCCTTGATTTGATTGTCGAAGTGTGTGGAATGTAAATGTGATTCTTCCTTCTTAATATCTTGTCTTCATAGGAGAAAAGAGGGTGCTTGGATGAACCCACTGACAATTCCTGAATTATTTGAGCAGTTTCACTATTGGACAACCATTCTTCCTGTAACTGAGATACCCATTGAGAACAAGGACCCGAAATAGCATTAATAACCACTTCATCTTCATATTTTCTGGATAATGCATCTGCTGCCACGTTTTCTTTCCCTTTCTTGTACTCGATAATGAAATCATATCCCAAAAATTTAGTTAACCACTTGTTTTGTTTTGGATAAGAAAATCGTTGTTCTAGAAAATGCTTGAGACTGCTATGATCTGTTTTTATAATGAAACGACTACTGATTAAGTAGTGTCTCCATTTCTCCACTACATGTAGAATAGCCAACATTTCTTTTTCATATGTAGATCTTCCCATATTTTTTCTTGAAAGTTGTTTACTTTCGAATGCTAAGGGATGACCTTCCTACATTAACACTACCCCAATACCTATTCCTGAAGCATCACATTCGATTACGAATGGTTTGTGAAAATCCGGAGTTGCCAAAACTGGAGTAGTACACATTGCTTCTTTGAGAGCCTCGAAGGCTTGAGTGGCTACTTCTGACCAATGAAAAGCATCCTTCTTTGTTAGGGCTGTGAGAGGAGCTACAATTTTACCATAGTTACGCACAAATTTGTGATAGTAGCCAGTGAGACCCAAAAAACCATGAAGTTTCTTGAGGGTTTTAGGTAAGGGCCAATCCTGAATTACCTTTATCTTATTGGGATCCACTTTAACACCTTCCTGAGAAACTATATGACCCAGGTACTCCACTTCTTGAACACCAAAAGAGCATTTGGAGCGCTTGACAAACAATTTTTCCCTGTGTAGTATATGAAGAACCCTTCCCACATGCAACAGATGATCATTCCATGATTTACTATAGATGAGTATGTCATCAAAAAAGACTAGGACAAATTTGTGAAGGAAAGGATGAAACACATGGTTCATGAGACTTTGGAATGTGGATGGGGCATTAGTGAGACAAAAAGGCATGACCAAGAATTCATAATGACCTTCATGGGTTCGAAAAGCCATTTTGGGAATATCTTCTTCCCTAACTCTAATTTGGTGAAACCCTGAACGTAAGTCCAATTTTGTAAAAAAATTTGCACCATGTAGTTCATCTAATAGATCATCAATGACAGGTATAGGGAATTTATCTTTGATGGTGATTTTGTTAAGAGGACGAAAATCTGGACACATACGCCAAGAATTGTCTTTACGATGAGCCAAAACTACTGGTGAAGAATAGGGGCTAGTACTGTGATGGATGACTCCATGTTCTAATAGTTCTTGGACAATTTTCTCAATTTCTATTTTTTGAGGTTGGGGATATCGATAAGGATGACCATTAGGAGGAAGACTTCCTGGAACAAGGTGTATGGCATGGTCATGGGATCTTTTGGGAGGTAGTCCCTTTGGTTCTTGGAAGACCTCATCATAGTTGACCACAATGTTTTGTAGATCTTCTGATTGGATTTATGGCGTATCTTGTGCTTGCATTTCCATACAATTAATTTGAGCAATGAATCCATAACTACCTTTTCTTAATATTTTTTCCATGTTGTGCGAACTTACTATCTTTGATGGAGGTGTTGGAATTCCTTGGAGGTGAATGGTCTTCCCATTTTCTTTCCATTCAACAAAGCGTTGCTTGTAATTAAAACCGACCGTGGTTTCCATTTGTTCTAGCCATGCGACTCCCAAGATAACTTTTGAATTCCCTAAATTCATAACAAAAAGAGGACCCTGCCAAGTATAACTTCCCATTTGTAATGAAATTGAAGATGTTTTACCTATACATTGAGCACTACTCCCACTTGCAGTTCTAACTTGAAATTTATCTTGATTGGAGGAGTGGATGTGCAAGTTTAATGCCTTGGCAAGCCTTGTGTCAATAAAGTTGTGAGTACTTCCTGAATCAATTAATACAGTTACCTTCCTTTGTCGAATGAATCCTGCTACTTTGATTGTATGGTGAGCTGATAACCCCATAAGAGCATGTACTAAAATTGCCATAGTATCTTCCTCAGCTACAACCTCCTCGTGTTCAATTTGGTCTTCGTCTATGGGATCATCAGGAGAGTTGTTCTCCTCTATTTCTTCATCTTCCTTGTCAACATATTCAATTTGAAAGTTCTATCGTGGTACACATGCCTGATATTTTGGATGGTGATTGCGACATTTATAGCAAAAATATCTTGATGGTTGATCATTTCTACGAAAAGAGTTGTTGCGGTATTGAGGTCGACCATATGAATCACGTCGTATGGATGTCGCCATTTGCACCTTCTTCTCAACCAACTTGGCAATCCTTATACAAGCATCTACAGTGGATGGATCTTGTAGATCCACTTCGACTTTAATATTCTCTTTCAACCCATTTCTAAAAGTAGCTACCACTACATCGGTTTGTACATTTCTTGCATAGGAAAGCAGGCTAGTGAATTTTGATATATAATCCAGTACTGATCCTGTTTGCTTAAGTGATAACAACCGCACCATGTAAGAAGATGAGGATCCTTCATCAAATATGTTAAGAAAGTATTTGGTGAAATCATCCCAGTAGATGGTTTTTCCCTTCTCGTGTTTGAGCCATACAAACCATTGATAAGCTTCAGTACCTAGTTTGGAAGTAGCAAAAGGAACTTTTTCTGAATCTCGAATTTGGTATAATTCTAAAATGCCTTCCATTTTGGCTATCCACCCACGTGGATCATGACCCTCAAAGGTGGAAATATCAATGCATGGAAAATTGATCCCATTAGGACCTCTTGGTGGTTGGTAAACTTCATTTCTATCTTGGTCTTCATTGTGCCTATATCGATGGAAGCGATTTTGGGTAGGACCTCTTTGTTGTTCATAAACGTCTTCGTTGTTGATATCCTCATTATTCCACTGTCCATTGAAGTGATTTTGGGGACTACCATTATGACCTCTTTGTTGTGCATAAACTTCTTCTCCATATTGATCCTCAGTGTTCCAGTGTCTTTGGGGGTGATTTGGGCTAGGAGGATTTGGTTGGCTTTGTCTTTCCAATAGTTGGGTCATCTTGTCATTCAAGTTGTTCATACTAACCAATAAAGTTTGTAAGGCCTTGTCAGTGGTAATGGGGCTCCCTGTTTCCTCTTGTGTGAGGTTCTCATGGGAAGAATTTGGGGAGGGATTGGATGCCATATTGTTAAGCAATGGATGACCAGGATCAAAGCTATTAATTCCTAAAGGAGAAGAATTATGTGTACCTTTTGTTCTAGGAGGTCTTCTTGGTGACTTCAGGCTCCCTTCGTTTGAATTCTCCGAGCTTGATAATCGTCCGTTTGGTCCTTTGGTCCACCTTTCGCTCATGCACTTGTCAAGAAGTCTTGTTTACACTTGTGTGTATGATTTATACAAGAAATTTGGCAAATTTTGTTTATCTTTCGTTTCAACTATTGTGCCAACTACGATACAGATTGAGTCTTGGGTTTCCCACTTAAGGCTTCACGGCTACTTGGATGCTTTCGAATGTGAATTACCAACTCTTCTTACACATCACCAATTTTGACACCCTAATTTTACACCAATTTGATTGACATGACTACTTTTGTACTTTGAATTAGCAACTCACCAGTTTGACACTAATTTTGACACACCACTTTGGTTTACAAATTTGACACAACACTTTGGTTGACACCAATTGACACCACTTGACATCGCAATTAGACACTAGTCGACATCGCAATTAGACTCTAGAAGACACTAATTGACACTACTTGGTACCACAATTAGATGCTAGATGACAAGGACCAGGGAACTGTTGGTTATCAAATCCGCACAGGAAAGGACTTTCGATAGGTTTGTGTGCCCTGGACCTGCGACCAACATTGAAATGCTGAGGGGAAGAGATGCCCCTCGTGCCAATCTCTGGAGAAAGGTCGGCTCATATACTAATCTACCTTTTGGGGTTGAGACAAGAGTGCAGTAAATAAATAAACAGAGTAAGGGCTAGGAAAAGAAATAAAAAGGGTAAGGGTTAGAGAAAGAAATAAAAAGAGTAAGGGTTAGAAGATGATGATTTAAGGTGGGAGATAATAGGAAGCACGATTACTCACTAACAACTCGAATAGCAACAAGAAATACCAAGAAAAACATGAAAGAAACGAAATGCCAAACTTCCTATGTATCCTCTGGACAGGTTCGCAGGGTTCTTTCTCTCTCACTGGAATTCAAGGTTCAGAGTAACAACGATTGAGATAAGAGAATAACAGAAACCTCGATCCACCAGGCAGCATAAAGGAAAGTGACAAGACGTTTTTCCTCTCCTATGTATCCTTCAGGGCAAATTTCAGGGGTTCAGTCTCCAATCGCACACCGGATTCAAGATTCAGAGTCTCAGTACGTGAAAGAGAAAAGACAAAAGAATTAAGCATAGAAGGCAGCATAAAAGAGAGAAATAAAGCACAAAAGTCTTTAGTATTAAATGTAGGACATCAAGTTATAGCAACTTTCTAACAAAAATTTCCCTCCCCTTTTACATTGCAAAGCCTGGGTTTTTATAGAGGACCCGGTCCTCTGAATCATTATTACAAAAACGACGGAGTACACCCTCGAGCCTTGAGAAATCGGCTCCTCGCTAATGATCTCTCAAATCGGTTACCAAAACTGGTAATGGTGACCGAGTCAGTCGAAGAAAGTCGCATTAAATGAGCCACTTGGGTGTCCTTGGATTGTAGGTGCGGTGCTCGAGTGGCGGCCATGCTTGTCGGGTTCTTCTTCACAAATTGATACTTCGCATCCAATTGCTAAAAATGAGCAAAGGGCTTACCGAGCAAGAAAATATGCATTTATGAGGCTCTCTGATCACCTTGGGAAAATGCCCAACTTGGGAAGCGTTCCTGGGAAGCGCCTCGTTGATTTTCGCTTCGCAAAACTACTTCGGGGGCATGGAGTGCCGAAGCCGATCTTCCTTTATCCTTTGTTGCTTCGCTGGCAAAACTGCTTCACTAATGGGTCGAGAAAAATGCTTCGAGCCGATCTTTTGAAACTATGGTTCAAGGGAGTTTTGGTCGAAGCACTTTCTCGACCTCTACTGCTTCGGGTGAAAACTGGCCGAAGTGGATTTTAGAAATACTTCGAGCCCGAAGTAATTTCTTTGCCTTAGCTGATTCAGGCTATCTTTTCTTCTTCAAAGAAGTTGCTTGGATGCCGCTTCGCAAAACTCGTCACCCGAAGCAATCGTCGGGAATGCTTCGGGTGCGAAGCGTTTCCTTCATTTCCTTTTTGGCAAAGTTCTTTCCTGAAGTGATGATTTGAAGAGCTTCGGGCCCGAAGCTCTTTTCTTTTTCATTTTGTCCACCAGGGGGCGATAGGGAAAACCAAAATTGCTATAACTTAAAAACAAAAGAAAACTTTCAGTTAAAACAAATATTATACAAAGTTTCAATTTTTTTACCCCTTGGTGGAATGTGACAATATTGTCAACATTCTTGGCGGCTCGCAGGGCAACGAGCTCGTCTCGATGGTAGAACCCTCAGCTTTTATCCATTGGGCCAGAGTTACCTCCAGACCCTTCTCCTTGTTCCTTTTTTGGGGGCGCTTCCAAAGCTTGTCCTTCCTCTTCCTTTTCTCTCTCCTCTTCTTCCACTACTGCTTCTTCTTCTTTTGTCGCCATTGCTTCTGCTACGTCTTTAGTCGTTGGCAGTGGGGCCAGGTGAACGTGGATATCTCTTAAGGTTCGACGAACTTGAGACTAGACGCTTTTCGTGAACAGCTCCTGATCCTCTAAGGATTTGACCAAAGCACAAAACCTATCGATCTGCCCGATTTTTGCATGCTGGGACCTGGTATGCAGATCGTTTAGGGAAGCGGCGATTCTACAGTATTTCAATATGTAATTAGCAACCTGCTTCTCTGTTATTGGTTCGGCCCACTCGTCTATCTCTGAAACATTGCCTTCAAACTGCTGCCACTTCGGCATGATTTCTTCCTTGGCTAATGGCTTCCCATAATTATCCGTGAAACTCGAGAAGCCTAAGGAGAATATGTCCTCGAAGTATCCCATTGATGCATGCCTCTCACTTTCGAATGCGTCTAGTAGGATTTTTGCCTTTTGAGCTTTCTTGGCTATGGAGAAAAAGGCGCGAACTGTGTCCTGGGTCGTTGACCAATCCCTTGCTGTCTGACTCATTGCTGTGAGCTTCAAATCTTGATACCTTGCATTTTGGACCTTGAGGGCCAGCTTGAGTTGGGCTCTGACATTCTGAATGACCATTTCGACGATTGGCCCTCCTTCGACGGTGACAACCTGGGCTTCTATGGTGTAAGCTAAAACTGAAAGAGCACTGACAGCCCGAGACCTAGAATTCTTGAGCAGATGTGAGCGAATCTCCTTGATTTTGCTCCTATCAAGTAGCCCTAGGCCTTCCTTCTCGTGCAACTGGATCTGAGCTTGTAAGATCTTACTTTCAAGCTCCTTGGCCCTTAAATCATTTTCGACTTGCCTTTGTGCTTGATTCTTAGCTGTGCACTCCAGTTGTGCTATCTACAGCTTTAGGGCATGTGCTTCTTTCTGCATCAGCTTGCACTGCTCCTTGGCCTCTGCAAATTTGGAGCGAGCCCTTATAATGTTGACAATATTGTCACATTCCACCAAGGGGCAGAAAAATTGAAACTTTGTATAATATTTGTTTTGTTGAAAGTTTTCTTTTGTTTATAAGTTATAGCAATTTTGGTTTTCCCTATCGCCCCCTGGTGGACAAAATGAAAAAGAAAAGAGCTTCGGGCCCGAAGCGCTTCAAATCATCACTTCGAGCGAGAACTTTGTCGAGAAAGCGAATGAAGAAAACGCTTCGCACCCGAAGCATTCCCAGCGACTGCTTCGGGTGAAGAGTTTTGCGAAGCGGCATCCAAGCAACTTCTTCGAAGAAGAAAAGATAGCCCGAATCAGCTAAGGCAAAGAAATTACTTCGGGCCCGAAGTATTTCTAAAATCCACTTTGGCTAGTTTTCACCCGAAGCAGTAGAGGTCGAGAAAGTGCTTCGGCCAAAACTCCCCCGAACCACCGTTTCAAAAGAAGATCGGCCCGAAGCGTTTTTCCCGACCCATTAGCGAAGCAGTTTTGCCAACGAAGCAACGAAGGATAAAGGAAGATCGACTTCGGCACTCCACGCCCTCGAAGTAGTTTTGTGAAGCAAAAATCAGCGAGGCGCTTCCCAGGAACGCTTCCCAAGTTGGGCATTTTCTCGAGGCGATCAGAGAGCCTCATAAATGCATATTTTCTTGCCCGGTAAGCCCACTGCTCATTTTTGGCAATTGGATGCGAAGTATCAGTCCATGAAGAAGAACCCGACAAGCATGGCCGCCACTTGAGCACCGCACCTACAATCCAAGGACACCCAAGTGGCTCATTTAATGCGACTTTCCTTGGTTGACTCGGTCACCATTACCAGTTTTGGTAGCCGATTTGAGAGATCATCCGCAGCAGCAGCGAGGAGCCGATTTCTCAGGGCTCGAGGGTGTACTCCGCCATTTTTGTAATAATGATTCAGAGGGCCGGGTCCTCTATAAAAACCCAGGCTTTGCAATGTAAAAGGGGGGGAACTTTCTGCTAGAAAGCTATTGTAACTTGATGTCCTGCGTCTAATACTAAAGATTTTTGTGCTCCATTTCTCTCTTTTATGTTGCCTTCTGTGCTTAATTCTTTTGTCTTTTCTCGTTCGCATACTGAGACTCTGAATCCTGAATCCGGTGTGCGATTGGGGATTGAACCCTAAAATTCACCCTGAAGGATACATAGGAGAGGAAAAACGTCATGTAAGCTTTCTTTTATGCTTCCTGGTGGGTCGTGGTTTTTGTTATTCCCTTGTCTTAATCGTTGTTACTCTGAACCCTGAATTCTAGTGAGAGAGAAAGGAGAACCCTACGAACCCGTCCGGAGGATACATAGGAAGTTCGAGCATCTCGTTTCTTTCATGTTATTCTTGGTATTTCTTTCTGCTATTCGAGTTGTTAGCGAGTGATCGTGCTTCCTGTTCTCTCCCACCTTAAATCATCATCTTCTAACCCTTACTCTTTTTATTTCTTTCTCTAACCCTTACCCCTTTTTATTTCTTTTCCTAACCCTTACTCTGTTTATTTCTTTCCTGCACTCTTGTCTCAAACCCCAAAAGTAGATTAGTATAGGAGCCGACCTTTCTCCGGAGATTGGCACGAGGGGCATCTCTTCCCCTCGGCCTTTCAATGTTGGTCGTAGGTCCAGGGTGCGCAAACCCATCGAAAGTCCTTTCCTGTGTGGATTTGATGACCAACAGTTTCTAGCACGCCCGATGGGACACAAGGTCCCATATTTGAGAAAATTTCTAGCCCGTCTTCACCGGAGCCAGTAGTTCTGACAAGTTCCCGGTGAGATCCGGTCAGTCTCATCCCCTGAGTAGTAGTGAGAATCGATGCTCTCGTTACTAAGAGACTCTTAGCATCTGGCGACTCTGTTTTACCCGAGAATCTTCAAGTCGTAAAGACCAGTACTAAAGCCTGTGCCTTCATGCAAACAAGATGGAGAGTTAGGAATAGAGGAGAGGAAACCGAGTTCTTTGAGCTTGATATTGATGCCTTTGGGGAATGATCTAGGTTAGTTACCCTCGAATATCTCTTACGCGGGACATCCTCGCAAGAGGCTGCTATTGACGAGCAAGGCCTAACTTTCGATAGCACAGCAGCTAGTTTTCCTTCGAATCCTCCCAACTCATCGAAGCATCCTAGTGCCTCCGTTCCCATTGGCCTTCCAACGAGCAACCCAAGAGGGACTTTGGGGACCTCTGTTCCACAGAACCCAGGCACAAATATGGCCCAACAACAACAACAACAACAACAGCAGCAACCGCCGCCCAGATTATTTCCAGCATGGAATTCTTCGTCACCGTTGAATCTCGTGGGCCAAGGGCAAGTTCCACCTGCTGTAATCAAAAAGCTCCCGACGTTCGACAAAACCGAAAAGACTGCTCTAGAGCATATCCAGGACATCATTTCCCTAGCGGCGATCCATGATATCATAGAAGAGCGAGTGATGGTGAAGCTCCTGGTTCTCTCCCTTAGAGGAAAACTCCTCTATTGGTACAGATCTCTGCCATCCGACACTATTACGAGATGGGACCAGTTAGCTGGGCAGTTGATGCAAGGCTTCAACGAGTCCGTCGATCCAACTTCTCTCTTGCAGCAATTCACTTCAATCCAAAGACATCCACAAGAAGAGATTGTAGACTTCAATGTTAGGTTCGCTCGAACCTGGCAAAGAGTCCCAGTTGGACTTCGCCCAACTGACGAAGCCGTGGCATACTACTTCCTTCGGGCATTCAACCCTGATATCGGTCTTATGATAAGGTACTCAAATGTCAATACTTTTCCAGAGTTGTATGGGTTAGCCAAGAAAGCAGAAATGGACCTCATAGCCATGGGTAAACTCCCTCAAAGAATGCCAATGCCCATACTCCCCGAGTTCCTTCAAGCCCAGTACGCGAGCGTAGTAGCTCCACAGATTTCTGCAATCCCTACATATCCGATCTCATCCTGGAACCCGAATCCCGTTGTGTCGCAGATCATCGCTCCATAGATACATTTCCCCACACTTTCAACTATGCCGCCCACTATCACTCCAACATTTCCAATGTTGCCAGCACCCCTCCAACATCCTGCCCTGCCTCCGATACCGACTATGGCTTCTTTACCATCAGTTCCCAAGGTCGATGATATGCAAGCCAAGATACTACAAGAAATGCAATCGTTAAATGCCACAGTGCAGACCTTGTCCAACGACATGACCATTGTCAAGAAGAAGCAAGCGCAACAAGAGTTTCTACCAAGAAGGTCTTATCCCACACCTGCACTTACCAAAGATCAAGCGGTCCATCAAGGAAAAGCTTCGACAAGAAATGTTGCGATAGATGAAGTCCCAAGCACTTTCGATCATGTATATTGGTGCTCTACATGTAATGATCCTCACGAGGAAAATACATGCATGTTGCATCAACACTACGTGCAGACACTAGCAAGCAGTGGCCAAGGCGGTCAAGTCAACGTCATCAGACAATTGGATCAAAACTTGTCCATCGACGAGGAAGAGCCAGTCGCGGTCCTTACCAGGGGAGGTAAAAGGTCGATAGAGGTAGATGCTACTCAGATGGCTCCTTTGAAGGTACACGCTCGATTTGAGAAGGGACAACCGTCCTCTTTGGCCCCGAGCGAAGCTCCTCCGCCAACTCCGATCAAAGAAAAGGCCCAAAAGGCCACTGCCGAACCACCTCAGGTGGAGACCAAAGAACAGGCTAAGGAGAAGCTCAAATTTCCCTCGCTCACCAAGCGACAAAGGGTCGAAGCGATAGAGCAATATCGCACCAAGTACGAACCGAGAAAGGAACCCGAGGTGCATAGCTCCCCGGCCTACAACATTGTAGAAGAATTGAAGAGAATTCCAGCCAAAATCAGTTTGTATGATGCTCTGCAACTTCCTGGACAAGTGGACCTGCTGCAAGAATCATTGAAGAGGATCAATACAAAGAAGGCAGAGTCGCTCGCTCTAGTGCAGACCCTGTCCGCGTCCATCACGGGGAAAAATAGACCACCACCGTTCTACTTATCCTTACAAATGGAAGGGTATATCGTGCATAACTGTATGATAGATTTTGGAGCCGCGACGACAGTAATGCCGAAGGCGATATGCGAGGAAATAGGCATGGAGTACACACAAAGCAGTCACGGAGTCCTCCAGTTGGATGGTACCCTAGTGAAGACTGTAGGTGTCATCAAAGACATTCCTATTCGACTACATAAGACACCTCAAATCATAGTCATACAAGAGGTGGTAGTCGTGGACCTTGAGCCCTACTTCAACATGTGCCTGTCGAGGGAGTTCACGGCAAAGCTGGGCGGATATCTGTCCATGGACTACACTCATCTGGAGATCCCCTTCAAAGGGAAGAAGGTGAAGATCTATAATGAAAAGCCTTCTACGTTCCTGGTTCAGAAGATGTCCGAGGAAGAAAGCAGTGGCCCTGTGCATACGATCGCGGAGGAGCTAGAGCAAGTGGATCTAGTCCAGGAATCCCTCGCACAGTTGTGTTGTGAAGATGAATTTTCATTGGCAGATTTCAATGCCATGATAGAGACTGAGGTGGGGTGCTACACCATCACCAAGTCCGAGAAACCAGCCAAAATGGAGGGAAAGGTTTCTGCTCAAGAAGGACTATGGAAATTGTTCTTCGACGGTGCCCGATGCAAAAACGACGTCGGGGTAGGAATCCTTCTGATTTCACCGTCCGATGAGCAAAAGGAATATTGCTACCGATTGACATGGAGCTGCACCAACAATGCAGCAGAGTATGAAGCCTTGTGCTTGGGACTCAAGAAAGCTGACAAGTTAGGCATAAGGCATCTTCAAATCTTTGAAGATTCCGAACTAGTTTGCAACCAGGTCACCAACAGATGCTCTTCAAAGAAGCACTATCTTAAATCATACCGCAATAGGGTATGGGACCTGTTCGACTAGTTTGAATCCCTCAATCTACAGTCTATTCCACGAGAAAAGAATCGACATGCAGATGTCTTAGCATCCATCGCAGCCCGATATTCTCCAGTGGATGATATGGTGCATAAGCCGAAGGTTGTAAGGATGATCTATAGACCCTCTGTCCCGGACAGAGATTTACACTAGCAAGTTTTTGACAACGACGAGCAGATTGTCAATTTCATGATCCAAGAAGCCGCTACGGTCGAAGACCGAAGCCCTGATGAGGAGGAATATGAAGGATTGGTCCAGTTGAAGAACAACCACGTTCCCAAGGGATTGATCATGCTTGAGAGCCTTTTCGATCAAAATGATCGATCGCTCTCCCATAGGATCCAGATCGAGCACGCAACAATATCAAGATTTAGAACTGGAACCTGGGAAAGTAATAAAGGTTGGGACCGATTGTACTTCAAAAGAAATAGAGCGAATCCGATGTTTGTGTAAGAGGTACCCGGATATCGTGGCTTGGTCTTATCATGACCTCAAGGGATATGATCGGCAGCTGATCCAACATACAATCGAATTACAAGAAGGGGCCAAACCTTTTCGACAGAAGCAAAGGCCGATTAATCCAAAGATCGAGGTCCCGATGAAGGCCGAAGCTGCTAAAAATGCTCGAAGCAAAGATCATTTATCCCATCAAGCATTCTTCCTGGGTAGCGAACTTGGTCCCTGTCAGAAAAAAGAACGGAGACATCCGATTATGCGTGGACTTCCGCAACCTGAATCATGCTTCCCTCAAGGACCACTATCCTCTCCCGCAGATCGATCAGATCTTGCATTCGATAGCTGGAGCTCAACGATTCTCCCTGCTTGATGGTTTCTCTGGATATAATCAAATCTGGGTCAGGGACGAAGACCAGCATAAGACCGCGTTCACAACCAAGTGGGGCACATTCGCCTACCAGCGAATGCCTTTTGGCCTCTCGAATGCGGGAGCTACTTTCCAGAGGGCGATGGACCTAGCTTTTGGTGAGCTTCTGAACAAGGTTATCGTTATCTATTTGGATGACATGACCGTCTTCTCCCGAAGGAGAGAGAACCACCTAGAACATCTTCAACAAATCTTCAAAAAATGCCAAGAATTTGGCATCTCAATCAATCCAAAAAAGTCTATCTTCGCAGTCAACGAAGGAAAGCTGCTGGGACACGCAATTTTGGAAAAGGGTCTCGCCGTGGATCCCGACAGAGCCGAAGCTCTGATGAAGCTCCCAATACCAGCGGATAAAAAGGGCCTTCAATCTTTCTTCGGACAGATTAACTTCGTAAGGAAGTTTGTCCCAGACTTCGCCCAGGTCGTTAAGCCGATGTCTGAGCTTTTAAAAAAGGGCGCAGAATTCATCTGGACAGAAGAGAGGAGAAAAGCATTCAAAGAAATCAAGGCCCGAATTGTTCAGGCACCGGTCTTGATCAACCCCGACTACAGTCGAGATTTTATCCTGTATGCAATAGGAGAACCTGAAAGCTACGCCGCGGTCTTGACGCAAAAGGGGGAAGATGGAGAGGAACGTCCCATCGCGTTCCTCAGCCAGATAATCAATCCCCATGAGGAAAAGTATAATTTCATCGAGCATCAAGTGCATGCAGTAATGAAGTCTCTCAGGAAATTCAAACAGTTCATTTCTCAGAGTCGAACCATAGTCTTCGTCATTCACCCCGATGTGCGTAGTTTCATTATTCAGGGGGAACTGGGAAGCAAGAGAGCTGGTTGGGTAAGCAAAATCCAAGAGTTTGATATTGAGATCAAACCTACCAAACTAGTTCGCGGTCGCGCATTATGTCAAGAGCTGGTGAAGAGCGCAACGGCCGAAATAACAGACTGTCAGTCGGATGACTTGCCAATGGGAGAATGCCTCGCTAATCAGGAAGAGGCCGAGAAAGATTGGGTCGATGAAATAGTGGAATATTTCAACACCGGTAGATGCCCCTCACATCTGAATGCTTCACAATGAAGACATTTCAGGATGCGGTCCGCCCGATACACTATGCGCCCAGAAGGCCTGTTTTTCAGGAACATCGACGACGTCCTCCTCAGATGCATAAAAGATGATGATAAGAGGAGAATCCTGGGCGAATTTCATTCAGGACTATCTGGAGGACACTTTGCTGGAAGAGCGATGACGCTAAAGATAATCAAGGCGGGTTACTATTGGCCCACACTCTTTGCCGATGCCTTCTCCATTTGCCGAAGGTGCGAGCAATGCCAGAAATTCGTCGGTCGAAGCAGAAATGCTTCGATGCCACTCCGACCGATACAAGTGGAAGCCCCCTTTCAGCAATGGGGACTAGATTTCGTAGGGGCCATATCGCCAAACTCCTCCGCTGGACACAAATTCATTCTAACTGCGACTGATTACTTCACCAGGTGGGCCGAGGTAGTCCCCACAAAACATGTCGATCAAGATACTGTCGTCACCTTCCTGGAAGGATTGATTACCCGCTTCGGTATCCCCGAAGTAATTATTACGGATAACGGTCCTGGTTTCACGGGCACAAAGATCAACGAGTTCCTATACAAGTATGGGATATATCACAAGGTGTCTTCCAACTATTACCCCTAGGGCAATGGATTGGCAGAATCCACCAACAAAACCTTGTTGAGGATACTGAGAAAGCTGATCGATCAAAACAAAAGAACTTGGCACCTCCTTCTGGATCGGGCCTTGTGGGCCGATCGGGTTTCTGTCAAAAGGTCAATCAAGACTTCGCCTTATGCTCTGGTCTACGGCAAGGAGGCCATCCTACCCACTCACATCGAGATCCCCGCATTATAGTTGCTGGAAGCAGACGAAGCTAACCCGATGGAGGAACGCCTGGTCCAGCTACTACAACTAGAAGAGGATCATGAAAAGGCCTACCAGAACTTTGCAATCCTAGGAGGGTCAATCCTCCCCCACGCCTAGGAAAACAAGTGATGGAAGGAAGGGAAGAGTCCGATGATGAGCCCAACGTAGAACCACCGGTCGATAAGTGGGCGAAAATCAGAGACCCAAAGCTCTCAAGAACCGTGGTCGAGCTTCGATATACCATCGACTTCATGCAAAGTAGGCTCTCGATGGAGAACAAGAGGGCCGCGGCGTATTATTCCCACATATACTGGTATCTAGTCCCTCCTACACATCACTACCCCGAGCTCATATACGCCATCGCTCAGAACTACCAACCACAAACCGAGGCAGGTGTTGGATGCCTCGGGTCAAAAGTTGTTTTCCATTATGAAGGAGGATGTGCAAGCAGCGTTCGCACCACAGCAAAGGCCACCAAAAGGCTATACCATTCGCAATGTCAGCCTGAGCAAACAAACGAAGAAGTTCACCTCTAATCCCTTCATCTTGAGCTTTTTGCGTGAAAACCTCAAGAGCGGACTTCCTTTCGACAAGCGACCCCAAATGCCCCTGCCCTTGGAGGCCTTCAAGAACACAGATATATTCTCTATCATTGCATGGGTGGGAGGCTTGTCAAGCGATACTTTGGTATACCCATGGCAGGTGTCGCTAGCCAAATGCATTTCCAGAGGAGAGTTCTACGCTCCCGACGCTTCGCGGCCGAACACCAACCCAGTTTTCTTCGATTGGGCAGAATGGGTGGCCCAAAATCTGCATATGCGGTTGGCATCCATGAAGGATGCTAGCAAGGAGCCGCACTTCCAACCTTGTTCCTTCTTGGTTTGGCTCTTCTTCTTTCATGTACATAAAGCCCTTCACCATTGTGATGTTTCACCAGTCGACAAGGATGGGATCCCTTTGCCTGTATATCAGTGGACCCATCTCTTGCTGAGGTCGAAGTCCTATTACCCTTTCAATCAACAGTTTTTGGGACCTGCGATGCACATTCTGACAAAGTCTAGCCCCCGGGTGCCTCTCTGCCTTAGAGATAAAGTGGTACTAGAGAAAATGGGGGATGTGTTTCAATTGACACAAGGGCTTGTGATCCGCCTTTTCGGCTTCACGGGGAAGCCCTTCCTGCTGCCCTTTTTCCCTTCGAAGTACCAATTTGCCCTAGAAGTTGCTCGACAAAGTGACACGACCGATGAAGCCTACGACCACGGACGAAAGTGGGCACACACCTACGACTTCCCCTTCAATATGGGAGTGATCGAAGTCTTTGCCTTGAAGCAGAACATATACCTGGAGGAGAAGCTCATCGATTTTGGTCTGCTTCAAATACCACAGAGGTGGCTCTACGACCCGTTGGGGGTGATGAGAGATCATTTGAAAAGCAAAAACTTCCATGTCTGTCCTCGCCTCGAAATTCTGGAGCAGAGGAATAACCCCAATGGTACGGACCTAGAGTGGCACTTAGAGGAGATGAGGACGTTGCCTCCTTGGCATGACTTCTATCCTATGGAGGTCGAATTCGACCCAGACCAGTACCCATTCCCAACTCCCGACTCCACTTTCTGGAGAAAAGCAAAGGACGATTTAAAAGAGGAGTTGAAAGAGCTGGGACGAGGAGCAATTAAGAGAATGGTGGATTATGAGAGTCCATCGTCGAAAGATGAATTCTTACGGGCTTCTAACAATGGACAGGGAATTCGCAATTGTGTATCAGACCAATATTGGGTCTTGGAAACCCTTGTCCTTCATCGATTTCGTTCCACCGGCCACCCCAAGTTTAGACGAAGGCCCCGGGAGGACTGATAATGTCCCTAAGGAAAAAGCAGCCGGGGCCGCGCCAAAAGCTTTACTACAGAGTCCATCCGAAGATCTCGAGACAGCAATAGAGGAATCAGAGCAACCCCTCAAGAGGAAGAAAAGAAAGGAGCGGGAACCTACACAGGCACCCCCGAACTTCCCAAAGCGACCGCGTACAGGCACTCCGAGCGCCCCTATCGAAAGATCAGTATCGAGCTCGATCGAAGCAAACGACGGAGAAACTCCACCAAGTGCCAAAACGATCCCAAACATAGATGTCATTAACGTGGAGGAACTCGTGGAAGTCATTGAAGCCAAGAGTACCGAGGCCCAGGAGGAACAAGGGCCAATCACCCAGGAGATCACCATGGCCGCTCTGCTAGGAGGGCACGCAGGTACGTTTTCTTCACCTTATGCTCTGGTTGCTCGTAAGTCTACCCCGACCCTGGCCGAAAGCTCTCACCTGTCCACCCTACCTCCACAAGGTCAGTCACCTCCTTACGTCGTGTCCCTAACTACTCCCCCTGAGTCTTTCGGCCAGGACAAACCTGTCGAAGTTACTTCGCCCAACCACACCGCCAATCCTCCAGTCATCAACCAGGGCGAAGCTAATAGTCCAATGCCAAACCCCGAGGCTCATTCCTCCATTGTACACAACGTGCTCCCACTCGTCGAAGCCCCCGTCACCCCTGTTGCTAAACCTTCGGGTGAGGCTATCCCCTTCAACTCTTTATATTTGTTCAATCCCTCGGTTGTAGATCCAGCCGCATTCGACTCCGAGTTGTCCTCAATACGGGAATCCCCCTTGGCCAAAAAACTCCTCCAAGCCCGACAGAACACAGAAAGAATGTTAAAAGAGGCAAGAAAGAAGAAAGGGCGCTCGCTCGCTCAAGTTGAGAGATGCACCGTCTTCGATTTCGAGGCGGGAAAGTTGCATAAAGTAAAGAAGATACCCAAAGTCCAGAAGCCCCTGGATGAAATGACTCCAGCGGACTATGAATATCAGGATAAAGAAAAGGACTTGGAACATCTGAACGTGGACAAGGAGTCCGCCTCTATGCACATTGGAATCGAGACCTTCAAGGCGCATGCCAACATTGCCAACAAGCGTAGGTTCGAAGTCGAGAGCACTAACATCAAGGTGGAGGAGGAGCTAGCAAGGGCTCACTCCAAATTGGCAGAGGCCGAGGAGCAGTGCAAGCTGATGCAGAAAGAAGCACACGCCCTAAAGCTACGGATAGCACAACTGGAGTGCACAGCTGAGAATCAAGCACAAAGGCAGGCCGAAAATGATTTGAGGGCCAAGGAGCTTGAAAGTAGGATCTTGCAAGCTTAGATCCAGTTGCACGAGAAGGAAGGCCTAGGGCTACTTGATAGGAGCAAAATCAAGGAGATTCGCTCACATCTGCTCAAGAATTTCAGGTCTCAGGCTGTCAGTGCCCTTTCAGTTTTAGCTTACACCATAGAAGCCCAGGTTGCCACCGCCGAAGGAGGGCCAATCGTCGAAGTGGTCATTCAGAATGTCAGAGCCCGACTCAAGCTGGCCCTCAAGGTCCAAAATGCAAGGTATCAAGATTTGAAGCTCACAGCGATGAGTCGGACAGCAAGGGATTGGTCAACGGCCCAGGCCACAGTTCGTGCCTTTTTCTCCATAGCCAAGAAAGCTCAAAAGGCAAAAATCCTACTGGACGCATTCGAAAGCGAGAGGCACGCATCAATGGGCTACTTCGAGGACCTCTTCTCCTTAGGCTTCCCGAGTTTCACGGATAATGATGGGAAGCCATTAGCCAAGGAAGAAATCATGCCGAAGTGGCAGCAGTTTGAAGGCAACGTTTCAGAGATAGACGAGTGGGCCGAACCAATAACAGAGAAGCAGGTTGCTGATTACATATTGAAATACTATAGAATCGCCGCTTCCCTAAACGATCTGCATACCAGGTCCCAACATGCAAAAATTGGGCAGATCGATAGGTTTCGTGCTTTGGTCAAATCCTTAGAGGATCAGGAGCTGTTCATGAAAAGCGTCTGGTCTCAGGTTCGTCGAACCTTAAGAGATATCCGTATCCGCCTGGCCCCACTGCCAACAGCTGAAGACGTAGCAGAAGCAATGGTGACAGGAGAAGAAGAAGCAGTAGCGGAAGAAGAGGAGAGAGAAGAGGAAGAGGAAGGACAAGCTGTGGAAGCGCCCCCAGAAAAGGAACAAGGAGAAGGGTCTGGAGGTAACTCTGGCCCAATGGATAAAAGCTAAGGGTTCTACCACCGAGACGAGCTCGTTGCCCCACGAGCCGCCAAGAATGTTGACAATATTGTCACATTCCACCAAGGGGCAGAAAAATTGAAACTTTGTATGATATTTGTTTTGTTGAAAGTTTTCTTTTGTTTATAAGTTATAGCAATTTTGGTTTTCCCTATCGCCCCCTGGTGGACAAAATGAAAAAGAAAAGAGCTTCGGGCCCGAAGCGCTTCAAATCATCACTTCGAGCGAGAACTTTGTCGAGAAAGCGAAGGAAACGCTTCGCACCCAAAGCATTCCCAGCGGCTGCTTTGGGTGAAGAGTTTTGCGAAGCGGCATCCAAGCAACTTCTTCGAAGAAGAAAAGATAGCCCGAATCAGCTAAGGCAAAGAAATTACTTCGGGCCCGAAGTATTTCTAAAATCCACTTCGGCCAATTTTCACCCGAAGCAATAGAGGTCGAGAAAGTGCTTCGGCCAAAACTCCCCCGAACCACCGTTTCAAAAGAAGATCGACCCGAAGCGTTTTTCCCGACCCATTAGCAAAGCAGTTTTGCCAGCGAAGCAGCGAAGGATAAAGGAAGATCGGCTTCGGCACTCCACGCCCCCGAAGTAGTTTTGCGAAGCAAAAATCAGTGAGGCGCTTCCCAGGAACGCTTCCCAAGTTGGGCATTTTCTCGAGGCGATCAGAGAGCCTCATAAATGCATATTTTCTTGCCCGATAAGCCCGCTGCTCATTTTTGGCAATTGGATGCGAAGTATCAGTCCATGAAGAAGAACCCGACAAGCATGGCCGCCACTCGAGCACCGCACCTACAATCCAAGGACACCCAAGTGGCTCATTTAATGCGACTTTCTTCGGCTGACTCGGTCACCATTACCAGTTTTGGTAGCCGATTTGAGAGATCATCCGCAGCAACAGCGAGGAGCCGATTTCTTAGGGCTCGAGGGTGTACTCCGTCATTTTTGTAATAATGATTCAGAGGGTCGGGTCCTCTATAAAAACCTAGGCTTTGCAATGTAAAAGGGGGGAACTTTCTGCTAGAAAGTTGTTGTAACTTGATGTCCTGCGTCTAATACTAAAGATTTTTGTACTCCATTTCTCTCTTTTATGCTGCCTTCTGTGCTTAATTCTTTTGTCTTTTCTCGTTCGCATACTGAGACTCTGAATCTTGAATCCGGTGTGCGATTGGGGACTGTACCCTGAAATTCGCCCTGAAGGATACATAGGAGAGGAAAAACGTCGTATAAGCTTTCTTTTATGTTGCCTGGTGGGTCGTGGTTTCTGTTATTCCCTTGTCTTAATCGTTGTTACTACGAACCTTGAATTCCAGTGAGAGAGAAAGGAGAACCCCGTGAACTCGGTCCAGAGGATACATAGGAAAGCGAGTATCACGTTTCTTTCGTCTATTCTTGGTGTTTCTTGCTGCTATTCGAGTTATTAGCGAGTGATCGTGCTTCCTGTTCTCTCCCACCTTAAATCATCATCTTCTAACCCTTACTCTTTTTATTTCTTTCTCTAACCCTTACCCCTTTTTATTTCTTTTCCTAACCCTTACTCTATTTATTTCTTTCCTGCACTCTTGTCTCAAACCCCAAAAGGTAGATTAGTATAGGAGCCGGCCTTTCTTCGGAGATTGGCACGAGGGGCATCTCTTCCCCTCGGCCTTTCAATGTTGGTCGCAGGTCCAGGGCACGCAAACCCACCGAAAGTCCTTTCTTGTGCAGATTTGATGACCAACAGGAACCAGCACGATCAAATGTTAGACAAAAAGGACCAAGGAACCAACGCACGATCGAGACACGACAGAGAGACATCGGAGCAGACACGACTACAAGGGACGTATGAGACGTAACCTAACCTAAAGACCACATGATACTAGACACAAATTACGATGTGAGATACCATAGATAGATGTAAGGGAAGAACACACACGAGTACATAACCCATGCGACATGACTCATACGACACGTAGGACACAACCACGCTAAGGACAAAATTTTTTTGAAACTGCTAGACTCAGAGTAATCAGGAGGCTGAGGGAAATGAGATATTTGAGGTTGAGGAATCATCCAACGACAAATGGAACACAGAGGATGTGATACGCAGAGCAATTAACGAATATAAGACCTTTCACGTGAGGTGAGAGTGGGAGTGTGTAACCGTAGTCACACCCACTTGGTTGCACTATTCGAATTTTAAATGCTCATGCGCCCATGATACCACTATTGTGGGATAAATGTCTATGATTAAAAAATAAAAAATAATATTAATGCCACAGTACCTTAGGTTAGGGGGTTATAATGCCAATATTCCCACATTCTGATTGGACGACGAGTTATTTCGAGGATGCAGGTGATTTTTTTGAACTGAAACGCCAATCTGGATCAGGATTTCAAGCAATTTCTGTGTCTTTGGAGGCTGCGAAGTGGAGAACGTATATTTTTACAAGTTTGAAAATCTTGCCTTCCCCGTTTCACGCCACCGTGAGTGAATTTGGAGTGTTTTTTTTAATGTCGTCTGTCACTGTGTTGAGTGTGCTTGTGTTGTGAGTGATTCTGATTATGATTTTAATTTCCTTTGTGCTAGGTGGAATTATTTGCTACATGCTGTGAGTTGCTGGTGATTTTTGCTACAGTGGTTTATCTCTGAGATGCAAAATCCCGTAGATGTGACAGACAAGGTTTTGTTTTCTTTGACACCTTCTTAACTGCCGTGAACGTCGTGCGTTTATCCTACCATCGTTGTAATTGGAAGAGTGCGTAACAAAATATCTGGATGATGACCACCTGCTTCAGAATCATGACTCATGATACCACTTGGAAGGGTGCATGTTACCCTTCATGGCCTTGCTCTTAAGGAACTCACAATCATTCGCTAATACAATCCAATAACCAGTAGCATAAAGTAATCAAATGACGAAGTATGCAATTATAAATAAAAAATAAAATAGTGCCTCTTCAAGGAGGGTAGATACGCACCGCAATCGGGCAAATACTAATGCAAATAAGCAAAAGAGTAAATTGATGAAAGAGATGATTAAAAACTACACACTTGGATAGTTAAATAATAAAACTACACACTTGGATAATATTGTAGAACATAGCCGACGACTATGTTATTTGCTATGTAACACCCTCACGGGTCAAAATATTATTTTTTCAATGAGTTTACACAGGTTTTTATGAGGGGTCCAGGTACCCTCATACTGAATGGGTTTGAACCTTGGACCTTAAGGTAAATAATTTTTTTCAATGAGTTTACACAGGTTTTTATGAGGGGTCTTGGTCCCCTCATACTGAGTAGGGTTTGAACCTTAGACCTCTCAAAGAGAGGTTAAAGCCCTTACCACTATAGTAAGGGCTTCAAGTGTGCCAATGGACACCGTAGTGGTTTTGGCTTTGGGTTCTCTTTTAAGAGTCCTAGGTTCAAAACACATTGAGGTGTGTGTGCGTTTGTGAGTAAGTTTGTTAAAAAAAAAGTGTGTTAATGGAGTTTTGGTTCAATGGTTGAGACATACAGGTGATATCAACCACATCAAATTCTAATGACATCAAAAGGGCTATATAGCTCGATGTAATTAGTTGATATAATGACACTCAATATGGGAGATATTGTAACTAGTTTGAGGACCCAATTAAAACCTTATTATAACAAAAGGTGGGGACATGAGTACAATCCCTTTACACCTTACAAAAAAAGTTGGTTCAAGTGTTATATGATTTATTAGATAGTGTAAAATGGAAGTAAAATGTAGTTTATAATTCATTTTAAAAATAATATATAATGAATTTAATTTTAATATTATATAATGAAAGCACTATTTTTAAAATATTTTACGATTTAAAAATATGTATTTTTAAATAATTTAATATAGATTTTATTTTGAATTAAGGTTAAATTAAAAAAAAAAGTGATGTTATGTGTTTTTTTTTTAAGAAAAGGGGTTGTACTAGGTCCCTCCACCCTTGACAAATCACAACTCTCTCCCTTAGAGCTTGAGAGTTTACAAACAAATTCACTTCTCATATTAATTGATCTTTTTCTATTAGGTTGAAGAAGGATTTTGAAAGGGGTCCCGAACCTTTTACAAACCAAATAAGGGGTTTTGAAAGGGTCCTCAAACATTTTATAACCGAACAAAGCCTCGAAAAAATAGTTGTTGAAGAAACACAGGATCAAAGAGAAGATTAACTAGGATTCGACCACAAGAGCAAGATCCAAGAAGCAAAGATAATAGAACACAAGCATTGAAGAGAAAATTGAATCCCCTAGGATCCGAACCAAACTACTACAACAAAGAAACAATCCAAGATAGGAATATCGAGGAGAGATTCAAGATCTACAAAAATGACCAAAATCTTGCTCATATTTAATTCAAAATTTAAAAATTTCTACCCAAATCAGGAAACACATTCCAAGGGGGGAGATCTTTCCCAGCAAACAAACAAATTCCTTCTCAAACTTAAAACAAAAATTTGAAAATATTTCCTTCTTGCACCAAAGGCCAAGGAAGGATTTTCCTACAAGGGCCTCTCAAAACCATGCTACCAAGAAAAACTGCAAATTCTTCCCCAGGTCACCATCCTAGGGTAATTCAGCAAGATACTTCTTGGATCCACGAACCTTGGATCCAAAAACCTAGCAAAAACCTACCATAGCTTCCCCGAATCCACATACCCAAGGTTTTCCTTTCTCTCAAGAGGAGGAAGCAAATCCGCAACACAACCGAAAGGTATTGAGATATGAAAATTGTAACCTTAGAAAACTTCAAATTCATAAATTAAATTCCACCCAAACCAAAATATAGTTGTAACTCTTTCAGTCCCAAGGGTGGGTTCACATCTCCAGCCAAATACAAGGAGCCTTTCTAGCCTCTGGTATTACTCCTAGAGAATGTAAGCTTCCATGAGGACTGCTATCCCAATAGGGGGATACGAAAGCACACCACAACCAAAAGGCATGATTCCAACAGATGAACCTCTTCTAGGACCATTAACAACCATACTCCCACTCGTAATCAAATTTAAAATTTGAACAATTTTCTTGCCTAGGATAAAGGCAAATGACTTCTTGGGACTCACAAAAATAAAATCAACATGCTCAAAATGATCCACTCCAAGACCAACATCATTTTTAAAAGCAACCAAAATCTCGCTCACATTACAATTTAAAATCTAACAATTTTTTTTGCCCAGGTTATAAACTATGGAAGGGTTCACCTGCAAGGACTGCATGAACATTTCAGGATTTGTAATCATAACATCCACTTTCTTAGGTAAATCAATTCTAATACCAGCATATTTACCATAAATAGTCAGATTCCTATTGACATCAACATTTGAAATTTGAAACTTCTTCTTACCCAACACAAAGGATGCAAAAGTGTTTATCCAGCAAGAACATCTTAGGAACCATGAATACAAGATCCATATTCTCAAATAGAACAACTCAAGGACCAACATCAATACCACTAACAGTGAGAATCCTGCTCACATCAACAGTGAGAATCCTGTTCACATCAAAATTTGAGATTTGAAACTTTTTCCTCTCCAGCACAAAGGCCATGGAAGGGAATGCCTACAAGAACTTTTGTGGATCCACACACTTAGGATCCACATTCTCAAGTAGTTCAACTCTGGGATTGATGTCTAAACCACTAACAACTGAGATCATGTTCACAACAAAACATAAACTAGGGGACACTCTTGCAATAATTTGATCTCCTGCAAACAACCAAAAACCTGTCCAAAACTAATAGAAAAAAGAAATTCTTGTCCTGAACAAGATCCATGAACATAAATTCTAGAAGATACAACCTAGGAACCATAGAATTAGGGAGATTCAGATCCACCCCAATCCTTGTAGGCTCTAAACCCACTGGCACACCAAAACCAACTCCGAGCCCAAAACTCCATAGCAGGGTAGATCCTCTCCTACCAAAGCAACTCACCCATTCACACCCTCTCAATTGCCCTCTTCCTCTCCCTCTCCTTCTCATGGCTCCTTAAAAATATATAATTTTAAATCATCATAAATAATTACTATTTATATGAAACATATTTGCAACCATTATATATGAAATTTTAATAAAATAATTATTACATCTCATCTTAATTGAGTTGCTATAGCTAGATACCTACATTTTTCCATAAAAAGTCTAAATTCTTGATTTTAAGTTTTTGGATTTTCTTCAACTTTATTTGTAAATACAAATATTTCAAAATTCAACATCCTTCTTTACATTCTCCTCCAACAACCTTCACAATGCCACAAATCCACCTTTACTATCTATGCACATCCTAGTAGAGTAATATTTCTAAAACTTTGTGTATAGTTGAAAAAGCAAAATTGAATCAAAATCAACATGGAAAAATTATTGGAAAAAATCGAGAATCAGCAAAAAAAAAGAGGAAAAATAAAAAAAAATGGTCAACTTTTCAGTGAAAAAAGTTTTTTTCCTACATATCAATTTTTTTTGGAAAAAAGGCAAAAATTGGCCAATTTGTGAATAGAGAAAAATCTACTTGAATAATTTTTTTTTGCATATTTTCTCAACTATGCTTTGCGCTATCATAGCCTGCATTAGCAAGGTCTTGTATCTCCACAATTATCTCCTTTATATTCCATGGGGCGTTTTATTTCCTCAAATTGCATTTATTACTATTAGTGAATCACCTTCCATACATATTTTATTTTGTTCCATTTGTTTACATATTTTAATCCTTTCAAAGCTGCCCAATCTTTAGCTTCAGTATTTATCTTGAATTCATTATTGAAAGCATAATGTGACAAAATCTCATCCCTATTATTTCTAATTATTCCTTCTCCATATGATCTTGGATTTTCTTTAGATGCTCCATCAAGATTCAATTTGACCAACTCCACTTTAGATGGTTTCTACTTTATATTCTTTGCCTTCCTTTTGTTTCTCTTGTACCCAACATTATAATTTCATTTGATGACTTTACTACATCTATCAAGGCGTTGCTTCAATATTAGGGATTGGATGAATTGATAGGGTTGGTTTAGAATACTCTATGGCTAAATAAATCTTCTTTTTCATTACCTCTAAATTACTTTCCTACTTTCCTTTCCATTAAATATTAATTTATTCCTTTCCAACCATATAGTCCAAAGAATTATATCTTTCGATGTATACACCTCACTTTTAAAAGTGCTTTGGTATTGCTTTAACTATTCTTCAATTTTGTCATTCATCACCATGCATTTACTAAACATATTAAGAAACCATTTCCATAGTCCCTATACTAACAAGTGGGGTATTCTATAATGTTTTGGTTTGATGCTTGGTTGAACCTTTAACTCTTTATTTCTATCCAAAATTTCAACTATTGGCTTAAGCATATCTAGATTGTAAAGGTTCAAGATTCAAAATTATATTCACATGAGCAATAATTTCAGATCATGGATTTGTTGAAAGATATGGTAATTTGACCTTATTGGCCAAGCTTAGTCTAGATGAGGTAAGCCTTTGGGTAATCATATGTAAGCTTATGTGAAATATTGTTGTATTCATTTCTTATGGGATTGACTAATACGCCTAGAGGGTTATGTAATAACCCCTTGTGGGATTGGTTAATTCACATAGATGGTTATGTAATAAGCCCTCATGGGATTGATTAAATCACCTAGATGGTTAACCTTAACTAAACCTTTAATTAAAGGTTTAATAACTTGACTTAAATTTGAGCCTTATGTCACCCTTGGTTAATGTAATTGTAATTATAATTTAGAAATTAAGTATCTACTATAAATACCCCCCAACCATTGATCCATCATATTAGTTTATGAGTGAGTGATTTAATATATCATGGGGTGCCTACGAACACCCACCCTTATTCTTTCATATTTTGTATACTTGATCTTTTTATTTCACTTCTCTATTCTCTTCCATATGGATTTTGGTGAATGTTATATTCATAAAGTATTTTTAAATCTAATAGGATTTCCATTGGTAACGTAGTTGAATAAGAGAAACTCAAACTATGGAAGATGAGATTAAAATTATGCTTCAAGAGTTCTATTTGCCTATTTTTACATAATAGGATGAGTTCGGATAGAATTTATTAAAGGATGGTTGATACTAAATCAAGCTAGGATATAATAAATTAGAGAAATTAGAATTTCCTACTCCTAATAATTTTTCTTGGAAGAATGTTTGGTAATGGAAGGCCCTTAAGGCCTCAACATTCCTTTGGTTAGTAGTCCAAAGCAAGATTCTTACAAAAAAGAGCCTATAAAGAAGATGTCACAAATATTTTAGATGTGCCTTATGTGAGAAATATCTAGAAACACCAAATGCTTTTTTTTGTTGTCTCTTTTTTAAAAATATGAGAATATATTGGATAGCTCCATTAATATTGAAAGAGTTAATAAAATATTGCATTAACTATTTCAAATCTAAAGCATTATGCATTCTATGGAGGATTGATCTTGTAGTGACTTCTCACTACAATTAGAGATTTTAACTTAGATAAAGACTAAAACAAAGGCAAGATGGCAAAAGACATAAAAGTCCTAATCAAAGGTGACTGCTATTTTGTAGAAACCCCAAGTGAAAGGAAGAATGAAAAATTCTTGAAGACCTACATGGTATAATTTTCCAAAGCAAAAAATGAAAGAAAAGGTCAACTGGCACAAGTAAAGGAAAGGACTCGTAATATTCGAAAGTTTTGAAAAATGCCAAAGGGGAAAAAGTGAGAAAATCCCAAAAAGTAGACCATGTGAGAATAGGACCTTTGGAAAGTGGGACGTTGTCAAAGCTTGATGAAAATTCTAACAAATATATTTGTTTGACAACAAAAGTTTTGAAAAGTCTCGCTATAGGCTAGTAGAGAAAATTTCCAATAAACAAGTAGAGGCATGCATCCGAATTTGAGTGCACGAAGATTTAAAGTATAGTGCAAAAAACCACCAACTCTAAGGAAGGATCAAACTAAGCTACAGAGGGGAGTAATGGTGCACAAAATCCTGGAGAGAGTAAGTGATATGGATCGACATGCCAACATCAGTAGGATAAGGACCATCTACTGATATCATTTCAGTTGATCAAGTAATAAAGACAAGCATGGTGGTTGTAGTCCTATATTTGATAATATTAATGGCAAAAAGCACTTTATTCAATTCTTAAAATTCATAGAAAAAGTAGTTAGGATTGTTAGATCATCCTACAAATTTTTGAGGGAAACCCTCCTTGTTTTATAATCTATATATAGTAGTTTGTTTAGCATAGTGAAGGACTAGTAAGTTGTGCAAACTCTTATATAGATTTCCCTTCATTTTATTTTTTATAGCAATATGCGTATATTTGGGTGGTCTTGCGAGCAACCCAAACCCCCACTTCTAGCATAATATTTCGTAATATTTTTCACGTACATATATACATTATGGAGGCCTATGTGACTATTTGTTCCAATTTATTGGTTCCCCTTGTCCCATATTCTTTAAGTGTGTGTCATTGTGTTTTTGTTTGTGCTAATGTATGTAGAGGAGAGGAAGTGTTCACGTTGATGCCTTACAATCAAAGCTATTGTACGAAGAAATATTATTTGATCTTTGGCACATTGCCTTTGTTAACTTAGGTTTTTTCCTTTTCGCTATCTTTTTTTTCTACATTCCTTCTAACATTTTTCCCCTAAAGATACTAGAGTGGGATAGAGTAGGAAAAATATCATTGAAGATCACATCTCAACAAGGAGTCAACCTTGTAAAAACTCCCAGAGGCCCTCAATTGAGCCAAATCCCATGCTCTTGAGACCAACCCTATTGTGTCACTCCCTGTGGGGTAGGATCATCTTGATATCAAGAAAATTAAAGAGGACAACAGGTCCCACCATTACTTGTTAGAATTTTAGGCTTAAAATGAATAATATAATTTTAAAAATAAATCTTAAAATCATGCCTAAATTTGAAGTTGTGTTATTGTCTTCCTTGCAAAATGTTTATAAATATGGTGCTTATCATGGGAATTCTTTAGTGGGAAAAAAGTGGTTCTAACCTCTTGGTTATAGGATTTGAATACATATGAAAGGATCATCTATGGCAATGGAGTTAACACAAAGGATTTGCTTTAGTCTATGGTAAAATAAAAATATCTAAGACATGAATACATTATTCTCATTTTGCCACACCTCCAAGATAAGACAATAATACATTAGTCCAAGATCAATCATGTTGAATGACCACTTCAATTAGCTTCATTGAACTCCCAATGATGACCAAGTCATCAACATACACAGTTATGATCATGAACTACCTTCCTTTCATTTTAAAGGAAAAGTTAATAAGGACTACAGTGGAGTCTATGTTGCAAAATATGCTCATTGATCTTCACATAGTAGGGAGTTTGCTTCAGCCTACAAATAAGCTTTTATGACCTTGCATACCTTCTTCTCTTGGCCAGGTATGACAAATCCTTATGGTTGTGACATGTAGACTTTTTTCACTGAGGTCAACATTGAGAATACACTTTTTACGTGCATTTGATGCAACTTCCAACTAAATTGCACAAGCATTATGAAAACCATCTAAATGGTCTTGATCTTTGTTGTTGGTACAAAATTTTTATCATAATTGATTATTTTCGTTTGTTCATAGCCCTTGCAAAATCCTTGCTTTATATTTGTTGATGCTTCCATCAACTTTGTCTATGGTATTGAATAGCCATTTGCAACCAATGGGCTTCTTTGTAGGTAGAATATTAACAAGTTGCCATGTCTTGTTCTTCATATCTTTGATACTCATGGTATTCTTACAATCCTTTAACATAAGAGTATCATGAATCACTGAAGGTTCATAGGTTTGCACCACTCATGCTCATCAAGGGTAGTTTGACCTTATTCCAAACTATGCTCCAAGTTCTTGACCTTGAACTAGATGTGTATGGAATACAATCTAGTTTGCATCACAATTTATGTTGAGATACTACTTAGGCCTATGAGTGATACTTAAAGTGAATGGTCCTAGCTTATCAATTACGATGATATCATTTCCATCCAAATTAACATCATTTATCTCAAACACTTCATTATCATCATCACCATCATCAAATAGAAAAACAAAGGTTGTTTTGTTAAGAGTGGGTGGATTAGAAGAAGAGGTTCACCCATTATTCTCACTAGAAACAACATCTTAGTTAATATAAAATTTCTTGGTATCAGGTTCCATTAGTGGATATCTTTTTGATTCGCTTATGTATCCAATGAAGATACATCTCTTAAATTTATCATCCAGCTTCATCAATTTCTACTTTGGAATGTGCATGAATATAGTGAATCCAAACATATGGATATATTACATGGTAGGTTTGAGACCCATTCATACCTCTTTAGGTTTAACACTATTCAATGGAAATGTGGATGTGTGATTCAACAAGTAGGTCACAATACAAATAGCTTATGCCCAAAATATTGGCTCCAAATTGGCATTGCTCAGCATGCATCTCATCATATCTCAAATAGTAACTTTTATGTCTCTTTGTAACTCCATTTTGTTGAGTCATATAGGTAATCATCAACTATAATTTGATGTCATGTTGCTTTAAGAAAGTAAAAAATTCATTACTAGTATATTCCCCCTCAATTTGAGTGGAAGATAAGAATGGGACAACCAACAATATTGTCCATAAGAGCTTTAAACTCTTATAAATAGTGGAAGGATTCATCCTTCATCTTCAAGTAATACACCCACTTCATCATATGTGATTATCAATAAATAATTGAAAATAATGACATCCACTATAACTTGGATCCATGGGCCTACATATATTGGTATGCACCAGATTGAGTGGACTAGTCACTCCATGACTACTGGAGCCAAATGGGGCTCAATGCTACTTTTTGACCAAATAACTCATACAAAGGCCAAGAGGCTTGTCAATGATAGACGTTAATGTACCAATTCATGGTTGAGCAATGATTTTAGGTAGTCAAAGTTGAGATGTCCAAACACTTGTTCTACAGCGTGGTAATTACATTTATCTTGGTTGTCAAAGCTTGGTTGTCTCACATTACAATTCTATGCTAAGACATATTGCCTATGCAATAACATGAAAAATAATCATCAAACCTCTAGTTTTTCTCAAATGAGATAGAGTTTCTTTGTATTTATTTTAATAAATTCATCTCTCAAATTATGATCAAGAAATCGATTCATTGGGAGTAAGTTCTTTATGAGTCCAGGCATTTAAAGAACTTAATTTAGGTGATAAATATGTGCTTCAAAGTGTAAATGAACATCCTCAATACCAGCAATAGTGTATATTGTGTTGTCACCAAGAGTAACCTACCCATGGTAATGAACTAGTAATGTTGGCTTGTCATGTGTCCAATAGATCCTAAATAAACACAACAAATTGGGCTAGGCTTTGAAACAACATCAAGAGATTGTATGGACTAGACATAGTCTTGTCCTTCTATTAGAAGCAATAGTCACATCTATATTGATATGTTGGTATTGAGATGAACCTATTCTACAAGTGAGAACCCTTTTGCTTGCCTCTTGATGATTTATTTGATAGTTTCCTTAAAAAAACTTATGATAACAAGTTTTACTTCCACTCCTAAAGTACATGATCTAGTTTTCCATAAATGAAACATGTGATGTTTGAATATGAATAGTTCCTTTATCCTTTATGGTGTTGTTAATTTTTCTCTTTTCCTTTTGATTAATTTTGGTGCTTGTTGGGGGGTCTACTACCTTTCTTCAACCACATTGGATTTTTACCTTTTTAATACATAACTAGAGCACATCCATATTTAGTATTTGTCTCTAAAATAGCTTCATGGTATTGAAGCAAATTCATAAGTCTCAAAAGTGGGACTTTGATTAGTCATGTTTAGAGTTTTTAGCAAAATGTTCAATGTAGGTGGTAATGCTTGCAACACTAGTAGATGAACTATTCATGTCAATATTTGCATAGAATTATGGATAATGTACTTTTTTCAATGATGCCTTGACTAATCTTTGCCAACTTACACCTCCTTTCAATGAATAATGGTGCCTCTCTTTAGCATATAATGGTAACTCTTTGGTCTCCCTTCAGCATAATTCCATATTATTTCTAGGGCATTGTCTTGATGACATGAGATATAAAATATTTTTAATGCAATGCCTTCTTAGATGTACATCAAACGTGATAGCTAATGCAAGCTCCACTTTGGCATATCCTTTTAACAATATATATATATATATAGTAGCTTCCATAAAATAACTTAATATCATGTCTAGTGTAGTGTTATTCAACCAAAGCACTTCACATCCTCCTTTGCTTTCTATCAATGCATGATACTTGTATTTGAAAAATATTCACTTGCATGCTCAATAACATATTATAAACTAAGTTATCACTCTCATTCCACAACAATAAGATGTCTCTTGCACAACTTCAGACAACGCTCATCAATAGCCAATATTTTTTCAAACTCTTGAGAACCTCCCATTAACAACTTTAAATGGTTTGGCCAAAGCATTAGATGATCCAGTCAATGTTTAACGACCCAGTTAACTCTAAAGGACCTCGTTCCAATAATTTTAGATGGTTTTTTATCTCAATTAGATGGTGGCGTATATGAGAGACAATTGCTTTGTTTATATGGTTTGGTTTTGATATGTTATGATCATATGCATACATTAGAGGATAGACTTTTACTAGATGATCCTTGCATAAGTGTATTCTAGGTCAAAGCCTTCAAATTATTAAATGGCCCATATAATGCATAAAATGACTAAATCATCTTCAGAAAGTCTAATCTTAATTCATGATAACCTTACAATATTTTAGAGAGTCTGATAATATATCAAATCAAATGCAATGGCACATTAAAATAAGATAACATGATTTATGTGTCTTTGAATCAATCCTTGCTTCCAAGACTATACAACCTAAATTTATATTCAAGATGTCTCCAATCTCAAATGTTGGAAAGAACAAATGTCTACTCTAGATTAAATTCAAACCTATTAAATCAAACAAAAAAAACAAGAAGAAAAGTCAATGTCTTCTTCTATAATTGCATCAACAAGAATCCTTCTTCCACAAACTCAGTAATTTATTGCATTTACAACTTCTAGATTATCTAGGGTAACATGCTTGAACTTTTAGAAGTGTATTCACTTTATAACACTAGTTCACCTTTGTAATATCAAAGCTCTAATACCAAATGTTAGAAACATAAATTGGATATGTTTAAACTTTGTATTGATGTGATAGAAGACTATATTGTTAGAATTAATGTGTACTTTGTCTTTTGCTTGTTATGACATGTGTCCTTGACACTTGTCATATTTTCATGACACTTGTCATGTTATCATATAGGCCTTCTACCTATATATTGTAATATTTCTTGTATAATAATATCTCATATTTTCCCATTCCCAACATTTGGTATGAAATTATCCTCTTTCCCCAGGCCATTTTGGTTCAAACAGGAAATGAAAAATCTTCCACTGATATGTTTTTTTTATCTTTGGTATTGTTGGTTATGTCTTTTTCATGAATATCGACCAGTATGTCCATTTACTGTCTGATTCAACCTCTATTTATGGTTCTATTTTTTTTAAAGCTTGTTACCCACATCTGTAATTGCCCACACTCGTAGTTACCGTGACTATGGTTACTTATTTTTTTGTGCCCTATTTTTACATGGGCATAAGATGCATTCGATCCATAGGATTTTTGTGTGGATCCCACATGGCCGCACATAAGCAGAATAGTCATGCTCGTGGAGGCTGACGAAGGTGTCAATGATCTAAAAAATGCACGTTTCAAACATGTGAAGATGTTTTGTGATCTTCCCGTAGCAATGGTCTGGACACGCATAACTGCTTTCTGTTTTTGATGGCGGTGATAAATTGTTGGCAGCGCTTACTAGACGAGATCAAAAATGAATTTTTTATTTTAAAAAGTTCCACGATCGAAGGAATCCAATGAATATTATGTGTTCTTGAGCGCAGTAGTAGGAGCCTGCACTGCCCATAAAGATTAATAAGTTGCATCAAACCTTGTGCTTGTCACTCAGCTAGCTCCCGTGAGAACGACATATGAAGCTATGACTACTAGCATTGACATTACCATTTTCAATTGATACCTTTCACTGAGGTTGTTGAATGATTTTCAAAGTTATGTATTGGTCTCTCTACCTCATGATTTGGCTTGATTTTCGATGTATAGTAAGTAAATTTGGCGCGCAGAATTTCTTGATTTACTCCAGGTTATGAAGGACATATCTAAGCAAGCATTGTCGTGTCGGCGGACATCGCCTGAAACTCGATGTCTCAAGAAATATCTCCTTGATGTCACTCTACGAATAATCATCATTAGCATGCTCAACTGAATAAGGATACCAATTGGCCATGCTCAGTTACCTAGTGCGAACTTGATCGTAGATACAATGATTTCTGTTTGATTTTTTTCTAAGTGAAAACGGTGATCAACTCTTGATAATACGACTGGATGGGAATCATCTCCATGCTCTGTGACCCCTATCAATGTCTGTTATGCACACCCCCTGTCTGATTTTACCTCAAGCTCATTCTCTTGAAGGTACATGTAGCATTTTTTTATTTTGCATGATCTAGAAGATTCTGTGAGATCTGCGAGCACTCTGTGGAGATGAGCATCTTCTAGGGCCCGATATTTTTAAGATAATTGGAAATGATGACCTATGCGGTGTAGTTGAAGGACTAAAGGATATTGTTGTGTGTTTCCAGCTACGTTGTTGCCTATTTTTTCGTCTGATGAGGATGATTTCCTGCCTTGAGAATGCTAGTGCACAGATCGTTGTTGGTATACATTGTTATACATCATGTTGGAAATATTCAAGCATCGGATGTGCCAGATATTTGCTATGCATATGAGGCTTTGGGAAGCAGCTGTCTATAATCAGAGCGCTTGTCTAACAATAGTTTTTATCTGGTGGCCCATGCAATGATGGAGTTGTTTATCTTTTTCAAAAAAATCGGCTCAACATCGAGTTTGTATTTTTCTCAAAGTTCCAGATTGTAATATGGTGGGATCCAGGCATGTATATGAATCCATGTAGCTCGAAGTGGAGCCTTCCAAGGATTTAGTTCTGTGCACCTGCCCTTAGAAGCTCGGAGGTGTTCAATCTAGCACAGTTTGTGGAGCACCACTTGGATGAGAACGGGTGGTTCATGCTCGTGGTTGCAGAGGGGGCCGATAAGGACCTAAATGTAAGTGCCTATTACACATGGGGCGAGCATAGAATAACAAACGTGGTGGGATTTTTGATGTGGGAGAATCCGATCTACATCAAGCTTTGTAGATGTCATTTTTTTATGTCGCCTAGACCTACACGATGCATTTTCAATAATAGGTCCCAATTTTTTTTATAATGTATATTCAATGTCATGGGGATTATTTAAAAGAAAGGTGCATTTAAACTAAAAAGGAATCATTCCTTTTAGTGATAATTGTGGATAGGGCATTCCATTTCAAACGGAGCATTTTATTAATATGCATGGGGTCACTAAAATATTTTTTCCCACATGGTGTGGAAGGGCCTCACATGACCATTATATTATTCAGATGGACATTTCGAAATACTCGCCTGTGAAGATGTCTTCTTTATTTTGCTGCCTAGAGAGGCATGTTGTTTTTCTCACAAATGAGAGTCCCATTGAAATTGGAACATAGGGGTATTTATAGTCGTTGGAAAGGTTTTTCCACAACGGATACACTGGTGGTGTCCAATTATAATTTTGAGTCTATTCCATTTATCATTATATAGCCTCAAATATTATTGTATTCTAGAGTGCATTTTCGGTTGAACCCGACACTCTATGTATGTGATCCTTGTACCTAGTCACCTTCTCTAGAGCACCTAGTGGATGCAGCGACTGGTTATCCATGCATTCTTATGGGATGAGGAGGTCACTATAAGGATACCTAATCTAGAAAATACAGACATAGACACCTTAGACTCTATTCGAGGCCTTTTTCGGATCAACTTTTGAAGACTACAGACGAAGACACTTCAAAAGATTCTATTCTTTTATTTTTTCTTCTCCTCCATATTTGGATTCTATAGCTCATTATTTATTGTATTTCATGGCTCGTATTTTTTTTGTATTAAGGTGCATTTTCAACAAAGACCGACACCTTCTATATTGAGTTCACCATGAGGGGGGATGATATTCATGGTGAATCTAGTTAGTGACCTACGAGAGGCAACATACCTAGAGGATGACCTACAGAGGCAATAGACCCATAAGTGGTTGACCTTGAGGCACCCAGGATGACCTTGAGGTACTTAGACGGTTGACCTAGAGGCAACAGACCTGTGGAAGTGGCTGACCCTGAGGCAACAAACCGAGATGTATATATCGTTGATCTAGCATTATTCACAGTTGGAGAGCCAAGCACAAAGAGCACAAGCCTAGTCCAAATCATGTAATAAAGGAAGATGATCGGGTTCTTTTAGAGAAGTCAACATTAAGGGGGAATGTTATCTAATGTTGACTTGTTAGGGTTCTTTTTTAGAAAAGTACACATTAAGGGGGAATGTTAGAATTAATGTGTACTTTATCTTTTGCTTGTTATGACATGTGTCCTTGACACTTGTCATGTTATAATATAGGCCTTCTGCCTATATATTGTAATCTTTCTTGTACAATAATATCTCATATTTTTTCGTTCCCAACATATATACATGCATGATCAAGAATATAGAGGTTGAGAGTTACAACCAACTTTGCAACTACACATAACCCTTGTAACTGTATACATGAATATGTCATTAGGACATAATATTCATAACAACTTTAAGACTCATGTTTTGATAGAATGAAAATTTGTTTGACAAGTTGGAAATATAAGTTCTTAACCATGGTGAGAATATTACAACTCATAAAGACTACATTGCAACCCATCCTTATTTATATGATGTTACCTTCAAGATTGCCAATAAGTATAACATCAAAAAATGATAAAACTCAAATAGAGTTTATTCTAAAAGGGTGTGAACAAAATTAAAGTTTCCTCTTTGTAAGATAGGGTTTGCAAAGGAAAGAATATTAAAGGTGCGGGCTTGTAGAATTATAGAATTATGAGTTTGGCCTTAGGGGAAAAACTTGGCTGGAGGTTATTCAAATATCAAGGAAAGAGTTGGGAAAAAAATTGCTTCAAAAATATATAGGTTCTCTTGATGTAATGAAATTATTTAGAAAGAAAACCCTATCCAAAGGATCACCAACATGGAACTTCATATCAAATAGTTTGCAATTGATCAAAAAATATGTTAGATGGTCATTCAATAAGGGGGATTATGTAATTTTTTTGTATTTTATGCATTGTTGAAGCCTTATCCTCTTATCTCTAGCTGAAAATGGAAACCAATGGCTTGGGCATGTCTACCTTGTAAAGGTCCAAAGGTCAAATATTATATTAATGTAAGCAACAACTCCAAATCATGGTTCTATTAGCAACTTGGTTGAAGGTGGGTAACTCAAAAAAATAGCAAATGAGCTTCAAAAGATTATTCAAGAGCTTTAATTACCTATTTTTACATAAAAGTATGAGTCGGTTTAGAATTAATTAAAATATTGTGATACTCAATCAATTTGGGATAAGAGGATTTAGACCAATCAAATTTTCTTGCTCTTAAATATTTCCCTTGGAAGAATATTTTATCAATAGTGACTCTTCCCAAGGCCTCAACATTCCTATGGTAAGTAGTCCTAAGTAAGATTCTTTTAGGAGAGAGTCTACAAAGAAGAGGATATCATGGACCTTTCAATTGTGCCTTGTATGAGAAGGATTTAGAAACATCAGGCTATTTTCTTCTTCATTGTTCCTTTGATCACACCATTGGGATTGCTTTCTTTTTAAATGAGAATATATTGGGTAGCTCCAAAAACATTAAAGGAGTTGATGAAATATTGGATTTATTACTTCAAAGCTAAAATATTATTATTTTATGGAGGATCAATTCTACCGTTATTTGTTGGACTTTATGGTTTGAAAGGAATAATATAATTTTATAAAATAAGTCTCAAAATCATGCCCAAGTTTGGAACCATATTATTGCCTCTCTTGTAGAATATTTATAGATACAATGCTCATCATGGGAAGTCTCTAGTGTAAAAAAGGAGACACTAGCCTCTTGGTTGCATAATTTAAATATACATAGAAGGGTTACCTACGATAATGGCAATAAAAAAATGGATTTACTTTAATCTATGGTAAAATGGAAGTGTCTAGAAATAGGGTTTATCAAAATTAATTTTGATGGTACTTCCAAATGAAATTCAAGAAAAGGTGGTATTTTTCAAAATAATGAAGGCAAAATTCTCCTCACTTATAATCATACGGAACTTCAACTAACAACTATGCAAACTTCTTATAGAGATTAAATTACAATTGGAAAAGGATGGAAATGTTTTTCAATTGAGGGGGATTTACAAATTATCATTAGTTCTACCAACAAAAAAGTATGTGGAGGTTAGATAAATAATAATATTATTGTTGTTGTTCATCAACTATTGTTAGAAGTAATCTCTTGGAAAAGTGAGCATATCTATAGAGAAGGAAATGAGTAGTAGATAGTTTAACCAATTGTGGTGTTGATCTCTAGTCATGGTAAAATTCATATTTTAGAAGTTAATTGGCCAAGTGAGATTTTATATAAATATAACACTTTGAGGAAGATGATGAATATATTTGATAGAAAAGGAAATAAAGAATATCTTTGATAAAAGGACAAGTTGGATATAGTTTAATTAACCTAGAAAAAATTATGATATTTTGGTATTTTGACGGAAGCAGTTCAAAAAGAAGTCATACATGTCTTATAAAAACAAAATATTTAAAATATAAAGTTATTTTCAATTAATTATATGGAATTAAAATTTCATATTATATATAACCACAAAATTGTATTATAATAGTTTGAAAATTATGCATGCATCACAAGATTTAAACCTAGGTTTCCTCCTTGAAAATTAATGAATTTAACCAGTTGATCTCATGTCATTTAATTAGTTAAAATTAAAATTTATATTTTATATATGTAATTATTGGGATAAAAGAAATAAAATACAAACAAGCATTACATGCATATTAGTGGCATTAATTTTTAATTTTATTTATAGGCATAGCTCCACTTAATGTTAACATCTGTGATATTTGCTTTTGTTTTCCCATATCAATATACCTTTGAGTTGCACCTGGGGGTGCAGCACAACGGTTTGGAATTTGTCTCTTCTTCGGGAGGTCTAAGGTTTAAACCGTGGCGTGGGTGAGTGTGTGAGGGGTGGTTGTGTGTCTCCCTGGTGGAGTTGTTGTAATAGGTTGAGGGATTCTTGGTCAAAACCCCCATTACTTAATATTACAAAAAATATATATATCCCTTTGATTTTTCTTCTCTTTGGTTTTTATTCTTAGGTCTTCCTCCCCTTTTTCCATTTCCATCAACACTTTCATATTCATGAATCTCTTGGATTTTTTCATATTGTTCATAGTGAGACTTATCATCTATAGGTTTTGCTTTGAAGGATATAAAGTGCAAAGGTATTCCTCCATAGAAATCACCTTCTTATGTTGCTATGAAAACCCTAAATTGCTATGGATATTCTCCATCCTCATTTCTTTATCACGTTTCTCTTGAAATCTTAATGTACAATGGATAACCTCTACACTACTTTCATTTCTATTACAAGGAGAGGACTTTACACAACTTGAGAAAAATAAATACGATTTACCTAGAATAAACTGAATCTCTTCCACCTTTGTTTCAAAATATTCTTCCACATCTTCAATTGCACCTTTAATTTCTTCTAAATTTGAACTTGCACATTGTAGTTCCTCATCCCTTGTATCCTTCTTTATTTTTTAATAGTTGATATGAGTGAACTATGATGGCCTTTGTTCTTTTATGTTGCATTAAGCTTTCTTTACCTCTTTGTTGGGATTGAAATATCCTTGATCTAATCTATCTTCCATTAGACTATGATCTCCTTGCTTCATATTGAAGTTTGTTTCATGACCAAAAGGTTTTGTCTCTTTCTCCATCATTTTTATTTTGTAATCTCATGCCATGTGTCCAGTCTATTATCATTTGTAGCATTAGAATGCAATATTTTCATAATCCACTTTTTGATCCTCATTCTCTTGATTTAGATTTAATATTAATCAATTGAGGTAAATTTTTTAAAATATTTATAACAACACATATCCGGGTATATTTTTTTCCTTAGTAGTTGGTTCCTTTTGCATGAACTTCCCTAGGGTATTTCCAATAATCTTCAAAACATCTTTATTGATAAGTTGATATGAAAGTTCAAAAAGTCTAACCCACACTATAATCTTTAATAGTTATTGTCCTCCAAAAAATCTCACTCTATGGTCTTAAATACGATGGTCCACCATCCATTAAAATATCCCTAATTTTTAATTGAAAAAGATGATGAGGAAAAGACCTTTAGAAAGAAAAGTCATGAAGTGATTTGACTTCAATTCCTGCCTTTACTTGATCCAATTTTGAATCTCCAAAAACCCTGACCATATCTATGGAACTTACATATTAAGCCTCTATTGTTAAGAACCATTATATCATGCTTGATCACCTCAACCTTACTATTATTTTTGGTGTAATATTTTTTGCCTTAGTCAAACTTGTCATATATTCACTCTCCCTATTGAATCCAACTTAGGCAGTCATACTTCCATCTAGGGCATCCTTAATTTCAATTAGAACTTTCAAAAATAATTTTCCTTCCATTCTATCTAGCTTTTTCTCATATGAATCCTTTATTTTTTTATTTTTCTTCAAGATATGGAGCAATAAAAGGTGAGGCTCACTCCTTATACTTGCTTCATTTTTTGTACTTTCTCATTGCCCTTTCCCAAAGATCTAAAATAAGAAAAGGTGAGACTTGCTCTCAACTTGCACTCACTCCTAACTCATATAATAATTATGAGAAAAATTTTAAGTGTTTTTATAATTTTACATGTAAATTACTACTGTGATATGAATTTTAGTTTTCACTTTCAAACAACATACTTTATATAATGTTTTAACTAGTTGTTATATATATTCTTTTAAAGAAGTAATAAAAAAAGTGGTTTTGGCTTCTAAATGAATCATTAGTCATATGCATCTTTTACTTACATTTTTTAATTTATAATAATGAAATATATATTTTTAAAAAATTACAAAATATAATTTAATTCAATTGAAAGAATATATATATCAAATATTGTGAGATTAAGTGAAGACTTAGTTTCAAGTCTTATTAAATGGTATATACATAATTATCGAATTATTATTGTTTTAATACCATAATATAGTTTGTTGAAATATCATGTTAATATAATTATAATGAAGTGAACTTCACAAAATCATTGGTCATGATGTAATAGAATTGATGGTCATTTAAATAAATTGATTACAATATGAAATTGATATATATTGTAAACCATTTATGCTTTATCTAATTCTTTACTATTATTTTCCTATGAAATATACATTCACACAATTTTAAAAGTTAAAGATATGATAAACTTATCACGACGATGATATATTTCAAACAATTTAAATTTAAAGTCCTCATCCACTTCTTTCCTTCCTAATTCACATGAGATTTCATCCTCATAAACAATATGCTTTTTTATTTAATGAAAACAAACTAAAAATATTAAAATTTAAAAATATAATCTATAAGAAGATAACAAATTTAATGTTTTTAAAGATGAATTAATTTATAAAACTTTTACAAGTGTGTTTATGACTGTAGTAAAAAATATTAGAAAGGAATTTTATAAATTTAATTTATTTAACTTAATTTAAAGTTTTAAAATATAATTATAATTATAAATTTATTTATAATTATATAATATCATTTTAAGTGGATAATATTTGAAAATATTTTGTAATTTAATTTCATCTAAATTGTGCCGATGGGGTTTAGAGCAAGTAGTTTGGGAGTGAGAAGTTACATACCTTAAATCAAGGTTCAAATCTCATTGGTTGACCTTAATAGGTTCATGAGGTTTACAATAATTGGTAGGAAATGAAAATTCCACACCCTTAACAAGGGTTCAAATCACATGGTAAACCTTAAGAGAATCAAATGACATTAGCTAAACTGGTTAAATTTATTATCTTTCAAAGAGACTTAGGTTTAAATCTTGCTCCATGTATAGTTGTCAAGCTATTGTAATGTCATTGTGTGGTCATGATGTAATACAAGTGAGGTGTGTTTCAATCATGTACAATGGATTAAAAAATATCGATCAAATTACATGTCATCCATATTATTTGTTCCAAAGGGTTATGTATATTCATCTATAATTTTATACTGCAAATCATTAATTCCTAATTTAACAACTTGATTTTTATTTTGAAATTAGCCATGTCATAATTTTTTTACTAATAAATTTTCTTTGTCACCTTGAAGTTAGTATCAATTTCCAACTATTCTTTCAGATTGAATTTATAAGACTTAAGTGTGTCTTCTTGATCTCCTATATCTATATTTATAACTATTATGTTCGAAGATATTGTGATTCTCTTCCTCTAGTATAATAGTTTTATTGGTTTCATCTTTGATATTTTGTTGATTTTCAAATTGTAGAGCTTGTTATTAAGAGTTGTACAACTTTCAAGTTCATTTTAATGTTTTGATCAAGTTCTTTATGTTTCGCTTCCATAAATATTACTATTTTTTTTATACATAGTGGAATAAGTTACATCCAAAGTCCTTTTCTACTATCAAGCAGGATTCAAATCTTGGGGTTGCCTCCTATAACCCCTATTCCACCTCGTTGTTGTTTAACCCAGTGTGAAGGAGACCATCGGTTGCTCAGAATTGGTATCGTTGCTGTTAGGTTGGCATGCACTCAGCGGATTCAGGTCAAACTACTACCTTTGTAAACAACCATACCCTCAAGATTTGAACCTAGGTCTCCTCTTAGTAAATGCCAGAACTTACCAATCCACCTAGCCTATGGGGACTCCATAAATTTTACTATAACATTAATTATTCTCTAAGTTTCTTAAACATTGTTTCAGGGTTCAAAAATATCTTTCATCATGGGATTAAGGCTTAGATTTTTTTATATTTACTCTTATTTTTTAAATTATATATCATATATAAATGGGGATTTCATTTATTAGGATTGAGATCCCTCTTAAAAAAATCTCTCACTTTTAATTGTGAAAATTTTAAAGAATTATTTGATCTCTATATTTGATCAAGGTTAATTATCATTCATTTGATTTGAGAAGATTTCTATCGTTCCTCGTATGGTTATAAGGTTAACATTTGTTGGTTCTACTTGGATTCTTTAGAATAAATGAATTTGAAATTAAAGAATTGATTGTATACATTTAAAAGATGCAAGTAACATAAAGAAAGAGACAACAGAGTGGAAAAAAGAAGGAATCAGAGTTAGAAACAAGTAAGATCCACCCTACTTTGTCAAAAATTTACAAAATGTCATTAAGTTCAATGAAACTTATTTATAAGTAAAAGTAATTTGTATTAGGATTGAATAAAAGATGTGAAACTTATAGATTGTATCAAAGTGTTAAAGACATTTTGTATGAACAATTTGTAGTTTACAATAATTTATATTAAATTTACAAATTTTTTCAAAGTTTACCATAGTTCATAATAATTCTTAAATATTTAAAAATATTAGATAACTATGCAACTTAAGTATATTACATTTTGATTTTCATATTACAATAATTGCTAAGTGATACATGTAGGATTGTCAAGTTGTTGTAATACCACTATGTGGTCATGATGTAATACAGGTGAGACTCGTTTTTTTAAGTGATACATAATAATTAGTTTTTAATTAAGACTCATTTTAATCCCATATATTCAATTCAAAAATATTTTAAATCAAATAATTATGAGAATTTTTTAAGTTGTAATGAAAGTGGTTCTCTCTCCTAAATGAATCATTTCTCATAAATTAATAGTAAAATATTTCTTTCTAATATTAAAAATACTATATGATAAAAATCAGAGGGTATAATTGATTGAAAGAATGTATACCAAATGACATGAGATCAAGTAACAAATAACATTAACTCAATCAATTATATTCCTCAAATTTTGAGGAAAAGACCCAAGTTCGAATCTTGCCAAACGATACATGCATAATTGCCAAGTTGTAATACCATTGTGTGGTTGTGATGTAATATAGATGGACCCATTTCAATTTCATACAATCAATTGGAAAAATATAGATGAGATCAAGTGGTAAAAATGTGGACTTTTAAGGCAAAGATCTAGATTTAGTTATATGAGATTGAAACAAGATTTGAATCTAGATCTTTGCATTATAAGTCTACATTGAATAGAACTGAAGATTCAAATATTTCAATACAAACGAGGTTTGTTTCAATCCCATATAACTAATTTAAAAAATAGATGAAAAACATTAAAAGATGTTATAAAATATATTTTATTTATTTAGCTTAAATCAATGTTTCATTACAGGGACTTTCAAAACTTTCTAGTGATTGGTCTACAATTGGGATAAAGGCATGTAGTTCTTGCATCATGTGTTCTAGAGCTCGATTGATCAGTTAAGTACAAACATCGGCTCCCTTCTACAAATGTTGGAGAGTAGCAATGTGAGGACTAAGTGTTGATTTGTAAATAAAAAGGGATTTCATCTTGTGCAGAGTAAGGAAGGTAGTACTATATTACTTGAGAGTTGTTTTTTTTAGGTCTAGCAAGGTTTAATTCTCATTTGAGCAATGTGCAGGCATACTTAAATGTACACTGGTTTTTAAGCAATTGAGTGCACTAGTAATAATTAAGCAGATAACACAAAAAAATCACAATAGGGTTACACCATAGTATGTTGCAATGTTTTTGTGCAACTAAAGATTTGATGTGCCAGAATGTATTTAAATTTTGATAGCTGAGGAAAAATAGAATGTAAGATTGGATATATCAATCTAAGCTTGTAAAAGTTTCGGGCCCTTTCAAAAACTTTGGTTTACCAATAATAAAAAAATAATGTCTCGTAAATTATACAATTATAAATATAAATTTATTTACAATTATAATATAATATGCTATATGGTGACCAATATTTAAAAAAGCATTTGAATCTTCAGTTTTATTTAAACTACATAGTGTGCATATTATTTGTTCTTTGTTTTAAAGGATTGTATGTCTATCTATAAATTTTTAGATGCAAATCATGTTACTTAGTTTTTTTTTTTAAATATTGTATAATACGTTCTTCTATCTAAGGTTAAGCATCCCCATACATGCAATGAAGGCTAATTGACTAGGCTTGAACCCAACTCCTTGTCCCACCAAGCACTCCATGATTTTCATTTTAATGTTAGTCATGTCAAATTGAAAGGAAGGATGATCTAATTCCAAAAAGATTCTTAGATATGTTCTTACCATTTGGATGTACAAATCATGTAAGTAATAATTATGCAAGTTAATATTAAATTTAACAATTATGATCTTCATTTTAGTGTTATCATTAATATATTAGAAAATGAGTGGGACACCATAATGGTTTGGCTTTGGACTCTCTTCTAGGGTGTGTGTGCACGAATGTGTGAGTGAGTTACAAAAAATGTCACAAAATAGCAAAACTTTATGATTGTAAATATGTTTGTGTTTAAAGTTTATATATACTTAAACATTTAATGTATATAAAAAAGAAATTTATTTATTGAACTCATATACATTTAATGTATATTAAAAATATACTCTCTATGAACCTTATCTTCATTGATGTTGCTTGCACCCAAACCTTATATTAAGAAAAAGAATAAGCTTTTGAGATTCAAGCATACCATGAACAATTGGTATGTCATATAATTCATTGTAGCATAAACATGTCTATTTTCTGTTTGCACGTAATATAGAAACTTATCTTAACGTTAACATAATTTTTTATATTTTTCTAGCTTTTATTATATGTATTTTTAAAGATGTAGTTAAACATGTTTAATCTATCTTAATTTCTATTATTTTTGGTGCAAATGGAAGCTTTTAAATTACTATGAATAATCTAGTTATGTGTAAATATATGGTATAGGTTTTAACATGGATTATTTGTAGAGATCATTCAAAGCTAAATATAACTAGAATGAGCTCTATGTTTATGCTATAAAGGAAATCTTTGATTTGAATTGTTTGAATTTGTGTCATGTGAAATCTCAAACATCGCACATGTCAGACACGTGAACATGGAAGATCATATGAGCTCCAAAATGCATTAACTCAATTTGAATTAATTTATAATTCATGTAGGCAATTTCAGGTTTTATATTCTTGGTTTCCCTTTCTAGCATCTCATCCCCAATAGTCATTTGTAGGCTTTAAAATTGATGGTTTTTAAAGTAATTTTTTTATAAATTTCTAACTAGCGAGGAAATACTCAAATTACAAGTATTCCGTCCACACATTGAAATTGATCCCAAAATAAACTTCTTCAATGTTGAGGAATATTACATTATTTGGTACATGCTAATGTACCCCCATGGTACCTTCATGGTACAATTGTAAATATGTAATAGATTAGGTTTGAGTTTATAGTTTAGATGAGTGATTTATATTTTTTCTTATATGTAAGTGTCTATGTGTAGGAAACGCACAATGTAAGTTAGAGTGAAAGAGTGTATTGAGATAATGTGCACAAGTATCTTGTATGTAAGTATGCAAATATGTATTGTGAGGATGTGCACAAGTGTGCATGTAAAAGAGTAAAAGTCTTGTAGAAGTGTGTAAGTGTCATAGAGTCAAGTATACATGTAAGAATAAAGTGAATAGTCTAGTATGCAAGTGGCAAGATGATACCAAAGGTCATAGAACTTGTCATATGGAGAGAAATAGTCAAGTATATGAAGAGTCACATTACTATGTCTATATTATGGAGATAAAGCTCCATACAAGGGACAACACAAACAAATTTGATTGTAAGAGGAAGATATAGAAAAGTGAATAAAGTTTGTATACATATTTTGAGCAATTAATATTGTAAGTTATCTTCATGCATAGTAAATGAATGACTTTGGTTGTTTACATTCATATTTGATATTGTAAGTGAATGTTATTTTCATTATTATATTTGCCTTGATATACATATTAGATTATTGATTTATATTATTCTACTCTTAACTATTAATATTTATACCTTTAAAAAGTGTGGCTTCTTTATATTGGGACCTATGATATTTTATGGTAGTAAGGCTTAAAAGCCAACAGTGATATCAGAGCTATCACCTAACTCTATCCATTTTTTGATAGAGTTACATTAACCACCTTAATATTGAAGTTTGTCCACTTTGACAATAGTGAAGACTTGAACCCTATTTCTAAAAGGTTTTATTGAGTAGAGATTGATGAGACAAGAAACAGTCACCCTGTCATTGATATTGGGTTCTCGAGAAAGGAGGAGAATCATATTTTTTCTTAGATGTGACCTAAGACATTGCAAATAGTTTTACAGATATTGGAGTTAGATTTCTACAAATATTAAGAAGCATCAAAATCTTCCAATAGAGATAGAGAAGCATTCTAGCTTCTTGAGTATAGAATTTGAGAAGCAAAAGGATAGAGAAGGATAGTACTGGAGAGTACATAGAATTAGAGGAGTATCTAAGCTTCCATAGAACAACAAAGTTCTAAGAGAATAAGCAATACAAAGCTTTTATAATAGAGGATAAGCAAAGCACGAAGAAGAAGAAAGCATTGTAAGCTTTCTAAGATTCTTCAAGAAAGACATTCATTGCAATAGTGAAGAATATAGGCCATAATATAAGGGTCAATATATAGGTTATCTAAGAGCATAACACTATATCTAAGGCAGACACTAGTCTTCAAATATTCAGGTTCTATTATACAACAAATCACTGTCAAAAGTCAAGCACAAGTTAGGTACTAGTCTTCAATACATGCATAATATAAGAAAGTAATTTCTATCCATCAAGATAGGATAGAGGATAGAATAACATTGTCTTCAAGGTAGAATAAGTGAGATATCAGAATCGATTGTGAAGGAGTGCTAACAAAGCACTTGGAAATAAGTTAGCCAGTGTTAAGGAGAAAAGAAGAAGCACTAAGGAACAAAAATTGAGCAATGAGCTACCAACCATTAGTCGTTGTTCAAATTACTAAAAGAAAATAAATAGCAACATTCGATCAACAAAAAGGTAATGTTTCGACAATAGAGGAGCAGCATAAGAACAACACTCTCTCACTAGAAGGAGCAACTTATGGCTACCAAAGAAGCAATGCTCGCTCATAAGAGGAGCACCAGTCACTAGAGGAATAACACTTGCTCACCAAAGGAGCAACTTTTGGCCACTAGAGAAGTAATGTTTGGTCATTAAAGAAGAGTTTCTCGACCACTAAAGGAAGACGTTTGACCACCATTAGAGAAGAGTCACTCGACCACTAGTGAAAGATATTTGACCACCATCAAAGAAGAGTCACTGAAGACATTTGGCCACCTTCAGAAAAGAGATACTCGACCACCATCAAAAGAAGTTTAGCCACCTTCAGAGAAGAAACTCTCGGCCACCATCAGAGCAAAATATTTACTATAGAAGAAATTCAATGGACATTATCTAGAGGACATATGAGAGTCGTGCAAAAGGTGAGAGCAAAATGATTGGAAATTCCAATCACTTCTAACCATACAACGGATGCTAACAAACACTTCTTAGTCCTACAACAAAATTTGTGCCAACCAACCCAGGTAATGTTAGCAAGCGTTACATTATATTCTTGGAGTATCATAAAGTTTTAGAGGGAAATAAAATTGAATTGATGGAGTAATAAGGGTTAGGCACATTTAATTAATATTTCAAAAATCATCTTTAATTTGAATTTATTTTAAGATATGGAGTAATAAGGTTTACAACTTAAATTTAATATTTTTAATATTTGAAGATTTTTAAAGCTTTTAGATATTTTCAAGGGTTGAATATTAAAAGCTTGATGAATTAAAGTTTATTAGAGTTAAAAGGTTTAGGATTTAATATTTTAGTTTTTGAAGATTTTGAAGTTTTTTAAAGAGAGAAAGTTTTTAGTTTGGAGTTATTTAAGGATTTTAAAGGTTTTGAAGATTTTGGAAAAATTTAAAATTTGAAATTTTACAAATTTAATATATTAGGGAGATAAAAGGATTTCTACATAAAAGGTCTAGAAAACTTGAAATTTGTAAATTTCATATTTGAGTATTTTAAGCTAGGAGATATAAGGATTTCAACTTCAAAGGAATTAAATTGTAAACTTTGATCATCATGGAATAAATCATTAGAAATGCTTTCAATGAAGATAGTGAGGAAAAAGTAACTAAAGTTTTATTCTCAAAACTTAATAGATAATTTTAATGGAAAGAAGCAATCATCAAATGGTTTAAAATAAAAACTATCTTTATTTCTTAAGGATGCAAAATATGAAAAGTTTGCAACACTTATAAGTTATCTTCATGAATTTTTTTAGAACATGGTGGAATTCAAAGAACACCATTATATTTTCTTTAGAAGAATGCTTATTGATGTATTTGTCACTACTTACCTTTGATATCTTTCAAGGAAAGAGACAAGAGAAGAATAATATGAATTGTGACACATATGACTTAAATGAAGCCTATGTTAGCTTCAATGAAGAATCATTGAAATCAAGGATGCATTATTGTGATGATTTACTAAATCAATATTTAGAAGGTACATCACAACTAAAGATGAAGAAGAAAAGAGAAAAGAAGAAAAATAAAGGAAAGCACACAAGGAAGGCTAATAGAAGACATGAATAAAAAACTGAAGAAGATTCAGATAAAGGGCTAAAAGAATTTGATTGAATACGAAGACTAAAGTCTTCAATAATCAAATAATGTAATATAGGGGGGTGTTGAGGAATATTAAATTATTTGGTACATGTTAATGTACCCCATGGTACCTTCATGGTACAATTGTAAATATGTAAGATATTAGAGTTGAGTCTATATTTTAGATGAGTGATTTATATTTCCCCTTTTATGTAAGTGTCTATGTGCAAGAAATGCACAAGTGTCATGTAAGAATGCAATTGTAGGATATGCAGAAGTGTAATGTAAGTTAGAATGCAAGAGTATATTGAGAGAACGTGCACAAGTCTCTTGTATGTAAGTGTGCAAATATGTACTGTGAGGATGAGCACAAGTGTCTTATATTAGGAGTGCATATAGAAGAGTAAGAGTCATGTAGAAGTGTGCAAGTGTCATAGAGTCAAGTATACATGTAAAAATAAAGTGAAGAGTCTAGTATGCAAGTGGCAAGATGATAAGCCAAAGGTCATGAGACTTGTCATATGGAGAGCAATAGTTAAATATGTGAAGAGTAATATTAGTATATCTATATTATGGAGATAAATCTCCATACAATGGACAACACGAATAAATCTAATTGTAAGAGAAAGATATAGAAAAGTGAATAAAGTTTATATATATTTTGAACAACTAATATTGTAAGTTTTCTTCATGCATAGTACATGAATGATTTTTTCCATTTACATTCATATTTGATATTGTAAGTGAATGTTATTTTCATTATTATATTGACCTTGATATACATTTTTTATTCAGGTAGTGCGATAAATCCCTATGATCGACACATAGGGTTGATTAGTCCCCTCCCAACTATGACCCCTCATAAGGCCAAGAACTACACTTACTAATATGGGATTAGCACACAACCACACACACATATCATAGTTTGAACCTTAGACCTCCTAAAGAAGAGCCAAACCTCGAACTGTTGCGTTGTTCCCATTGGTACTTGATATACATATTAGATTGCTCATTTATATTATTCTACTCTTCATTATTAATATTTAGATGCAATAGAACATATAGCTTGGAGGGGTGTTCTCACATCACATTTTAGAAATAATGTCACAGTTGAACATGTTTTAATCACAAATTTTTATGGGGCTCAAAACCTAGATGGTTAGATGCATCAATAGAAAGTTGTGCATAACATGAGAGTCTCAAGGGAAGATTTAGACTGGATTATTGTTGGGGATTTTAATGCTAAATTATCCTCTAGAGATCAGGAAGGGGGAACCCCAATTTTGGACCCAGGGGATCGACTTATGATTGCCCAAGTCCAGGCATTACATTTGGTGGATATTAAATGCCCTGGAACCAACTATACTTGGACTAATAAGAGGAGGGAGCCACATAGGAGGAAGGTGAAGTTAGACCATTTTTTGGTTTCAGAGGAGGCATTTGTAAAATGGAATATAAAATTTTAGATTTTGGAGGGTCCAGTTTCAGATCACTTTCCCATTTTTTTGGAAGGAGGGATCAAGACAGTGCAACATCACAAACCATTTAAATTTGAAAACTTTTGGTTACAAAAAGAGGAACTTTGAAATAAAATTCCACAATGGTGGGAAGAAGGTCGCCCAACATATGGTACAACAATGTTTAGATTCCACAAACAACTTCATTATGTCAAAGATAAACAGAAACAATGGAGGTGAGCTAACAAGATAGACTTCTAGGTCCAAAGAGCTCCATTGGTGGCCAGATGGGATGAGGTTCAAAAACACTTTAGGGAAGGAACAATTACAGAGCAGCTCAAAGAAGAGGATGATGCATTGCGTAAAGCGGTTGAGAGCATTGACAACCAAGAGGAGACCTACTAGAAACAGAGAGCAAGAACCACTTGGTTATTAGAAGGTGATAAAAATACCAAATTTTTCCATCGGATTGCTTGTGCTAGGAGACAGATGAACAACATGGAAGCTCTTCAAGATAAGAATGGACACTCCTTTGATACAATTCCAGGTATGCATTTCCATTCAATGGATTATTTTTCTAAAATATTTAAGGAAAGTATGGTGCAAGATGAAGAGGCTCAAAAAGAAGTTATTGTTGTCATACCCTCTGTTATCTTTGAAGAAGAAAATCAGACCCTACTTAAACCCATTGATAGAGAGGAACTGAAGAATGTAGTCTTTGGAATGAGCATTGAAAAAACACCAGGTCCAGATGGCTTTCCAATTGAGTTTTTTCAGGCCTTCTGGGATAACTTGGAGGAGGATGTAATGGTTGTTATAGAGGAGTCCAAAGGTAGTAAAAGAATGCTTAAAGCATTAAATCATACTTTCATTATCTTAATTCCAAAAGGGGAGGAGGGGGTACATATTTCAGATTATAGACCTATTGCCTTATGCAATGTCATATATAAAATAATCACAAAGGTAATGGTTGAGCGGCTAAAACCTCTTCTACACAGCATTATCTCCTCGGAGCAAGGGGGTTTTGTAGAGGGTAGGCAGATCTTGGATGGTGTGGTTCTAGCTTAGGAGGTAATCCATTCAATGCAAACATCTGGTAATAGAGGAATGTTCATAAAATTAGATATGTCAAAGGCTTATGATAGGGTGGAGTGGAGCTTCTTGTCAAAGATGATGGCAACCTTTGGTTTCTCTCAAGATTGGATAGAATGGGTCATGAGTTGTGTTTCTACTCCGACATACTCAGTGTTAATCAAGGGTCTTCCCTCACAACCGTTTGGAGCTACTTGAGGCCTTCGTCAAGGAGATCCTTTCTCTCCCTATCTTTTTCTCATATTGGCTGAAGGATTGGGTAGACTCATCTTGAGGAGAAGACAACAAGGTTTGCTAACAGGTATCAAGGTGGGTGAGGAAGTTTTGACTCACCTACAGTTTGTGGATGACACAGGATTGGTGGGAGTGGCCAGCTTCGGGAAGCAAGAATGATTAGAGATACACTTAATGTCTACCTTAGGGCTACAAACCAAGTCATCAATGATAAAAAATCCAAAGTGGTCTTTTTCAATCTTGATCAAAGGCTTTAGGACAAAATTTTAGAGATCTTGGGATTCACAAGGACTTATCTCCCAGTGGTATACTTGGGGGTCCCTTTGCATTTTAAAAAACTAAAAATAGATATATGGAGGAATCTTTTGGATTGTATCAAGGACATAATTAATCATTTATCTCACAAATGGTTAAGCTATGGGGGTAGATTAACTTTTTTATAGTTAGTCATTCATGCCATGCCAATTTATAAATTTTCTATCCTTGTTGCCCCACATACCATATGGAAAGAGTTGGACAAGATGGCTAGAAAATTTTTATGGGAAGGAGTAAAAGGAGAGAGGAAATGGGCCTTAGTAGGTTGGGAGAAAGTAAGCCAGCCCAAGGTAAAAGGAGGTTTGGGACTAAGAAGATCAAAGTTAAATAATAAAGCTTTGGCTGGAAAGCTTTACTGGAGGTGGATTTCCCAACCAACTTCTTTATTCAGTAGAATCTTAACTAGTAAATATTTGGGACAGGTAAACCCAAATGAGGTGGGTCGTTTCCCTTTGGATGGTAATGGATCCTTAGTGTGGCAGGCTCTCAAGTTAGGATCTCAGGTAGTAAAAGATAGATTATTTTGGAAAGTGGGGAGAGGGGAGAAGGCACGATTTTGGATAGATTCATGGGATCAATACCCACCTATCATTGTTGAATTTCCTGAACTGCAACCAATAAAAACAACCATAGAAACCAAGGGATGGGTCCAAATTGAAAGTTATTTCAACACTAGTCAACTGGGGGATTATAATTTTAAGCAGTTTAAGAAGTTGGATGAGTGGCCAATTTCAATCCCTCTAGATTTGACACCCATCATGACTAAAATCTTGGCAGAAATATTTCTCATAGGTAGAGACGAGGAGGATGAATTAGCTTGGGGCTATGGGAGCCTTGGTGTCTACACAGTGAAGGATTGATATGATAAGATCCTTCCAGAGCCTCCTCCTCATACATATCAGGTTGAGGATTGGAGAAATATTTGGCAATCCAAGGGTTGGCCGAAAGTAAACTTTTTTGCCTGGCAGTTCATGCATAATGGAATTCTTACTTTTGATAATCTCATATGTAGGGGAATCATTGGTCCATCTCAATGTGTTTTATGCTACAAGAGTGAGGAAACAACTGATCACTTGATGTTTGAGTGCCCATTCACGCGCTAAATTTGGGAGAGATGGTTTTTATATTATAAAATTCAAGTTAATGGTGATTTGAATCGGATTAATATTTGGGAAATATGGAAGAGGGGTAGATTTAAATCTAAAGCTCTTTGTATTGGTTGGGAGCTTGGATTAAACTTTATTTGGTGGCAAGTGTGGTTGGAGAGAAATGCCATAATTTTTAGAGAAACTTTTTCTTCTTTAGATGGAGTTTGGCAGGTCATTTGGAGCAAAGTCACAGAAATTGTGGCAGTCTATGCTAAAGAGGAAACTCAGGTTGTTATTGGGGCAATGGAAAATGAATTTGAAGTGCAAGAGGGACAGGACAGAGCTAGTTGGAAACCACCCCTAGAAGGTTGGATTAAAATTAATACTGATGGAGCTGCAAAAGGTAATCCAGGTAGAGCTGGAATTGGAGTGGTTTACTGGAATCATGTTGGAACAATGCTCTATTGGGAACTGCAAGGCTTGGGAAGAGCCACAAACAATGAAGCAGAAGCCTTAGCTATCAAATCTGCTTCTATTTGGGCAATAAAACAAGGTCACAGGAGGATAATCCTAGAATCAGATTCTCAAATAATGGTTGGAGCTCTAGATTGCATGAGGAACTTTGCTTTGAAAACATGGAGGTTGAGGATTCTTGTCACTCAAATTAAGGAATTATAGAGGGAATTAGATGATGTGATTCTAGTTTATGTGAGTAGAGATCTAAATAAAGTGGCAGACTTCTTAGCTAATATGGGTACCGAGAAGGAGGTAGGGGTTCAATGGCACAGTGACATGGCTATTGAGGATGAGATGATTAGGCAGGTTGGTGAGAAAATCCAGTGCTTAGCTAATTTGGATAACCATTCCAAAAGTTTTGTTTAGGAGATTTGTGCTTCAATGTAGATCTTCTTTTATAGTTGTAAACATGTGAACAGTCATTGTAGAAATATGGTTTAAGATATTTGGCTCCAATGCAAATATTCTTTTACTGTTGTAAACATGTGTTCTCTTTGACTAAGGCTGGGAAAAGTCTCATCCCAACTTGTAAATGATCTTTGTTTTAATACAAGTTTTTTCAAATTATTTTTCAAAAAAAATATTTAGACCTTTAATATTGTGGTTTCTTTATATTGAGACCTATGATATTATATGGTAGTAAGGTTTAAAAACCAACATTCAATATTATCTTCTTTAAATTTGACAAAGAAAAGAATTTAGAAGATGTAGACAATCCAAAATGGGATGCAACATATATGTGGGACAATAAAATCAGTGAATGACCCACCTATAAAGAAATCAACATCTTTGAGTAGATCATGGAACATTAAACCCTCGCTTTAAATTTTGGCATGTGGAACTTTAGAGGCCTTATAAAAGTCCTAACCTCAAATTTAGAGGCCATTCAATCCTACTACACATAATGGAAGAGTTTCATATCGGGTTATGAAAGGAAAAAAAAGTGAATCATGTAGCAACTGGCCATTCCATAAAATATTTGTCAAAACTCCTTGAAGTTGTGTTTGTGACTTCAGTAGATACCATGCAATAGGTCATCGATGAACTCAACATCTTTGTGTGGTAGAAGACTATGTAGATTTTGGCATAAGGTAAGGAATTAATTCAAAAATTTGATGACATAAATTTTAGTTTTGATGATTAGTTGAAATCGTTTTATGTTTATAATAACAATGATATCCATAAATATAATAGGTTTGAGGGAAAGGTAATGGCTATACAACTTGAAAAAAATACTTATTTTCATAATCCTAAGGATGATAAGGATTTTGAGGCCTAAAAAGGATGATATAGGATTGACGAGCTCAAGGTTTTGCATAGGGAAAATGTGCTCATAGAGGAGTTCAAGTCCAATCTTGTACCAAATATTGTGTATCATGAGACATTCTAGATATTGTATTTTTATTGGTTACATAAGCTATAGTAGGACAAGGAAGTTATAACTAATCTTATAAAGGGAATCATTATTTCATATGAGGAGAATGAGAATCTAAATTGGGAAGTGGATGACGATGAAGAAACTAAAGTGAAAGAGGAAAGTTATTTGATTGATGTAGTATTCTTGCCAATATTTGTCTCAAGTAATTACATAATTGAAGCTCAAAGCCCATGGTTTCACGTAATCTAACTTTGAGCCCTAGCTTCAAGTAACCCAACCCTTTATAAAATATTTAACTATTTAACAACGATAAACACCATTAGTTCACAAATTAAATGTGTGCATAATGTTAGGCTTTACTTTAGGACTTATCAAGATATAAGAAAATCGGCTAATAATTTGTTGCATAAATTAAATGTAAGAATTTAGTTAGGCTTATGTGGGAATTTAGTTAGAATTTACATTATTATCTGTGCAATACAAGTTAGTGGGCTAATATATGGTTACACAAATTAAATAAGAGGATTTTAGTTATACTTTACATTACGTTTCATGGGGATGCAAGTGAGTTAAAATTAGTTATACAAATTAAATGTAGTGATTTAGTTATGATTTAGTTATGATTTACATTAAAATTCATGGAAATATAAGTGAGTGGATAATAACTAATCACACAAATTAAATATAAGGATTTAGTTAGAATTTATGGGGATGCAATGCAGTGAGACATAGTAACTGGTTACCGCAAACTTCCACTTATTTAGTTTGAAATGAAAAAAATTAATTAATTTAACGATAACATTTAGAATTTAATATACTTGCAAATAAAACCTTCAACATCTTATCTTAGTTCATGGTATCTTATTGCAAAAAAAAACAACTAAACATAACATGAACTAAAGCAAAGCCTTAATAAAAGTTTGTAAAAAAAAAATTGTTTTATTAGTTGGATTGGCTATAGGTTCTTTGGAGGTGTGCATTACATGAAAACAATGATCTAGAGAGGGACAAATAAGATGATTTAATTAGGAGTTGCAATATTTTTATAATGATATAGTTTTCATGTATATTAATTAGTTTGAAATGAAAAATAATAATTAATTTAATGATAACATTTACAATTTAATATACTTGAAAATAAAACCTTCAACATCTTATCTTAGTTCATGGTATCTTATTGCAAAAAAAAACAACTAAACATAACATGAACTAAAGCAAAGCCTTAATAAAAGTTTGTAAAAATATTTTTGTTTTATTAGTTGGATTGGCTATAGGTTCTTTGGAGGTGTGCATTACATGAAAACAATGATCTAGAGAGGGACAAATAAGATGATTTAATTAGGAGTTGCAATATTTTTATAATGATATAGTTTTCATGTATATTAATTAGTTTGAAATGAAAAAAAAAATAATAATTTAATGATAACATTTACAATTTAATATACTTAAATAAAACCTTCAACATCTTATCTTAGTTCATGGTATCTTATTAAAAAAAAAAACAACTAAACATGACATGAACTAAAGCAAAGCCATAATAAAAGTTTGTAAAAATATTTTTGTTTTATTAGTTGGATTGGCTATAGGTTCTTTGGAGGTGTGCGTTACATGAAAACAATGATTTGCAGAAGGACAAATAAGATGCTTTAATTAGAAGTTGCAATATTTTTATAATGATATAGTTTTCTTGTTTTTATTTTTCTTATATATTATTCCAAAAAAAAAATTGTTGTGAGGGACTAATATGATAATTTAATTAGGGATTGCAATATATTTATAATAATAAAATTTTTATTTTTATTTTTCTTATATATCATTCCAAATTTTGTTATAGGCTAGAGATAACATTGTTAAAAAAGTGCATTTTCTTTAACGAGATTGAAACATGTTTTACCTGTATTATATCATCACCACATAGTTGTATTACAATAGTTTGAATATTATACATTTATGACTCAGCAAGATTCAAATTTCTTAGGCCTCCTCTTTAAATGTTGAAGAATCTAACCAAATTTTTTAATGAGTTTACACAAGTTTTTATGCGGGGTCCTAACCCCCTCGTAGTGAGTGGGGTTTGAACCTTGGACCTCTTAAAGAGAGACCAAAACCCTTACCACTATAGTAAGCTTGCAACTTGTCAACAAGTTTACGTAGGTTTTTATGAGGGATCCCAATCCTCTCATACTAAGTGGGGTTTGAACCTAGAACCTCTTCAAGAGAGATCAAAGTCCTTATCACTGCAATAAGCTTACAGTTCGAGAAATCTAACCAATTGAGCTAATGTCATTTGAGAATATATATAATTTAAAGTAATACAAAGTACAATGGATAACACAATTGAAACCACACTTCTTAGGACCATAACAAAAAGGAGCCTCCCTCCCTTCCTATGATTTGAATTAAAGTAACAAAGATGAAATGCCAATAACATACTCTTAAATGTCTCATACATATCAAATAAAAAAAACACAATTTTAATTTAATTTAATTCTAAATTGTTAAATTTCATTAAAGTTTTAGTAATAGATTAATTTATTTAAATATTTCTATATTATTATTATTATTATTATTATTATTATTTTTGAATTTACATGGTGAAACCGGTAGTCGCCACGAATTCAGGTAGGCCATAGTATTCTGCGTTGTTCGTCTTGAAAAACCGCTAAAAATCCAGATAGGTTGTCCGACTTTTATGACCGTCACAATATTTTGCATTGTCGGTCCCAAAAGCTGCCACATAGTTCTTCGCGTAGTCCACCCTTATAACCACCATGCCACAATCATTTTAAACATTTTACATCACTAAAAACACCAAGAAAGGGACAAACGTTCAATCCGACAAGGTTCGAGATTTGAACCTTGAACCTCCACCCCCTACGAGGTTTGGTCAAACCAATTAGTTTGCACCTAGAACCTATTTTTATAATTATTTTGTATTGTAAGTTAAACATAATTATTTGAAAACAAAAAGGAGTTTATCTTGTTTAAGATCAAATACTTTATATTTGTTTCTATATACCAAAAAAAAAAAAAAAAAAAAAAAAAAAAATACACTTTATATTTGTATTATAAATAACATCAAAAATACTACACCATCATAAAAGAATAAAATAGAACAAAATAAGACATTTAATTCTCAAAGTAGTCTGATATAAATTATTTTCATATTTGCTTAAAAATAAAATTGCACAAGTCTTAAGATACATTGCCATTCATACCTCATATTGGATGACCAGTGTTACAAGATAAGTATTTTTATAATAATCATAAACTTTATCATTTTGATGTTTATTTTCCGAAATATATAGGTGTTTTTTGTTTATTAAAAACCATATATATTGGTGTTTGTAGTCATCTTATGATTAAATTCAACATTAAGATACTTACAGGCTTTACAATAAAATTTAGTGAATTTGCCATTCGTACCTCATATTGGATGACCAGTGTTACAAGATAAATATTTTTATAATAATCATAAACTTTATCATTTTGATGTTTATTTTACGAAATATATAGGTGTTTGTTGTGTATTAAAAAACATATATTGGTGTTTGTAGTCATCTTATGATTAAATTCAACATCGACATACTTATAGGCTTTACAATAAAATTTAGTGAATTTTTTTTTGATAGGTAACAGAATATTTACAGTGGGTTTTTTAAATAGGATCCCAAAACCTTAATTACAATATAAGCCGAAGCAGAAAAACGTAAAGACAGACTTAACGTCCCCGTTCCGGGGCCCAGGAAACAAACAACAGAAAAAAGGGCCCTGCCGCGGGGCCCTGGAACCTACAAACAACAAAAAGCCCAACAAAACCGTACGCAGCCGCGACCCTCCACAAGACCAAATCCAAAAAGCACAACATAATGGAACTGCGAAAGCTCGGGGTCTAGCTGTCGGGGCCCTGCCCGTCCTCGGCCTGTTCGGATTGCCGCTGCCCCTTGGCAGCGTTTTTCTCCAACATGCGCCGGAGCTCGGACAGCGCCTTGGCGGCATGAGTCGCGGCGTGGGCAGCTGAATTGAGGGAGCTCACCGCAGTGTCCAGGAGGCCATGGAGCGCCGTCTTCTGCAACACGTCGTCTGTTTCGGAGCTTATCACCGTGGGCTCCGGGTCCTCTGCTTTGACGTTCTTGGGACTTGCTGCAGCCCGGCTGGGGCTGGGGGAGGCCCTTTTGCGGCCAGAGCTTGGAGGAAGGGCCCCGTCTGGGCCTTTGCTCGTCGTCCTACACTTGCGCGTGGGCCTGCGGCGCTTCAGGGAGGAGGAAACATCGGGGGCGGGGGAATCTTTGGCTGCAGGGGACTCCGGGGGAGAAACGCCTGACTCGGAGGGCGGGACCGAAGAAAGGGGGGGATGTGGTGAAGCTGGGGCTGGTTGGCCAGGGCATGTCTGTAAAGGACAGCCATGAGCCCCTGGTGCAAGGGCTGGGAGTGGTTCTTGCGGGCTCGCTCGATGGTCAGACCCAAAGAGTAGAGAAGAAAGCGGGGGGTGCTGATGAGGGTGGCGCCGCGGAGGTGATTAAAATAGCTGAGGTGAAAGCTGAAGAGCCGCTGGTCGGGATCGTCACAGGTTATGTACTGCATAACCGGGACAATGGCATCATCAAATGGCGTCGGAAGGTGGGATCGGAGCAAGTTACCCTTGTCCCACTGGTGATCTGGGAAGCGGGAAAGCTCCTCTTCCCAGTTATGCTTGTCACGTCTAACAACGCGGCCCTTCTCCTCGTGGTGCAGCCCGGTGACTTCAGTGAGGAAGTCCTTAGAGATTTTAAAATGCAAGCCCTTAACAGTGACTTCTCCGTCGTTCCAAGTCTCCAGGAAACCCTGGGTAATCTCATCGTCGTGGCCGACGAATTTGCTGAAGAAAGGCGTATATTTCTTGGCGTCAGAGAAAAGGCGAGCAGGGCCGCTCAGCTCGAGGACAGAGGGCTCCAGAAAAATAGTTTTGAACGCCATGGGGGATGAGCTGGCAGGGTGGGGACACAGGGAGCAGAAAATGCCAGACCGGGGAAGCAAGAACAGGGGAAGGGGAATGCGACAGCGGGATGGGACAACGAGGGGATTAAAAAGGCTTTGCGGGGGCTTGAGAAGGGGAAACGCCGCCAACTTTGGAAAGTAGCACACGCGTTTATGATCGACACGACGGGGAGGGGGGTGAGGGGGCGTACCAAGCAGCTGACACGCGAGGGTGGGGCAGGCCCACAGCCGAAGCGCCAGCTGGCGGACGCTGAGCGGAGGAACACCGGGAAAGGGCTGAGTCGGAGTTAACCTCGAACGGATAGCCATGGCACGGGGAGCGGGCGACATAGAGATCATCATGTGGGAAAAGCGAGGAATTCCGTCATGTGCGAACAAGTGAGGCTGACGGGGCTGCCAGCTGGCCGACGCGGGTAGCTGACAAGGCAGGGGACGTGGGCCGCTGCGGGGAAGAGCTTGATCCTTGCGCTGCCGGGGGAGCGTGTCGAAGGTCTGACACGGGGGCGGGAAGCATTGGACAGCGGGAGCACGGATCGGGAGGACGTCGTCGCCCAGCCACGGGGAAGACTAGACACCCGGTCGAACAACATGCTCGGGCTGGTCCTGCAGCACTATTTGGACTAGGCCTGCAGGGAAGTGCGAGGTCCAAGTAGTGAATTCTCCAGCGGTGATGCCCAGGTTCGCCATGAAGTCGGCAGCCTTGTTGCCTTCTCTGAGAACATGCTGGAAGGTGTGGTCGGGAAAGTCATGGAGCAGAAAGAGGGCCTCTCGGATGGAGTTCTGGAATCGCCAGGAGCAGGACTCGGGCTTGCTGGCACCTCTGATGATGACTTGGGAGTCCCCTTCGATAACAATTTTCGGGAAGGGGCCCCTGAGTGCCGACAGGCCACTGAGCAGGCCGGCAGCTTCAGCAAAGTTGTTAGTTCGCCTGCCCAGCGGGACCGCGAAGGCAGAGACCAGATTCTCGGAACCGTCTCTGATAACCCCGCCAGCCCCAGAGGGCCCGGGTTGCCTTTGGAAGCACCGTCGAAGTTGAGCTTGAGCCACCCGGGGGGGGGAGTCCATCTGACCAGGGATCGGGGGGAAGGGGCGGGAGGGGAAGCAAGGGGGGTGATTTGGAAGCCGAGGGAGGAGAGGAGGGAGGCTTCGCCGGTAGCCTGGGCTCCGCAGAAAGGGAAATGAGGCGGGGAATTCTCGGAGGCGAAGGAAACTGCTTTGATCGCCAACCTGCGGGGGAGCAAGCCGGGGAGGAGAAGGCTCGCCGGTTGCGCTCGAGCCGGAGGCTGCCGAGCAAGTGGGGAAGACGGGCCTTCCCGGAGGAAGCGGAGGAAGGGATGGGCAAAGGGGGAGGGCCACCTGGGACGGGAGGTCAGAAATGGAATTGGGGGCCACCCACTGAACGAAAAACTGGGAAAGGATGAGGCCCAGAGCTTCGGAAGAAAAGGCGTAGTTTAAGAAGAGGTGGTTGGTAGACTCCCACGCAGCACAACATAGGAAACATCTGTTGGGGATTTGAAAGCCACGCTTGATCAGGTTCTCGATCGTGAGGATTTTGTTTTGGACGGCCGCCCAGACGAAATGGCTGATTTTGGGGATTAATTTCTTGGCCCAGACCATCTGGGTCGGGAAGGTGGTAGCCCCGGGGGTTCTCTGGATATGGTAAGCAGACTTAACAGAAAAGATGCCACTGGGAGAGCCATGCCACACGCATCTATCACTGGCGCCAAAAGAAGGAATGACTGTCGCACTGAGGATGCGCTGAAGTCTGGCAGCTTGAAGCGGGAGCCTGGGATTCAGGATGGGTTTCCAGGTGATCTGCCCCTGGCACAGGGTCATGTAGTCAGACACTCTGGGCCCTCGGTCCGCTAGCCCAGGCTTGAGAAGAAGGAGATCTCTGTCGGAGCTCAGGGCCTCGTCGAGGATCCATCTGTCCTCCCAAAAGTCGATCTTGGCACCGTCTCCAAGGAGCCATCTGGTCCCTTGCTGAACGATGTCTCTGGTGGAGAGCAGAGCCTTCCAGAAAGCAGATCCGTCGCGGGGCTGGGAATCCCCGAGGAAGGGGTGACTGTGACAGTACTTCCTCCGAACAATGCCAACCCATTCATCAGGGGTATTGGTATGAACCTTCCAGGCATGTTTGGACAGAAGGGCCTTATTCATGGGAACCACCCGTCTAAGCCCGATTCCTCCCTCAACTTTGGGGCGGCAGACTAGGGGCCAGGAGACCAGGGGAATCCTTTTTTTGTCTTCGCCTCCCGACCAGAGAAAACGTTTCTGGATTTGCTCGATGAGAATAGCGATGGAGGCCAAAATTCTGAAGACCGACATGAAGTATATTGGAATGCTTTGGAGAACGGACGCCAAGAGAGTGGCTCTGCCGGCCTGAGAGAGAAGGTGGCCTTTCCAGGGGGCGAGTTTTCTTTGAATCCGCTCGATCATCCCACTCCACAACGCCTTGGAAGACGCCCCTGTGAACAGAGGAAGCCCGAGGTAGGAGGAAGGGAGGGAGCCGGGGGAGCAGCCAAGGATCCGCCCGATTTTAATTTGCCTAGCCACAGGGGTGTTGATGAAGTAAATCTTGCTTTTGCGCAGATTAATCTTTTGCCCAGCCGCCTCCTCGTACAGGGTAAGGATGCTCTTGAGGGCCTTAGCTTGAGGGACCGAGGCCGAGGAGGCCAGAATGGTGTCATCCACAAATTGCTGATGGGACACGGGGGGGAGATCCTGCGCAGGCCTGATGCCCGAGATAAGACCGCGGGTTACAGCGTTCGAAATGGTGCGACCCAGGGCCTCGGCCAGGATAATAAAGAGGATCGGGGATAGGGGATCACCTTGGCGAAGACCTGCGGAGGTGGGGAAGAACCCGATCGGGGAACCATTGACCAGGATAGAGAACCAGGGGGAGGACACGCACTTGTTGATGAGATGGACCCAGGAGGGGTGGAACCCAAATTTGAGGAGGACCTTGGACAGGAAGCTCCAATCGACCCTGTCAAAGGCTTTATTCATATCGAGCTTGAGCAGGAAATGGGCCTTTCTGGATAGGACAGCAGAGTGAATGGCCTCATGCATGATGATGACCCCGTCAGTGATCAACCTGCCTTTGACGGAGCTTCCCTGGCAGGGGGAAATGATCGGGGGAAGGATGTCTTTGAGGCGGGTTGTCATGGCTTTAGTCAAAATTTTATAGAGGACATTGCACGGGTGATGGGGCGGAAGTCGACGGGGACACGGCGGCCTGGGTCTTCGGGATCAGGGCTATGAATGTAGAATTGATGCCTCTGGGAATGGATCTGGCAAACTGCAGGTCCCGGATGGCAGCGCAAACGTCGAGGCCTACGATGTCCCAGAAAGTCTGGAAAAAGCGGGGAGGAAACCCGTCCGGGCCCGGAGCCGCCTCAGCCTTCATGGAAAAGGTGGCAGCATGGATTTCTGAGTCAGACAGGGCCTGAACCAGTTTAGCATTAGCCATGGCCGGGACGGACGTCGGGATGTGGTCCAGAAGGGAGTCGACCGCCTCAGAGGACATAGGAGGTCCATCGCCCAGGAGCTCTTGAAAGAAGCGGACTGCCTCGGCTTGGATGTCCGCTTCCTTGTTGATGGTGCTGCCATTGTTGTCAACCAGCTCGGCAATTCTGTTAGAGCCCCTGTTTCGGAGGGTCGAGGCATGAAAGAACTTGGTGTTTGCATCGCCATCTTGGATCCATAGAGCACGCGACTTCTGCCTCCAGAAGGTTTCTTCCCTGGCTAGGACATTGTGGTACTCGTTGAGGGCAATGCGTTCCTCTTCCCTGAGGCCGGGCTCTTGAGAGCCAGCTTGGAATCTGGATTCAATGTCCTCCAGTTTATTTTTGATAACCGCCTTGCTTTCAAAGATATTACCGAACACTTCTTTGTTCCAAGTCTTGAGGAGCTCCTTGAGGCATCTCAACTTATGGAAGACCTGCTCGGCGGGGCGGCCAGGGGCAAGGGGAGCCCACCAGCGGCTGACATGGGCCCGGAGGTCAGGATGGTGGAGCCACATGGACTCAAACCGGAAGGGTCTTCTGGGGGGCGGGCGATGATCAGTCTCAAGGAGGAGGGGGCTGTGATCGGACCCGATTTTGGGGAGGGCCAAGAGGGAGGCATCAGCAAAAAAGGGGAGGGCTTCCTTGGACAAGAACACTCTATCTAACCTTACCTGGATGTGGTTGGGGCCCGCTCTCTTGTTGGACCACGTAAACCGGGCTCCCTTCAGGCTGACATCCATGAGCTCGTTGTGGGCAGTGAAGGCCCCAAAGTCGTCCATGCTTTTGGTTCTGACCTCAGAGCCCCCGCATTTGTCAGAGGAAAATAGGGGGCTGTTGAAATCCCCGGCCAGGATCCAGGGCAGGGGAGCGAAGGCTTCTCTCATCGAGCTGATCTCCTGCCAGAGCCTTGCTTTCTCGACGGGACTGTTGGGAGCGTAGACGTTGGAAAGGATCCACGATCGCTTAGTGTTGAGGCAATGGACCAGAATATTCATGATTCTGGGCGAGGAAGAAATGAGCCTTCCCTCGAAATATCGAGGGTCCCACATGCACATGAGGCCCCCGGCTGAACCAGCCGCGGGGGTGGAGAGAAGTTCGCAGTTGCGCCAGGTAGCATGGGCTATTCGTCGGGCAGCGGCGTCATCAATCTTGGTCTCCTGGAGGAGGATGAAGGACGGGCGGTGATCCCTGCGGAGTTGGCCGAGGATCCTTTTCTTGGGGACTCCATTGAGTCCCCTGATGTTCCAGGAGATTAGCTTCATTTGGCACCCTTTTGGGGTCGCCTGCCCCCCTTTCCAGCCTGAGCGGGAGGTTTGGATCGGGCGTCGTCCGCCTTGCGAAGGTACGTACCAACATCAGGTAACGTAGTCTGGGAACCGCTGGCAATATCATCCTCGGTGATTTTTGACCGTTGTTCGCACAGGGTGGGCCGCCCTCGTTTACCTTTGGTGCCAAAATCTGTGGCAAAGGATCTGCTCCGGGTCCTTTTGGGGCTGACTTCGTCTGACTCAGAAGGAGAGCTGTCTTCGGTCTCTTCATTAGATCGCTCGGACCCACACACCAAGGGGGTAGGTTCCGGGAAGGACTGGGAGGCCGGGGTCAGAAGGGGTTGGGGGGGAAGGTTGGATCTCGAAAGGAGCCGGGGCTTGCGGGGCCAGAATGGCCTGCGGGGGAGGAACTGGGATCGGGGCCCTGGAGGGGTCGCTAGGGGGGCACCCTCCGAACTGGGCTCGAGGGCCTGGGGGCCCGAAGGGGAAACCTCCTTGGGGGGAGAGCTAGGGTTAGGACGAGAAGGATCCTGGGAGGGGGCCCGACCAGAACTGGGCGGGGGGTTGGGATTAGGGCCTGCCGCTTTCCTGGAAGCCGGGCACTGGTGAGGGAGGTGGCCTTGAGAGCTGCAAGAGGTGCAGAAGGCAGGTTTGTTTTCGTAGATAAGGGTTTGGCGCCAGAAGAAGGACCCAGAAGAGATGGTCACCGAGGAGGGGAGCTCAGATTCGAGGTTGGCGTTGGCACAGAACCTTGCATGCACCATGCGAGAACCGGCCTTGGTCGCAGGATCAAAAGCCACCAGATCTCCGACCGACTGGGCGATGAGCTTAAGGACATCTTCGCGCCACAGATGGAAGGGGAGGTCCGGGAGGCGGACCCAGATCGGGGCAAAGTTGATGCTTTGGGTGCTGGGGTGAAAGTCTGCACCATAACGTCTGAGAAAAAGGCTTTTGCGGCCCAAGAACCAGGGCCCGCCTGACAGGATCTTCTCAGCATCCTCGATGTTGTTGAGTTTGATAATAAAAAAGCCTCTAGACAGGGCAACCAGCTGGATATGGCCAGAGACCTTCCATTTGGTGGCCGCCCATTTGCGGATCGTTTCCATGTCTGGGCGCCCGCCCAGGAACTTCCCAACCAGGGAGGATGAAGAATCAGAAACCAGGGATGAGTAAACCTCCTCCTGGATGGAAATGTGGGTACCTTGGAGGGAAAGCCCGACACCCAGGGCCCGAGCAGGGGATCTGTTGCCCGCTAAAACCTGTTGGTAAGAGGGTTTATGCCCGCCCGGGGCCCGCCCTTGCCCTGGAACGGGGGGAGCCTTCCCAAGGCCGTCCGATGCTGCAGTGCCAGGCAGGGGGCGCGGGCCCAGAATCCCGACCCCACCGAACCCATCGCACACGAGACCCTCGTCCGACCGTGTCGCGGATCCGCCTGGGCCCGGCCCGGGCCCGGGCGTGCCTGAGCCCCCAGGATCCGGGCCCGCCCAGAATCCAGCGCTCTGCGAAGGATCCGAATCCAACCCTGCATCCGCTTCTGCTCCAAACTGTGCTCCTGCTGCCGCACCTGCTGTCGCTCCTCCTGCTGCTCCTGCTCCTGCTCCCGCCATCCGAAAAATGCGAAAAAAAAAAATTAGTGAATTTAATTCAAGGGATTTTAAATCTTATTAAATTTGAAGATCACTCAAATATAATTGATTAATAAAAATTTAGTGAATTTAATTTATGGGATTTTGAATTTTATTAAATTTGAAGATCACTCAAATAGAATTGATTAAATTTTATAAATTAGGTAAATAGGTTTTCATTAATTAGGTAAATAGGTTTGCCTACTGTTTTGTAATTGCATGTAAAATTTTTCTTAATCAATTGATTACTTCCTTAATTTTATTTTTTAATTATTTAATAATATTTATTTAATAAATTTTAATTAATTATATGATATTTGAAATGGATTTAACTTATTTATATATATTTAATAGGAGAGTTGTTTACAACCATATTATTTTTGGTAGCTGGCAAGCACAAGAATTGATTACTCTTTTAGTTTTATTTTTTAATTGTTTAATAACTTTTATTTGATAAATTTTAATTGATTATATGATATTTGAAATGAATTTAACTTATTATATATATTTGATAGGAGAGTTGGTTACAACCATATCATTTTTAGTAGTTGGCAAGCACAAGGTTCAAACCACAGGAGTTGCATCCACCAAACTTATTCCACCTCGTTGTATAGCCCGGCGTGAAATGGACCACCAGGTGCTCGAAATTCGTATTGTTATTGTCAGGTGCTCGAAATTCGTATTGTAATTGTCAGTTTGGCGCGCACTCAAATTTGGATCATACTACTAATTTTGCAACGGGATTCCCCCAAGGTTTGAACCTGGGTCTCTTCTTGGTAAGTGCCCAACCACACTAGCACTTACCAATCCACGTAGCCCTTGGGAATTGGATTTAACTTATATTACATCATTAGCATGTTATCACATTATTTCTAGTACTTACCATTCCACCTAGTCCTTAATGATGTTATCACATTATTGCTAGTACTTACCATTCCACCTAGTCCTTAATGATGTTATCACATTATTGCTAGTACTTACCATTCCACCTAGCCCAACCACACTAGCACTTACCAATCCACGTAGCCCTTGGGGATTGAAATGGACCACCGGGTGCTCGAAATTCGTATTGTTATTGTCAGTTTAGCACACACTCAAATTTGGATCATACTACTAATTTTGCAACAGGATTCCCCAAGGTTTGAACCTGGGTCTCTTCTTGGTAAGTGCCCAACCACACTAGCACTTACCAATCCACGTAGCCCTTGGGGATTGAATTTAACTTATATTACATCATTAGCATGTTATCACATTATTTCTAGTACTTACCATTCCACCTAGCCCATAAGGCTTGGATTTAACTTATATTACATCATTAGCATGTTATCACATTATTTCAACTAACCACATAATAATAGTGTATTGCCTAATAACACTTGAATTGTTGAATGGCATTTGGTGTAATGGCAGTTGCCTAGTTATTATCATCCATGTGGTTGTGAGGTCGATTCCTCTTGTGTTTACTCGAACAAGCGCTGATATTTGTACATATTTGTAAACGATGTTCAATATAAAAAAATAACGCTTGAATATGGGTCTTCACATTGGAAGCCCATATTTTTAACCATTTGAATTCATACTACTTGATATATTTAATTAATAATAATAATAATAATCTATGTTGACTTCTATTGAGGGACACTCTCATCAAAATATCCACCTGTGTAGCGCAAGTGATGAGGAGAAGGCGAGCTGCATTTGTAGCGTAAGTGGTGAGGAGAAGGCGAGCTTGGCCCTGTTGAACAGGAGGTCCACTTTTCGAACCTCGACGATACAAAGGGGATATACGGTTGGATTAAAACCCAAAAAAAACTCCCTGGTGGAGTTGTTGTAACAGGTTGGGGGATTCCTGGTCAAAACCCCCACTTCTTAATATTACATAAATTTTATTCGCCTTTGTAGCACAAGTGGTGAGGAGAAGGCGAGCTTGGCCCTGTTGAACAGGAGGTCCACGGTTCGAACCTCGATGATACAAAGGGGGATATACGGTTGGATTAAAACCCAAAGAAAAACTCCCTAGTGGAGTTGTTGTAACAGGTTGGGGGATTCCTGGTCAAAAACCCCCACTTCTAAATATTAGATAAATTTTACACCTAGGGGTGCAACGCAACGGTTTAGGCTTTGACTCTTCTTTGGGAGGTCCAAGATTCAAACCGTGGCGTGGGTGAGTGTGTGAGGGGGTGGGTGTGTGTCTCCCTGGTGGAGTTGTTGTAACAGGTTGGGGGATTCCTGGTCAAAACCCCCATCTCTTAATATTACCAAAAAAAAAAAACACTCTCATCAAAATAACAAAACATTACTCGCTAAAAGGGTAATTATTTTATTAAAGATATTTTTAATTTTCCTTTTTATAAAATATATTTTTCTTCCTCAAATTGCTTGCTATGTTTCCATAATAAATTCCTTGACATCATTTATATCAAGAGGTAAAACCTCACTTAGCCAATTGTCTTTTAGAACTTAAAGTTTGTCAAGACTAAGATGAACACTATGAAACTGACAAGTTGACTGTCTAAATTAAATAATGATTAAGATTTACTTTAATGTTTTCAATTGGTAATATCTGCTTTATTTTATAAAATTAATGTGCTTTCATATATACTATTTATTACAATTTTTGTGGTTGCACTTGTACTTCAGGAAGGAAACTAGCAATCTAGATCTAGTAAAGCGGGTTATGATAGTGTGATTTTTGAAAAGATTACTTTACTAAGATGTAATGCATAGATAGTAGAGGTGAAGTTTTAGTGCTATGAAGGTTGTTGTAGGAAAATGTCAAGAAGGATGTTGAACTCTGGAATAATTGTATTCATACAAAAAATTTGAAAAAATCCCAAAAAATAAATTCAAGAATTCAAACATTTTATATAAAATGTTGTAGGTTTCTAGCTATAGCAACTCAATCGAGATGAGAATTGAATATGTTTGGAAACTTTCATGCTCCAAAGAAGAGAGTTGTGATTTGTCAAGGGTGGGGTACGTGAGTACAACCCCTTGTTCTCTAAGCAAAAAAAAATATCAACACTATGATTGGCTAATTTACAAGAGACTAGTTTCGACAATAGTTGATAGATATTAATAATAATGTTATCTTTTATCTGATCCCCACGTCCATTTTTGTTGATAGCATTAAAAATAATTTATGAATCCCCCTCAATTGAAATATATTTTCATCTTTTTCCCATGGTAAATTTGATCCCTATGAGAAGTGTTCTAGCCTCTATATATTTGTTAGTTGAAGTTCTTTGTCTTTTTGAGTAAGTGAAGAGAACTTTTCCTTTGTAATTTTGAGAAGCACCACCTCTATTGGTTTTTCTTGGATTTTTGTTAGAAGCACCATCAAAATTGTTTTTGATAAACGTTGCAATTATCTCAAAACAATCCATCTCCATCACTTTTTTTTTTTTTTTAAATAAAGGGGTAAAAATTTATTGATAAAAAGTCTGGATTACAAAGTACAGCTGAGCCCCCACCCAGGACTCAAATAAGCAACAAGACAGGCTAAATCACCAGACAAGGTCAACTCCCAAAGAAAACCAAAAAAAAAAAACAAACCACATTAAGTCTGAACATCCTTATGGATCAACTCCCGTAGGTGTTGAGAATCCCCAGACGGGAGACTCTCCCAGTTATCAATACTCTGTCCTGAATAAAAACCACATCCGGAGAATGAACACGAATCAAATCACGAACAACTTTTTGTTTGGGGATGTTGTTCAACCCCCTTACATTCCATGAAAGTATAATCATTTTTGGGGGTTATAAAAATGGGAGTCCAATGTTCTCACCAAAACTGACTCTACCAAAGTCTCCCCCATTAACTTAATTTTATCCTGGTCTTTCTTTCGACCCACCTTCATATTCTTATCTGAAGCATTTTTTTTAATTATTTTATGTTGCAATCCCAGCACCGTAGGAGTTTTACAGTCCATGGATGACTGCATCAGTGCCTGGGTAGGAGAGGGCACATCTAAATCTGTGCCATTTTCTAAGATAACTTCACTTCCAGGGCTAGGGCCAACCATATCACCTATACTCGAAACCAAAGCCCTTTGTTCTTCATTTAAACCCCCTGTATCTGGTTCCCTTGGTTCCACCTCATGAAGAGACAACTGATTTGGTCCTGTTATATCTATAACAGGTAGCGATGTTTCAGGTATCTCCACGCACTGATCAAGATTCTCTAGAATTTCAAAACGATTGAGCTGAGCATCTGGCTGGTTATCCTTAATGTCTCTTTTTGCCTTTCTTCCTTTGTTTCGAGGTTTTACCGTAACAAAGCCTTCCTTATCCTGATCCCCCTCCTTTATCGGGGCTTTTCCTTTATCCATATTTTGTACAGCTTGAGAGGGCCCAGGATTTGAAGCCACGGGTAGGACAAACTTAGGGCATTTTCTTTGTAAGTGGCCATATTCATGGCAAATTCGACAACGAAATGGAAGAGCTTCATAGTCAAGTTTTTGAACCCATGTGGTTGATCCGAAATGTATTTCAATAGAATCTGGAATAGGATTGTTTAAATCAATTTCAACACAGATACGGGCAACAGAGATTACCTTTTTATCCAGCGTCTGTCCTGACGGCCCAACCGGCTTCCCAAGTAGAAGGGCAATCATATGCAAGATGTCATTTCTCCAAAATTCCAAGGGGAGCCACGGAAGCCGAACCCACACCGGAACCCGTGACGGCCGCTCCTCTGATGGGTTGAAACCCACATGCCAGGGTTTAAGAAAGAGTCCCGCTTGGTTACGAAATAGGGACCTCCTTCAAATGCTTTGTTACGATCCGCAAGACAAGAAAAAACCACCATAAAATAGTTGTTTGCACTCGGCATCACCTCCACATCACCTTCAGGGTTCCAAGTCTTCCTAACCCAAGCCTCCACAAAGGGAAGAGAAATTCGGATGCCCATAAATTTACCAATAAGCGCATGTTTGGTTAAATACTCCACATCTTACGCCACCGAGTCTGGTTGAACCACTAGAACCGGCCTAGCTTCACATCGTTCCAAACATCCATTGTTCTTTAACAAGCGATTCCTGGCATGCAATGGGAAATCCTGTTCCTTCCAATCATTTTTAAAAGAAATACCAGCCCTAGCATGCACGCTCTGTGACGGACCTGATGCCATCACTACATTCCTCCAGTTGTTCATACCTCCTCCAGAAACTGCTGCCATCCCTGCAGAGCCCACCAGATAGGTCTCAAAAAAATTCCAGCAAAGCAGCTTTCCTCATCAAACCCTAGCAAGCAAAAAACTTTTTTCCTAATGTTTCTCCTTCCAATCCATCTCCATCACTTAAAGGAACTCTCTATCACCAATTTATTGGGATTTATGGTTATCTAAAATACATCAAACTAGTATTTGCTATGTTATTAGCAATCTTTCACAGTTCATCCAAGAACCAAAGGTATGTCATTGGATAGTAGCAAAGTAGGTACTCAGATATATCCATGATATGACCAAGTATGATCTTCAGTATGAAAAGAATGATCAATTTGTCCCAACAATTTTTTGTTGAAAGTGTAATCTGACTTATGAACAAGGTCAACATTGTATGATGCAATCTTATATAGGCCTATGACTAATTATTGTATAAATGTATTTAATTTATTATATTATTTTATAATATAACCTTTATGGGCCATGGTTAACCTTGTTATGATTAAATCTACCTTATAACTTGTAATTAACCTTAATTCCTCTTGTTATCTTGATTTAGGTTAAACTTATTTATGTCGTTCGGGTTATGGTATTGGTATAAATACCCCCATCACTCCATCCATTGTAGCGGAGTGTTGTGATTCTTATATATGAATAATATAGTGATTATTTATGGTGCCTACTATATCTTTCATCTTTTTTATGCTTTTCGCATAAGGTTTGAGTGGATGAATTACTTTTGTTTGTTTCTAGAAATAGGTATGAATTCCAACATGTTATCAAAGCAGGTATGAAGCTTCATCGCTTGGTCATGTAAAAATTTTGTTTAGAGCCTCTGATATTTCTTTTGATTTCTAGAACAAATTGCTTCTTAAAGCTTAATTAACAACTTTGATAAAAGAAGCAAAGGGAAGATCTAAATTTTCTCTCTTTATTTATTTTGATTTTTTTTGGAGAATTTATGTCTACTTTAGGTTATGTTCCATTGTCAAGCATTGATGAAGAACAAGACATGACAACTTGTTGATCTTCCACCTACAAAGAAGCCCATTGGTTGCAAGTGGCTATTCAAGACCATCAAAAAAATATAAAGCAAGGCTTTTGCAAGGGCTATGTACAAAAGGAAAGAATCAATTATGATAAAACTTTTGTACCAACAACAAAGATCAAGACCATTCAGATTGTTTTTACAATGGTTGTGCAATTTAGTTGAAAGTTGTATAAAATGAACATAAAGAGTGTATTCTCAATGGTGATCTTAGTGAAGAAGTCTACATGTCACAACCATAAGGATTTGTTATACCTGGTCAAGAGAAGGTATGTAGGGTCATCAAAGCTATTTATGGGCTAAAGCAAACTCTCTACTATGTGAAGATCAATAAGCATCTTTTACAACATGGATTCCATTGCAGTCCTTATGAACCTTTACTTCAAAAGGTAAGGAAGGGAGGTCATGATCATAATCGTGTATGTCTATGACTTGGTCATCATTGAGAGTTAAATGAAACTAATTAAGGAAACCAAGAAAGCTTTGAAACGGTCATTCAACATGATTGATCCTAGACAATTGCATAATTATGCTAGCTTGGAGGTGCGATAAACTGAGAATAATGTGTTCACATCACAAATGAAGCTTGCAAGGACATTGCTTGAGAAGTTTTAGATGAAAAAATGCAAGTCTATGACCACTCTAATGGAGATAGAGTTACAACTATCTCAAAACGATCCATCTCCATAGATAAATGGAACTCTTTACCACCAATTTATGGGGATTTTCATTTGTTTGACATACACTAGACCAAATATTTGCTATTGCTACTAGCTATCTTTCATAGGTCATCCAAGAACCAAAGGTATGCCATTAGAAAGCAACAAAGCAATTACTTATGTATATCCATGGTGCGATCGAGTATGGTCTTAAATATAAAAAAATGATAATTTTTTCCCAACAAGTTTTTGTTGAAAGGAGAGGATTCTATACTACTTGATGAAAATGAAGGTAATTTACTTGAAATAAACTTAACCTCTTCTATAATATTTACTTTAAATTTTTTCTCTACATCTTCTTTTTCATGTTTAATTCCTTCTAAATTTGAACTTATACATTTTACTTTATCATTCCTTGTATTCTTCTTTGTTTCTCTTTTTTTGCCTCTTCGTTTGGAGTAGAATATTCTTGATCTAATCCAACTTCTATTACAATATGATTTCCTTGCTTCATCTTGAAGTTTATCTTATGATAAAAAATTTCTCTCTTTCTTTATCGTTTTCACTTTCTAATCTCTTGCCATGTGTACAATATCAACAATTGCAACATCAAAACACAATTTTTCATAATTCACTTATTGATCCCATTCTCTTGATTTATATTTAATTTTATTGGATTGTAGCAAAGGACTTGAAATATCAATAACAACACATATTTGAGTATATATAACATGCTTTCACTCCTTAGTAGTTGGTCCTTCCTTGATGAATTCCTCTAGGGTATTTCCAATATTCTTTAAAACATCCTTATTGGTAAGCTGAAATAGAAGTCCAAAAAGCTTAACCTACGAAAGCTTTTTAATAATTTATGTCTCAACAAAAAAATTACCATTCCATGGTCTTAAACAAAAGGCATCTCTCTCCCTAAACCATGGTCCATCACCTAATATTTTATCTCTTATTTTTAATCGAAAAAATTGACGAAGAAAAAACTGTTAGAAAAATAGCATAGCGTAATTTGAATTCAATCCCCACTTCCATTTCATCCAATTTTGAATCTCTAAAAACCTTGATTAGTATCTGTCGATCTTATATATTAAACCTTTACTTTTAAGAACTATTATATCATTCTTAATCATCTCATTCTTAAAAATCACTTTTGATGTAACTTATGTTCCCTAAATTGAACTTAGCATGTATTTACTCTTTCTCTTATCTTCAACTTGGGCATCCATAATTCCAAGTAAGGCATCTTGACTTTCCATTAGGACTTTCAAATATAGCTTTCTTTCCATGCTTGAGGCTTGTGCTCACTCATACTCACTTTTAGCTTTCACTTGCTCTTAAAGATTTTACATTTTTTTTTTGCTTTGGATAGTAGAAACCTTCAATTTTTTTTTTTTGTTGGATTTGGATAGGTGAGAAACCCCTATGACCAACACTTAGCTGAGCATTCCCATCCCAACCATGACCTCTCGTAAGGTTGAGAGCTAAGCTTATCAATAGGGGATTAACATCCACCCACATACACATTGAGGTTTGAACCTTAGACCTCCCGAAGAAGAGTCAAACCTTGAACTGTTGCGCTGTCCCATTGGGACAAGATTTTACAATTATACATAAAACTTTTTTTTTTTTAAATAAGATTTTGATTGGGTCCTAAACCAATTACAATCTTTCATATTGGATATCACTAGTTTTTTTAATAAGTAATGGGTATCACTAGTTTCATCAAGCTATACAATTTTTTTTTTCTTCTGAGGTTGAAATTTAAACCTCTATTTGAATTGCATCATCTATGTCTTAATAAAATATCTTAAATTTGTCCTTCCATTTTTTACATTTAAATTAAATTAATTAAAAAATTAATAAAATTATTATTTTTTGATAAGTAACTAGAATTTTATATACAAATTGAGTTTTTTAAGAGGATTCCAAAACCTTATAACAAAAAGGGTCGTAGCATCGAGATTTAAAGAAATTCCTTAGTACATGAAAATAAACACAAACTGTAAGAGAAAGGGCCAGAAACAACCTTTGAACCAGCAGAAAGACCAAATTCTAGTACCAACTAGTGAGGCCCACTTCACGAAAATATCATCATCCCATTACTGGCAGTCTGGGATCCTCCCAGGGGTGGATACAACGTACTTGCCCAAACCTGTGTAGGGAGAGCGGGAAGGCCAAAAATATCCTGCAACCAGAAATCCTGCCCAAAATTCAAAAGTAGGGAATTATAAGAAAACTAGAGAGGATCCTCGCCCAAGGATGGCTCGGGATGCAACCCAGGGTGTAGCGGGGCAACAAGCAACTGCGCGAGCAAAGCAACAAGCAACACCGAGATATAGGCCATGGATCAGCAACGGGACAACCTGGGAAATGGCTTCAGGGTCCTCAAAGAAAAAAAATGGGAAGCCTCCGCATGGGCCTGAAAAGTGGAAGGAGGGGCCACATCTGCAAATACACTGATCTCCTCCCAGACCAGAGAATACAGAAGGAAGCCCCCACCACTCCAGCAAAAAGGACCAGGAACCACCATCCTTGCTCACGAATAGATCCAGGGAACTGGGACCGGGAGCCCCTGAACAGGAGCTGAAATGAACAACCTTAGGATCTTAGGCGGGAAGCAACAACAGGCACAAAAAAGGGATCCTCAAAAGCCTAACCTAGGGGAACCAGGGTCTACATGCATTGATCATGGGTCCCCCCAAGATCCAGACATGCAACAGAAACCCTGGGAACCCTAGAAGAAGGGACTAGGATCCCCCATCCATGCTCATGGATAACTTTAGGGAACCGAGACTAGGACTGGTAACAACCCAGACAGAGGAAGAGGCCCACCCCAAAGGCCAACCAATGCCCTGGGTGTCCACCAAATCGTAGATCCAGCAAGAAGAAGCCTTCGAACAAGAAATCAAAAAGGGCCCTACCCAACGATACAAGACCAACAACAACCACAGGCATCCCAGAGAGGATTCACTAGCAAAAGAGGAAACTGGCCCCTCTAGACCAACCCCAAAGCAGAGAGGACCTCACTGGATGCACCAAGACGCAGTCGAACTCCCAACCTACCACCACCACCGACCAAGGAAACTCTAGGAACTGGATCCACTAAAAAACCCTGCAAAAAACCCCAGGGGAAAGCCTGAGGGAGAACGAGGAAGGGATCGCAGAAACATGCAAGAAACCCTAGGAGACCCTTGGGATGCACCAGACCACGGGCTTAGGCAGGGAAACCCTGAAACTGCTGAGAAAGGAGCAGAAAGTGGAGAAGGATCTCCCTCGAGGGAGATCATCTGCTACAAAGCATTCCCAAAGCGTGACCCGGGATGAGCCAGGGACTAGGCAAAAACCAAGGGCTTCAAAATCAATAAAATTATTTATATTATAATAATATCATAATAAAACATAAATTATAATTAATCCTATGGGAGATGCTGTAGGGATATGTCTTTGGGTTATCATTTAAAAGATCCAAGTTCAAAATAAAGAGTTGACTCACGTTTTTAATTCAAAAAACTGGGACCCCTTGTAAAATACTCACGTTTTTAACTCAAAAGACTGGAACCCCTTTAAAAGACTCACGTTCTTAACTCAAAAGATTGGGACCTCTCATACAAACCAATTTTTTTAACTTAAAATTTTTTTCAATGACATTAAGTCAACTAGTTAGTTAAATTGATAGAGGAGATTTGGGTTTGAATCTTACTTTAAAAAAAAGGTACGCCCTTAAATAATTAAATTGCTATAATACCACAACTTATAATACAAATAAACTTATTTCAATTCTATTTAAAAGTAAAAATAAAATAAATAAAATAAAATAATGGCAGTTACCCTAAGATAATGGTTGTTTCTTAAGTGATCTTGTGTTCAAACCCCTTGAAAGTGGTAGTTGATATAATTATAAACATTCTCCTTAAAAAATAAAATAAATAAATTATAATTAAAAAAAAAACCTCACGTATATATCTTATTTATTCTATGAACATGGCCTATTAATCCTACCAACCATGCATTCATAACTTTTTTTGTTTAATTGATTCGGAATCCTTTGTAATTCTTAAATGAGCCTCCTCTTTTTAAAAATACCGTTGAATTTAGAAATATATTTTTAAATATCCCATGAAAACAGTCTCCATCATGTGCCAAACATTTGCCCAAACCTAACAATTTTATAACTTAAAATCCAAACCTAACCAATTTCATACCTTAAAATCCAATGTCATCAATTAAGAACTTATTTGACTAGAGGATTCGATGATATATATAAATCTAATATTTATATTTGTAATATCAAATATATATTAAATAAATAAATATATATATATTAATAATTTTTAATATTTGTCTGAAAGGTAAGGTCTCATTTTACTTCTATTAATAATTTTTTAATATTTGTTCAATTTTTTAAGTAAGGTTTTTAATATTTGTTCAATTTTTTAAGTAAGGTTTCATTAATTTTATCTCTAGAAAGAAGGATTAAAAAGTTTTATTAATTTTTTTTTAATATTTTAATGATAAAATATGATTATAAATAGATAAAACATGATTACAAATAAAACTTGAATACCACTATAAAAGCACAAAAGAACCTAATAACATATCGAGTGCAGAAGACATCCGAACATTTGTTTATTCGCCCAACGCGTTTTATGTGCTAGCATCTATGCAGACTTAGACGCTGAAAATTTCACATGACCTTGGGTTTTACTATTATTATTATCATAAGAGCAATAATGATGAGCGCAGTGGCAATCTTGGGGGAGAAGACAGAGTCATGAGCATGGTGGATGCACTACCAGGTATTTCCTTTTAAAACTTTATTACACAACAGAGGATCGTATTGTTTTGTTTTTAAGCAAAACTTTACAAACTTGGAAAACATTTCTTTTGTCTCCCGGGCCTTTTTGAATAAAATCCATGAAAGACGCGGAGTCTTGAGCTGAAAGAAGGCTGGTGAATGCCGGACATTTCTGTCTGTTTTACTAACAGAGACAGAGAGGAAGAAGAACGGGCAAAGGTAGAGCATGGACATGGACAATGAGGTGACAGAAAAGGGGCTTCTCGGAGGAATTGGACAGAAATCTCAGCAGACAATGGAATGGAGGGTGGTTTGTGGTTTCATCTGCAAATTGCGTGTGGCGGGAGCTGAAAAATCGCTGGTTTTTGGATAAATCAGAGTATGGAGACATGAGTCGAGTAGGTATGTGTGTATGTTTGTTTTTTGAAAATTGTGATTGCGGAATTTGCTCATTGGAATGTTTAGCTTGCATTTTTTAAGCTGGGATCGAACCGAGATCTCGAGGCTAGCATTAGATGTAGCTGCCTGCATAAACCCTGGCCAAATAGACGGGGTGTTGTACGCTGTGTCTGTATATGGAATTTTAGTGTAAAGTTCATGGAAGTTGGATGCCACTTGTTTTTGTGAGCTGGATCTTGAGCTGCCGAGTGATGTGGAAGGAACATTTTGTAATGTGCATGTGGAATTTGAGGAGGATATGTGGATTTGAACTGCTAGAAAATCTTGAGATCCAGGGAGCATGCAGATGGGAGGAACTCAGGCTTAGTTATACTTTGTTGTTAGAATTCGGTATTTCTAGATCTTTCTCTTTTTTCTGCCGTGCAATGTACTTTGCATGTACAACATACTTTTCGAAAGAAATGTCAGGATCCACTAATGTCTATCAAGTTGGCTAAGGCAGTCAGCTTGTCATATTGCCATCAGATGTAGGATTCATTGAACATCCGCAACATCCATTAAGCTGCATTGACGTGGAGACCACTTGAACGGGATTAACCCTTGGCCAGGGGTTTGAACCTGCGCCGGCTTTGTAATAAACACGCTAATATTACTGCTAGACCGCAGCCTGGCAAGCCTTTCTAAAACTTTGTTGGTGCTATTTAGATTGCAGTGTATGGAAGGCACAGAGGAGCCAATTCATGCAAATGCTGATAAACTAGACACATCCTAAAAAGTTGGACCTGGCTATCGACTAGGGGAGTAACTCGTCTCACTTCTTGGTCACTGCTGTTTTACAATTGTGTAGGAAAATGGATGACAATAAGCCCAGCATCTGAAGAGAATGTAGACCCAGTTTCCTGTAATTATTTTTTAATTATTATTATTTTTTCAATTGATTATATGGGATTCAAATAGGCCCCACTCCTATCACATCAAGACCTCATAATGGCATAATTGCTTGATAATTATGCATGTATTACTTGGCAAGATCTGAACCTGCATCTCCTCCATGAAACTCAAGGAATTTAACCAATTGCGCTCATGCCATTTGATGGCCATGGAATTACTTATTGAAAGTATAGAATAGAAGGTTTTTAACGTCCAGAAGGCCAAAAAAAGTCTATGGGACTATGACTTTACAAAGAACCATGGTTGCCAACCACAAATTCTGATCCAATTATTTTTCTAAGTTCTTTCATGTTGATCTTTTGCTAGTGATTTTGATGATAAATTCTCCTACTTTATGACTTTTTCCTATTCAAACAAATCCTGCATTGATTCATTGGTATCGGCATAGCTAATTCAAATTTTGCTACTCTCACTCCAAAATAAAGTGCTTGACTGTTTCAACTGCCTGTGACATGTAAAAGGTACATATCCTCTTCTTCCATTCCTCTTTTGGTCTCTTCCAGGTGTCTATGTCTCTTTGCCATTTAAGTTGGTGTGAGCTAGTCGTCAATTGGACCATGAGCATCTTTGCTCTCCAATAGATGTTTGCAGGCCTTTTGATGGTGATCATATGTAGGGTTAAATTCAGCAAGATAATGTTCTCTCGTTCTTTTTAACTTCATTTCCCACATAGCTGCTCAGAATTTTTCCTTAAAAAATGCCTTAATGTCTTTGTTATTATTTGGGCATTCGTCCAAGTGAATATTCAGTTTGTTCATCAACTTATTGTTTTGTTTCATCCATGTTCTCTTTCTTTTGTTCAGATCTTCTTCTATTACAGCCTTAGGCCATCTATTTGCATCCATCTGTTCGATTTTTTTTCCAGATATCCTCAAAAGATGGACTATCGCAGTTGCCTCTATAAGGAAGGATACCTGTTTCTGGTAGAAAAATCTTATATGAAACTGAAGCTTTTATTTTGAATTTATTTGTGATATGGTGCTTCTGAATGCTCTCTATTAGTCTCCATTTAAAGTGTCCAATCAACACACCTAAAGGATTATTTGTTTTGCAAGATAATTGAAGCCTAGGGTGCTCATTTGATGAGCTGATCATACATTTTATCATAATTTCTGGGTAATATATCACGTTCTTTGTTGAACTGACAAAGGGCCAGATACAGCTGTTTAGTAGAGCTGGCTGAAGTTGACTGATGTAGCTGTCATGAACAAAAGTGAGATTTTGGTTGCTTAGCTTTCTTTGTAAATTCTCCAAACCTAATTTATCTTTATAGCATGTGTTTTGTGGCTGTACATGGTTATTTAGCAATTTTCCCATTGCCTGCATGGAGGGTAGAATACACGTATCTTAAGTACATCAGAGCTTTATTTGACTCTAAAATGTTTAGGAATGCTTCCTGCAAGAATGTGAATATCTAAATTTGAACAGCCTTTGGCTTTTGAAGCACTTTTTTCCACAAAACTTTGAAAAATTTTGTTTGACAAATTGTATGATAGCTTTTGTTAAAAGGAGCATTGCATTACAATAAAATGATGTAGTCTCAGCATATGCTTACATTCAGTAAGGGCACTTTAGCATCATTATTTGCATATAGGTGAAATCTGTGTGATACATTAAGAGATTTTACTTATGGTTGGATCATATGGGAAGAAGCCTTGGAACTTGCTGCCTTTGTTATTGTGTTTATTCTTTGGTAAAATTCCTATCAGAACTATATATAACCAATTCAAGTGCAATGTTAAAAGTGAAAATTTTGCTCACTGTTTCTCCTTATAGTGTTCCTTGTGTAGTTTTTAGGATGTGTAAATTTCTTCGCAGATAATTTGTTAGAAACCTTCAATTAAAATCGAGCACATTCACAATTATTATTGCAGAAATTAACAGAAAATGCAAGAAAGGAAATAACAAAGTGCTTGAGAAATATGGAAAAGAAATGCAGCAACTTTATTAATCAAGAGAATCTGATATTGCAGGCCTCTTCAAGGGGGCAACCTCCTTGGAAGCAGAGCTCCGTTACAATTTGAGAAAAAAGACTTGATACATTCCCTTTCCCCCTTTGTCTTTACCCTAACGCTAAAGCTCAAGGGTCAGTCCACATGCAAGTGAGGGACCCAAGCTAGTAACTCCTAATAAAAGAAACGGTTACATCTTTATTAATAAGTATCGGTTACATCATAGTGGCCCATGCACACTAAATACAAAAATTACATAATGATGTTAGGATAGGATCCTAACATGCCCTTCCCCTTCAAGAAGCTTTGTCCTCAAAGCTTGAGAAAACTGCTGCTGGAGTTGAAGGAGTGACTCCCAAGTAAGCATATTTTGGAATGTATGTGTTTGTCGATCCAACATACTTTTGAGCTCTAAGATGACAACTCTGAAGTGTTGTTTGAACTTGTAGACAGCTGCCACGATCCATTCTTCACGGAGGAGACATGAAAAAACTGGATGTATCTTAGAGGAGGGCGGCAATGTGAGCTTGTAGGTTATGACACCAATCCATTTTTACGCATTAAAACTGCGCTAAGAGTGGTGATGATCAGCTTGCTGCCACTTATGGTTCTATGCCATCGTCAAATTGTCCTTGATGAATTGAAGAAGTAGTTCATGCTCCCGAAAAGTGGAGAATCTAATGCTGGAACTTTGGGAATAGCTGGAATGTATGATGAAAATGGTGGGGAAGGATGTTCATAAACTGGTTCCATGTACTTGTTAACAATTTCCGTATGTTCATCTATTTGCGAATAGTATGCAAAGCTCCTTTTGAGGTGTGTGTCCTACAGTTTGAACAGTACCTGCCAAAAACGACTAAGGAAGGTGGGAAAAATGATGAAGTGGGGCATGGCAGGAAGGTGAGAAAGGGATTCCAAGGATATGTGGGCAACCGTGGGGCCCTTGTGGGAATGAACTAGAGAACATAATTGACCATACTGAGAGAGACAATCTAGCACCTCCAAAATGACTGTTTTGCCTCCAAAATTTGGAAACCCTTCAAATAAATGCATGGAAATATCTGTCCCAACATTTTCTAGAATAGGAATATGTTGTGCTAGTATTCCTTGCGATTTGACAAACACGAATGCATCTTTTCCACAAGTATTTGTACTTTAGCTGGCTAAACTGTATCAATGGTAGTTTGAGCCTTATTGCAAACAATTATTCCCTCACCCTTTGAGATGACTCTCTTGAAAGTTTCTCTATTTGATGGGAACGGATAGGCTAGGTAGTATCGATGGGAATGCTACAGAGAGTGTATTGCTTTCCCTATTGGGTGCATCTAGAGTTCATAATTATCCCAGACTATTAGATCCAACGTACGAAGCCACTGAGTTCCCAATACTATATCACAACCCCCCAAAGGAAGAGCAAACATGTTCATTTTGAGATTGTAGTCACCCATTTGTACCTTTATATTTTTGCATTTTCCTTTGCAAGGCAGAACTCCCCCATTGGCTACCATGACTTCAAAAGGATTGCATGAGTATATGGAGCAATTTGCTCGTTTGGCCACTTGAGGATCAACAAAATTGTGTGTACTTCCTGAATCAATGAGGATAATGATGCATTGACCCTTGAAATGCCTGTCAACTTTCATGGTTTGGGGGGTGGGAATTCTTGCTAAGGCATGTACGAAAATCTTTGGTAGTTGATCCTCTGTCACTTCAGTTTGTATAGGTGGATCTTCTTCTCTATTGTCCTTCTCTTCGTGATGAGATTCCTGAATGAAAGGTTTGCCCACATCGAGTAAATACAGTTCTTGTTGTACGCACTAGTATTTATCATCATACTTGTAGCATAGACTTGGTGCCCTTCGTGCCTCCATTTCTTCTTTGGTCAGACGCTAGATTTGGGGTGATTTGCTGGCAAGATTTGATGCTGGCTGATATGGAAGTGGGGGTTGAGTTTGAGGGGGTTTGGATGTATGTCGCTGAGCTACAAATTTATCTTCAGCCAATTTGGCCAAACCTATTGCTTGCATCATGGTTTTTGGTTTAAACATTCTTACCTCAACTCGAATATCTTCTTTTAACCCACTAATGAAACAACTTTAAAATTTTTGTCACTGAAGCCTCTTGTGCGGTTTGCGAATTTTTCAAATTGTGTTTGATAGTCTTGGACTGTTGTGGTCTGCTTCAGCTTGGTGAGAGCTCATGTGAAATCCTCATATTCACTAGGTCCAAAACGGGTGAGCAAATTAATCTCAAAATCAGCCCAAGAAATATTTGGATACATATTCTTCAACCATTGGTACTTGTTGGGGGTTTGAAACGACCCTTGCGCCTTGGGCGTTGTGACCCCTCACAGTTGCGGTTGTCTCTCTGAGTGGGTGTGTCTGATGTCGTGTGCCTCGTGCGGGGTGCTAGTCCTGGGAAGTTCGAGGAGTGTGGGACGCAACTCCTTCAGATGACCTCTGGGATTTTAACCAAGGTTGACTCCTTGATTTGATGTGATCTTCGATGCTCGTCTTTCCTTCCTACTCTAGCCAACTCTATCGGGTGTGCTCGCCAGGGAAAAGGGAAAGAGAGAAAAGGAGTAAATGGCATGAAATTAAAGTGCAAGAGAGTAAACCTAACTAGCCTACTTAGCCTATCTACGGGTGGCAATTTGCCAAATATCTAATAGACTCTCTATGTCGTGGTGAGTTGAAGTGAACACATGCATAGCAACCAACAACACATGAGGAACACGGTCCCCCCATACGTGCGTAAAAACAAAACACCCACTCAAGAACCAAGATAGGGATTTCATAAGTAGTCATATTTTCTTATTAATGTGAACTTTGAGTTACATATATGTAGAGAGAAGAGGTTCGAAAACTAAATGGCTGACAATGCGAGGCTCGATCCAGGTCGAGACACAAGAGAGAATGAAGGAAAGCACCCCTAGAAGAATGGATGGTTTTCAATGATTACAATGAAGAAACGTACATTTTCATATACAATATTTGGGGTTTTTTCCCCTTCAAATTCAAAATTCTCAGTTCAAAATTTTAGACCAGGGTACTTTTGCATTAATGGTGCACAATCCCGAGGTCTTTGGCTTCTGGGGCTATTTAAAGTGATATTTGTTCTACCCATGCTAGAGATCTGTTGCAGAGATTTTTTGCATTTAATGCTCCCAAGTCCATGGCCTCTTGTTTGGAGGTCTCATGATGATGCTTTCGATGCTATACCTTCCTTGCAGAGATAGGACCGTACATCTTGGGGAACTATACACCTTTGCACAATATGTGGGGTCCGGGCTGCAACTTTGGCTGGGGGGTATGGGGGGCCAATGACCCTAAATGTGGGGCTTCGTGGGCGGGAGCACTTGAAGCAAAATTGGACTCCTAGGATGTAGGAGCATGGTTGGATGTAGTCAGATTGAAATCTGGTAACTGCTTATTTGCATGTCACTTGCTCTGGTTAGTGCCCCTCATGGCAATTTTCACCTTCTGCCTCCACCTTTCGTCCTGGTTGCTATCGCTTACTTTGAAGTTCTCGGGTATTGGGTTTGGTTGGGCATCCTCGGGCCAAACTTTTCTTCTGGTTCGACTATTTAGCATATAGTGGTGTCTTAGGATCCTACCAAAGTTTCGGTCTTGTTATTTTGCAGTTGGCTTCAACCTTGAGGGTCCGATAGCTAGGATTTTGCATTTGCCTCCGCTTACATTCTCCTCTAGGGGCCCGGTTAATTCGGTTTCACCTAGGCTTTCACCCGGTCCTTGTATGGCTCTATCTTTTGTCAGAACTAGTCTTCAAAAATGGCCAAATGGCCTTACTCCGCCCAAGTGTAGTGAGAATTCACTATAGTACCATTGAAGTGCTGTAGATTCAAAATTGAAGGATGCTATTTGGAGCCTTAGACTTTGGGGAATGTTATAAAGAGCAAAATATTGGCCAGCTTGATATAACCAACTGGTGGGGTCGTCAAATATAGGGAAATCTAGCTTGGGCATTTTATAAAGGCTATTATTGGTAAGGGTATTGCATGCACCACCCTCTAAATTGTCTATCTTGCTTTCAAAACCCTTGTTGCCTAGCTGGTCATATTTGAGATCCAATCCCAATAGACAACTCTCAACTTCATAGAATTTGGCAGTAAATAGCTGTTCCAATTTTTGCTATTGGTGCAGCAAGTAACTCATTGGGTTGCATAATTCCTCTAACTGTGCACCTCCAGTACCTCCAACCATTTTTTTGGTACCCTAGGGTTCTCAAAAAATCTATTATATAGCAAAATGATCAGTTCGAAGAAATGATCAGCCTCCGAAAAAGCTTATGGGTGCTAAATATCAAAACAATCAGATTGAAGAGACTATCAAAATGGGCTATACCACAAAATGAAGAATTTTGGTCCTCGAAAAAACTTATGGGTGCTATATATCAAAACAATTAGCTCGAAGAGAGAATCGCAATGGGCTATATTGCAAAATGACGATTTTTCGACCTCTAGACTATTTTTTGGTCGATTGTTACCAGGTGTTCTGACAACCAAACAGGGTCTTTTTTGCACTGTCAATGTTCAGATGACTAGATAGGGTGTTTTCTGCACTATCAGATGAGCAACTGACAATTGCTTGCTCTGACGATTATATTCCTGATTGTTCCGATTATATTCTTGATTGTTTCTGTATGTTTTGACGACTGTCGACTGACTGTTTTTATATTCCTAACTGTTTCTATATATCCTCTGTATTGTCTGACCAGATGGTTTGAGCACCATCAATCTTTGGTAGTTGTAATATCAACAGTATGCTCAATTCTGATCTTTGGGTGTGGCTAGAAAAGGATAGAAAACAGAAAATAGATTCAATAGGGACAGTCTAGGCAAAGGTGTGTTTGGTTCCGTGGGCTCTCTTATAGACTCTCTCTGTCATGATTAGTGGCCCACCCAATATCTCAGAGCTCTAACTACGATGGGTTCCACCATACCCGTAGCTGCATTATCAGTTTTTGAGTGTACTATGAGAGTAACTTCTTAGGGCTAACTACTTACCGGTGCACCACAAATCTCAAATAGTCATTATCTTCCTAGGGCTAAAAGTTTCTCCTATTCCTAGGGGGGTCTCCCTATATACCCTAAGGTATGTGGGAGCTTGTAGCTGTATAAAAGTGCTGTCTAAGGCTTGGGTATTGGAGTCAAATCACCCTTCACTTCACTAGACGCTTTATGGGCAATCAAGCTTAGCCAAAAAATGATAGCTCCTTCGTGATATTTAAAAACCCCTGACACAGGGTTTCTACCCTTGCACACTAATAACAGAAAAAGTTTGTCCTATTTTCTTTGAGGATATTTAGTGGAAATGGGCAAAACGAAAGAAAAACATACCTAATAGGGAAGAGACGGCAGGACAATAACTAATGCTTTTGCAGCGAAACACAACGCTAGAAAGTGCTTTGATACCACTTGTTAGGAACCTTCAATTAAAATCAAGCACATTCACAACAGTAATTGTAAAAATTAACAGAAAATGAGAAAGGAAATAACAAAGTGCTTGAGAAATATAAAAAAGAAATGCAACAACTTTATTAATCAAGAGAATCTGATATCGCAGGCCTCTTTGAGGGGGCAACCTCCTTGGAAGTAGAGCTCTGTTACAATTTGAGAAAAAGACTTGATACATTCCATTTCCCCCTTGTCTTTATAAAGACTCTTTATCTACCCTAATGCTAAAGCTCAAGGGTCAATCCACATGCAAGTGAGGGACCCGAGCTAGTAACTCCTAATAAAAGAAACGGTTACATATTTATTAATAAGTATCAGTTACATCATAGTGGCCCATGCGCACTAAATACAGAAATTACATAATGATGTTAGGATAGTATCCTAACATAATTTTCTGGCACGTCTGTTTCTTGTAGCATGTGTTTATGTGCGTGCACACACCTGCACACACACAGCTGTGTGTACATGTGTGATAGTTTTTTTAGGTCACCATCTCGCCAGCATGCCTAATGTAGTTATGAGATATCCTTGTGCCAACCAAGGAACTTTTTCACTTCACTTTATATATATTGTTTCAATGTGTACCTCCGTTGGTTTTATCTTTATAACAAACCTTGTGGATAAAGTGGTTCTTTTTGCTTCACCTACATGCCCAATGAGAATTCTCAATGGCTTCTTCTTGAATTTTTCAATTATCAATTCATGAAGACATTTTAAAGAATCAATTGGAATAACATCTTTTTAGTTCTGTGTGCTTTAGCATTGTGCTAAAGAATATTGCTATTAATGATGAAAACTGTGTGTGTTATAGTAAATTTCTATTAATGATGGAAACTCGATTTTTTTTTTTTTAAATCCACTTATTTTCTAGCCGTGATCATGCCCTTCAAATTTACAGATGTTTGGCATGTTCTATGAAAGTTCAAAAAGACACGAATTGCAATTTTTCAAAACTATACTAGAATCCATCCACAAGCACATGCTTGAACTGATTTCTTAAAAATGTCGCATCTACACTAGTTATGTTATGATAACATTGGGATATATGTATATTGATCTCAGAATATAAGTGTATGTTTGAGTTCCTGAATGCATGTTTATACTTAAACATGGACTGGCTTGACGACATGTTGGGAACAGAGAATCTGTATGGTTTATAACTCCAATGCAGTACAGTACGACCATTTAAACTATCTGCTCTGCAATGATATTAGGTGCAATTAGACAAATATTTACAGCGATAACAAAGTACATGAAATCTTGAATCCAGAAACAAAACAAAGCTTGGCGAATTCATTTTAAAAGTGGACGCCTTTAGAAACAACCCTCTGAACAGCTAAACACACATTGATAAGTTCTGCAGACCAATTTGGAATAAAGGATGTTAAAAGTCATCTCATTTCATACACATGCTATAGTATCCAGGAAAAAATTACTTATATAATGAACATGTGTACATATGTATGTTTTATTCACGCTACATAAACCTCATCCACTATTTATAAACATCAAGCATGCTGGATTTTTCCAGCTTCTTATGGGCAATGGATATCAATATGAGGTCTACGAATTTTCAGGTTGACTCTATTAGTGATTGTGAAACAGCAACAGCTGTTAAGTTCCTTCAAATTATGTCACTGGATACTTGTGTAGTTTTATATCAATTTATCCAATTCTTGTCCAGGTACAAATACTTCATGGATAGATATATGATACACCAAAACTTTTGTGTCATATTTGCATACAAATTAAATTTGGCAATGCTTTTTTTGGCCATCCATATTTAAATAGGCACAACCATATCCAGGCTGTAAATGATGTGTATCCAATTTCTAATCTAGTGTTTTATTTTAAAAAAAGAAGAAAAAAATAGTTATTATATTTGGACACCAGTCTAGTATGTCTACTTTAGTGGATGAAAAGCTGAGTTTTGGTTATTACCAAGGCACTAACATCTTAATAGGAGTGTCTCATGCCTAAAATGAATAAAGGTTGACGTGTAATAGAAACTGGGAATCAGGAAAACATATTTGTTCCATTTAAAGCACCAAGAACATCAATACTAAAATGAATTTAAAGCCATTGCAATTGCAGTTTCAGGATTTAAAGAGTATAAGTTATAATGAGATGGAGACTGAATGAAAAGAACAGTACCACTGAAGTATATAGAATGGAAATCTGGGATGCAGAGAAATACATTAAAGTTTAAAATGGCACTAACATCAAGTTGTAAGAATGAAAAGTATGTCGAAAATAGATATTTGAGCTCAAGATTCTAAAGGACATGTTTTTAAGTTTTTTCTTAGGGTGGGTGTCTATAACTTTTGTATAGACATATCCACAACATATCAAATCTTGAGGTTTAAAAAGACTTGCTGTATCTCTATTGATATCCATGCCTGTATTTATATCCTGGTAACTTAGCCTGCAAATGTAAAACAAGTTAAACAATTTTTTTCATGAACTTAAAAGAATAAACAGCCAACAATGACAAAGTTGAGAGAGTGATAATCTATTTCATGCAAATAAAATTGAAATGGTGGTGGTAAGAAAGAAAAGGTTATATTACTTGCTCTTCAGACAATGTAATATCCCCTTCTTGACATATCCATATGTGGGGTCCACTCTACCCAGCTGCGGCAGAAAAGAGTGTAATAGAAGGTGAACTAATAAGGCAGATTTGCCAGTTGGCAGCAGTTCAGCTAAAGCAGAAGAATAAATCTTAAAATAGGAAGTTGTTAATAAGGCAGATTTGCCAGCTGGCAGCAGTTCAGCTAAAGCAATTAGTTGGAATAAATCTTAAAATAGGAAGTTGTTAATAAGGCAGATTTGCCAGCTGGTGCCAGTTAGTGATGCAGTAGCAATTAGTTGGCCCTAATTAAGAAGAGGAAGGTTATAAAAGGGGCTGCTAGGAAAGGGAGGAATCATTCTTGTTATGTCAAGTCATTGAGCCCTTTTCCAAGGCATTTGTGGACGGAAACCCCAAGTGTCGAGTGCAGGCCATTGAGGACGAAAACCCTCATCTGGCTGGAATTGTATGAAGGTTTTGTGTTCATTTGCAAATCTGAAATTTGTAATCTTTTATCATTTTAGTTATTACTGTGTTTCTTTCATAAATATAAAATACAAAAAAAAATCAGTTTGTTGCAGCCTACTTTTGTGTGTTTTTATTCTGCATCTTAGGCAGGTTCTTTACAGTGGTATCAGAGCTTAGATCTGGCCAGCCTAGGGGAGATATAAGAGGAAAAGCTATTGCATGCCAGACAGCATTAGAACACAAAGATTGAGGCAGAGGGAACAAAAGAAGCTACAGTGGTATCAAAAGGAACAAGAAAAGTTATAGGAAATGTCCAACAGAGAGAAAGAGTTCTCCAGCACACTGAAGTCCTTGCAGGATGGACAGCAGCAGTTAATCAATCTCTTCACTCAGCTAGTACAGTTTTCAAACCCTGTCACTATTCCTTCAGGACATGGTGAACGAGGGGAAACCTCAGCTTCCGGGGCAAACCATAACACACCATTGAAATCAGCAACTAGTTCCAGGTTACCGAGAGTCACTTTTTTGCAGAGGGAAGCCATGCAACAAGGAGAGGATGAGGTGGACCAGCAAGAGGATGACTTGGACACCCTCCATGCTGAATATGCTGCGAAGAGTGCAGAGTTCCAAGGGGACATCTCCTTCATGGACTTCTGCAACTTGAAGTCTAAACCAAAGGCTCGAAATGGACAAAGAGCCACCCATAACCAGCCTCATAGGGATCTACAACACAGATTGGGGAAGCTCACTGTCCCCTCATTCGATGGGTCCAACGAAATTTCAGCCCAAGCATGGATCCAGAAACTGAATACATATTTCTCATTGAGCCCTATGTACGAGGAAGAAGCCATAAAATTTGCAACCCTTCACCTAGAAGGAGTGGCACATGAGTGGTGGTATCACAGGCTAGTCACTCAAGGGCATAGTCTTATCACCACCTATGAAGAGTTTTGTAGAAGGCTGATTGACAGATTTGAGAGGCAAGATCCAGAGGAACACTTTAGAGAATTGGCACAGCTGCAACACCATGGCTCAGTTGATACATATGTGGCTGATTTTCAAAGGTTAGCCGTAATGGTACCAGACATATCTGAGAGGCGATTGACATACCTTTTCATGGAAGGTTTGAGAGAACCCCTTAAAGGCCTAATCAAGGCCTTTGACCCAGAGTCATTACAGGCAGCCATCAAAAGGGCTTTGACACTAGAGACTTTTGCACCTAGTAGATCCTTTCAAGGATCTACCACTAGAAATGTGAGTATAGGAATGCCGCAACAACAATTGAAGGTTCCTCACAAACCCTTTCCACAGAGATTGGGAGCTGCACCCTCTCGACCTACGGGTCAACAGGGATTGGGACAACCGTTTAGGAGTCAACAACCAACTAATATGACCCGTAATGAGATGCGGAGGAAACAATTATGTTTCAACTACAAGGAACCTTGGGATCCATCACATAGGTGTTTGGGAAAGGGGCAAGTACACTTGATTGAGGTATACTCAAATGATGAGGAAGAGCCAGAGCCATGCACAAAGACACAAAGTGCGGTAGAGGAGGAGGTAGCGCCAGTAGGCATGATCACAGATGGTCTTCCATCTCCAGAGGGAGGAGAACAATCGTCTACTATTGCCTTCGTGTCAGGAGCTCCAAGATACCACTCCTTTCGAGTCAAAGGGAGGATTGGTGGGCAGCACATAGTAGCTCTCATCAATGGGGGAGCGACCCACAACTTCATCGACCAAGCAATAGTAGCCCGTTTTAGGTTGAAGGCAGAGGAGTTTGAGGGCTTTGAGGTAACAATGGCGGATGGGTATTCATTGGCTTGTAAGCAAGTCATTCGCCAGCTCCAGGTGGTACTAGATGGTTTTACCATCATCCATGACTTCTATGTCATTCCTCTGGGTGGTGCTCATATGGTATTGGGCATCCAATGGTTGCATTCACTTGGTGAGTTCACACAGAACTACCAAACGATGACCCTCAGGTTCAAAAACCAAGGACAGGAGAGGACTATTAGAGGTATGACTAATGAGTCAGTACAACAGGTTTCAACACATCAGATAGAAAGGCTCCTGAGACGAGACCAAGTCAGTTGGATTGCAATATGTGAGGGATCACCACAAGGCACCCCAGATTCAGGAGAGGACAAATATCACCCAGATATTCAAGCCTTGCTAGACAAATATGCTTCTGTATTTGGAGACATGCCTGTTGGACTCCCACCAAACAGGGGATTTCAGCATACTATTGAGTTGGAGTCAAGGTCAAAGCCCGTTATTGTGACTCCCTATCGTCATCCACGAGCCTTCAAGGATGAGATAGAGCGGACCATACAAGAATTGTTGAGTTTGGGACATATCAGGCCTAGCACGAGTCCTTTTGCTTCTCCAGTGGTACTTGTGAAGAAGAAGGATGGTACAATGAGGATGTGTATTGATTATCGGGCTTTGAACAAGAGAACCATCAAGAATCAGTATCCAATTCCTAGGATTGATGAGTTGATTGATGAGCTTCATGGAGCAACATACTTCACGAAGATTGACTTACGGTCCGGATACCATCAGATTTGGGTTAAGCCCGAGGACACCCATAAGACAGCCTTTCGGTGTCATTATGGGCACTTTGAGTTCCTAGTGATGCCTTTTGGGCTCACTAATGCACCGACAACTTTTCAATCTGCAATGAATGAGATTTTCAGACCCCACTTAAGGAAGTTTGTCCTTGTATTCTTTGATGACATTCTGATTTACAGTAAAACATGGGAGGAGCACTTGGCGCACTTAGATATTGTTTTGGCAATTTTACAACAGCAGACCTTCTTTGCCAAAAAGAGCAAGTGCGAGTTCGGGTTGCAGAAAATCTTGTATTTGGGACATATCATCAACGAGGCAGGAGTCGAGATGGACCAGACTAAGGTCCAATCCATTCAAGAGTGGCCCACCCCGAGGACCTTGACTCAGCTACGAGGATTCTTGGGTTTATGCAATTACTATAGGAGGTTCATACGAGGATTCTCACATCTTGCAACACCGTTGACTGAGTTGACTAAGAAAGAAGCTTTCCATTGGTCAACAATGGCACAGGAGGCGTTCGACCATCTTAAGAAGGTAATGTGTATTGGTATTATTCTTGCCATTCCTGATTTTTCATTACCTTTTATGGTCGAGTGTGATGCATCAGGAGAAGGTTTAGGAGCTGTCCTTATGCAAAAAGGGCAACCTATTTCATTTGAGAGTCGGAAATTGACAGAAGTGGAGAGGCACTTCTCCATTTATGACAAAGAAATGTTGGCTGTTATGTATGCTTTGGAGAAATTTAAACAATACCTAGTTTGTGGGCGATTTGTGGTGAGAACGGACCACAATAGTTTGAAGTTCTTTCTATCACAGCGGGATCTCAATGATAGACAACAAAAGTGGGTATGCAGACTACAAGCATATGACTTTGACATTGAGTATGTCAAAGGAAAAAATAATAGGGTGGCTGATGCATTATCCAGGAGACCTGAATTAGGTGCTATTTCTTCAGTAGAAGTTGATTGGAGGGAGGAGTTGATGGCTGAATATGCCAAAGATGCTTATGCTACAGGGTTGCTTGAGGATAGTATCGCCACTCCAGACAGGGATGAGAGGTACCAAGTGAGGCAAGGCATCATTTTTTATAAAGACAAAATCTATCTAGTACCGGGGTCAAAGCTCAAAAGGAAAATAATTGCAGCCTTCCATGATTCTCCATTGTCTGGACACATGGGATTCTTTAAAACCTATAGACAGGTAAGGAGTAGATATGCATGGAAGGGTTTAAAGGAAGATGTAATTCAGCATGTACGGGAATGCGATGTCTGCCAGAGGATGAAGCATGAAACCACACATCCAATAGGATTACTTCAACCTCTTCCCATTCCACAGCAAAAGTGGGATTCAATGTCCATGGACTTCATTACAGGTTTGCCTAGAGTGGGAGGAAAGAGTTGCATATTTGTGGTAGTAGATAGACTAACAAAGTTTGCACATTTCTTCTCCATTCCCAGTGAGTTCAGGGCACCACAGGTGGCAGAGTTGTTCTTTAGGGAGGTCTTTCGACTTCATGGGATACCTCGCACCATCGTCAGTGACAGGGATGCACGTTTCATGAGTACATTTTGGCAGGAGTTATTCAGATTGACAGGGACAAAATTAACTCCAAGTACCAGTTATCACCCCCAAACCGATGGACAAACAAAGATTGTGAACAAATGGATTGAAGGATATCTACGGAGTTTTGTGATTGACCATTAGATAGCTTGGGTGAAATGGTTGCACTTAGGGGAATATTGTTACAATACTACCTACCACATGTCAATAGGGATGTCCCCTTTTATGGCACTTTATGGATATGATGCACCGACCTTCACAGAGTTGACCCTCCCAGAGACACGTGTTCCTGCAACAAGTGATTTATAGAGTAGAGTAGACAAATTTTAGAGGGTTCATCGATCCAGTTACAGCGTGCCCAAAATCAACAAAAAATATACGCTGATAGGCAGCGCACAAAAAGGCAATTTGAGGTAGGGGACATGGTCTTTCTCAGATTGCAGCCCTACAAGCAATCCTCTTTGAAAAGGAGTGGGGCCGAAAAACTCAAACCCCGCTTCTATGGTCCCTACAAAGTGGTTAGGCGTATTGGGGAAGTGGCATATGAGTTGGAGTTACCCCCAAATAGCCGAATCCACAACACCTTCCATGTGTCTTGTTTGAAGAAAGCAGTAGGCCAACAAATAGTGCCTTCGATTGAGCCTCCACCCTTGGATGATGAAGGAAAACTAGTACTTATTCCGGAACAGATCCTTAGCACAAGGGAGAAATGACTGAGAAACCGTGTATGGACAGAGTTTTTGGTACAATGGAAAGGGCTGCCACAGGAGGATGCCACTTGGGAGTCGGCTGAGATACTTGATCACCCAGCTTTGTCTTGCTTGAGGACAAGCAAATTTGGGGAGGGAGGATTTGTAATATCCCCTTCTTGACATATCCATATGTGGGGTCCACTCTACCCAGCTGCGGCAGAAAAGAGTGTAATAGAAGGTGAACTAATAAGGCAGATTTGCCAGTTGGCAGCAGTTCAGCTAAAGCAGAAGAATAAATCTTAAAATAGGAAGTTGTTAATAAGGCAGATTTGCCAGCTGGTGCCAGTTAGTGATGCAGTAGCAATTAGTTGGCCCTAATTAAGAAGAGGAAGGTTATAAAAGGGGCTGCTAGGAAAGGGAGGAATCATTCTTGTTATGTCAAGTCATTGAGCCCTTTTCCAAGGCATTTGTGGATGGAAACCCCAAGTGTCGAGTGCAGGCCATTGAGGACGAAAACCCTCATCTGGCTGGAATTGTATGAAGGTTCTGTGTTCATTTGCAAATCTGAAATTTGTAATCTTTTATCATTTTAGTTATTACTGTGTTTCTTTCATAAATATAAAATACAAAAAAAAATCAGTTTGTTGCAGCCTACTTTTGTGTGTTTTTATTCTGCATCTTAGGCAGGTTCTTTACATGTCAAATATGTTAGGCCCCAAACCTTGGCAAGTATTTTTATGGTCTAATGACAAGAATATGCATGGAATGCATTTGGCTTCTTCATTTCTGCATAACTTGGAACATATGTTGCACAAAATTCTGGGACAGGGATAGACTGCTTTTTGGGAATGCAGGACACGTTTCAGGACTCCTTTTCAAGACGTTGGGATGCACCTCCGAGACGGCCTCCAAATCCCAGGATGAGTCCCCATGGAACATAGTTTGGAAGACAATCAGATACAAAGTTTTCTTCATTGTTTTCACCCATTCTTGTGCTGTCCCAGTTGAGAAACAAAATTTTCATAATATTATTTTTCTCAGCAGTAGCATGTACTGAAAAAGGTGTCATTGCTAAAATTCAAACATTCCTACTCTGTACTTGTTGTTTACTTGATCCATGTCTATTATAAACTTATGATGATGGAATTAATCACTAGTATGAGTTTTCTGTTTCTAAGTGTATAGGTGGCTTATCAGTGGCAGTATGTGCTTTTGTTTAGTGTGTTTGACATAGTTTTTCAATTTGCCACTTGTCCTTGGCTATATATCTGAGCAAATGACTGCATATGTTTACAATTTAATTTGTTTAATGGAAAGATACAATATTTTTTGACACTGTTTGACTGCAGATCACTGTACAAACTGAAAAAGAGAAGCAAATGCTCTGTAAAACAAAAATATGCATAGATCCTGTTTCTGCGAGAATTCAGAATACTTAGATTAACTCTAGCAAGGCAATATGAAGATAGCCGTGTTTGGTGTTGTAGGCATGAAGAAATGGTTTGGAAGTATTTTGATTGCTTTCTTGATTGGAGTGTTAGTATTGAGGTACAGTTTTATGGAGGGGGTTCCTCGAAAGTCATCACCTTTCAGTTTCTTCACTGATCATTCACCAGAAGCTCTCCATCTAGAGCGTGATTTTCTCATTAAGTCTACTCAACCTCCAGAAAGTATCAATCACATTGAGCTGCCCTCTGCTGTTGCTGCTGAAACACTTGACGGCCTTTTCTCTCATGGAAATCTTTCCAACGATGAGATCCAAGTGAAACTGACATGGAATGGCATGAAAAAAATGATTTTTCGTGCTGACCTTTTACCTGAAGCAAGGGAGGGTGTAAAAGAAGCAGTGGTTGCATGGAAGGATCTTATGGGATCTATTGAGCAAGAAAAATTATCGAAAGTGGTTGAGAATATCAGCAATAAGAATGGCACAAAAGATAAACAGTGCCCTTTCTCTGTAAGTTCTATGAACATGACAGATCATCAGAAATGGCCTTTCTTGTTGCAGATTCCTTGTGGGCTTATTCAAGATTCCTCCATCACAATTGTTGGCTTTCCAAGTGGGTTTCTTGGTAAATTTCACATTGAACTTCTAGGGGCACAACTTCCAGGGGAGCCTGATCCTCCTATTTTATTGCATTATAATGTGCGCCTTCAAGGAGATAAACTTACAGAAGACCCAGTCATAGTTCAAAATACATGGACTGTAATACATGACTGGGGTGATGAGGAACGGTGTCCTTCTCCTGTCCCTGATGGTAGACCAAAAGGTATCGCTAATTCATTTCTTATCATTTTATTGCTCTCCATTTGCATAGCAAGAACATATAGGAGTGGAAATATTAAATTGAAAAAGAAAATGGATATAATTATTTTATAGTGATTCATTTATATTAAAGGATCTATATACAGAAGAAAATTCTTTTCTAAGGATTTTAATACCAAAGCTTACTGTATATTTTGTACTGGTATTCTCATTATATCCTTTTTGTGAGAGCAATAGAGTGAAGATTCCTTTATATTGAAGGATCTATGTACAGAAGAAGATTCTTTTTTTCCAAGGATATTAATACCAAAATTTACTACATTTTTTCATTTCCAAGGATCTTAATACCATAGTTTACTAAGAGAGAGAATGATGTACTCAAGTCTTGCCTTTTGGAAACACATTTTTTTTTTGGGACAGTGGATGGACTAAGTCGATGCAATGAACGAGTGGGAGAATCAGCTACAGGAAAACATCCAAATGAAACAGAGTCAGTGACTGTCAATTGGTCAAGCATTGTAAGAAAAGGCTCTAGGCCAAATTATTGGTTTCCATTTGTGGAAGGCTATCCATTTGCTGCCACACTATGGGTGGGCTTGGAGGGCTTTCACATGACGGTTAATGGGAAACATATCACGTCGTTTGAGTATCGCGAGGTAATGCCTGCTTCTATGCAGTCAATTAGGTCATGGGCCTATGGTAAATTTGTTTTAAATAGAATAGATTTAGTGCAAATGAAATAAAAGAAAATAAGTACTTATTGTACTCTACTGTTTTACAAAAATTGATACGTAGTGGCTTCCTCTTAATTCTTTCATTCCAGAGTCTTGAGCCATGGTTGGTTAGTGGAGTGAGAATAGCAGGAGATTTGCAGCTTCTTTCTGTTCTAGCAAATGGTTTGCCAGCTTCAGAAGATCTCAACCTTGTTGTTGATTTGGAATCCCTCAAGGCACCTCCTTTAATTCCTAAGAAGAAGCTTGCATTGTTCATTGGAGTCTTTTCTACAGGAAACAATTTTGAACGCAGAATGGCAGTGCGAAGGTCATGGATGCAGTTTAGTTCTGTACGAACTGGAGAAGTAGCAGTCAGATTTTTTGTTGGGATGGTAAACTAATTAAATATTTCTTGTTTCATGATTTTGGATATATTTTAGGTGAAAACATGTTAGTACAAAACATTTATGCTCGAGTAATAAAGAAAAATTTAGTTAATGCATGCTAAAGCTGTAACTTTTCTTCACATATTTCCTGGTAAAACTATCATTAGCACAGATTGGTGGATGATTTGCTTTTGTGTATACACATGAACTGCTTGAAAATGAGGTTGCCTTGATCTTTTGATTTTGATGTATAGTGAACCTAATCTTTGTATCCATTGTTTTTAATAAAGTTACCATGATCTGGGATGCAGATAAATTGCAAATTACTCTTATTTTACCGTTTGCAACACATTTAGTGTGTATTAATATATCATTTATGCATACCTTAGGCTTAGACAGATTGGGAATGCCTAATTTTCCACAAACTTTGTGAAAGAGTTGAAATCCAAAGATGTACACAAATTGAACAATATATACAAGGTAGAGTGAAAAATTTGCGTACAAGCCACAATGAGTCTTGTATGCCAAATAGGCACACTCGTGATGCTGGGACCTAAAAATTTACTTTTACCTTTACCTTTATCAAAAATATTAGCTTATCAATCCATAATACATTTTAAATTTATCTTGTATAGGTAATAAGCATTTATAGTAGCCTATTTTATCTCAAATAATTTCAATTATTTTGCAACAGCTGTTTACAAAAGAAAACATCAACCCTGGGTGAAGGATTCCCATTTTTCACCAAGCCAATAAGTGAACGTAATGCCAGGTACATTGCTTATAATAAAGTCTGAGTTAAAACAACATCCATTGTGGGTGGTAGAAAAAAGGTTACTGGCTAATTATATTTCTTACTACACAAAAAGAAGCCTACCTTTGTTTTTTTAATTGGTTATATGGGATTGAAATAGGCCCCACCCATAATGCATCATGATCACTTTACTGCAGTATGTCAACAAATCATAATATTATTGTATTGTAACAAACCATATTAGCATGACATCCATCAGCATTGAACCCTGGTGGGCACTTAGTAAACCAAACATCCCCATAATAGGACTTCAACCCCATAAGAAGTTTACCTTTTTTTGGTTGCTGTTTTTTAAAATTATTATTAATATTATTAGTTTAAATAATTTTCCATAAAGTAAGAGAGTTATATGCTACTTTTGATAAAGAGTTAGCAATATTGTGTACCATTGACTTTTTTCTTCATTTACTTATGTACACCCAATGGGGTGGTGATTTGTTGTATACCTGGGATTAATTGAGCGATATTGAAGTTGGGGTTTTCATCTTTAAATTGGTAGTGTTTTTATCAGACCTATTGAATGAATCTGTAGAGTAGGATTCAGAGATTGTATGGCTTGAATATTGGACCTTGAAACATTCACATGCCTCTAAAATCACCAAAATAAGCTACTAGATTAATCCTTTCTTTGTTGAGTATAGGATTAGTGCCTACAAGCAGGCATAGTGATTAGTGCCTTTTGAGTGGTTCAATTGTGGTAAGGACTTCATGTGAAAACCATCCATCATCCCCGTCCACTTTTGAGTAAGGCACTGGTTTGGGTGGCCTAGGTCCCTTTGTATCCTATCCATCCCCACTAAAAGATCTCACACAAAGGAAAATAAAGCAACATGCTTTGGTGGGATATAGTCGACACGTTTGCTAAGGTGGCTCTATGGCCTGATTTCAAGAGGCATAATCTGATCTGTTTTCACAAACATTTTTGATTGGATTTGTTTCTCCGAGATCTAAATCTTAGTGCTTTCATTTTTTTGCTTCTGTGAGAATTTTGTTTACCAAAAATGGATTCTTATTAACCAAAAATATTACTCAATGGGCACATCTTCAAGATTTGGGAGGAGGAGATGGGTATTCTATTAAGGAGCAAGGATTTCTGGAGGAATTAATCAATGCACATGGGTTGAGCCAAGAGATCCTAAGGACAAGGCAAAATTGCAAGATCACAGAGATGAAGCTTTGGGCCTTGTGCCTATAAATTGCCGCAGAACATTGCTTTCATCCCAACAGCCTTCATGTTCTAAAGGAGATTTGGAACCAAATAGAGTCCAAATTCAATAAGCAACATGAGAAGCGTGGTTAGCTTGACAAAGAGGTAGGCAATCTTGATGAGTTAGAGTTTGATAGGATTAAGGACTATTCCACCAAATTGAAAAAATGCATCATCGATTGGAGGAATGTGTTTCAGAATAGAAGAAAAAAGAATGAATATCTTATGGAATTTGATTCTTATTAGCAAAACAAATTCCCTCCTAGAAACAATAAAAGGTGGTGGCCAAATCAGCAAAGACATTGTGGGAAGCAACAAATATATGCATATTGTGGTAAGCATGGTAATCACTGAAAGACTTTTCACCCCTTCCAACAGGGCCAGGTTCAAATGAACATAGAAAATTACTTATAAAACACACAGCAACATTTAAATATTAGACACAAAATCTTACCATTTTTAAAAATTTTTGTTTTCAAGTGTAAATTGTTCTAGGTTGGTGCGCTATATCTTTAGGGCCTTTGAGAGCATACAAAGGGTTTTGGATCCAAGATGCTAAAAACAAAAGGATGGATAGGTGCAGGCCTTGCAAGCATGGATATGATAAGCCTAACCCTAGTGAGGTTGGAGCAAAGATGACAAAGCAGGCATAGGTTACTTTGGTTCATTTTCCCAGGGTCTTGATTAAGATCATGTTGAGTCTTCAACGTTTTGGGCTTCCTTACACCTATAGAGCACATTTTTTAATGCTACTCTTGAATCAAAGGGAGGATGATTTGCTTCCTTTGTATAGGTGCATTGACATTAGAGATACACTGATGGGATTGGGAGTTCGAGATTGCATAGTGATTGGATACCAGTCATCAAAACAGACTCTGGTTGGATCTTTGTTTGGATCATCTCCACTTATTGATTCTTTTTGTTTGTCTTGAAAATTTTTTAGTGGTAGAATTGCATTTATGGGCCATCATCGGCATGATAGATGTTTTGTGAGCTCTATAACATGCTCTTTGCCATGGATGTAAGCATGTACTAGAGCACGCAGGTGTGGTTCCTTTTGTATCATGATTTAGTTCATGGCTTCTAGAATGTGGCTGCTTTCTTGATGATTCAAAGAAAAGTTTAGGTAGGAAAACGTGATAGGGTTCTTTCCCTGGTTTCAAAGAATTTCTGTTTTAATACTTTTCCTATGTGCCTCTAGATTTGGGAATCACTTTTTTGAACATGCCATGATTGTATTGTGATCATATGATTTTGGGCGACCTTCCACTTGAGAATGACAATAAGGTCATATATGGCTTCAACACTTGTTGGCGATTGATGGTTTATCGACATTTTTTATAGGACGGAGATTGGTCATGCCATGTTGAGGATTTGGTTAGTTGAGCTTGATTGATGTTTTGCTCCTGTATTTTGGAAAATATATTTAACAAGGGATGTTAGAGAATAGTTTTGTCACGTCCTTAAGTCAGGCTTGAAGAGGGATGTTAGCAGTAATGGGTAACCTTGACTTATGTCCCCATGTGTTATCAGTTGTGGTATCCTGAGGAGGTTAATATTGTTATGTAAACCCAGTGAGTTATTGACTTGTGGTATCCTTGGCATTAGTGTTAAGTGATCAATATTTCATGTATATACCCTACCATGCAGATTTGTTTGATCCAACTTTAAGTTAGGGTTAAATGCAAGGAAGTGTGTATACATAGATGAGGCTCATCCTCATTTTAAATAATCTTGTGAATCTTTCAAGATTGTCTTATAATCATTTGAGAGCAATATTTTGGGTGTCTAATGATACCCTTTGCATATTGACCTTGGAGTAAATATTTTGAGTATTTATCGATAGTATGACACCCTTTGCATAATGGTGTTTCTCTTTGCATTTGATTGATATGTTGTGTTGAACACTTCCATTGTGGAATCTTGGGCATAATTCTTACAGGACTCTTGACTTTCTAATTATTCTTGATGCCTTCAAAGTGCTGTTTATTCATTTTATAGTCTGCATTCAATCACCCTTAGTAGGTGAAAAGTATCTCTCTTTTATTCCCCTTTGCATATAGATTAGAGTAATCCATTTGGAGTGCAAGCTTTTCCTTCATTGCAACTCAAACTTCTTAGTCACACACATCATTTTGGCTGCTAGGTTTTTGGCCAGTTAGCTTTCTTGTATTGTTTGTTTTAAGCGTTTTAAGAGTCAAAAGTCATTAACAATGTTGTAACTGATGGCATAAAATTAAGTTAATGCACAATCAATAGTTTATTGAGGTTTATAGAAACTTCTATCATAAAGGGCTCTCAGTTTGAGACAGCTTGCCTGTGAGTATATAACAGGTTATGCAGGGTAGAAGGTTCACAGATTAAGTGTTTTTGCCACAACTGGACACCTATAGAGTATTTTGCAGTTGCACTATTGAGGATTTTTAGCATAGAAATTTCCAGTTACACTATAGTATAGTAGAGAAAATCAGAATCGGGTAGTAAATCGGCAAAGAATCAGAACTGGCAAAAAAACTGAGAAAAAATTGGTAAAAAAAACCGAAGAAAATGAATTTTTATTTTTTATTTTATATTTTTCATGCATATTACAATGAATTAACATTATGCAAATCAAATATTGCAATGAAAGCAACAATTCAAGTCAAGACATCATACAAGGCTCAAGCTTTAAGTACACATGAAAGTGACAAAACACATCCTGTATTGCTTATAATATGAAAAGGTACAAAGTTACAAGTAACAAGAAGGAAAAAAGGGTTTCATTTTTTATATGCCTGCACATTGAAACAAGTAACAACAAAGTTACAATCACTTGAAAAAAAAGAAAAAAAAAACCTAAACACTAAACCAAAAGGCTACTGTTTAGGGTTTAAAACAAGGTTACCAGGTGCGGGGGTGCGGGTGCGGCGGGAATCGCGGGTGCAGGTGCGGGTGCGGCCCTTGTCAAAAATAGGGTTCGCCGGGTGCGGGTGCGGCTAATTTTTAATTTATATATATATATATATATTATCAAAATAATTAAAAAATAAAATAAATATGCACATTGCGAAATAATTAAATAAATGATAAATCATACACATTGTTAATAAAATAAATCATTCATACACATTGCAAAATAATAAATATTTAAAAATGGCATCATAAAAGCATATTGATATATGATATTTCATATTCATGTAAAAAAATGACAAGATGTCAAGTCATAAAGAGTCAAGAGATAACAATATACTATATAGTAGTGGACATGTACAAAGATAACATCAAATATTTGATATTTGACTCTCATTCGACATATTCCTCATCATCATCTTCTAGGCCCTCCTCTTGTGGATCTAGTGGTGGTAGATCTGAAAAGCCATCATACCTACAGTCATCTCCGGTGTCATCAGGAACTACATCCCAACGTGCAAAAGGCCCCTCTGTATAACCCTTGTCCCTACGAGACATGAGTCGAAGAGTACTATGGACATACACGAGGTTATCTGTACTACTCGCCTCTAATCGACCTCTCCTCGCTGAATGGATAAATCCATATGTACTCCAATTCCTCTCACAAGCTGAGGAACTGGCCACCTGAGACAAAAAACGACATGCTAGTCGCTGCAACTGTGGTGTCCCATGTCCGTGCAATGTCCACCAAAATATGGGGTTCTTCAGACTCCTGTCATATAAGAGGCCTCAATAGACTGGAATGTACCCCGTGCACAAACAAAAGATGCAAACTGCTCTCTAATCTCTGTTGCCTCCTGTCCAATGCCATATATGTCCTTGACTGCTTGTAGAAACCTTGCAGTCACCTTTGGATCTTGATTTGGTGCCCTCTTCCTTGTTTTTTCTACATCATACCACTTCGGGTTAAGAGCATAAGCTGCCATGTGAAGTGGTGAGTTGAGGGCATTCCACCTCCGATGAATGATGGTCTGTAATTGAGGGTACAAGTTAACATCTTTAACATCAGTAATGGATTTGATTTTCTCACACATGGAATCTATACCCTCATATATCTCTCCTAGACATTCAGAATCTGCATTAAAATAATAATAATAATAATAATATATTTTTTTCCTATGTTAATGCCCAAACTGGGCTGGGTTCGGTTGGGTGAACCCTGACTGACCACAGGGTTCGGTCAAAGCTGAACCCTGACTGACGGGGTTCGGCCTAGCCGTACCCGATCGTGAACCCGCGAACCCGGTGCGGGTGCGGGTGCGGGTTCGCAAACCCAACCAAGTGGGTGCGAGAACCCGGTTACACTTGGTTTAAAATTGAAACATTGACAGCTGAAAAATGGGCTTGCATACATAGTTATCAGGCAGCAATATTTACTTAAAAAGAGGAGGAAAAAAACCCTAAACCCAAAACCCTAGGGCCTAGACTAGGGTTTAGGGTTTAAACTTCAAGTTCAAAGGTCAAAGTTTCAAATTCAAACACTAACACCTGAAAAATGGGCTTGCATACATAGTTACCAGGCAGCAATATTTATTTACTTAAAAAGAGGAGGAAAAAAAAACAAACCCTAAACCCTTAGGGTTTAAACTTCAAAGTTTCAAACATTAACAGTTGAAAAATGGGCTTGCATACATAGTTATTAGGCAGCAATATTTACTTTAAAAAAAACCCAAAACTCTAAACTAGGGTTTCAGATTTAGGGTTTAAACTTTAAACTTTGAAGTTCAAACATTAACAGATGAAAAACCCTAAATCGGCCACAACTTGAAAAAAAGGAAAAAAAATAATAATAAATTTTTTTTTTGGGCAGTTTTTTTGAAAAATTCGGCAAAAAATCGCCAATGAGTTGCCGGACTCGCGATAGTTTGCCGAGTGACTCGTTTTGCGAATGACTCGTGATTGACTTGCTATTCCTACGATTTTTTGATGATTTTCATAATAGAGCACTATATAGTGTTTGCATTATTGAAATAGACTGTTACAGTTTTGCAGCATTAATGAAATATGTTAGGTTGACTGATTTTGAAAATCTGTACACGTGTTGTGTATTTGAACGTAATTGGATTAGTGCTCACAACATTTGAAAATTCTACTACCCATGGACGATTTTCTGACCAAAAACAAAATGCCATTTGATAATTTATTGGATGATGCCTCTACACATATTCGAAGTCTTTGCTCTAACTGCCTATATATAATCACTTTTCCTATTATATATGAGGATAAAGATAGAAGAACCAAAACATAACAAAGCAAAAATGACAGAATCCAGATTGTAGTGCTAATGGATTTTCATCTGAAATGGCAAGGCATGTTTAAGAGAGAGACCATCCTCTTGGTGGCCAACACCCATGCGCCCTCATTTGGATAAAATCATAAGGTGGAATTTTCTCACAATGGTTGATACTAAGTCTTAGTTGGCAATCGAGGTGGTTTGCTTCTCTTGCAGAAGGTTTTTTCAATGATTTCATTCAAGACAAGGACTTTTTTGGGGGAAAAACAAAACAAAACGAGAAAAAAAAACCTGAAGACCCATAAAATCAATTACACGCTGTCGCTTTTGTTAGGTCACTTGATTTTCTCAGCATATGAAGCAGAATCTTGCCTTGGCATTCAAGGCTTTAGTGGTGTGCCTGGTTTGGTTTGTGATCAATTCAGCATGTAATTAAGTTGGAGTGTATTGACATGCTTTCTGTATTTCTCCATATTGCTCATGGCCATATTGCAAGGGGTCTAGACAGGCATATTTTACAAGGTTTTTTCTCTGCATTTGGTAGTTTTTTTTATCTTGGATGATGGGAGAGCATTTAGGAGACACTGCATCTGGTAGATCTTCGATTTTGGTTGATAGGAGAGCATTCAGGAGACATTCTCCTAGGATCCAACTTGGCTCGTTTAGCTTAGATTGTTGCCTTCCAATGCCATCAGAACTTGCATTGGCTCATTCATAGTAGTTACTGGCAAATCCTTGCAAAAGGACTATGATACTACAATTCCAATATTCTCCTTTCTTTCAATAATGTATCTCCACCGGCCATTTGAGGCTCAGCTATGCTTGTACCATAGTTGTCCTATATTTGACATATATTTTTACCACACGATACTGCATGATACACACCTTTTGAGTTTATGTTCTGTAATATTTATATTTTTGACTTTTAAACACCATTTTTGCTCCTCCATGCTGTTAGGAGGCGAAGTCAATATACAGATCTCCGATGTTCTTCAGCAGATCCAACCCCATGCGTTGCTCGTATGCGTTGAGTGTGCCGAGGGGGGTTCGCAGGGGGGAACCGGCTATCCGTATGATGCGGACCCATGCGGATACTAAAACACGGTAAAGCACGGTTGTTATAAAACGCAATAAAGCGCGTTTGTCATAAAATGCAGTTAATAAAGCGCGTTTTTAAGAATGCGCTTTTATCTGGAATGTGCCACGGTTTTTTTTTTTTTGGAATCTTCCTTTGTATTTCTATAAAAAAGGGGAATGCCCCTTGCATTTTAATAGTGCGAATGTATGAAAGCTTGCTGAGAATAATAAAAGAGAAAAGCTGCCATTGCCCCGTGGTTTTACCTGCACACTGCAGGGTTTCCACGTAAAATCTTGTGTACTGTTTATTGTTGTTTTAGCTTGCTTGTTTTTTAATTTCCTAACATATGCTATATTAACCAAATGTATATATTGAGTCGCATTGACCTACTCTGGGCATTCATGGACATTAATAGAATTTGTTTCTTCTTCTTCTTTTTAATCTCTGTTCCACATATTTATGGTTTCTTATAGGCTTTATGGTTGTCTGATTGCCTTTATTTTTTTTTGCTTGATAAAAAGGGGTTGTACTCGGGTCCCCCACCCTTAAAAAATTACATCTCTCTTCTTTAGAGCTTGAGAGTTTACAAATAGATACACGTCTCATCTCAATTGAGATGCTATAGTTAGAAACCTACATCATTTTACTTAAAATGTTCGAATTCTTGTTTTTCATTTTCAAGATCTTTTCAAATCTTTGTATGAATACAATTACTCCAGAAGTTAGCATCTTTCTTGACATTTTCCTATAGCAGCCTTCACAATGCCAAAACTTCACCTCTACTATCTATGCCTTGCATCTTAGTAGAGTAATATTTCCAAAACATTGCACTAACATAGTCCGCTTTACCAAATCTGGATTGCTAGTTTCCTTCCTGAAACACAAGTGCAACCACAAAAATTATAATAAATAGTCTAAATGAACACACATTATTGTTACAAAATAAAACAGATATTACCAATGGAAAACATTAAAGTAAATCTTAATCATTAATTGATTTAGGCAATCAACAATTTTTGTCAGCTTCAACTAAACTTTCTACTTCCTTTAACCATGGAAAGGAGATGTTAACTTCATGATCCTCAATCAAAACCCCTCTATTGGCTAGCTTATCTGCACATTTGTTTCCTTCCCTTAATATATGTGTAAACCTGATTTCTTCAAACTCCTTAGCAAGATCTTGAATTTCCACAATTATTTCTTGTATGTTCCATGGAGCCTTTGCTTTCCTCAAAATTGCATTTATTACTATGAGAGAATCACCTTCCATCCAAACTCTATTCCATTTCATTTTTTTACATATTTTTAACCCTTCTAAAGCTGCCTAAGCTTCAGCTTCATTATTTGTCTTAAATCCACAATTGAAAGCATAATTTGACAAAATCTCTCCTCTATTATTTCTAATTATTCCTCCTCCTCCCGTTGGTCTTGGGTTTCCTTTAGATACTCCATCAAAATTCAATTTAACCCACTCCACATCTGGTGGTTTCCACTTTATATTCTTTACCTTTATAGTACCTAGAAATTTGAAATATTTTAATGGAGTTATTTTTCCAACTAGATCGATTGCTGGTTGGAGATGGTGAGGGTGGGTGGAAATAGCGTAAACATGTTTTGATAACAGTATGAAAGGCTTCCCTGCCAGTATTTGTGTCTGATAATCAAATACAAGGTCACTAGCTAACTTCCTGGACACACTTCAGTGAAGTCAGTAAGAAAGACATGATTAGGAAGAATATGTGAATACCATCACCGAATCATGTACTGCACTTGGACATCCCTTTATGTTCAGTGCCCTATGGCATCACTAATTTGGGGCTTCAACTGTGTCTCCATCACTCAACGATATCAAGATAATATTTGAAAATAATGCAAATAACTTCATAAACCTGTGTTCCATGGGGACTCATCCTGGCATTTGAGAGCTATCTTGGAGATGCGTTTCGACGTCCTGAAAATTCTTCCTGCCATCCTGAAACATGGCCTGCCATCCCAAAAAGCCATCCCATTGTCCCCGTCCCAGAATTTCGTGGAACATAGTCATAAACTACAATTTATCAACTCATTCTATGTTATCTCAAATTTGTTGGATTTTGTTTAGCTACCATTTAGCTCATTGACTATCCTGCTAGAACATGATTCATCAATCATCAACAGAGCAGTGCCATCATCAACCACCCTTTCTGAGAATATTTGGCTTATTACTTATTAGTCATCCATTGAGGGCAAGCATCATCAATCCCTTGTAATTATTTAAGCAATTAGAGTCAATGGGTCTTTCATATAGAAAAGTCAATCACAACGGTCCATACATTCAGTCAAAGCTGAATTGTGAATTAATTCACCTTTCAACTTGTTATGACAGAAATTCAACATTGGTGCTTGGTCAATGCAATGAAAGGCTGTATGGTAGTCAAAACATTACAAAGTCAGCAGTGCTTCAGAGTTTAAGAATATGGCAGGTCCAGTATATGCTAGGGCTAATATTAGTGCATTGAGTCTGCCCTTCGTTATGTCATTTCTATGCTTTTTGGTATTTGTTTGTGCATTAATCATCGTTGAAGACATCAAGAATATACTTTTTGGGATTGGTTGTCTTAATTACAATATGCAATATATTATTACATTATGTTCAAGCAAACAGGAAAGTCAATCAGAGCAGTCAACATGTTCAGTCAAATATTTGTATCTATCCTCCATTCAACTTGTTTCTAGAGAAACTGAACATTACTTGGTTACTGCAATCTAAGGTAGTTGTTACGGTAGTCAAAGAATTATAAAATTAGCAGTGGTGCAAAATTCAACATATTGCAGATCCAGTAAATGCTAGGATTAATATCAATGCATTGGATCTGCCCTCTTCTATATCCGTTCTACGCTTTTTGTTGTTGTTTCCTTCACTAATCATCATTGTGGACTGATCATCAACCATTATTTCTTAATTACAATATGTGATATATTATTACATTACAATAATTATTCAAGCAAATTGAGTCAATGGGACCTTCATATAGAAAAGTCAATTGGAACATTCAGTACATTCAGTCAAAGCTGAAATCTGAATCTATCCTCCTCACAATTTGTTACTATAGAGATTTGACATTGGTACTTGGTCAATGCAATGAATGGCACTAATTATGGGAATCAAAATATCATAAAGTCAGCACTACTGCTGTATTCAAGAAGATGGCAGATCCAACTAAATGCTAGGGCTTATATCTGTGCATTTGGGTATTCCCTCTTTTATGTCTCTACCTTGGGATAGTGCTTTTATTTGTACAAGTAGAAAATAGTATACACTCAGGTTTAGGGGTGAGAAGAGGTTAAATGAGATTCGGAAAATTTTGCTTTAGGACTTAGATGGAGTTTCAAGATGTTAGAAAGGTTGCTTTAGGACTTAGATGGAGTTTCAAGATGTTAGAAAGGTTGCTGCCCCTTCATTTAATCTTTACCTTTTGACTATCCCAAATTAGGACATGTCTGGGGGACTCTTGGTGATGCCTAGAAGATGTAGTTGAAGCAAGGCATGTATGAGGTGTGTCTCTATCTCAAAGACAGACAGGAGAGGGAAACATACCCACTTTGTTGAAAATCACAATACTTAGAGGGGAAAGAATGAAATCAACATATTACCCAAATACTAGCATAAGAGGAAAAGAGAATGAAATAGCATGAAAATATGGGGAGAGTGCCCTTGGGCACCCATCACTAATAATGAAAGAATGACCTCACATCGATAAAATGGATGGATGGGGTGTGGAGTATAAATAATCCTTTAATGACAATGCCAAATACATCAAGAAATGTTAAACCGACATATTATTGGCTACTACTTGCAGTATCGTATGGATCACATTACAAAGTGAGCTATGGGCCCATAGGTTTATACAATAGATTACATCGTACAATGTTGGCTTGTAAGCTTACACAATATATAACATCATGTAATGTTGGCTTGTAGGCTTACACAATATATTATATCATGTAATGTTGGTTTGTAGGCTTACACAATATATTACGTCATGTAATGTTGGCCTTGGCCAATAAGTGAAAGATCACACATTCCAACTTCCCTCATTGATCTAAACTGAGGGGCGGAGGAGGCAAGACATTACTGAACATCCCTTTCTTAATGGAAGCTCTCCCATGCCAATATGCTTCCACAACATGTGCACTATAAGAAGTTCCCTTGTTGTTCCGAGACGTATCAAGGGTTATTTCTTCATGTACATGTGCATAGGAATAAGATAATATATCAACCCAAGCATGTAATAGGGAGACGGAATATTGTCTAGGACTGTCTTGACATATTTTGGATCTATCTTATCTGTGCTTCCAGAAGTCTTATCTACCCTCAAAGCTATAACAATATAATCCTCAACATTATCGAACTCCCCAAATTTGATAGAAGCAAGCTCCATTGCCAGGCGACTGATTTCCAACATTTTCTTTCATATTCAGACTGTATTTGACTTAACCGACAATGAGAAACAACCAAGAGCTTCTTCTTTCTTAGTTTGAACAGTTTTATCATCAAGAACCACTACTAAAAAGATGCTCCATAATATTGTACTTTGCAATAAAGTGTCCATTCAAATAGGCAATAAACACCATACGGTCCATCATATTCTTGTGCATGCTTACCTATGCACTTGTACAAAACCAACAAATAGCTAGCACTTTTGCATAAAGCATGAAAAACTATGTGATTTGGAAAGAAAAAAAGGGGCTCAAAATGCTCCCTTATGTCAAACATATGGCTCTCGAAAGCAAGGCCCTAAAAACAACCCTTGAATGATGTTTTTGAAAAAGACCAAACCTTGTTATTCTTTCCAAAAAATTGATCCTATTACATAGCATATTGCAACTAGCCAAAAAAAACCAATTGCCAATTGTGCGTTGCCATCTATTGCTCCGAACCAATGGAAAGAAGACCCTTGGTTTGAACTCTTTCGGCTAATAGTTTCTCATATAGAAATTATTAAATTTCTCCGTTTGGTTTAGAGAAGTTTGGATAACTAATATATATATTATATATACACCCATACAAAATATTTATAAAAAATATAAATATATGCAAAAAAACATAGAAAAATTCAAATTCTTCCATATTTTCTACATTCAAGATTGTTATAATTATATAAGTTACATTTTATGAGCCATATTTTATGTTTGAATATACAAAAGGCTTTGCAAATTAGAAATAAAAAACGAAAAAGAAAAAAGCAGTACTGAACTGAACCATACTGAACTCATAGTCTAGGTTCGCACAAAGCTGGTAACTGTGATTGGAACCCCCCACAAATTTTTAAAATGAGCTCTTTACTTACATTCATAACGACTTATCTCCTGTGACTGTTTATTGGATTTCTGAATCATAGCAGTGATTGTTGGAAGTAGAAACCAGTGAAAAATTCCTTGCCTTCTTATAGCGCAATTTTGAGAGTGAACATTTATGATGCTGAACATCCAAACCAAGTATCTATTTATTCATTGAGGTGTCCATAAAGATTCGACATAATAAGTGATCATTTGTAAGATAGAGTATCTACTATAATCTGATGAAAGACGACCTAGAAGTTGGATTAAAAATCATAAAAGATCACCCTGGCTTGCGATTGCTTGCTTCTTGAGCATGTTTCTGATATGAAGCAACTTATGAATCCCTTCAATGAAGTAAAACACAAATCCTCTCAAGAAGTGCCATAGGATGTTCATCCTTCGAATACGCAAACTAGGGCTTTTAGAAAACCTTAAAAATAATGCCTAGGGTTTTTAGAAAAACCTAAAAAATAATGCCAACCCACTCCACAACCACTCCTCTAGAAAACAACTTTGAAATTGCTACATTGAGAGATTAGAATCTGAACTATTGGATTGAGTAATGGAAATCCATCTGGTACTTTGTTGTCACTTACTTTGGAACATAATGCCAATATGAAGCAACACCAAAAAAGAGCCATGGATGAAAAGTATAGGATTAATGGCAATAGACACCTTCTCTAATACAATGTTAAAATTCAGTTCACAATATGTCGAAGAATGAACAAAATAAACACATTACCTAGAAAGTAGCATTAGAGGAAAAGAGAACTAAATAACACGAAAATATGGGGAGGGTGCCCTTGGGTACCCATCACTAATAATAAAAGAACAATCTCACATTGATAGAATGGAATGATCGGGGGTAGAGTAAATACTTCTTTAGTTAAAATGGCACATGTACCAATAAATGTTAGATCGATATATTATTGGTTGAGTATACTACCACATGGATCACCGTACAATGTGAACAATGGACCCATAGGTTTACATAATATGTTCTGTCATACAACGTTTTCCTCGGCAAATAAGTGAAAGATTACACATTTCAATATCATTGCAACTATGATTGGTACCTACTTTGTTTATACATAGGGATATTCTTTTGTTAGTAATTTAAAGGTTGCTATGGAAATGTTTTATTCTCAATCAAATTACCAAAACGAATGATTAGATAAAAGTATAGTACCAGAAGTGTAATGAAACAACTTCCAAAAATACAACAATAGTAGTAACAATTCAATAATGCACAAAAGAAAATATCCATTGGAATAGTAAATCAGATTCAATGCTAGAAAATAATTAATGCAAGTAACAAATTTCTAGATTCCAAATCAATACCAATCCTAGCCATTTAGAAAGGGCAAAGTCTCAAAGCCACTTGGAGAGGGCGAAGTTTCATATGTGCAATAGAGCCAACTAAGATTCAAGTATGAAAGATGATGCTAACTACAATACAACTCCTATTTATAAACTAAATCAACAATAACCCTAACCTTGATGCTCAAGGGCTGACTACCTTATCCAAGGGCCCGAGCTAACAATAATAAAGATACCTGACGTGGCTATGTTAGAGTTGTTACATGGTTCCTCCCCTCAAAAAGCTTTGTCCTCAAAGCTGGAAATGAGTGAAAAATGCTCTCAGGCTCCCACGTTGCATCTTCTTTTGGAAGATCCTTCCACTTGATGAGGAACTCTTGAATTTGGTGAGAGCGCAAACTACAGACTCTGGATTGCAACACCACTTCTGGTTGGAAAGTGATTTGCCCTTTCTTCATCGAGTATTGGAAGCTCTGTCTAGGACTACACCTTTTGGCCAATACCCTATTTAAGACAAGAAACATGAAAGATAGGGTGGATGCAACTTGACGATGGAAGCTCCAATTGAAATGCCACTTCACCAATGCGACAAACCACCTTGTAGGGGTTGTAAATGTGAGTTGCCAAATTCTAACTAGGCTTGGTCTTCAATGACAATTGTTAATAAGGATGGAGGCGCAAAAAAACTGTATCCCCCACAACAAATTATCGCTCAAAGTGATGCAAGTCCTGTCGTTGCTTCATGTGGTTTTGGGCCTGGGACAAATTATTTTTAAGGAGTTGTAGCACAAGCCGACCTTACTGCAACAAATCATCCGCCTTGGCCACCTTGGAAGATCTTGGAATATAGTTTGCCATTGATGGAGGTTTTTGGCCATATAGTGCTTCAAATGGGGACACCTTGAGGGATGAATGGTAGGAAGTGCTATACCACCATTTGGCTAAAGAGAGCCAATGAACCCAATGACACTATTTGTCTTGTGCAAAAGAACGAAGGTAAGTACAATTTGAACGGGTCACAATCGTTGACAATGGAATTGGGCATGCCATGCAATTTGAAAACAAAATCAAGGAATACCTTGGCAACCTTTTTGGTTGGGAAGGGATGCTACATGGCACAAAAATGAGTGTACTTTGAAAGTTGATCCACTACCACAAAGATCATTGTTTTACCCTCCAATTTGGGAAGGCCCCCAATGTAATCCATGGAGATGTGCTTCCATTGGCGATTAGCAATAAGCAAGAGTTGCAACAAACCAGGAGATTTAATAGTTTCCCCCTTGTTCCATTGATGTACCTCACATTCAATCACAAAGGTCTTGACATCCACTTTTTATCCTTTACAAGAAAAGGATTGCTTCACTTGTTGGTTTTAAGAACTCAGAATATCCAGTTAGGGGAGATGCGAATTCTTGGAGAACACTAGTCTTGACAGTTGAGGATGGGAGAAGATAAATGCAATCCTTCTTGCGGAGAACCCCATCAACATATGCAAACAAAAAGGCGATGAAGAGCTAGATTCCACATTATGAATGATGCGAGTAGTCTTTGGGTCAGAAAGTCATTCCTCTTGAAGTTGGGAAGCCATTGTGGAAGAGGACTGGAGATGGCACTATTACCAATAGCGTCCTCGTTTTTGCAAGACAAAGCATTGACAACCACATTCTCCTTCCCCTTGTTTTCAAAGACGAAATCATATCTAGGAGCTTTGTCAGTTGTTTATTTTGTTCTGGGCATGAGAGATGCTATTCTAGGAAATGCTCGAGGCTGCTATGGTCGGTCTTGACGATGAAATGTTACCCCAACAAATAAGGTCGCCATTTCTCTATGGCATGCAAAACGACTAACATTTCCTAGTCATAAGTGGATCGACCCAGATTCTTGTCGAAGAGCTGCTTTCTTTCAAAAGCCAAGGGGTGTCCATCTGACATCACAACAACTTCAATACTTGTGCCTGAAGCATCACACATTCAATGACAACTTTTGCTAAAATTAGGAGTAGCCAAAACAGGGGTGGTACACATAGCCTCCTTTACGGCATGGAAGGCTTGGGAAGCTTCTCCGAACCTAACAATGGCATCCAGTGAGAATTGTGAGAGGAGCGACAATTTTGCCATAGTGGCAGACAAATTTCCTGGAATACCTAGTTAGACCTAAAAATCCACGGAGCTACTTGAGGGATTTAGGTAGGGGCTAATATTGCATGGCTTTGATCTTGTTAGGATTCTTGAGATACTATATGTCCCAAGTATTCTACCTTATGGACCCCAAAGGAACACTTGGACCTTTTGAAAAATAGTTTTTCCTTCTATAAGAGGTGGAGAACTTGGTCAACATGAACTAAATGAGCTTCCCAAGACTTGTTGTAAACTAAGATATCATCAAAGAAGACTAGTACAAACTTGCAGAGAAAAGGATGAAAGACAAAATTCATGAGGCTTTAGAAAGTGGAAGGAGCATTAGTAAGACCAAAAGGCATGACCAAGAACTCATAAGGATCCTCATTTGTGCGAAAAGCAATATTGGGGATATCCTCTTCGCTAACCGTAATTTGATGGAACCAGAGTGCAAGTCAAAATTTGCAAAGTATTTAGCACCATGCAATTCATCCAAGGAGTCATCTATAACAGGGATAGGAAACTTATCTTTGATGGTGATCTTGTTGAGAGGTCAGAAATCAGGACACATGCCAAGAGTTGTCCTTACGCCATATGATAACCATTGGAGAGGAATAAGGATTGATGCTCATACGGATAATTCCTTGATCCAACATCTCTTGGACGAGCTTCTCAATCTTAGACTTTTGGGGTTGAGGATATCGATAAAGATGAACATTTGAAGGTTGATTGCCTAGGTGCATGGCATGATCATGTGTGCGCTAAGGGGGAAGACCCATGGGATCGCCAAAGATGTCCACATAACGATCAATGATAGTTTGGAAGTTTGAAGAAAGAGTTGGAAGAAGCAACTCAAAAGACTGAACTTACATGCAATTGACCTAGGCAAAGAATCCATGACCGCCTTTCTTCAGTATCTTTTTCATGCTATGAGAGCTAACCACCTTGGAAGGAGGTTGGATTTTCTAGAGACAAATGACCTTCCATTTGACATATAGTTGTTGCAGATTAATAGTAACATCTCTGAGTTGCGATAACCATTGTGCTCCCAAGATGACATCTACTACCTAGATTCATGGCAAAGAGATGGATAGACCAAAGTATAATCACCCATCTGGATGTTAAGCGTAGTTGTTTGACCCACACACTGAGCTTTGTGCCTACACATTACATGTAAGGAAAAAGAGCAGGGAAAGGCAATAGCCAACCACCTTTGTAGAGCACTATATACATGTGTGCTAAAGCCTAAAAGTAAGAGATATATGTCTCAAGTAGTGCAAGATAAACACAAGGTCAACTAGCAGTAAACCCTCAACTTGTGAAGGAGAATCATCGAGCTATGTGACTAGCGATGCTACAGAGAGTATGAATGAGTGACTGCCATTTAGAGGCTGCAAACAATTCTTGGCATAGAAAGTCATCTATGATAGCTTTGTTGATCAATTCTTTCAGGGTAAGGAGGTGGGATGAGCATCGCAACAGCAGTTCAAAGAGGGGAGTCTTTCAACAGAGAAAGGCAGCTACAAGGAGGTAGCAATTTCTTATAATGCCATTATGGCCCTTCCACTATTAAAATTGCATGGAATGTTATATCATACAACCTGAGATTTATGGTGACTTTTAACATATTTATGATCAAGTTTTGCTTTGTTCTTTTGTAGCTAAATTTTTGTCATGCTTCTCTTCTTGTTCAGCTCACAATAAGAATGCTTTGATACTATTTATTTTTAAAGTATCTTTAACAAAACTTTGCTAAGTCATTATGTTGTTACTAGGTATATTTAAACCCTGTGTTGTTGCTTTAATGAATTAAAAAAAAGTCAAGTGATTGGCAACCTAAGTGGTCACCCATGAGCAAAGTGCAAAACTAAAAGAGACGTTTACATCTCATTTCAGGTGAGTCAAGACTGGTTGAGGTATCTAACCATTTACTTTTGCCTTGGTAAAAGCTTGTGAACCATTTAGTTTTATATGTAGAAGCTCAAAGTTAGGTAGCATTTTTGGTGGTACCAGCTATTTAAGAATTTGTCTCACGTTGTACCAAATCATTTTAGATTGTGTAAGGCAACTTGTTAATCTGAATCAAAAAATTAGTTGGATACTCTGGAATGTGTTAAGCATATTTGATATTACAAGGTACATACCAATTTGCCTCTTGTTGTAGCAAACTTTTTCATGTTCTGGTTGCGACAAGGAAACATGTTAATCTGAACTTGAAAAATGGTTTGATTACTCTGAAAGGTGGCAGGTCTCTACAAATGGAGAAATGAGAATTCCACGTTGATAAGAAATCAGAATTCCATTGTGAGGAGACTATAATAACAATATTTGGTCAATTTACCACTTTGGTTTCAATTTCTATAGACTTCAAAAGAAATTTTAATCATGCACTCACTTGTGGGACTGCATATATACAACTGTCTAATCTGTATACATGTTCTCTCTCATTTTCAATTCCATGAGAAGAAATTGCTAAATCTAGAAAGATCTTTAGTTATTTTTTGTTTTTCCAATGTTAATCTTTCTAATTCTATTCTATGTCTATAAATAACATTGGGAAATTTGTATCAAGGTTCTGGGATGCCTTATTGCAATGGGGTGTTAAAATAGGGTCACCCTTCAGGGATGTATTTAATTTCTATTACACCATGAGCTCAGTGACATGTGCCCTGGATTGCAGACTATCTCATTGTGGCTTATAGTACATTATTCTTTCTATTATTTTTAATTAACGTTTTATCTATTAATGTTTAAGTTTTTAAGCTAATTTGTATTTCCTAAAATGATTTTAAGAGGATATAACCAGCACGTGCACTGAAATGGCATTATTTCATTGCTGCCACATGGTTTAAAGATAGCTTTTTTGTCAAACTGAGATAAATATCCAATAGTCTTTATCTTAATAAGTTTCCCTTTGGCCCTGCTGTATAGCATGTTATGTGCACAATGATTGTTAATTTATGTTGCCTATTTTACTGACCGCAGCATAAAAACAAACAAGTAAACGAGGAACTTTGGAAAGAGGCTCAGACATATGGTGACATTCAGTTGATGCCCTTTGTTGATTACTATAATTTGATCGCATTGAAGACCATTGCTATTTGCATTTATGGGGTATGATTGTATTTTTCAGGTGTTTTATTTATCCGTTTACACCTAAATGTACGAGTTTGCCTTCTGCATGTTCAATTTTGTGTGTTTGATATGTTTTATGCTATTTTGTTGACTTGCATATTTGGTTTTTATGTACTGAGCTTGCAGACCAAAGTTGTCAATGCAAAGTATATCATGAAGACAGATGACGATGCTTTTGTTAGAGTTGATGCAGTCCTTTCAGCTCTCAATGAAACAAAGGTTGCTCATGGTCTTCTGTATGGTCGAATATCATTTGATTCTCAGCCCCACAGGAGTGAAGAAAGCAAATGGCACATAAGCCCGGAGGTACATAAAAATTTATTTGCTACTTTGTAATCACAAGGCTTATATATTCACTAAGAATCTCCAAGGGGAATCTGTATGTTGCATAGTGGCTATCTTATTCCTTGACTGTTCAAAACCATGCATGTGTAAATGCAGGAATGGCCCCATGAATTTTATCCACCCTGGGCACATGGACCTGGTTATATTGTTTCAAGAGATATTGCCAAATTTGTTGTTCGAGGACATCAGGAGAAGCAACTTAAGGTGTGTCTGGAAAAAATGTTTGTACACTTTTTTCTTTGGCATCTTCAACAACTAAGATGAATTTTAGTCTTTGCTTCTTTGATATTATTTATACTTGTAATTGTGAAATATAACTGAGAACAGATAATGACTCCTTGTCAAAAGTGCCTGAATATTTTAAGATTGGTTTTGCAGCTCTTCAAGCTAGAAGATGTTGCGATGGGCATCTGGATTGAAGAGTTCAAAAAGAGAGGTCAAGAGATACATTACGTTAATGATGATAGGTTTTTTAACACAGGTTGTGAGGCGGATTATGTTCTTGCACACTATCAAGGACCCAGGACAATGCTGTGTCTTTGGCAAAAGTTACAGGAGGGACGTGGTCCTGTCTGCTGTGAATGACAGCTTACATTCAATTTGTATATTAATTGTTAATTATGTTTATTCATAGTGGTGACAAAGAGTAACAGAGTATTCTTTGAATTCTAACATCCATTGGATTCTAACAAAATCTGTATTATATAGCAAGATAGCTGCTGTACACGTCAGTTTGAAAGAGCAAATATGCATGCTTTCAGACAGGTTGACAGACTCCATACTGTCTGATGTGGAATGCTTGCAGTTACCTTTGAAGGAGAATTTTAGGGGCTTTTTCTTCAGCATCTTTTCTTGAGCAAATACTTCATATTTGTAAGATCGCCGCTCCTTAAGATCTGAGGAATAGAAAGAAAACAATTGCAGGAGGTCAAATTTGGCATTTACAATGAGGATTTTTGCTGGCTTGAAGGTGACATTCAGCTTCTGCTGATAATCCATGAAATGAACTGATCCATTAACGTATTATGAGGCAGCCTCCACTGGTCAACAGTATTTCAACTATAACATGCAGCTAGAACATTGTGGAAATATTTGCATCTTCATTTAACTGGTTCTCATGGTCAGTTGAAATAAGTGAGTGATTTTATTTGATTGACAAAGGTTGAAATCCTGTCAAAGGCATACTGGGCATATAAGCTGCTTAGCTTATGGGCAAATTCAGAATTGTAGTAATAAAAAAAACAATTAGAAAAAAGGTAGTCTCTACCTTGGCCAGCTGTGAAAATAGAGTTTTAATTTTTAACAATACTTTCTTGGCAGGCGACTGATGTAATTATTTTTCCTTAATTCTTTTGCGGCTTAAAAAAAATGGCAGTAGCTATGGCAACCTTTTACAGTTGCTATTGTGGTAATGTTAAAGCACCGGGCTTTCTATATAAATGTTGTGATAGCGTAGAACGGAAAATTTAATGCAATGGCTTAGTGCCAGCATAATGGTTCTGCATTCGTGTGTGGTGCAAGCGTTCATATGATGTCAAAAACATCAATTCTTCTTTATGGTTTACTGTACTGTTTCTAGCTTTGTAAGGTTACTTTGCTGATGTGGCAAACATTCTCATTTTTTTTTAAATACATAGGGGAATCGATAACACCATTAGGTGCTGTCACTATAATTCCTAGCCTGCTGGGTTAGACAAAGTCAATGGGACCTTCGACCTATTGGGCCCATCGAATTGGGGCAGGCAACTGGCACACACTCGACCGCTACCATCCAACCTATCCCCGTTTGGGTATGCTGTGGTTTGAACCTTGGACCTCCCCAAAGATGGGCCAAAGCCCTAACCATTGCATTGTCCTTGTCGGACTTAAAATTTGAGTTTACACAGGTTTTTATGAAGGGTCTTGGCCCCCTTGTACCAGGATTTGAACTTAAGTCTCCTAGATGAAAACCCAAGGACTTACCACTATTCTTTTTATTATCTTGTTTCTATGGAACATTTGTTGTTGCATAGTCTTATTGAAATCCTCCTCTTCCAATGCTCTCCAATTGATTTGTTACCATTGTTTATATTAGCCATCATCACCTTTGCTCTTGCAATGGAGTGAGGAAGCTATAGCAATTCTGGCAGTTTCACCAAAAAAATAAACAAATTGTTAATGTTCAATGACAAAATTTTGAAGTCCAATATGTGTCTACCAAATTACAAAGGTGAAAACAAATTGGTGCATTTTTTACCACCAAAAATGCTTTTGTCCTTCCAAAACAAATTTGAGGAATGAGAATAAAAATTCTCTGAAATATGTGAACGGGAAACTTGCTCTGAAAAATTATTGAAAATGGTTTTTTTTTTTTTTTAATGTTTGGGGGAGTGTTGATACACGTTTTTTGAAGTGTCAAGGTTTCCACCACAGAAATTCTGGAAACATGTTTGCAATTTTGAAAGGAAAATTGAATATTCCTATATAAGATTGAGTAAAACTGTGTCAAATTCAATTGATTTTCATTCATTGACATGAGATTTGAGTGAGATATGAGATTTGGACTATGCTTTGAATTCATGTTTTGATGACCTGCACTTATTAATACAGATTGGAGATTTGAGGTTTTTGTCAAAGCTAGATTCAGCACCAATTAAAAATATAATTGAAGAAAGCTCAATTAAAGAAGATATTATAAGAAGCCTGTAGGGTCAGTTAACAAATATAAGCTAAATAACTTTAGCAGGGGGATTACAGCCTAATTTTGTAAAATTAGGAATAGCTACTGTTTAGACCTTAAATAGGAAATATGGTGGTTGAAGATGTGCACAGGCCCATGTGCAGTGAAAACTATAACACTTGAAATAAAGTTATGCTATCGAATATACATATGCAAATGGATGCATACATGAGGAAATTAATTTGAGAATTTCAAGATGAAATAATCCATATTCATTCTTCTAATCTGTTGCCATCTTTGCAAATTGTGAAGAGAAAAGTTTGGTTCAAGAACAAAAACATCCTTTCTGTTGTTTTTGTATGATTATTTTTATTGTATCATTACTTTACATTTTGCACAACAAAAATGTATTGCTATATAGTTTAACTAGTTTAGGCATTGTTAAAACAATAGCAGTGTTGTTAACATATTAACTTTAGCATTTGTTATTTAATTCGGCTTTTGTAGGCACTTTTCAAGAATGTCAATCTAAAAAAATAAAAGATTATCATTGTATTAATTAGAATCAATTTATGGTCTATGAAAGGGTTTGATTTGGGGCACCTGTTTAATTATAGAGCTCTCTATACATATGAGGAGATTTGGAAATTGTGGATTTGGAGTGGAGCTGGTTTTGCCTCGGTGCCTAGGGTTCTTCAGTTTTGCAGGTATAGTGATGTGTGTAGGGTGTAGAGCGGCCTATGGCTGTCGATGAGGGTCCTTTTGGGCCCCTTCCTTGGCCCAGAGATCGTTTGAAGATACGGTTAAAGGGAAACAGGACATGGAGGATGTCTTGTTTAGAGACTCCACCCTTCATTCTATCTTCTTTGCAACGGTCAAGAAGCTAGAGCAACAATCTTTCCAGGCAAGGCTTAATGGTTGCCTCCCCAGGCGGCCCTCTATCCTAAATTGGTGATAGATCAAGCCCTGGTGGCGGATAACATTCTCTATGTGGATATGGATCTCAACCAACCTCTCCCAACTAAAATAGAAATTAACATGGGGGACTTATCATGGATCCAACAAGTGGACTATGAGGCAATCCCATTTTGGTGTAGGATCTACCATAAACATGGTCATCTGGCCTGTTTTTGCTCGAAGGGCATCGGAAGAGCCCCGTCCCTCCAAAGGAAACCGTCACCAATAGCAAGTTTTTTGAAGAAAGCAAAGGACCAGCCCACGACCTTGAATGTTAATCCCCCAAAGGAGGGTTTTGAAGTTCCAAAGAGAAAGAAGAAGAAAAAAAGCAAGACAACATGTTCCAACCAGTCGATAGAGAGAAATCTCAACAGGTATGAAGTTCTCAACTCTCTATTGGATATGGAGACCACCATAATGGATGAACCTCAGAAGGATAACCTTCCTCTTGTAAGGGTAGAGGAAACTGCCCATCATGTTTCTTTGCATTTAGATTTGGGGATTGATCACCTTGCCCTGATAGATCCAAAGAACCAAAATCTTGCAATAGTTGTGGTGGATAGTGATGTTTCAATCAAAGAGATAAGGGTAGAGGGAAACTTGACCTTGGGATCCAACAAGTGGAGAAAACGTTAAAATCCTCTCAAGCTAAGAGTGTAGGAAGAAAATCAAACCAAGAGAAGATGGCTAATAAGGGAGACCAGGCAGTTAACCAGAGAAAGGTCAAGTATGTTAACACTTACTGGAGTCTTGGTTCCCAATGATTGCCCAATCTTGGAATATAAGAGGTCTAAACAACATACACCATCAAATTCCTATTCAGAGTTTAATTACAAATCACCATTTTGACTTTATACTCCTTCAAGAGATTAAAGCTTCCATTCAGAGGATGGATGACATTGTTAAGAAAATTTGGAGACAGGTTTAACACATGGCGGTTGGATCCCAAGGGGCTTCAAGGGGAGTGGTGACTTTATGGAATCCTCTTCTCAGGACAACTTTAGATCACTTTGTTGGTCAAGGTACCCTCACTTCTCTCTTCAAGAGCAAGAACTTCGAGCAGCTTCTGTTGGTTTCCAATTTCTACGATGCAACAAATATTGTGAAGCAACGTCACTAATGGTCAGTTTTACAAGCTAATAGAATTGGAAAAGGGGAAGTAAATTGGATAGTGGCAGGGAATTTCAATGCTAAACTTGCTCGTAGGGATCAGGAAGGGGGAAATCCTTCTTTGGACCAGGTAGATAGGTTTATGATGTTCAAAATCCATCAGCTCAATTTAATTGATGTCCAAGATGTGGGGTCTTCGTATACGTGGACAAACAAACAAGTAGGGTCGACAAGTAAGAAAGTCATGCTTGACAGATTATTGTTTTCTGAAGAGGCCTTTCTTTGTTGGTATTTCAAGATGGATATTCTTAATCGCACAAACTCTCATCACTTATCGATTCTTCTGGAATGGAAGTTGGGCCACAATCCCACCCAAACCTTTTCATTTTGAGAATTTTTGGCTGGAAAAGGAGGATCTGAAGGAAAATAATCCTCTTATGGTGGGAGAAGGGCCACCCTTCGCATGGGAGAGCTATGTATGTTTTTCCAAACAAATCCATCATGTCAAATCTCATATAAAATTATGGAAAAGTAGCAAATTTGATTTTCAGTCCCAAAAGGTTCCTTTGTTGGCAAAGATGGAGAAGCTGGCCACCCGCTTCAGGACTAGATCAATCAACGAGGACCTGAAATATGAAGATGAATTGGTCAGAAAAGAATTAGAGTCCATAGACAATCAAGAGGAAATATTTTGGAAACAAAGAGCGAGAATCGCTTGGTTGTTGGAGGGGGATTGAAACATGAGTTTCTTCCATCGCTCCACCTTAGCAAGTTGACAAAAAAATTCTTTGCCTTGTCTTCAGGACTCCAATGGTCATGTGATGGACACCATACCAGGTATGCAACAAGCAACAAATAATTTCTTTGAAAATCTTTTTACTACCCCTGCTCTCCCTAATCTTGCAGCACAACAAGAGATACTTAAATGTATCCCCTAGATCATTTATGCCCAAACAAAACCAAGGATGAGGTGAGGAGCAGTCTTCAACATAATGAGTGAAATCTCCAGGGCCCAATGGTTTTCCAATAAAATTTTTTAAGGCTTTCTGGGCTGTCATAGGTGAGGATTTAACCAAGGCTATTGAAGAATCTTGTTCAAACAGAACTATGCTTCGGGCTTTGAACCATACTTTCCTCGCTTTGATTCCTAAAGTGGGACAAGCCTCCAACCTTGGAGATTTTCACTCGATTGCTCTCTACAATGTGACCTACAAGATAATCACTAAGTTGATGGTTGAAAGGCTTAAGAAGATTATGGACAACATAATCTCCCAGGAACAAGGAGGATTTAAAGAGAGGCGTCAAATTTTGGATGGGGTTATTCTAGCCCAGGACGTTATCCACTCAATGCATCATTCTAGTCGAAGAGGCATGTTTATTAAACTAGATATGTCTAAGGCTTATGTCCCCTAGCAATTTTTGGATCAAATGCTTAAGAAATTTGGCTTCTCTCAAGAGTGGAGAGAGTGGATCATGAGTTGTGTCTCGATGATTTCCTTTTCTATTCTCATCAACGACTCCTCCTCGACCCCTTTCCATGCTTCCAGGGGTATTCATCAAGGAGACCCTCTTTCCCCGTTTCTTTTTATTATTCTAGTAGAAGGATTAGGTAGTTTCCTTTGGAGAAATAAACAACAAGGACTTTTGGCAGGTGTGCAACTAGGTGATAAGATGCTAACTCACCTTCAATTTGTTGATAATACAAGTCTCTTTGGGGAAGCTAGCATTTGGGAGGCTAGAACACTCAAAGCCATCTTGAAAACCTACATGGATGCTACTGGCCATCAGGTGAATGCAACCAAATCCAAGGTTGTTTTCTTCAATACAAACAAAAGAATCCAGGATCATATTCCATCCATTTGAGCTTTGCCCAGGGTGCCCTTTCGCTTGATTACCTGGGGATTTCCATTCATTTCAAGAGTCTAAGGGCTATTGGAGTCACTGATGGCTTACTTTCGGAGGAAGAATGGATTTCATCCAATCTGTGATCCAAGCCATGCTATTTATAAATTCTTCATCTTAGCTGCCCTTAGGAGAGTCCTCATAGATTTGGATTCACTTATGAGAATGTTTTTGTGGGATGGCCCAAGGATGGGTAAGAAGTGAGCTCTTGTTAGTTGGGATAAAATATGTTAGCCTAAATCTCGAGGGGGTCTTGGTTTTTGTAAAGCAACTTTAAACAATCAAGCTCTTGTCAGGAAGCTCTATTGGAGATGGATCTCCAACCAGGAGGCTTTCTTCAACAAAGTCATTACTAGTAAGTATTTGGGTTCTATCCCCCATCAAGAAGCTAGCTAAACTCCTGAAAGCTGGCGAACAATCGGTTAAATCTAAACTTTTCTAGAAAGTGGGTAAAGGAGACAACTAAATTTTGAATTGATTCTTGGGACTAACACCCCCCCTTAATCTGAGTTCATTGAGTGGCAACCCTTGTAACAAAGCCTCAAAGGTAGAGGATGGATTAATATGGCATCCTACATTACTTCCAAGCATATTGGATTGGAAGATTGGCATGTTATTGTCCCTCTTCATCAAAAACTTCTTATTGATAAGAACCTCAAGCAAAGGTGCAAAAGAGGAAGAGGATAGGATCACTTGGGGCCTTGGCAGTGAAGAAACACACACTTATACCGGGAGGGGGGGTGAACAGTATAAAATAAAACTTTTCATTTCAAACAATAACTGGAATAATAAATCAATGCACAAATCACCACACATAAGAGACAAGGATGTTACATGGAAACACCCTCTCGGGAGAACCATGGCAAAATATTGTTTTTATTTTCTTCAACAAAATTCGTGGGCACCAACCCACAGGAGACACCAATCCCCTTATACAAGTTCGTGGGCACCAACCCACAGGAGACACCAATCTCCTTGAGGCACCAACCTTCTGCTCACAAATATGATCAACAAACTTACTCAGGTCTGCTCCAAAGTCTGATCAAAAACACTGCTCAGGTCTGCTCCCAAATCTGATCATTAATGGCATCAAGTTCTGCACATAATTCTGTCACAAGGTCTTCTTGGATATGCACTCTAATCTCTGCTCATCCCTGTTGTACCTTGCTTTTACTCTTCTCTATAAAAAACTTAACGACAAGTTTCTTATTCCGTTCATATATATTGCTTTGAGATAATCCCTACACTGGGACAAACAACATAGTTTCCCCAATTTCTAGTGTAGTTATAAAGATGAACTTTTCAAAAACCTTACCCGTGGATGTTGCTGATTTGTCCTATCAAAAAGTTGATGTATTGTCACTCGGATATGCCTATCAAAAATGTGACTAGGATCTGCTCCTATAAACATCGTCTTGTGAAATCAATAAGCCCATCTTCATAATCACTAAGGCTGCAACGACTTGTTAACAAACACAGTCCAAAACATGTATGATCTCCTCCTTAGCTCTTCGAAGTGTATTGTATCCTTTCACGTAGTCTTCAAAAAATAATACCATCTGCCTTCTATAACCATGCTTTCTGCTTTACCAATACTGCAGGCTAGCGGACTCCGTCAATCATAGTTGTGAGTTGGACAGGATAGATACCAACCTTGCATTCCATTCCATGTAACAGTCCGCTTCTACGTAACGCAAATTGTTTTGGCTTCCCTTTTGACTTTGAATAATGTCTGTTAGCTTACGTTTCTCTTAACCTGTTATGATGAAGAACTAGGGCATGCTAGCTATCATATGTATCCATCCAACCATTATGACATCTGCTAGCTGTTTCACCAAACTTACGTTGTCTTCCCTCGAAAAATGTCTGCCCTCAATTGACGCCTATAACATCCAAAATGACTACTAAAATCTTCAATGTTATCAAACACCTTACCTCCTTTGGATCGCTGCTACACCGCTCAAAACTTATCCATATCTTGCCTCTTTCGGATTAATCTACTTGTTTTGCTTCTACGCTTTGAACCTTTGTCGTCACTATCCTTGCCATTGGCGCTCCCAAAGACTTCAAACTTGTCACTCTCCCAAAGACTTCAAACTCGTCACACTCATCATATTTTATATCAAAGACATTCGATGATTTTGGTGCATCAGATATACCGCAATCTATCTCATGTGCAGCTGTTACTATGTTCACAACAGTTTCAGCAACTCGACTGAAAACCATGACCTCCTTCCTCCCACCAGTGAGGGTCTCGTAGCAGACGGGGTAGTCCCCTTCGACGTCATGCTGGACCGTCTCCTTCTCCTTCTCCTCTTGCCCTTCCAAGATCTTGTGGAACCTGGTCTGGTATAGAAACTTGCAGCAAATATTCCAAGATATTCCAACAAAACAAATTTGTACCTGGGCGCTATGTTCCAATCTTCCAATCAACTTGCTCGCACAACAAAGAGCACACTCCAACGAAACTCTGTATGGCTATCAACGATTATTTTCAGATGCGAGGATATTCGATGATATTCATCATCCATAAAATGAACTTTGGCCTATATATATGCAAAACCATTTCACCTTCTAGCTTGGCGCCCAAGAGGTCGGCCCTACTCACTTCTTTAATATTTTAATTTTGAAACTTTACTTTATAATATTTAAATCTAATATTTAAATATTATAAACCTTCATTTAACTTTAAATCTAATATTTAAATATTATTATATTTAAATATTTAAACCTTTACTCAAAATATATTTGTCTTGAATAATTTGTCTAAGCACACCAATTCGGCCTTTGACATCAATGACAACTCAATGGTGAATAATTCTAACAATCTCCGTTGTCATTGATGGCAACCCTACAAATAAATTGTCCTTTACTGCAATAGGATCACAAGCTACTCCCCCTGACAAGCTGCTCTCCCTTATTGAAATTACATGCTGCTACCCCTTACTAAAATTCTTCCCCTTTGACATCAATGGCCAAGGCTCCTTGGGGCTGAATGATAAGACACTTGACAACGTCCCCTTACTACATTCTCTTACTGAGACATTCAATGATGAGATGGGAGTGAAACTACTCCCAACTTACAATGCTCCTTTTCTTGTTCCATTTTATTTTTCCAAATTTTGGAGGGCATACCCTTTTGAACATTTTGACCATCCTCCTTACTTGACTTTGGAAGTTTAGGGAACACTGTTCTACACCATTTAGCTCTATGCCCAAAATTATCACATTTGTAACAAATAATATTGTAATCAATGAGAGGTGCAAATGAATTGAAATTTCTCTTGGTGAAGCCAAAATCATTTTTAGCATGAACTCTACAGTTTACAACTTTATGACCAAATTGGTGACATGAAAAGCAATAACCATGGAAGAAATATTGAAACCTGTCTGATTGTCTTGGAGGATATGACCACATGGTTCTCTCATTGTTGTTTTTGTGATGGGCCTTGTTCCTTGATGATGCTTTGTTTTTTTTCCTTCTTGATGCTTCCACTTCTCAACACATCAACATAGGTCTTAGGCTCATTATTTTCTTTGATGCCTCCGTTCCTTTTGATCTTGACTCCTTTTGTTTCTTTTGACCTTCTTCAAAACCAAGTCCAGTATTTATAACCGAAGATCTTTGTGCTTTGATAATATCATCCAAGATTTTTGTGCTTTTCTCAAACCTAATATTTTGTTGTAGCTTATCATTAGATTTTTCCACTTCCTTCCTTAGAGAGACAACCTCATGTTCTAGTTTTTCACATTCCAACACTTTTGCCTTTAACTGCTCAACCATAACTTCTTCAATTCACTTTACCTCTTCAATTTTTACTTTTAATATTATGAGTTCTTGTGAAAACTTTACCTTTGTTTTCTCATCCTCTTGTACTTGAGTCTTCAATCTCGAGTTCTTCTTTCTAAGCCTCTTCACCTCTTCAAGAGCAAAAATAAGTTCCTCTTCTATGTCAACTATGACTTCCTCTTCATTTTCTGGATCTTTATTTTTTTCTTAGTTTTTGATAATAGGAGCATATTCTTTCACCTTCTTAGCCATGTGTGTTATTACAAGATATTCCTTCAAGTTGTTAGCTTTCATGAAGGAACACACTTTGATACCAATTGAAGAAACACATGCTTATATTGAGAGGGGGGCGAACAATAAAAGATAAAACTTTTTCTTTCAAACAATAACGACAATAATAAATCAATGCATAAATCACCACACACATAAGAGACAAGGATTTTATGTGGAAACACCCTCTCGAAAGAAAACTACAGTAAAATATTACTTTTATTTTCTTCAACAAAATTTGTGAGCACCAACCCACATGAGACACCAATCCCCTTATACAAGTTCGTGGGTGCCAACCCACAGGATACACCAATCCCCTTATACAAGTTCGTGGGAACCAACCCATAGGATACACAAATTCCCTTATACAAGTTCATGGGTGCCAACCCACAGGAGACACCAATCCCCTTATACAAGTTCATGGGCACCAACCCACAGGAGACACCAATCCCCTTATACAAGTTCATGGGAACCAACCCATAGGATACACCAATATCCTTGAGGCACCAACCTTCTGATCACAAATCTAATAAACAAACTTACTCAAGTCTACTCCAAATTTTGATAAAAAACACTGCTCAGGTTTGCTCCCAAATTTGATCATTAATGGCATCAAGTTCTGCACATAAGTCTATCACAAGGTCTTCTTGGATATGCACTCTAATATCTGCTCATCCCTGCTATACCTTGCTTTTACTCTTCTCTGTCAGTAATTAACGACAAGATTCTTATTCCCTTCTTCATATATATATTGCTTTGAGATAACCCCTATGATTATACACTAGGACAAACAACATAGATTCCCAAATTTCTAGTGTAGTTGTTATAAACATGAACTTTTCAAAACCTTACCCATGGATACCATTGATTTGTCCTATCAAAAAGGTGATGTATTATCACTTGGATACACCTATCAGAAATGTGACTAGGGTCTGCTCCAATAAGCATCGTCTTGTGATATCGATAAGCCCATCATCATAATGATGAAGGCTGTAGCGACTTGTTAACAAAAGCGATCCAAAACTTGTATGATCTCCTCCTTAGCTCTTCGAAGTGTGTTGTATCCTTTCACGTAGTATTCAATAAATAATACCGCCTGCCTTCTATAACCATGCTTTTTACTTTACCAATGCTGCAGGATAGCATACTCTGTCAATCATTTTGTCCTTTATTCCAAGCTAGTATTCTGATCTTCTCCAATGAATGACTTGCAATCCTATTCAATCTTATCTTCCACTTGATGTGTAATGGCTATCGTGCTTACTACTTGAATTAGACTCTATATGGCGGTCTCCTTGACAATGTCCTTTATTCTATGCTACCAACTGTGTGAGAGTTTGCATGACATCGCTTTGTGTCCAACGTTGGTATCTAGTCTGTCCAACTCACAACTAACTCGTCCTTCTATACTGCCAATTGTGTGAGCGTTTGCGTGGCATCTCCTTGTGTCCAACACTGGTTCCTAGTGTTTTCATCCTACTCGTAGAATCTCAAGATGGGATTTTTCATACGTATTTCATAACTATGTTTTTGCCTATGTGCACCAATTCTTAGATGAGTGTGCCTTTATTTTATTTGATATATGCGCTGTCTACCTGCAAATTATGACAATCTTGAAGAACAATATTCTCTACTATGTGGCCCCCACCAAATGCTTACAAAATGAGTCTCAAATTGATGCTCGAAATGTAATGGACTTCTGTTAAACTCCCTCTGCCAATTGCCTGTATAACATGTCTCAACTTGGTGCTTCGGTTTGTTATGTTCGCAGAGCTTGGTTTCTACTTCCTTGGTAGGGACTCCAATTATTTTTCAATTTAGATACATAAAAACGTACTAATAACAACACCTCTTTCTGGCACTCCTTTTGCATAGTCTAACATTTGCATGTCAACAAAATCATCCTTGGATTTTGGTACACAAATTAAAACTTACAGTCAATTGCTCCTTGCATTCCATTCCATGTAACAGTCTGCTTCTACGTAACACAAATTGTTTTGGCTTCCCTTTTAAATTTGAATAATGCCTGTTAGCTTACATTTCTCTCAACCTGTTATGATGAAGAACTAGGGCATGCTAGCTATCATCCATGTCCATACAACCGTTATGACGTTTGCTAGCTGTTTCACCAAACTTACGTGGTCTTCCCTCGAAAAATGTTTGCCCTCAATTGATGCCTGTAACATTCACTACTAAAATATTCAATGTTATCAAAAACCTCACCTCCTTCGGATCGCTGCTATGCCACTCAAAACTTATCCAAATCATACCTCCTTTGGATTAATCTACTTTTTTCGCTTATGTGCTTTGAACCTTCATAGTCGTTGTCCTTGCCATTGGTGCTCCCAAAGCCTTCAAACTTATCGCGCTTGTCGTATTTTATATCAAATACATTTGATGATTCTGGTGCATCAGATATGTCACAATCTATCTCATGTGTAGCCATTACTATGTTCACAATAGTTTCAGCAACCTGATTGAAAACCACGACCTCCTTCCTTCCATCGGTGAGGGGCTCGTAGTAGACAAAGTAGTCCCCTTCGACGTCATGCTGGACTGTCATCTTCTCCTCTTGCCCTTCCAAGATCTTGTGGAACCTGGTCTGGTATAGAAACTTGTAGCAGATATTTCAAGATATTCCAACAAAATAAATTTGTACCTGGGTGCTATGTTCCAATCTGCCAATCAACTTGTTTGCACAACAAAGAGCACACTCCAATGGAACTCCACATGGCTAATAACGACTATTTTCAGATGTGAGGATATTCGATGATATTCATCATTCATAAAATGAACTTTGGCCTATATATATATATATATATATATATATATATATATATATATATATATATATGCAAAACCATTTCACCTTCTAGCTTGGCGTCCAAGAGGTCGACCCTACTCACTTCTTTAATATTTTAATTTTGAAACTTTATAATATTTAAATATAATATTTAAATATTATAAACCTTCACTTAAATTTAATCTAATATTTAAATATTATAACATTTAAATATTTAAACCTTCACTCAAAATATATTTGTCTTGAATAATTCACCCAAGCACACCAATTTGGTCTTTTACATCAATGACAACTCAATGACAAATAATTCTAACATGCAGTCTAGGTGTCTTCACTATTTATGATGGTTATAATGCTTTGCTCCCTCCTCCGCTGATCTCATGGGATGCCCCTTGGAATACAGTTTGGGTGGCTAAAGGCTGGCATAAAATAAATTTCTATGCTTGGGAAGTGATGCATGGGAGTTGTATCACTAGTGATAACCTTACAAAGAGAGGTTTTTATGGTCCCTCCAATTACATCATGTATAATTCCAAGGAGGATATGCTTGATCATCTATTTTTTCAGTATGAATTTTCCAGAGTTGTGGAAAAGGTGATTAGACCTCTTTAAGGCTTACCCAAAATTTCATGTGACTTTTGCTAATATTTGAGAGATCTGGAAATGAAGAAATTTCAAGAATATCTCCATTCAGCTGGGCTGGTCCCTAGGCCCGAGTTTCATCTGGTGGCACATTTGGTTGGAAAGAAATTCTATAATTTTTAGAGAGGAGTTTAGTCCAATGGAGCTAGTTTGGCATAATATTGTTACGAAGGTTTCTGAAACTATCATAGCTCACCTTAGGGACCAGAAAACCCAGGAGAATGAGTTTACTTCCAAGTCGCAGAAGTTGAAATCATGGTATCCCCCTCCTCTGGGTTGGGAAAAGATCAATTATAATGGTGCAACTAAGGATAACCCAAGGGCTGTAGGCATTGATTTTCTCAAAATATATTTCAAGGGGAAGATCCTTCATTGGGAGCTGGAGGGTCTTGGAAGGGCTACTAACAATGAAGTTTAAGGGTTGGGTGTTAGACAACGTACTCTCAATGCTTGGGAAAATGGGGTTATAAATATCATAATTGAGTTCGACTCACAAATTATGGTGGAGCTTTTGGATGTTATAAAATTTTTTAGACCAAAGGCCTGGAGGATAAGAAACATTATGAGCTAAATTATGTCCATATGGCAATAATTCGAGGATGCCATTCTGATATATGTTGATAGATAAAATAATGCAACAACTGACTTTTTGGCTAAACATGGTAGTGAAATTTCGGTTTGATGCATGCTAAATTCTAATAAAGATAGATACACTTTTGAATGGTTGGAGGTGAACCAAATGGTTTTTTGTTTGGCCAACAAAGACTTATGTAAGGATGAGGACAGGTCTAGAGTCCACTGAGCCTTGTGGGTCAATGGAGGATGAATAGTTATTGGTTGGGTTTTTTGTTGCCTTTTACAACACTCTTTGGTCCCTTTTGGGACAACATTGGTAGTGTTTGTAGGACTATCAAGCCTGGTAGGTTACTTAAAATAAACATAAAGCAGGAGTGGGATCAGGCTACGAGTCTTTGCTCTTAGATGGTACTCAATTTTTTGTTATTTTTAGAGATGTTATCCAAGTTTTCTTCGTATTTAAGGCTTACCAAAATTAGCAGACCTATGAATGTAATTTGATTCTTGCCTTGTCAATAAATTTTTTAACCTTAAAAAAAAAACTTGAATACATTTATGAATCATTTATTAGTAGAACAAAGAGATTGCTAATGCAATTGTAAACTTTCACCTCAAAACATGCTTCGATATTAAGTAAATTTTTTAGAATATGTTTTTTTTTTTTAAAACGGGTTATATGGGATTGAGATGAGCCCCATCTATACTACATCTTTGTTGGAAATGTGTTGAATATATTCCATGTTATTTTCGTGGGGTTTTGGGTTAATATATTTGAACCTATGGATTAATATATTTGAATCCATGTTTTAATATATTTGAGTTAATATATTTGAACCCATGTTTTAATATATTTGGGTTAATATTTTTGAACCCATATTTTAATATATTTGGGTTAATATATTTGAACCCAAGTTTTATGCCCATGGTATTGTAAAACCCCTTCTTGTGTTGTTGGTATGTAAAACAACACTTGCATGAGGGTTTGGTAATAAAAGAAAAAGAAGAAAAAAATGTAATGGGCAAGAAATGTAATCACAAGGGAAAAGCAAATGAGGAAGAAGCGAAAGGATATTATTGTATTGAAGATGGTTAAGTTTATACAATAAGAAAATATTCTTGCTGGGGTTTTTCTTGAAAGGGTTTCCTAGGATAAATTCTTGTGTAATGTGTTCTTCTCTATTTATCTTTTGATTCTACACTTATTGCTTTTCTAGATTTTGTTTTATCCATGTATTATTTCTCTTTATTTGGTATCAGAGCTAGGTTTTAGATTTGTTCAAGGAGTAAGGGTTTCAACCTTGGGATAAATCAATTCTTAAGTGGAAGCAACATACGAAAGAATATGGAGAAAGCAAAAATCATGGGAAGCACACATGCAATGGTAGATTTGGTGAGCTTCGACAATGGTAGATCTGGTGAGCTTCGACAATGGAAGATTTGGTGAACTTCGAAAACGATAAATTTTGTGAGCTTCGATAACGACAGACCTGATGAGCTTCAACATCAGTGGATTATTTATGGTAGGGTTTGATATTTAAATATTGGTGAGCTTCGATAGCAGAAAATATAGTGAGCTTCGATAGCAAAATATCTGGTGAGCTCTAGTAGTGAAAGATCTAGTGAGCTTTGATAGTGACAAATCTAGTGAGCTTCGACAGCGGTAGACCTAGTGAGCTCCAACAATGATATACCTGGTGAGCTTCGGTAGTGGCACTGTGTTTTATCTATATTCAAATATTTATTTTTCTATGTGTGAGCTTCAACAATGATATATCTGGTAAGCTTTAGCAGCGATAGATCTAGTGAGCTTCAGTAGTGATAGATCTGGTGAGCTCTGGTGGATCTGTATTTTGCAAAGTTGTTAAAGAATATATGAGATGGTTTATTGGTTGTACCACAAGTTTTGGGTACATATTGGCTATTGTAATTGGTGTAGTTGTACCTAAAAGAGACTGGTGTGGATGCTAGTGGTGGTTGCCTAGTGTAATGTTCTTAGAGTTAGCTCTAGTAATATTTATAATGTTAAAAAAAAATGGTTTTTGGATTTTTTGTTACCTTACCGATATATGGCAGAGGGTAACAGGTGAAGCTAATATGTTTAGAAGGCTGGAGGTAGCTTGTATATGGCTAGGTCTTGGAACGACTAGATATAACTGGTGGAAGTTATAGGCCTAGAGGCTGGTACTAACCAAGTTAAGGCTACTTATCTTTAGAAGGACTGGTTTTAGCTTGTTTCCATGAAGGATTGTGTCAAAAATCATTGTTTGTACTAAAAAATTACAAATATGTCATTAAGGGGAGAATGTTGGCATTAAATGCCTATGTAATCACACATTTGTAATATGGGTCAAAGTCCAAGGATGAGGTGTCAATGTGTATGTAAGGATGAGGTGTCACCTTGCATGCACATGTGAGTTGGCAACGATAGATGCTAGGGTTTGTTCTAGACCTGATATTGCACATGTACTGGGATTAGTTAGTAGATATATGTCCAATCCAGGAAAGGAACATTGAAATGGTGTGAAGAGGATCTTCAGATACTTGCATGGAACTATAGATTATGCTATCTGTTATGAAGAAAAATTTGGAGAAATAATATTGTAAATCTACAAGGATTTGTGGATGCTAACTAGGTTGGAGATCTTGACAAGAGAAGATCCATGAGTGCTTGTGTTCAGGCTGTTTGGAGGGATAGTAATTTGGATGAGTAAAACAATCTAGTTATTTCTTTGTCCACTATAGAAGCAGAGTACATTGCAACTACTCATACATGTAAAGAAGCAGTGTGGATACAAAGGTTGTGTTCAATAGTTGGCCTTAAGCAGAAAGCTATGAGAATTGACAGCGATAGTCAAAGTGCAATATTTTTGGCAAACAATCCTGGTTTTCATGATTGGTCAAAACATATTGATATCAAGTACCATTTTGTGAAAGAGATGGTTGAAGAGAACTAGGCAATGTTGGAGAAAGTTGTTATAGAGAAGAATATTGTTGATTCATTGACAAAGGTTGTACTTGCTAGAAATTTTCTTGGTGTAGAAGATCTCTAGGTATGGTTGCCCTTGATAGTTGACAATGATAGTTTTTGACCACTTTAGAGAGTATTCAACAAGTGGGAGAATGTTGGAAATGTGTTGAATATTTTCCATGTTATTTTGGTAGGGTTTTGGGTTAATATATTTGAACCCATGTTTAAATATATTTGGGTATATTTGAACCCATGTTATTTAATATATCTGGGTTAATATATTTGAACTCCGGTTTTATGCCCATGGTATTGTAAAGCCCTTTCTTATTTTTTTGTATATTAAACAACACTTGCATGAGGGTTTGGTAACAAAATAAAAATAAGGAAAAAATGTAATGGGCAAGAAATGTAATCGCAAGCAAAAAGCAAGTGAGGAAGAAGTGAAAGGATATTATTGTATTGAAGACAATCAAGTTTATACAATAAGAAAATATTCTTGTTGGGTTTTTTCTCGAAAGGGTTTTCTAGGATAAATTCTTGTGTAATGTATTCTTCTTTGTTTTTCCTTTGATTATGCACTTAGTGCTTTTCTAGATTTCATTTTATCCAGATTTTATTTTAACTCTTAAATATTGTTAATATAAGAAAGGAGGATTACAATACAAAATATTTATATCTTGTAACTTTTGGAAAGTTTTGAGACCTTAGTCTTTCATAAAATTTTATGGAAATAGTAAAAAATATGAATGTGGGATTATTATATCCATTTTCCAAGTGCAGAAAACACATAAAGAAAAATGTAAGATGGAACTTAACCAATCATAAGGATGTATCTGCACATTAATATTTTGTAATTAAAAAAAATATTACAAAGATAATAATAACAAAGGAGATGGACAAAGCATGAGGTGGTATTAAATGATGCTCATATCATATAAAATGGGGTCTCTCCTATGATAACCTAGGGCTTTGACAAGACTTGCTTTTTGATTGACAAATACTTTAGTATACAATGCTTTTTAAATTTTTCTTGAATTATAGTTATTACTTATTCCTAACAAAAAATAATAGTAGAAAAAATATTAACATGGGACAAAATCCTATTATTGGATACGTGCTTAATGGAGATTATTATCTCGTTATAAAAAATCATCATAAAAATAACTACATGAGAAATAAATTCAACCATGAAAGGTAGCATAAGTTACATTAATGTTGGGAAATAAAGACCCTTAACACAATGCTTATAAACATGCACTAAATTGCTTACTTTTAGATTGACAAAGTTTTGGCACATTGAATGCTTTATAAGAATTCCTTGAACCATTATTGTTATAATTTATTATAAAGATGGCTATATTGTAATTAACCAAACATTTCAATAATAAGTATGGTAAGGCAATCGACAAAGCATAAAATACACAATGAAGCCATATTTTTGCTAAATAATATGAATCCATTATGTTGCTTTTGGCATCTAAAGTGTTTCATAAAACTTCCTTGACCACAACTATTTTATATGAACTTTTTAATGCATAATTTCAACATAGAAATATTTTTATATAATGGATATCTTAATGATGACAATAATACTATAATGGGACTCGTAAATCATAAATCATAATAATTACTACTATATTAGATGAGATGTCACTGAGATGATAACTTAGGGACGACTCCTTGAAAATTAGTAAATCTATTAGTATGAAAACTAATTTAAAGTGGACTATGAGATCAAGTGGAAGCTAAAATTAATATGAAGTAAATTTAACAACTGTAAATACTTGTAAAATTAATACGTATATGATACTATGAAATGTGGTTTTTAATTTTTGTTCTCCAATAGATTATGCGAAACAAAGTCAATAAGAGTCACATATTCCTGTAATGAGAAAAGTCTATTAGCTATGTTTTATTGAAAAGACACTTTCAACTAGAAATAAAACAATCTTTTTACAAAGGTAAATTTGCTATTTTGATTAATTTTAAAGTATTCATGAGTGTATGGAAAATTGGGAACCTCACATTACATATTGTGCATTCCCATTCAAGTTTTGAGTGTTGTTAGAGATTCAAACCTTTAGGAAGAACCCCTAACCAAATTTAGAAGTGGGGTTCTATCAAGCAAGAGGAAATTCTTCATAGTAGTAAGGAAATCCTACAAAACTAGCTAACAATTTTATATGATTGTTAGGTTATACTTGAGGATAAATTATGTCACCCCTTAAGAACCTTATACAAGTAAAGGATAAATATGTATTGACAAGTGTAATTTGATTCCAAATTTACATATGAGGAGATAATGAACTTAGAACATCATAAAACACTCTTTAGAAACTTAAACTACTTACAAGTTTGAATTTGATCCCAACTTTGCAAATGAGGAATAATAAAGTTGAAACATCATGCAACTCTAGAAAATGAAACTAGTTACAAGTGGCAATTTGAAGAAATTATGCGAAATTCAAACAAAAATAAGAGATCTAGTATGGTTATACTACTATATTTTATGATCATAGTGTCATGGTTATACTACTTTGCACTCTTATTTTTTTTTGCATAATGTTTGTGTTGATATTTGGTGTAAATATAGCATTGTAGCAAAAAACACGTACTATAAAAAACTATGATGACACTAAATGGTATTTTTATTATTATTATTATAATAAGTTATATGTGGCTTCTATTGGGGTCCACTCCCATCAAAATATCAAAATATTACATTTGATGCTAGGTTAATTAAATCATACCCAACCTATATTTTATCACAAATGCTTTTCATTTATTTTTCTATCAAATATATACTTCAACTTCTCAAGTGTTATGTTTCCACAATAAGCTCCTTAACATCATTTTGATTGAGAGATAGAATTTCACTTGGCTAGTTGTCTTCTAAAATTTGAATTTCACCAAGATGAAGATCAACACAATGACTGGCTAAATAATCTACTACTCGATTTTCTTCTCTATAAATATGCTCAAATTTCTAAGATTACCTCCAATAATAGATGATAAACAACAACAATAATATTATCTTTTTTTTTTTTATGAAAAAATTATATTAAAATGACTTAATCATACAAAAAAATGTGGGTGGAATTAGCACACCCCGAGCACACAACCAACACACTAACTGTGTGCTAAACAACTAGCAGAGCTACCAAAATAACTTACAGAAGTTCACAAGAAAACCAAACAGAGAACTGCATAAAAAAAAACTAATAGACTATGCATCATTACTGTGTAGGGGCTGGAGGAACATGATTCACTGCACAAGGAGCATTACCCCAATGATCAATAAGGTCCCGTAAGTGATGAAGCTCTATATTCACTTTTTTTGCTTGCACTAAAATCTACAGCCAACAATCATAGAAAACCTGATACTTATCAGCAAGAGAAAAAGTAGAAGGCTCCTGCTAGCTAAAAATCACTCTGTTGCGAGTTTTCCACAAATGAAAAATAATCCCCACTCTAAAGATATTCCACATAAGAACAAGCTTCTCAGAAAACTCAAGTGGATCCCCTAACAAAATATTCACCCAAGAACAGGGACCTATCATATATGGTCTGAAAAAGAGAAAATCCACTACCAAGCCTCTTGAGCTCTCACACAAGACCAAAATAGATGATGCACATCCTCCTCTGCTCCACAAGATCTACAGGAAATATCATTCACACCCAAATATCTAAGCCGCTGACCAATAGGAAGCCCTTGAAACAATAAACTCCAAGCAAAAAAAGCTTGCTTAGGTTCAAGATACTTTGCCTAGAGTGTATTAAATTTGAGACTCCATCTGGACTGAAGAGATACTACATCCCAACTAGATTCAAGCTTCTCAACCATAGGCACAATAGGGGAAAGCCAAGAGTATACCAAATGAGGTTTATACTTGGTGAGAGAAACATATTTGGGCCAAGACCAATCAATCCACCAAGGTTTTTGATAATATCGAAAAACTTTACCCCAAACAGATAAAGGAGTGGAATCAATAACAATCTCATAAGTAGTCTTATCAACAGAAGATAAACCAAAAAAATTCCTAAAAATTTCCCAAGGTATCCTTGAATGAAAAATATTATCTTTTATCTAATCTCCATATGCATTTTTGTTGAGAGCATTAATGATAAATTATGAATCCCCCTCAAATAGAATAGTTTTGCATCCTTTTTCTATCGCAATTTTAATTCTTGTAATAAGTGCCCTAGCCTCTATATAGTTGTTAGTTGAAGTTCCATATGATTCTCTGTGAGGAGAATTTTGTCTTTATCACTTCAAAAAACACCACCTCCATCAACTTTTCCTAAATTTATTTTAGAAATACTATCAAAAGTTAATTTTTATAAACCTATTTTTTGGGCATTTTTATTTTACCCTAGATCAAAGTAGATTCTTTTTTTTAATGCCTTTATCATAGATAACTCTTCCATATATGTTCAAATTTTGTAACCAATTTGTTACCACCTCATTTTCTGCAATTGAGACTTCCCATGATGAACACCATATCTATAAACATTTTGCAAGAGAGATAATAATATGGTTTAAAACTTGGGCATGATTTTGAGATTTATTCTTAAAAATTATAATATTTATTTCAAGCCATAAATTCCAACAAATAATGACAGGGCCAATCGTCCGCAAAATACATAATGCTTTAGCTTTTAAAATAATTGATCCAAAATTTCATCAACTCTTTCAATATTGATGGATCTACCCAATATAATTTCATATTTAATTTTTTTTACCCCAAATGGTGCGAGAAAAGTAACAACGAAGAAGTAAATGGTTTTATGTTTCTAAGTCCTTATACAAGGTACATCTAAAAGGTCCATGATATCTTATTTTTTTCTAGACTCTTTCATGGAAGAATCTTAGTTTGAACTACTAACCAAAGGAATGTGAGACCTTAGGGAGAGCCTCTATTGATAAAAAAATCTTCTACAGAAAATATTTAGGAGTAGGAAATTTTGATTGCTCTGAATCCTCATATTTAAATTTGACTTAGTCTCTATCATCTTTTGATAGGTTCCAAACAAACTCATATTTTCATGTAAAAGTTGGTAAATAAAACTCTTGAAGTATCTTTTGAAGTTCATTTGTATTTTTTTAATATTCCTCTTCTTCAACCGGGTTAATAATAGAAATCCATGATCTAGAGTTGCTGCTCATATAAATATAGTCTTTGACCTTTGAACCTTTACAAGCTAGGCATGCTCGAGCTAATGGTTGTTATTTTGAGTTGGAGACAAGAGAAAAAGTCTTCAACCAAGCATCAAACCAAAAATTTTCTTAATTCCCCTCATTGAATAACCGTATAATATGTTTCTTTATTTAATGTAAACTATCTAATATAAATTTTCAAGTTGATGATCCTTTGGGAAGGGTTATTTTCTGATGTAAATTCACTGCAAGAGACCAACAATGGATTCCAAGGGTAAATTGTAAGACAAGAAATCAGACAAAATACACCAGTAAAAAGAAACATGCAAATGCTTCTTTTCATTATCTGAATTCACATCCCTTACAATAGAGTCTCCCACTCCTTATACTCCCAAAAAAATACCCTAGCCTACGCTACCCCCTTACTATTTTTAGTGACTTTCTATTTTTAGCAAATCACTTGCTATTGTTAGTAACCCAAAAAAGATCTTGGATGGCATCTAAAATATAATTATTCATCTGTTATTCAATAATAACCACTATCCTAAAATAACAACCCTACTCTAGTTCTACACTAATAGTTATGATAACTTTTTTAGTTGCAAAAAATAAAAATTACATTTAAAGCTAATTTGGGGCCTCCTAGAGGCATGTTTTGCTTGAAAAACAATTGGAGTAGTTTTATTAAGTTCTCCATGCAATTCTGCATGTTTTAAAAAAATAATAGGGTAAAACGGACACTCGAAGCAAAAGTTATGGCCTCGGTAAGGTGCATTATTTTCCCAAATAATTTCATTGCATCAAGATAACATATGTAATTTTGAAGTAATTTTTGTACCGAATTATTTCTATAGAAAATTTTACTTAGGAGTTTTTCCTTGGTCAATTTTGTGATTCGGCCTTAATGGTATGTAAATTAGCAGAAAGGAAGACAAGAATAAAAGTGCATAGTCAATTTTACAATCTATAATGGGCGCTAATTTTGCAAAGGAAAACATCATTGAAATTTTGAGGTTGTGCTCATCGTTCAATCTATCAATAAAAAATGAGCACTGATTTGTAAAATTAGAAGCCACTAAAACTTCCTAAAGCCATGTGCCCAATCAATTTTCTAGATCTATGGATGAAACTGATTTTTGAAGAAAAATAATTTATGGAGGCAACAAAGTAATACACACCATTGATTTTCTAGATCTATGATGGGTACTAATCCTATGAAGAAAAGGTTTATCAAAGCTTTGAAGCAATGCGGGTTGTCTAATATTTTTATGAACAATGGATTCCATTTTCTAGAAAAGCATTTGAAAAGAGGTTCTTAAAGCCAAGTGAGTCGTTGATTGCCCATCCAACGACCCATGCCATTCCAAAATGCCGTCGATGAAATTGATAAATGGAAATCCTTGCCATTGGTTAAAGTATGAGATATGTGGAATATGTATTGGTGACCCATAAAAAGTATGAAGTTGTTCCATAAAGGCCTACATTCAAAGAAGATCCACTATCAATATTGTGCAAAAATAAGATCCAATTATCTATGGAGATTTCATAAAGAGCTTCAAACATTTAGATAATGAAGTTTCACAAGTTGTCCAATCTTGATGATCCACGATCCATGCCATTTTGAGAACCAAACGATGAAATACTCAAGAGAAAAGCCTACCATTAGATGTTTATAAAAGACACGTGGTAGGCATGTTAGTGGCCCTTTAGAACTCACATCCAAATAAGACCCATCATCGACTTGGGATAGGTGGAAAATTCAATAGTCCATGGAATTTTGAGAGGAATATCAAGATAACTAGATCATAAATTATTGTGAGCCATTCGATCTTGATAATTAATGATCCATGACATCTTAAGAAGCTCTTTAGCATTCACAAAAGCTATTGGTTGAAGCACAATGAGGTCAATGACCATGGACCAATTTTTCCACATTTGACTGAGCTTGTGATGATCATCTATGTGACAACCATGTGATCTCTTCACTGCCCATATAAAAGACACCAATGACCAAAGATCTAGCCAAGAATGATCTAATGGTTCATGTAAAAAAGAAAACTACTTAGATGATGAAGCATCAAGAAGCAGTGCCAACCATCTGATCTCAATTATCAATGACCCTAGAAGGAGAATACAAACAAAAGAGAAGATCAAAAGGAGTAGCGCAAACTATATGATTGAAGAAATGATGGAAAGAGAATTCAATCCAACGAGTTTCATTTTTAGAAAAAGTGGAAACATTATTTCAAATTTTATCATCAGTATTTTATCTTTCATGACACAGGATCTCCATGTCAAGAAAGTGTTGTTATTATAGGTAACATCTACATACAATCTCCAAAAAATTTAGTTGAACTCATAAAAACAACAATTGCAGAAAAGCCTCTAGTCCACCTATCTACATCACTTAAACATGACATTCCAAGAGAAGTGATTGGCATATTAATGGAAATAGAGGTGGAAGCTCTAGTTCTAGAGACCTCGAGCTTGATGATGGGGGAATTTCTAGTAAAAGTGGTTGGTGATAGTTGCAGTGGCTACATAATTAAAGGCCCTAAACCCTATAACATTGATTATTCTAGATCCAAAGACCTTGATCCAATCAATATTTAATGTAGGTCAACCTCTTGCACAATTAACGAGAAGATATTCAACTTTTCATGTGTAGTTTTGGAGAGAAGAAACACTAAATTTTACTTATAAATAAGTGGTTTCATCTTCGTTGTAAGGCATTGGAAACTGCCTACCCATGCCTATTATCTTTCCTTGTGTGTATTTCCTTTTATTTTCCTTTGTGAATTAGCTTGACTTGAATCTTAAGTCATTTTGGTAATAACATTCAAGCTTCTTTTGATATGACATGTTTGTAATAAAATGATTATAATATATATGAAGTTGTGGCTAATTTCACTCTACCCTATTTCTTACATATATCTTGTGTATGGATGCTTCTGTTAGATTGAAACTGTGTTCACTTTTCTAGTTGTTAAAGGATGATGCATGTGTTCATTTTAGTAATGCATAGAGATATATTTGATCTTGGTGCATTGCCTCATTTAGCTTACGTTTTATTTTCTATAATTTCTCTCCCCTTTTCATTGATGTATGCAAGTAGTATAAAAAGGTGTACGTTGAAGATCATATCGATTAAGAATTCAACCTTAGAAAAATATTGGAGGTTGCCCTTGGAGCCATGTCCCACTCTCACAAAGCTTAGCGATCGTGTTGCTTTATGGAAGGCTTAAGTATTGGGTGCATCCAAATACTACAATGGATGACCACGATATTATAAGTAAGCAATAGTTTTACTAGCATGCTAAGTGGGATAGAGCTTACGTATTCATACCATAAAGAAAAATTAATAATTTTCCATCCATTGTATGCTACAATAATTTTACTAACACGTTAGGTGGGACGAATTTGATACATTACCCCCACAAAGAAGCACTCACTAGAATGATATTTTGGTGAAGAAATCTATCTCATTGCTTAATGATGCATAAGAGAATTCACCTGGCAACTCCATTGAATATGAAGGACCCAAAAATTTATGAGTGCAAGACTTGCTACTAGGTCTTCTATAAGAGCAAATCTATAAGCACTTATGTCGCCTCTGAACCAAAACACCTAAAGGAGAGCTAGATTTCAAAACATGGTTGCAAAAAAAAACCAACCCCTTAGAAGGTAACCATATTGGAATGATAGAGACCCCTTGGAAACAATTGTTCCTCCTACAATATGGGACCCGATCCCAACCTCAACTGTCAAGTCATTACCCTAATTCACTAGAGAGGATGCAAAAAATCCTATGAAGCATCTACATCACATGGTAAGCATATACATGGTGCATAACATCAAAGAGTAAAATATGGCCCTTAGCTTGTCAATAGTATATTTCAAATGGATAGCCGAAAAGTGGCATATAAGCCTAGCTATACATTCAATTGGGATCTAGGACCAACTCACTAACCTATTGGTTGATGGATTCAAAGAAAAGAGGGATGAAATATCTCTCCTAGAGAAACTAACAAACATCAAGAGAGCACCCATAAATACCATGGATGATTTCAACATACAGTTTCACAAAACATGGTATAGAATATTATATGAGATCCACCCTATCCTAGGTATGGCATTTATATATTATTTAAAATATATTCACTCTGAAATAGACATGATGATCAGGTCTAGAGGAGGTAACTATTTTTTAAAAACCTATGGAATATCCATTAAAGACAAAAATGACCTAATCCAAATAGGTAGGCTAGATCCTAGCCTCCCTATGCCTATATTTCCAAGAATTCAACCACCCTATCATCCACCTACAATAGTTCAACCTACTGATTTCTAGCCTACTCCTATAATAAACCTCCAGTAGTTCTCTCCATGTGTGGTTTTCGTTGGTTGATTTCTCTCATGGACCCCATGTTAATTCTAGGGTCCATTATTCGCTCCTCCCATACTTCCCATTCTCATAATTTATTAAATAAAAAGTATCCCTCTACAAGTATTTATTCTTCCAATGAGCTATATGAGGTGAAAAACTTGTTGAGGATAGTATGTAATGAGGTCATAACCCTTAGGAGATAATAGAACACATCAAAGTTTCATAATTAGACTTTAGTATATAGTGCATGTACATCTCCCATTAGCATATCATGAGGCTCCAAATGAATCTCATAACTTACACCCCAATAGAAATGTAGGCTAGCCTCAAAGCTCTAATTAGCATATAGTGCATGTACATATCCCATTACAATAGATTCCTCCAACCCTATTAGGGATATAATTACGACACAAAAAATTACTTGGAGAATCCGACCACATGGTATTTCCCTTACCCAAGCACCTATTTCCCTAATACTGGTCCTAAAAGTATTCTTGCAGACCATAGCAATGCCAAATGAAGTTGTGCATACCTAGCCATCTACTTCCTACTCTAGGATGGATTCATAGATGTAGATCAAAACGTCATATGTCGAACCCCAAAGCTCTATCCTAGGAACAAGTTCTACCACTCATGAGAAACCACTAATAACTTTGAACAAGGAAGAAGTATATGTTGTGTCTAATAAATCAAATACTTTAGCACCTGGTAAGCCACAAGTCCAATCTGACTACATGATAAGGTACAAAAGGAATGCAATAGAAAAGCAAGGAAAAGCCAATCCAATAGGTGTCAATGCCCAAAGCAAGCTACTAGATCCTTGAAAAGACATTTCTCTTGTGGCTGAGCTTGATCAAAATGTATGAAATATCTTAGTGGCCACAAAAAAGAATACCCCTCAAGCACCAAGAAAAAGTTCACTAGTTCTAGATCCAACTAGAGCTCCTCAACCTACTCGAGAGATGCCTAGAACTCAATGGATATCAAGAGCAGTTTAAAGAATTCATTCACTTGGATGTTTTAATGTAGTAGACCATTTAACAAAGTCTACTATGGCCATGACTCTCTAGGATTTTCTATTTATGCCTGAGAAAATTATGTACATGGAGGAAGCTTTAGAGAAACAAGAGACACTGGGTAAGTAGAAGTCACCCATAGTCCTATAGATATCTCACATTGAGGTAAACTAAGCCAAGCCTATGCTATTTAACCTAACTCTAAACTTTGGTGATAATATGATTCATAATTGTGATGAGTATGTTCTAAACACTTAAATTTTCTACTAGGTTTGATTTAAAAGATGCATTGTTATGTATGAGCCAATATATTTTCTTGCATACACTAAGTGGTTCCTTCATAGGAAAGGAAGGAAAAAATTGGAACACACTAAAAAAAAAAGCATGTCCAATGAAAGAAAATCCTAAAACTACATAGACATGTAACTAGTTTAATAACTGTCTAGGTTGACTAAAACCATATTAATACTAATTAATATTTAAAAGATATTAAATTAACTCCTACTTAATAGCTGAAAAGAATCCATTCAAAGTAAACCAACTTATTAACTACCTGCACCAATCTAAATCTAGCAGGAGAAAGATTTTATTGACTATCTAGGTTTAGTCGGCCCTTGCTAAACCCACAACAACATATAATATATTCCTTCATATTCCCTAAATTTACTTTAGAGAACTAAAATTAATCACACACCATCATACAAAAGTTGCAGACATAAAATAAACTAGAAAATCACTTTTATTCGTCCAGAAATTCAAATTTGGTCATTGTTAGAAATACACTATCATGAAAGTCCATACAAAAACCAGAATGTGATACTTATAAAGGTTTTTTCACATTATCTCTAACCTTGAATACAATTCTTGCTCTAGTATTTATAATGTACCAGGCTCCTTATTGTAGAACAAACTCAACTAATTCTAAAAACTAATTTAGAAATTAGCTGCAGAAATAAAGGTTCTATTACAATCAATTTTAGAAATGAAATCATGTTTGTTGCTAATATATAGGAGAGACAAAATATCCTCTACTATTTTTTGCTAACCAACATAAGGTATGAGTTTTCTCAACTTATTCCTAATTACTTCCTAACTGTACAAGTTTCCATGTTGCTATCAAATAGATTATGCCCTACTATCACTGCTACTGCTAATAGGTTCTACCCAGTTGTGATTGTTGTGTTCTTCCACTCATACAATCCCTTAATTTTAGGAATGGTTACCTAAAATTTAGGATGTTTAAATCCTATTTTCTAGGAAACCCATCCTATGCTTCTAGGTTTATTTCATGTATAATTAGATTTGTAGGAATCTTGTTTTTTGGAATAGGCATGTAGCTATAGATCCTTCCACAATACATTCTGTAGTATTGAAAAATGACCTGTGTATATAACAACACTCCAAGGCAAAAAAGTACATAGAAATAAAGAAAATAACAATAATACTAATCACATTTACCATTCACATCTACTCCATTACCATTTAAGTGTAAAACATTTTATTTAACAAAAACTAGTAAAAATTATCATAAGATCTTTAGAAAATGAATAATTTGGGTATGAAAGTAATGCTAATGAATGTGAATCCTCATCCTATTTTCCTAACTCATCAAATTTCATGGTAGATTCTAGATCAAATACTTTGGTCATATCCAAAAAAGTAGTAGATGCATTGGGGCTAGCATATGAGCTGCCAACAAAGGGATAGTTCAACTAATGAAACTCTCATTCAAATATATAGACTGGTAATAAAATTTATACTCATACTTCATGCTTTCCCTAAAATCATAGTCCATTAGGATATAGCAGTGATAGATCTCCTGGTTAAATTTGGTATATGCTTGTTTAGGGATTTCACTATTAATATAGGAGGCTATTTGTCCCTAGATTGGACATACATGTTACTCAAAACTAGGTATCAGACTAAGCTAAAGATTCTATTTAAACCTCTCCATATCCATCATGTGGATCATGTACCTTCAATCAGGCTAGAGGTTGATTAGACCTGCATTGTAGAGTAAGGGTAATCTAGATTATAATTATCTATTGATAAAGTTTGCTCTTTTATCATTGATGATCAGATGGACTGGTGGGCACCTGAAATATGGGATTAAGATCCCTGTGAGGTCTTCGAGAAAACAAGTATTGGGACCTATCTCATTCAAGAGGATAATACTTCTATTCCTATGATCATGAAGATCAAGGAAAATCGGAGTGAACCAGGGTTCCACACCAAGTTTAATTCCATCTAGAGTGGCTCTTACATCATCCTCACTTGCATGAAGGAGAACTCATTCAAGTTAGCAATTATTTATGGTAATGCCTTACAAATCCTAGTCAATGATATATATATGAAGAGCTACACTTAAGCTCTAATGGTAAAAATAAAATATTTTCTAACATTATATTTTAGTTTGTAATAGTTTTAGGTATTTAATCCATGCCATTGATCAAAACACTCATTTGTCTATGGAATCATAAATATTATAAGGCAAAATCAATTCACATAATGTAATTTTAGTGATAAAAGATAGTGATATCCTTCCATCAACCTTACATGGGGAAATAATAAATTTGCATGGTATGAATTTAATGGTTAAAATGGTGGCAATCTCTTTGCATCGACTCTACAAGAAAGGCAATTAATTTCAAATAAAAAAATTTAATGCTGGTGAAGGTGGTGGAAAATTCTAGCTAGCTATATAATAAAAAGAATGAATTCATGCACCATGAATTTAATGCAGGTGGGTACCTTATCCTTCAGAAAAAATCCCATAAAAGGAGGTCTCACCTTCATATTATGCTCATTGATTCTAAAGCATTCCAATGCACAAGAACCCAAAGAGCATAAAAGAGAATATTTGCAGAGCCAAGACATGCAAAAGAAAAGTTGCAGGTGCATAAGTAATCAAAATAGATATCAATGACCATGGAGAAGAATACCACCAACTTCCCACCAATGACCAGAGCAAGCCCTTATACCAACTCTCCTACAAGGACAACTACTACATATTCTACCGCAAGTGAAGAATCATCAACCTAAGATCTTTGAGTCATGGCTCCTACGATGATGAAAGACTCGACTGAGAGGATCATTGATCCTAAAGTATCTAAGAGGACTAAGAATCTGAGGGAGGGAGTACCATAAAAATTCAAGGTTAGCCCTCTTGAAAATTTTATGGCAAGAACATGGAGTAGCTTCCTAAAAGAATATATGGTACCAAATGTCCATAACTTATACAAGCTAGTGGTTGCATGCACAAGACTATATGACACCCATGCTTGGGAGGTTAGGTCCCATGATGAATGTTTTAGATTTTCCATTACCTCATAGGTCATCCAAAATATATTGCTAGTGGACACCAAAAGATACTATTGTCCTCTTTGATCATCTTGGCCATCGGATGTGGTGTGGACCAAGTGGTTGAGGCTACCGTACCTTGCACAAAATGACACAATAAGGTTAATAATAAAAGCATGGGTTTGGCTCATTAGTTGTCTCCAAGATTTTGATAAAGGTTGACTCCTTTATAAGATGTGATATTGGGCACACACTTCTTAATCTAATAGCTTGGGGAAAAAAGGGTTGTAGAAAGAAAAAAAAAGATAGCAAAAAGAAAAAAACTAATCTAATAAAGCGATGATACTCTAAATATAAAATAAGATCTCCCTTTCACAAAAAATCTGATTGTAATGTGCTAGCATGAACACTTCCTCTTCTTGACATATATAAGCAGATATTAAAATGCAAGTATGCAAATACAAAGGATATATATTAGGGCATGAGAAACAAATATATTTGGAACCAAATAGATGCGTAGGACTCCAGTATATATATGCAAGTAGGATATTATAAATATTTATACTAGAAACAAGGGTTTAATTTCCCATAAGACCACCCAAAGATCCATGTATTGCTATACAAAAGGGAAATGAAGGGAAAGTTATGCAACTCGCAAATCCTTTACAATGCCTATACTATTACCATTTATAGATTACAAAGGGAATGATTTCCCTCCACAACTTATATAAAAAATTTAAAATGACTACTCCTCCATGTGTCAAGTCAATTCTTTTATAAATTCATTAAGCCCTCCTAAGTATTTAGATTTGGGATCTTTAATTTTGAAGGATTTTGAGTCGTTGGATACTCAACTACCCTTGTTATTTCCATCTACTCATTTTTAGGAATTCATAGAGTTTGAGCACAAAATGTTTTTGCAATCAATGTGTTAGGTTCAATGTTGCTTTTGTTCTAGCTCCCATATTATTACCTTTAATGTACCAACAACTTATCTAGTTTACCATGCATTCTTTAAATATGAAAGACTGTACTCCTCAAAATACTGCACACCTTAGCACAATGTGTAGGGTCTAGGGCCGTGACCTCAACTAGGGGGTATGGGGGACCAAAAACCCTCCATGCAGGGGCTTAAGGGTGGTCTCCTAAATTTTTGGAGAATGATTAGTGGTAGCCCATTGAATTTAGATATGTGTGATGCTATAGGATACCCTTTTTTAATTGGGTGACTAGTGTGCCTTTTCTAGATTACCCTTTAGAAATTTTTGCCTTTTGATCCTTGAAACTTTTTATGCTTTGTAGGCTATCAAAACTTTTCTTTTTTTCCTCTTCCTCAGGTCTTTCGAAACTTATGATCTTTGGTCATTTTACTCTTCTTTGTGCTCCTCAGGCCTTTTCATTGACCTTTGACTTTGGGACTTTTTAAAACTTTCAAATTTCAAAATTTTTTAATTGTCAAAGCTTTTCTACCTTCTAACTATAGTCAAAATGTTTATATAGTTATGCTAACCCTTGATCAAAACTTGTTTGCCTTTCTCATATTTTTATCTTGACAATTTGATTCCTGACTTATGCAAAATTTTGCTCCAACCTTCTTCTTTTGAGTGTAGTGATAATCACTATAGACACAAATAAATCTAATACCACTAGACATTTTGGTGATATTCAAGACAAGTTGGAGTTCTTGAGAATTGAATGTGACATAAAGGACACAAAATATTTCAATGACAATAAGAGAGATGCTTTGAGCATGTTGACATTAATTTTTGGCTTGGAAGATGATAATGACATGACCCAAACCCAATTGGGCATCATCTACATGATGAGGTGGACACATAGAAATGAAAGGGTGATTTTTTATTTCAACGAGTTCATTGTTGATCAGATTTATGAAGGGCTATCCAAATTATTGGACATCTAAAATTTTAAATATGCTTCATTTAAATACCATTTGATTTTGTACCAAAAACCTAGGTGATATCTTGGTTTAAATTTGAAGTGGGTTGATGACGATGACCATGAGTGACCCATTTATTTTTGGAAAAAGCTCTTGAGAAAAACCTCTTCCTACTACAATTTTGTGGAAGTTTTTTTGGTGTTGAACCTAGATGATTTGAGAAAATTTAAGCTAAAGAAACTCTTGGAGGTTAGCTCATGAATTTTACAGAAGAGGCACTTAAGGAGACTGATAATTTTTAGAGGATGCTACCATTTATAGGTTTCATGATTTTAATAAGTTTATCTATCAACTTCCCAAGTTCATATTGAGAAGGGTTTTTGCTATAGAGATGTTTAGGTATATGGACATCATTGATGTAAGATTCGAGAGTAGGAAATGCAGAAGATGCTTTTACAAGCCTCCATTTTGAATCAATAATATAAAAGTAGTGAAGAGAAAAACCACCACAATTTTGAAAAATAAATTGGACTTGTGATTATGAATAATGGATGATGATTGGAATTATGACCTAGAGGGGTGTTCACTGTCTAGTTAGAAATTGTTAAGAGCTCAACAAAGTTTGCACATGATCCCAGGCTAGATGTGGAGGCTAAAAAAACCTAATATATGAGGTTAGCACATGAGTAATACAAATAATTATGAAGCAAAATCAAAAGCTAAGGTCTTATGAGGTATTTTACCAATAAATACACCAGGCCAACCTTAAGAATTGTATGAGTGCCAAAAAGAAGAAGACCTAGTGAAGCAAAAATTGAGTCATGATGGAATATTTGCTAAGAGATAGGGATATTGCAACACCATACAATGACTTGGATGATGATGAAAATTTCAATAAGCTCTATAATCAAGAGTATCTAGATGTTGAGAATGCATCATAGATAAAGGTAGTGAGGAGGAGATAGTGAGGAGGAGATAGGCATCGTGTTACCCTGAATGGCTAAACAGATGGAAGCGATAATAAAGAAAATTTATCTAATAGAGGACTCCTCATCGAAACCCCAAGAAGACCTAGCCTCTACCTCTCTCTAGGTACCTCCAATCATAGCATCCCTTTAATCTCCCAAAAAACCTCTAATCATAGAAATGTTATGATCAAAAGCACCCCAACAAGTGGCACCACAAAAGAAGAAGCAAAAATTATTTCACCGGCCAAGCCCTCCACCATCAAAAAGAAGGAAGGATGTCCCAAGGACTTAACTGCAATCCAATTCTCCCTTATTTCTTTCCAAGTATTCCCCAATTATTTCATCTTTCACTCCAACCATAAGTTATTGGCCTTCAATTTCTTTAATTATTTTATATCTATTAGCCTCCATTCCTAGTGTTGTAGCCATATTGGATACCATTCCTATGATTGTTTCTATAATTACCTCCATTCAAGTGGCACCTCCATTCACTCATTTCTCCTATTTCCTCCAATCCTGCCACCCTAATTATCTCCTCCCCACTTCTTCTATTTTTTAATGCCATTGCCCCAATTTTTTGTGACACAAGAATAATAGACAAGCTCAAAGGCACCTCCTCTTATGCATAGTATATTACAACATTTCTAGCAGATTCAAGATAAAATATTGTAATATAAACAAAAAAAGTAGGCTAAATGAGTTGAGCATCTTGAAATTAAGAGTATGAGGAGTCACTATGATCCTTAAGGAAACACATTGTATTTTTTCCAACTAATATTAAGTATTTGAAATACTGAAGGATAAAATTAAGACCATGACTATCAGGTGTTAGTAGCAATATTTAGACTCATATATGCTTGGGAAGAATGCAGGGTAGATTTTATGGAGTAGGTTGGAAAATATATTACCCATGACTACTTGTCGCTTGCAAGAAAACTGTCAAAGAGGAACTTGAAAATGTAAGGATCACCCTCAAGAACTCCCAACTAGAAGCTAAATTTCTCTAGGAAAAAGTGGATCATCTCACTAGTTGATTGGATTTACAACCATCAACTTCTCTCTTGGAAATACAAAAGAACATAATTCAAAGCCTCACAGATCATATTACCACTCAAGAGGCCCAACTCAATAAGGAGAAGTCCATTTTGGAGAAGAATCTCAAAGAAGAGAAGAAAAATTGTAAAGCTCAAGCAATGACTAGAGGCTACAAGACTAATAAAAGAGGTTTACCAAGCATACTAGGAGAATATTTCCAAGGCCACATCAACACTCGCCTAGGTTCTTAATTCCATCGATTTAGTGGTCTCCCAAAGCTCCATATTAAGCTAAGAAGTTGGACAACTTTTGACTACAACTTCCTTGAGGTTGGTTGAAGCTAGAGCATGTAGAGAAAAACTAACCACCTCCAAGAACTAGTAGTTGTAAGAAATTAAGACATGGAGGTGATGATATAGAGATTTCTTGATCTCATCAATAAAGAATATGCCACATAGAAATGCAAATCCTAGAAAATTTTTTGGCCACCACCATTGTGAGTTTTAAGAGTCATATTGACTCATTGGTTCAAAAGGACCTTCCCTCCCCCTAGACCATAAATAATAAAATCCTCTTTGAGAAATAGTATTCTCAACTATTTGAATAGTGGAATAAGGACCAAACCATTTTTGGTGCATGGTTGGGTTCACCTATTGCAAGCGACGTAACTCAAGCCATCAAGCCATTAGAAAAGTTTGAGGTGTAACTTCAAGAGATTGTGAGTAGAGCAAAAAAATTCTCTTGAAATGATCAAATTGAGATTCAAATCTTCTATTCTCAGTTCAAAAAAATAAAGCTATCGTCCAAAAACAAATGTAGAGAGATTAAAGCTTCAATGGAAAAGTTATTTTTCATGTCATTCGATATTGTTTCTTCATTCTTTACATTATTTTTTATTCTTTTCATTCATCATTCTTTCGTTTCACTTTATTCCCATGGATAAGGATATAATTTTTTGGATTCTTTATCTTCAACAAGTAGAAAATCACTTGTGAGTTGCCAAAATTGTAGTGAATTTCACTACACCGAGGAGGAGTTTCACCTTGGCCAAGTGAGTTGGCCTTGGTGGGAGGTAGAATGGAAGACAAGAATAAAATCACACCATCAATTTTGTAATCTATTATGGAAACTAATTTATAAAGGAAGGCACTATTGTAACTTTGAGGCTATACCCATAGTCTGATCTATTGATCAATAATGGGTGCTGATTTATAAAATAGAAAGTCACTAAAACTATTGAGAGTCGCGCACACCATCAATTTTCTAGATCCATGATGAGCACTAATTTATGAATAAAATTAATTTACGGAGGTAGCAAAGTAACATGCACCATCAATTTTCTAGATCTATAATGTGTGCTAATCCTATGAAGAATAAAATCATTAAAGCTTTGAAGCAACTTGGGCCATTTGATCTTTTGATGAATGGTAGATACCTTTTTATAGCAAAGCAATAAAAAATAAGTTCTCAAAGCCACATGAGTCATTGATTTCCCATCCAATTACCTATGTCATTCTAGAAGACTATTAGTAAAATTGCTAAAGGGAAATCCTTTCTATTGGTTAAAGCATGAGATATGTGGTAGATGCACTGGTGACCCATAAAAAAGCAAAACTATCGCATCAAGGTCTACATTTAATAAATATCCACCATCAATATTGGAAAAAAAAGATCCAATGGTCCACAAAGATTTGAGAAAGTGGTTCAAACATTTAGATCATGAAGTTTTGTGAGTCATTTGATCTTGATGATCTACACCTACACCATTTTGAGAACCAAGCAATGAAATCATCAAGATAAAATCCCCCCATTGTCTAATATTAAAAAAAACATGGCATGCATATTAATGGAATTTTAAAAATCACATTCAAATAATATGTGTTGTCAACCTGGGATAGGTGGCAAGTCCAAAAATTCATGGAGATTTGAGGTGAATGTCAAGATAGCTAGATCATAAAATTTCATGAGCCATCTAATCTTGATGATCAATAGCCCATGCCATATCAAGGAGCTATTGAATATTAGCAAAAATGGCCTTGCCATTGGTTGAAGCACAACAAGATGAATGACCATGGACCAATTATTCCACATCTAATTGAGCTTGCGATGACCATCCATGTGGCAACCATACAATCTCCCCATTGCCCATATAGAAGACACCAATGGTCATAGATGTATCCAAGAATGATCCAACAGTTCATAGGAAAAGGAGTACTCATATGATGAAGCATCAAGGAGCAACACCAATTGTTTGATCTCAATAATAAACAACCGAGGAAGGAGAATGTGGATAATATCAAAAGGAGTAGAACCAATCATTCTATTAAAGGACATATAGTTGAATCTTATGGATCTCAATTTTGAAAAAAGTAGCAACATTATTTCAAATTTTCTCACCAACATTTTATGTGTTATTGCAAAGGACCTCCATGTCAAGAAAGTATCATTATTATAGGTAATATGTATGCACGATCTCTCAAAAAATGCAATTGAGCTCATAAAAGTGATAGTTATAGAAAATCCTTGAGTCCACCTGCTTTCATCACTTGGATATGATATTCTAGGAGAAACGATTGACATCTTAAAGGTAGTAGCGATGGAAGCTCTAACTTTAGAAACCTTGAGTCTAGTGATGGGGATAATTTCTAGTAAAAGTGGTTGGTGATAGCTACAGTGGATCCATAATCAGAGGCATCGAAACTTACGATATTGATGATTTCTAGAGCCAGAGACCTTGAGCCAATCAATCTTGAATATAGGTCAATCTCCTAATCAATTAAAGGGAATATATTTAGCTTTTCATATGCAGTTATAGAAGGAAGAAACCCTAAATTTTTCTTATAAATAAGTGGTTTTGTCCTCATTGTAAGGCATTGGAAACTGCCTACTTGTGTCTATTATATACCTATGTATATTTCCTTTATTTTTCTTCAATGTATTAGCCTGGACTCAAAATTTGAGTCATTTTGGTAACAACATTTAAGCTTCTTTTTATTTGGCATATTTGTAACAAAAATATGATAATATATATGAAAATGTGGCTAAATTTGCTTTACACTATTTCTTATATGTATCTTGTGCATGGATACTTTATGTTAGATTGAAACCATATTTATTTTTCTAGGTATTAATAGATGATGCATGTGTTCATTTTATTCCAATAATGCATAGAGGAATATTTGATCTTAGTGCATGGCCCTGATTAGCTTAAGTTTTATTGTCTACAATTTTTCTTCCCTTTTTATTTAATGTATGCAAGTATTATAGGAAGATGAGCATTGAAGATCATACCAAATAAGGAGTTGGACTTAGCAAAATCCTATAGGTTTCTCTGTGAGCTGCATCCCACACTCATGAAGCTTCTCTATGTTGCTCTATGCAAGGAGTGAGTGTTGGATGAATTTGGGTACTACAATAGATGATTGGGATATTTTGAGCAAAAAATACTTTTCTTGATCTTTAAATAATTTCCACCTAAGCTTTACCTCTAAGGTTAGACATAAAGGTCTACAATTTTGCAAGCTTACTCCTTTAATATTATTTCCTTTGCAAATCCTATCCCACTTACAAAGAGCGAACCTAAATTTTTCCTCATATCCTTACCAAAGAAAGTCTCTTTTAATTTTATCAATTACTGATTCTATACCAACTAGCAATATTGATAGTGACATCATATAAATAGGGGTGGATTGCAATGTGGTATTTATGAGTTATAGCCTTCCCACCATGGTTAAGTATTTACCTTTCCAACCTGCCAAATAAATTTCATTCTATCCAAACAAGAGACCTAAAATTCCTTTTTATTTTCTTTGTGAGACAAAGGAATACCCAAGTAGGTTGATGGAATTTTTTTAATTTTAAACCCTAAAATATCCAATATAATTTGTTGTAAATCTAGGGTAGTGTTAATTAGAAAAATCTTAGATTTTATAATATCAACCAACTATCCATTAGACTTCTCATAACATGATAATATTGGTTTGAATTCCATAGCATCATTGGCTTAGGTATGGCCCCAAATGAGAGTCTCATCAACAAATTGGATATGAGTTTCAAAGGGACCATTTTTTGCAACTTGAATACCTTTGATTTTTCCTTCCATTTTTGCCTTTGAGAAAGCTCTTCCTAATGCCTCCACAAGAATAATGAATATACAAGGAGCTAGTGGATCCCCTTAGCAAAGTCCAAAAATGACTTAAAGTACCAATAATAAAACCATTGATAAAAATATAATATTTCATAGTACTATAACAACATTTAATTGATTCACACCAATTATGATCAAAACTAAAAATTTTAGAATATCATGTAGAGAACTCTACCATATGCTTTGTTTATATATAATTTCATAAGCATACTTGATTTTTTCATGGAATGAAGAGAATTTATGGCCTCCTGTACAATGATTGTACCATTAAAAATTTGTTTAATTCAAACAAAATCAACTTGTTTACCATAATTTTTGAAATGATCTTATAAATAATATTACAAAGACTTATTGGATGGAAATTATCAAAATATTTTGTCTTGTCTTTCTTGGGAATCAATATAATAAAAGTTTCATTGATCTTACTTATTATATCCTTCCTTTTACAGGCCTCTTCAATTGCAACTAATATATCACTCTTGAATAAATCTTAAATTTTTTGAAAGAAAATTGTAGAAAATATAAGCTAGGTGTCTTGTTAGGATGGAAATAGAAAATTAATTCATGTAGATCCTCCATAAATATTTTCATCAAGCTTTCGTTTTTTCCTATGTGTGATAATTGATGGAATATTTTCTAAAACTTATCTTGTGTCTCATCTTGTCCACTATCTGAAAAAATATTCTTGAAATAATTAATTGCCTTCTTCCTTATATCTTCTTCTTCCTCAATATTTTTTCCATTTAGAGTTAAAATATTTGTGATATAACAAAAAGGAAAAAATGTTTTTAGTTATAGCATGTTTTTTTTTTTTTTTTCTATCTCCTTTCTTAAGCCATTTCTCCCTAGATTTTTGGAACTTATGTGACTCCTTTTTCAATGCATTATAATAATAAGAAAGTAATTGTTTTTCTTTCACATAAAAATCCTAATCCATTCCATTAGTTTATACTGTCTCTTGTCAAATTTTAACTTGTATTCAATTTCTCTATTTTATTTAAAAATGATGCCAAAAGATTTGGCATTCCAAATCTTTATTTGCTCATTTAAATATTTCATCTTTTGAATAAAATTGTATATATATGATCCTTCAAAATTTGTTCCATACCACCATAACATAACCACCTAGAAGAAATAGGGTTCTTAGAGCCACATAGATTGGAAGCAAAATGGCTTTGGATCATCATTATTGGGTAAATCACAAGTCAAAAGAATGGGTTTATGAGATGATCCTACTCATAATAAAATATCTGAAGATATTGATGCTAAATAGTATTTATAAAATATTTTATTTTTGAAAAAAGTCATTGTATATTTTTTAAATAATAATTACTGATTATTTAAATTATTATTATATTATTTTTTGCTGGAGAACAAGGAATTGTACTCGGGTCCCCCACCCTTGACAAACCACAACTCTCTAAAATATTATTACATTATCATAAGTTGAGTTCTTGTTCATTATATAGTAATATTTTATTATACTATAGATTAGATATGGTTTTAATTAGTTATATGGGTTTGAAATGGTCCCACTTGTATTATATCATGACTAGTTAATGGTTTTACAACAACTTGACAATTCTACATGTATCATGTTTTGCAAGATTTGAACCTAGGCCTTCTCCTTAAAAGTCAAGGAATATAACCTATTGAGCTTATGGCATTTGATTATAACTATAGATTAATTATATATTATACATCTTAAATTAATTAACATTATTTAATTTTAATGTTTATATGAGAAAATAAAATAAATATTCAAAAATTAATAAATTATGATTTAACTATATATATATATATATATAACGTTAATATAATTACTATCCATAAAACATGTGTTGATCTAATATGGTAGCAACGAAAATATTGATTGGAATCTACATATAATTTATCAATAGGGATCAAAAATTGTGTCAATCTCTCTAACATGTATGGGATCTTCTAACCACCATTAGTGGTACGACGCACCATAATCTTCCCATCGTCTCCATCATCTTGCCCCTATCATTCTCATTGTCTTTGATAAATGTATTGGATATCACAATAAGATTACTCACATTATATTCCGCCTTTAGATGTAGTCATCATCTTCATAATCAAATATGATTTCCTTTCCATGTGTTACTCATTGTCTAACATTTTTTTAAAACCATAATACATTAACATGTATTTATATAGAAGTAAAAGATACAAATATTTCTAAATATCTATAATTTAAATATTTAAACTAATATTAAAATGCATACCTTTAGGTAGATACCTTAGTACTTGAGCCATTATGTAAAGTGTGTACACCATATCTTTTAGCCTTATTTGCAATTCATAAATATTATATTTTCCATACTAAAATGTTATACACAAATATAATACCTATTTATCTATCTATATGTATGTTTGTATACTAACGTTATTGAAATGATTTCATAATAAAAATAAAAATTATTGAATAAATTATTGATGTTACATATCTTATGATAGAAGTGACAAGTTTCATTATTTCCAACTAACGAGTCATAGTCAATCACTTTTCAACCTTGCATTATAACCCTTTTGGTGGATACTCTTTTCATCTATGCCCAATTATCATTGACTACATCTATTGACTCAATGCCCTTTTATGATAGTTATTTGGTATGTTTTAACACCATTGGTTATTTGGTGCTGCAATCCTTCAAATCCAATAAAATACATACTAAAATTGAAATAAAAAGATGAATATAATAAAAAACCCAATCTTTATATTACAAATGTAAATATATAATAGATTGGGGTTGATTCTATAGTTTAGATGTGTGATTTATATTTCCCCTTTCATATAAGTGTCAATGTGTAGGCACAAGTGTCATATAAACTAGAGTGTAAAAGTGTATTGAGAGAATGTGCACAAGTGTCTTAGGTTAGGAGTGCATGTAGAAGTGTGCAAATGTTATAGAGTCTATGCATGTAAGAATAAAGTGAAGAGTCTAGTATGCAAGTGGCAAGATGATAAGCCAAAGGTCATGGGACTTGTTATATAAAGAGCAATAGTCGAGTACTTGAAGAGTCATATTACTATGGCTATATTATAGAAACAATGTTCCATGAAAAAGTATCTAATTAGTATAAGAAGAAAATATAGAAAAATGAATAAATCTTATATACAAATTTTGAGAAACTAATATTGTAAGTTTTCTTCATGCATAGTACATGAATGATTTTAGCCATTTACATTCATATTTGATATTTTAAGTGAATACTATTTTCATTATTATATAGGCCTTGTTATATATATATATATATATATATATATATATATATATTAGATTGCTCACATATATTATTCTACTCTTCAATATTAATATTTTGACCTTTAATATTGTGGCTTATTTATATTGAGACTTGTGATATTCTATGATAGTAAGGCTTAAAAGCCAATAGTGGTATCAGAGCTACCACTTAACTTTGTCCATTTTTTATAGAGTTATTTTATTAGCCACCATCACCTAACTCTATCCATTATTGATAGAGTTATAGGAAAGTTTGTCCACTTTGAAAGTAGTGAAGACTTGGACTCTATTTTTGAAGGTTTGATTGAGTAGAGATTGTGGGGACAAGGAATAGTCACCCTTATTTGAATGTTAGGGTCTTTACACTTGGTTGAAGTAAAGCTAAGATTTTATTAGAGAATACCAAGTGTCACTAGTTCGCTTGTAACTCCTGCGTGGGAGTTTCTAGAACGTTGAGATGGGAATGCTCTCCATAATTCCAAACGTTATTTATGCATGAATTCCATTCTTGTAATGTCTTCGAATATGAGATTATAACTCCTTAATTCCTTTGCTTTGTTAGGTTGCTTAGGCAGCAAGCAAGCTATTTTTTCCCTACAGGTGGATTGATGATGCACTATGGAGCTTGGACAATGATTTGGAGCTTACTTTGGTGGATGGTCTTCTTCAACTTAGAGACCACGAATGTAACACCTTTGCCTCTTCCTTTTATGCTTTGAATCGTGTTGAATCCCTTGTATATTTGTTATGTCTTTTAGAAATAGATGTGCACTCACTTTTCTACGTAAATGTAGCTCTAGAATGATCTGATATGAGCTTTGATTCTATAGATACGTACACCCAAGATGAGCCCTTGAGTAGCTCCTTCTAGCTTGGGAAGAATAGTGCTGACGTTCGACCTTCGTTGGTTGATTTCCCCTATAGTAAATGTGCCATTTTGTGGAACTTCCACATCTTCTATTTTACTGTCAAAACCAGATTAGAGTAGTGCATAAAATATATTATAATGTTTGTATAATAAGGCTTTTTCAATACCTTATTTTGCACTCTATTTCCAGATATAAAATTCTGGTTTTGTGGCAGATTTTTCCTACAATACAAGGGTTTTGAGGTTGTCTTTTAAGAGTAGAAACACCTTACCCTTTTTGCTTGGACACTTTGATAACAAATTCAAGCTTCAATAACAATAGATAGAAGCTTTTCGAATAATACAATTTTCTACACTTTCTTTCCTTGTATTCAACTTTGTAATGCTTTTTGATTTGAGACTCACCAAGTATCACTTTCTTAAGCTTCTATATCTATTTTTGGTTAGCTAAGTTCTTTTCCAAAATCTGGAGGATTCTAACCTTTTTGGTGGTTTCTTCTGGCCACTACAATTTGTAGAATTTTGTGCTTCAATAGTGTCTTTAGACACTTGATACAAATCAGATTTTATGCCTTTCAATAAACATAAAACTAATTTATTTTTGAGAGTGGTATAATAGTACAAGTACTTCACTTTTAATGAACTAATATTACACCTTATCACTCCAATAAAATCTCAAATTCATGCGCTAATAATTTTTTACAACTAATTAAGAATAACCTAAAATGAATCTTTAAGAGTTATTCTACAATTTCACTACAATCAATGTTGTAGGACTTAGTCTTTTTTTTTTAAGTAGATAATAGGTAGTTGATAGAAGCTAATCTGAAATCTAAGGAAATTATAATAAATGTGCAAATAAATCCTTAAAAATAATGTGTTTCCTTTTGCACTTTAGAATACTATAATCTAATTTTCTTATTGTAACATTAATCCAATTTTAGGTGCTCTAATAAATCTGATAAGTAATCCAATTAATGAATCTTCTTACACCAAAATTTGTGTACCTTTTTCTGTAGCTCTTCTCCCACATTTTTAGAGGATGTATACCTTGGTGTCTAAAAACACCAAGTTGTTGCTTCAAGTAGGATGTCCTAAACAACTCCTTCTTCACCAAATGATGGTCTCAAAATTTCTTTCACGAGCCTAGGATTTGGTGGCTTGTTCTTCTCTTGTGTTATCCTCTTTTTGCTATATTTTTGTATAAGTCTATGTCTCTAGAGTGGTGCCTTCTTTTTGTGAGTGGTAATCTTCAAGATTTGGTGAACTTATTCTATCTTCAAGTATTCTTGTTGGATTTTGACTTCAAGCAGGATCTTCTTCTAGTGTTTGGCACTCCTTGCCAAATTCTTCTTCACAGATTTATAACTCCTTGCTAAACTCACCTCTTGGGCTTATTGTTGGATGGTAAAAATTATCCCAAGTCCTTCACTATTAGGGACTTCACTTTGATGGTGGATTTCTCCAAATAACTCTCTTGATCTTTAGTAAGGCTCTCCTAACATTTTCTAGATGCTTAATGAGACCTTCACAAGGTCTTTGATCTGTTATATTTTGATGGTCTTCCTTGAGACCTTTTCTTCAACCTTCTACTCCTAGAAGTGTTGGTGGTGAGATCTTCTCTTGGATCTGATTCTGCTACTTCTGGATTCGAGCAAGACTCTCCTAGTTCTTCTTCTTCTTCCAATACTGGAAGTTATTCAATGATATCTTCTATTGATCTCTTCCTTTTGCTTCAGGGCTTAGTTTATTCTAAAGAAGATACTCTTCCTATATTTTTTGTAGGAAGTCTCCCAACTCACTAAATCTTCTATTCCTGCAACAAAGAAATTAGTACTAAAATATTTAGTCTGCTTCTGAATTAGATTTTCTTCTCGAATTCTAATTCATAATCAAGGCTTCTGTGGCCTATTTCAATATCAAGGCTGCTATGGTATTTTTTATTACCAAGGCTACTATGGCCTTTTTAGTATCAAGGCTTATGTGGTCTTTTCAATATTAAGGCTACTATGGCATTTTTAGTATCAAGGCTTTTGTAGCCTTTTCAGTATCAAGGCTAATATGGCATTTTCAGTATCAAGGCTTCTATGGCCTTTTAAATATCAAGACTTATGTGGCTTCTTATTCAAGGCTTCTATGGCCTTTTTGTACGAAGGCTCCTATGGCCTGTTCTTCAATTGTGGAATTCTATAATCCAATAGTGGAGATATTTAGTCTCCTATCTTCACCACAATCCTTCACTAGAAGTCTTCTTTCATAGTATTCTTCTCTTGCATATTGAACTAACCTTTACACTATGAGAGTACACCGAACTTCAAGAAATAAAGTTATAGTATCCTAGTTTTCTATTGTAGGAGTCTTAATCCTCTGAGAATTAATTTCCTGCAACAAAAGAAACTTTAGGCACTAGTTAGTGAATTCTAGATAACCTGGATGATCTTCACTAGATGATTTTTCAATCTAGTGGATTAAATAATGAGTCTTAGTCTTCACGAGTTTTCATAACAACTCTATGGAAAATACTCTAGATGAAAATGATCTTAGTATTTTATAAAAATGAGATTCCTTTTAGTTCTATCTTTGTGACTCTCCCAAAATCTACCACCTACATTCTTGTGAGATCTTTTGATAATGGTTGGTCCAGATGATGAGCCCCAAAAATGCTCATTTTTTGTACCTCTTTCCTTATAAAACATCGACACTTATTTTATAGATGTATATATTTTATGAAAATTATATATATATATATATATATATATATATATATATATATATATATATATATATATATATATATATTTTAAAAATTTATTCTACATGTTATTTAATATTTGTCTTTAAGTGTATTTTGTGTAGATTTTATGGAAATTGTTGCATTTTGGCATGTTTTCATCGAGGTCCCACTCGGACCTGGCATTTGTGATTTCATGAAGGTAAAACATCCATGAAACATCGGTGTGAAGTATGAAGTCAAGCACCCAATTTTCTTTGAAGTGCTTGAATTTTGTTTGATACTTAACTGTTAGGCGCTTGCTTCCTATTAGGTACCTACTTCTCGTTAGGCGTCTGACTCCCGTATTGGCACCCGCTTCCCGAATTCTGCAGACAAGGTGCCTGCTTCCTGATTTCTATAGACAGGGATCCTGCTTCCTGACTTCTTTAGACGAGATGCCTGATTTTCAGTAAATCCAAATTCCAGTATGACTCTATGATCGGCAGAATAGAGTGAAATTTCAACAAGTATAAATGGAGTTTTAGCATTGAAACCAAATAAGGAATGACATCAAAGATGACTAGCCATATATTTTTCAGCTGCTACATGAAATATTTATGTAAATCGGGCAGAACAAATATCAGACATATTTTAGAAATAGAATACACTGAAATAGCTCACCAGACTCGATATTTTGCTCGATTCCTTCATCTATGCAAGCGGTTGTAAAAGCGAATCATATTTTTGATTTATTTTGAAAATTGTAACAGGGTGACCACATATCTTATAAATATGCATGCCACCCCTGAAGACGAGATCCTTAGACTTTTTTGTAATTTCTTTGCTACAAATATTAATAAAACATTTTTTGAGTTATTCCCTATTAAATCATCTAAAGCATCTGATGAAGATTTAACGCAGGCAGAACCTGCTGGAAGCATGGGCCCACTTACAACATATTTCTTCCCTTACTTTCTCCTATTTTTTGTTATTTAAATTTCTATAGATTAATTTATTTCCCTGTTATTTTTCCCTATTTTATGTGATTTTTAGCAAAGTACTGTTTAATTTATGTGTGCTTTCTAGTCCTATTTTCATGAACGTAGGGTAGATTATTAGTTTGGAATTTAGAATCAAAAATTTCAACAAACATCAAACACCCCCCAAACCATAAATCTGAGAGACTCATATCTGAAGGAGAAATTATAAGCATATAGTGTGAACGACTACTCACAAGACTACGAGCTACCTCGGGTTGACAATTAAATGGATGTAATTGTTAGATTTACTAAATTAATTCTTATTATTACTTTATTTATGTTGATAGGGTAGTTAGTTAACTACCTAGATTAGTTACGCTATTGTTAGCGTAATAATATTTGGTCTATTTTAATTATTTATTTACAGACCTAAGTTGTTGATTAGATCCTACGATTACGAGCTAATCTGGGCTCTCAATGTAATATTTAATCTGGTTCTAATCAATAGAATGATGTTCGATTTATTTCAACATGGTATCAGAGCCAGAAGGGTGAGAGAGAGAGGAGGCGACAATTTTTTTGTAGAGCTGGTCTTGCCTGGAGATAAGCAGATTTTTTTTTGGAGGAAGCGAAAGATTGCTGGAAGATACAAACATTTATTTTCCAGCGCTGGTCTGAGAATTTTTTTCTCTGTGCGTGTTTTTTCTATGCACGCATTTAAAAAAAAAAAAACAGACCCCCCCACCCCCCTGTGCAACTCCTGCGCGTGATTTTTCTCACGCAACCCACCCTCCCTCCCCCCACGGTGACGTCGCGCGTGATTTTTTTCATCACGCGCAACCCCCCCTTGTGCGTCATTTTTTTTCATCACGTGCGGTCGCGGCTCCCACCCTGTGACGTGATTTTTTTATCACATGCGACCGCGGCCCACCCCCCCGTGATGTGATTTTTTCCATCACACATGGTGACAACCCCCCCTGCGACGTGATTTGGTCTATTTTAATTATTTATTTACAAACCTAAGTTGTTGATTAGATCCTACGATTACGAGCTAATCTGGGCCCTCAATGTAATATTTAATCTAGTTCTAATCAATAGAATGTTGTTCGATTTGTAATTTATTGAACCATAGAAAATCGTCGGGGAGAGATAAGTTTGCCATTTTGCATTTTTTACTCCATCCATTACCCTAATAGTTCTTGTGTTTAGGCGTAAATCCTGACAAAATTTTTGAAATCCAAAGTGTTTAGGGGAAGTTACGCCCCACGCATGTGGATTGCAGACTTTCTATGGTAGGTGCCATCAACAAGACTATTCCCTTTCAATACTGCTTAAGTTCCACGTATCGTATGATCTCTAAAAATTACCTATAGTTTCCATCACGTAAGGATGGGTGATTTTTTTTATCTTTCTAAATACCTATAGTTTCCCTCACGTAAGGGCGGGTATTTTGTACGGTATAACGACCTAGCACAAGGTATATAGAAAGGGGGACCAATTGGTGTTATAAGGAACCTTCACCATGTCTGCAAAATTAATGACTGATTCTCATCAGTTGTTGAAAGGTCCTAATTACACACCATGGAAAAACAAGATGAAGGCTATCCTAGTCATTGATGACTTATGGGATGTTGTATCTATAGCAACAATAAGACCTTCATTTGCTGTTGGTGCTACAGCTCCATATACTGCTCAAAAAGACTTTGAAAAGCTAGACGACAAAGCAAAGGTGCTCATTTTGCTTGATGTGGCTGATGAAGTTCAACCCCATATTGTTGACTATGCAAATAGTAAAGAGGCATGGGATGCCCTTAATACTATCTATGAGGGAAAGAATGATCCCACTATTCTATTTCTTCAATATTAATTACACAGTCTAAGCATGAAGCAGGGGGAGACAGTTGAATTTTTTCTTTGCAGAGTGTCAGAATTGAAAGCAAAGTTGAATTCTTTAGGAGAACCAGTTGATGATAAGCTCCTTACTTCAATTGTATTGAGAGCTTTACCTGATTCTTAGCCGGTGTTGATCACTTCCCTTCAGGTGTCGCAACGAAAAGTTACTTTTGTAGAATTGGTTAATATGCTTCAAGAGGAGGAGGCACGCCAACTACAGTGAGATGATTCTTCTAACACTGCCCTCTACATCAACAGGAAAGGGTAGAACCAGAAGAAGGGTAATTTTTAGAAGGGAAGGAATTCACAAAAGGATTCAAAAGGGAAACAAACTCAACAACCTCAACAACCTCAACAAAAAAAGTGATATTGCAAGATCTGTGACAAAGAAGGTCATGATACAAACAGATGTTGGCATAAGAATAAACAATCAAAACAGAAAGGCCAAAACAAACCACAAAAGAACAAACAACAAGTGAATGTTGTTGTTGAAGAATCTAACATGGATTCTGAGAGAACCCACAAAGTTCTCATGACTACCACAATGTCCAAGCAGACAGATCCTATCTGGTATGTTGATTTTGGAGCCAGTAAGCACTTGACTGGTGACAAATCGTGGTTTGAGTCTTTTGAGGCCAAAGAGGGCAAACCTGTCATTATTGCTAATGATAAAACCTACAAGGTTCCGAGAGAAGGTACTGTTTCAGTCACTCTTCCTGATGGCAAGTGTCAAATTGACAAATTTCTTTATGTTCCAGGATTTGCAAACAATTTGTTGTCAGTCACACAAATTCTGGACAAAGATATGGTTGTGAACTTTAGTGTTGAGGGAGGCAAGAAGTGTTGTTCTATTACCAGGAGGGGTAAGAACATTGCCACTGCTTCGTATGAGCATGGCTTATTTGCCTTAGATGCTATCTCTACTCCACATGTCACCATGATAGTCTCTACAAAGGAGGCAACTTCCCTATGGCACAAGAGATATGGACATTTGAGTTCTGGTTACTTACTTGAGTTAAGTAAGTATGAAATGGTAACAGGTTTTCCTTCTCTTTCTACCACTTTACCAGTTTGCTCTGACTGCTTGGCAGGAAAGTAGCATAGAGTGCCTTTTGAAAGGAGCTCTACAAGAGCAAAGAAACCTTTATAGTTGATTCACACCGATCTGTGCGGTCCCTTCACTCCCAACAGTTATGGGGGTAAGAGGTATTTTTAGTTATTCGTAGATGATTACTCATGAAAGATGTGGGTATTATTTCTTCAACTAAAATCTGAAGCATTTGGCTTCTTTTAGTAATTCAAGAAATATTTTGAAAAGGAGTCAGGGACTTCTATAAAGATCCTTCGCTCAGATCGAGGGGGAGTTCACCTCTAAATAATTATCTAAGTTCTTGAAATAAAATGGGATCACACGATAGTTAACTACTGCTTATACTCCTCAACAAAATGGAGTTGTTGAAAGGAGGAATCGTTCCATCATGGAAATGGTTCGTTGCATGCTCATAGGAGCTAGTCTTGAGCAACTATATTGGGCAGAAGCTATCACCACAGTAGTATATCTATTGAATAGGAAAGCCACAAAGGCTCTACAAGGAATGACTCCACAGGAAGCATGGAGTGGTAGGAAACCCTCCATTTCTCATCTACGCATTTTTGGATGTAAAGCTTTGATGCACATACCAAAAGAGAAAAGGAAGAAGCTAGATGAGAAGACATTGAAGTGTATTCTTCTTGGGTATGATGAGCACCCTAAGGGTTATCGTTTGATTGATCCCTTAACCAAGAAGATACACATCAGTAGGGATGTAGTTTTTGATGAGGCTTTCACATCAGAAACCACATCAGATGTATACCTAGACCTTGTGGAAACTAAGGTTGATAAATCTCCTTCATCAAAATTTGGAGGTCCGTCTTCATCTTCTTCAACACCTCAGAAGAAGAATCCAAAGTGGTATACAAATACAATTAGAGACTCTAAGCTATCCACTCCACTAGATTTGACATTGGATAGGCCTCATACTCATAGCATGGCTCGAAAGGAGAAAGCTACAACAGAGAATACTGGGGTTGATGAGCTATGTCAATATTTTGAGGAACTTTCTGTAGATCCAGAGAGAGATATATAAGATATGGATATTGATAGTGATAGGGTATTTATGTCTTCCATATATGATCTTGAACCCGCATCAGTGCAAGTTGCTCTTGGTGAGCCTTAGTGGAAGGCTGCTATGGATGCAGAGTATAAGTCTTTGATGAAAAACAAAACTTGGAAGCTTGTCGATCTACCATATGAAAAGAAGCCCATAGGCTACAAATGGGTGTATAAAGTTAAGTATAAGGTAGATGGTACAATAGATAAGCATAAGGCCCGACTTGTTGCAAAGGGCTATGCTCAAAGAGAAGGCATTGACTATGAGGAAACTTTTGCACCTACTGCTCAAATGACAACCATTCGAGTTCTTTGTGCTATGGTAGCGCAATATGGGTGGAAAGTACACCAAATGGATGTCAAGAGTGCTTTTCTAAATGGTGATCTCCAAGAAGAAGTCTACATGACTCAACCGGAAGGATTTGAAGTGGAAGGCCAACAATAGAAAGTTTGCAGATTGGTAAAATCCTTATATGGTTTGAAACAAGCCCCTCGGGCTTGGTATATAAAAATGGATCATCACCTTTTGTAGCATGGTTTTAAGAGATGTCCGTCAAATGCAAACCTCTATTTTAAGAAACAGGGTTCTGAAATAGTGTTGCTTGTACTCTATGTTGATGATCTGCTCATTACAAGGAGTTCAGAAACAATGATTTCTATTGTCAAAAGAGACTTGTGTCAATCTTTTGAGATGTTAGATCTCGGACTTCTCCATTATTATCTTGGTCTAGAAGTCATCCAGAAGGAGCACTACATCAAAGTGTCTCAGAAAAAATATGCCAAGACCCTATTGGAAAAATATCACATGACTGATTGCAAGCCAATGTCAACTCCGATGGAAACAAGAATTCAGTTATCGTGATATGATGATTCACCTCAGGTAGATGGTACTCTCTATCGCCAGTTGATTGGGAGTCTCATATATCTGACCAACACTAGGACATATATTGTATTTGTTGTCAACTATCTTTTGAGGTTCATGCAAGAGCCTAAGACTACACTGGAAAGCAGCAAAGCGCGTTCTTCACTATGTCCGTGGCACAATGGAATATGGCCTAGAATATAAGAGGAACAACAAATTCTTCTTATAGGGATACACGGACTTCGACTATGTTAGATCATATGATGACCGTAAATCAACTTCAGGATATTTGTTTCATCTTAGATCTGGTCCTGTCTCTTGGCACAACAAGAAGCAACAGGTGGTTGCTATTTCATCAACAGAGGCAGAATATCATGCCGCACGTGAAGCTGTGTGCGAAGTGATATGGTTGCGTCGCATCCTCACAAGTATGGGTCTTCCATAAAAATCTTTGATATACTTGTTCTGCAACAACATGGGTGTTTTGAATCTTGTCAATAATCCAGTACATCATGAAAGAACCAAGCACATTGACACACAATGTCACTTCATTCGAGATGAAGTTTCAAGGCACCGAATTCAACTTCAGCACATTCCCACCAATGCTCAAGTTGCAGATATTTTCACTAAGGCACTTGCACGTGTCAAATTTGAATTGTTTTGTAGCTCTCTTTGTATTACTAAATGATGTTATCAGGCAGGATGTTAGTCGTTTTAAAATTACATAAATAATGTAATAAGGGGGGATGTTAGATTTACTAAAGTAATTATTATTATTACTTTATTTATGTTGATAGGGTAGTTAGTTAACTACCTAGATTAGTTACGCTATTATTAACATAATAATATTTGGTCTATTTTAAATATTTATTTACAGACCTAAGTTGTTGATTAGATCCTATGATTACGAGCTAATTTGGGCTCTCAATGTAATATTTAATCTGGTTCTAATCAATAGAATGTTGTTCGATTTATTTCAACGGTAATTAATTGAACCATAGAAAAACTAACCAATGTTTTGCCCAACATTTTGGTACCATTATCAAGGAGTAGCCATTGTAATTTCTTATTATGAAGGAAGCATAGTAGTAGTAGTGCTTTCTCTAGAAACCTTCATCTGAAACTTTGTATGAGTCCACCTAAGAATAGAGGACCAAATGGTTGTTTTGTCAAAAACAAAGAAGTCATTTCTCAAAACCCTTCTGCTTTAGTAGAATCTAAACCTGAGACTAAAATCCCTCCATCGTAATCTCCACCTGTGCATTGGCGATAACACCCACTATTTGCATAGGATCCTTTTGAAACCATTCAGTAGAATCTTAGAGCAGGATCGAAGATAAGTAGAGTTCAATCTAAGGAAGATATACTGAATTATGAATGTTGGCAAGTAGTATTAGATGGGATCATCTCAAATACTGACTTATCCATCCTTCTAAATGACAAAAGAAACGAACTAGAAACATTGTCAACTGCTCTAAATGCAGCTAGTGTAGAAACTCCAATATCCGATAAAATGGCAGAAAATCTAGAGGAAGCATCCGCTAGTTTTAGTTTTCCAATAGGAGAGGCAGAAGGAGATTGCAAGATGAAGCACATCTCTCCTGCCCACATTTCAAATTTTAGAAGACTACCAACAGAAGATCTAGTTATGTTTATGTTTAAATTTTATGTTTAATGTAGATCTTTGGCTTACACCACAAATGCTCAAAAACTAAAATTATTCCCTTCCACCCTTGATGATTCATCTTTGCACTGGTTCATCAGCTTGGGGGATAAATAGATAACTACCTGGGAATAGTTGAAGAAATTTTTCCTAGATTAGTATAAGGATTTTGGTAAATCACGAGATGCAAGAGAAGTCCTAGATATTACACAAAAGGAAGGGGAATTTGTGGAAGAATATTGGGATAGGTTTAGCTTTAATTTGTAAATATCACCACATTCAAAACTAGGAGACAAGTCACTAAGGAGCATTTTTTTGAAAGGAATGACAAATGAATCCTTAGAAGCCTTAAACATGATCTTTGGAGGGTATATTTACCAATATCAAATGGATGATATTTGATAGTTGTGTCACTAAAACAAAAATAGGTAACATGCTTGAAGACCTTAAGAGTGAGATGTTATCATCTCTGCATATTCAAATGGATACCCTTTTGCTTTAGAAGAAGAAGTAGGAGAATGAGGCAACATTGGCCTCCTTTTGTACTAAATGCAAAAGCAAACATCCCAAAAATGAGTGTCCACAAAAAAATTTTGTGTGTGTTATCTATACAAAGGATCATAAAACCAAGTTGTATCCACAATTAATGAAATCTAAAGAGGAACCTAAAGTTACATAAGCATACTTCATGGGTAATAGGATAAACTGGCAACAATATCCTATGGGTAACAATGTGGAATCAGGAATACCATCTTATGGGGCAGCAATTACCAAAACCAAGGTCAAGCCCAACCACCCAATATGGGTTGGTATGGACAACAACCTTGGAATCCATTTCCCCAAGGAGCAAATTCTTACAATCCTTACCCTTAGATGTAATACCAACATCATGGGTAGTAGTGGAGAAACCAAAATGCTTGGAATTAGTATCCACAACATCTTACTTTAGCTCCACTATAGCCAAGTCTACTTGCTCCTCCTGCTTGAAGAACTCCTCAATTACTAGCACAACCTACAACAAACCTAAACAACAAACAAAAACCAACCTATTATATGGAAAATGAGATGTACCCTATGTATAATATTAAGGTAGATTTTAATCTGATCCAGTTATGATCAAGAAAACAATTAGGTGTAGAAGTTACTCCTCTTGTAAAAGAAGAGGAACGCATAAAAATAGGAAAATGGGAATCACCCCTTATAGAGGAAGTAGAAAAAGAATCAAAACTTGTGAATAACAAAGAAGGGGTTCCACATTTTCCACAAAGGTTGCAGGAACCCAAGAAACCAATACAAACAAATTTTTATATCCTCTCTAGTTTAAAAAATTAACGGTCACAATATCTCTCTTTCAGACCATCAGAGATATGCCTATTTATGGTAAGTCCATAAGAGAGTTGTGCCTCAAGAAACTAAGGAGAAAACCAACTAAATCAATCAGTTTGGTAGTTCAGTTAGCTGACCTTATGTTAGGGAATACCTACAGCCAGAAGTACTCAGATCCAAGAAGCCCTATGTTAACTGTAAAAATAGAAGGTTGTGTTTTACCCAATACACTAGTAGATTTGGGGGCTGCCATCAATATCTTGCCCTAGAAGACCATGCAAAAACTAAAATTGACTGATCTGAAGCCCACTAAAACTTTGCTACAATTAGCAGACAGGTCTATAGTGCTCCCTAAGGGAATTCTAGAAGATATCACTGTTACAGTGGATGCATGGGAGTATCCAACAAATTTCTTAGTGTTACAATCCAAGTCTGGGTTAGGTGAATACCCATTAATCTTAGGTAGATCTTGGCTGGAAATAGTTTATGCTTGCATAAGTTTTAGAGATGGGTAAATGACCATTTTAGATGGTTAAAATATAAAGAAATTAATCATACATCCACCTGCACAGTCTATAAATTTGTTGGGAGAACCTGAGAATGAGAGTCAAAACATTGGTGGTCTATAAATGGTCCAACCTGTTATGACACTTGATGAGTTGGGAGATAAAAATGATGAGGATAAGATGATATCTCAATTTTTTGAGGGAGAATCCTGCTATCCTCCTCCTAAGTTGCCATTAGTGGAAGGAAAATACCACCATATTCAGTAAATAGAAGTTGCACCTGGTAGAATGTTGAACATAGATAACAAGTTGACAGCTAAACAACAAACCAAACTCAAACAAACTTTGAAAAAACATAAAGATACCTTTTCTTGGGAGTATTCTGACATGAGAGGAATAGCTCCTGAGACCTGTACTTATAGGATATATTTAGAAGACCAGGTTAAACTAGTAATACAACCACAAAGGATAATAAACACAACTATGAAATAAATTATCAAAACATAATTACAAAAACTCCTTACAATTGGATTCATCTATCCAATTTTAGATATTGAGTGGGTATCGTCATTAGTGGTGGTGCCCAAGAAGAATGTAAAGTGAAAAATTTGTGTTGATTATAGGTTGTTAAATAAAGCAACTAAGAAAGACCACTTTCATTTACCCTTTATAGATTAGGTTCTTGATACCTTAGCAGGAAAGAAGTAGTTTTATTTTTTGGATGGGTTCAGTGGATACAATCAGATCCAGATAGGGGAAGAATATCAAGACAAAGCCACCTTCACTAGTCCATGGGGGATATTTGCTTACCAAGTTTTACCATTTGGTCTATGCAATGCACCTGTCACATTCCAAAGGGTAGTCTGAGAATTTATTTTGACATGATTGGAGATACAGTGGAGGTATACATGGATGATTTCACTATATATGGTGAAACTTTTGAAACTACCATAGAAAATCTAGAAAATACACTTAAATGTTGTGAGGAAACTAACCTATCCTTAAGCAATGAGAAATTCTATATGTTGATGCAGGAAGGGATAGTTTTAGGACATCACATTTCTGTATATAGGATCAAAGTAGACAAGAAGAAAATAGAAGTCATCCAAACCCTGCCTACTCCCAAAACATAAAAGGATATTCATAGTTTCCTATGAACAGTTGGTTACTATAGGAGGTTTATATCAGACTTTAGCAAAAATACTAAACCTCTTACCACACTGTTAACTAAGGATACAGAGTTTGTCTGGACTGAATAATGTGAACAAGCATTCAACACCTTAAAGGAAAAACTAATTACTTCTCTAGTGTTGAGAGGTCCAAATTGGACCATACCTTTTCACATATATGTTGATGCATCTAACAATGCAATAGGCTCAGTACTGGGACAAAAATATGGTGATGATTTTTATGCCATCTATTATGTTAGTAAAAACCTCACAGGTGCTAAACTCAATTATACTATCATAGAGAAGGAGTTTCTTGTAGTAATACATGCTCTTAACAAATTTTGTCATTATATCACAGGATATCAGGTTTTTGTACACACTGATCACTCAACGATCAGATACTTGACAAAAAAACCTAGGATTAGTGGTAGAATTATCATATGGTTGTTACTTTTGTAGGAATTCGATGTGACAATAGTGGATAATCTAGGAAAGGACAATGTGGTAGCTAATTTCTTGTCTAGATTGACACCTCCAGACTATGCAGTTACATAGGACCAATTTCCATATGATCATTTGTTTGCTCTAAATGATAAAATACCTTGGTACGTAGATATGGCTAATTATTTAGCCACTGGTAAAGTATCCCCTACACTTTTACCTCATGAAAAACAAACTTTAATTGAGAAAAGTGCAGATTTCTCATGGATTGATGGGTGCCTATTTAAAATAGGGTCTAATTAGCTCATGATAAGATGTGTTGTTGGGAATGAAATAACTAAAATACTGAAGGCTTGCCATGATGAACCTTGTGGTGGCTATTTTGCAGGAAAAAGGACTACATATAAAGTGTTGCAGGTTGGTTATTACTAGCCTTCACTATTCAAAGATACAACCAAGCATGTGAGCCAGTGTGATCAATGTCATAGGATGGACATACCTACTCTTAGAGATGAGATGCCACTCTAACCACATGTTCAAATTGAGCCATTTGATAAATGTGGGATGGACTTTGTAGGACCTATTAATCCGCAGTCAGGAGGTAATAGGTATATCCTAGTTTGTACTAACTACATGACCAAGTGGGTTGAAGTGCAGGATTTGTGTGATTCAAAGGAGAAAACTGTAGTAGATTTCTTGTATTCATCAAATTTTACAAGATTTGGGGTTCCAAGGGAGATCACAACTGATCAAGGACCTCAGTTTACTTCAAGTATGATTCAAGAACTCATGCAACAATACAAAATCAAGCATAAAAAAACCACTCCCTACCATCCATAGATGAATGGGCAAGTTGAGGTAACCAACCGAGAGTTGGAAAATATCCTGATAAAAATAGTGTAGCAACATCGAAAGGATTGAGCTACTAGATTATCAAAAGCAATGTGGACCTACAAGACCACCTGGAAGACTAATATTGGTTTCACACCATTTCATTTAGTTTATGGGAAGAGTGTTATGATGCCTGTAGAGTTTGAAGTCAAAACACTTAGGACTATAATAGAGTTGAATATAAACCTAGATGATGAATGAAAAGAATGAATTTAGCAGCTTAATCAGTTGGATGAATATCGCCTTGATGCTCTACCAAAAAAAAATATCATTCAAAAATAAAGGGCCAAGTGGCATGACCGCCACACAAGGCCAAACCAGCTTAAAGTGGAAGAATGGACATTACTATATGACTCCTGATTCTAGGAAAGGAAAGGTAAGCTCATGCAGCATTGGATGGGGCCATATGAAGTGACTGAAGTCATCAACAATGGGGTTGTGAGGATCAGAATGATTGATGGCAACAACATTACCTTAACAATCAATGGCCACCGCCTACGTCCATACCATGTATCTAAAGCATACATGATTGAGTCTATATTAGGCATGGGGAGACCCTAGTTGATTCTAATTTTATCTTGAGTCAGTAATATGTGGACCTAGTCCACATAGTCCCAAAGATAATTATTCTTTCAAAGTTTTTTTTAGTTGTATTTTTGTTTTGTAGGAACGATGCCCTGAGTGTAGCTGTTAGGCAACATGGGAAACCTAAGCCTAACAAGCATGAGATCCATGAACCTGCATATTTCAAGATTTTTAGGAGAATTTTCTTGTAGTAGGAATAACTATTCCCCACTTAGAGAGGGGAATACTAAACCTGAATCTACACAAGAGTGTTTGGATTGGTCTTTATGGATAATAAAACACTCAATTGTTGGTTCAGGGATGGATGTTGATGTTGTTCCTAATTCTTCAACCAAAGCACTGAAAGGTCTAATCAACTGTGCATCACATATATGAGGAAAATTCAACACCCGTTGAGTAAATAGAAGCGTCTATTTTCTATTTTTTGATGGGAAAGGTGCCTAATTCTCGTTTTACAGTAGAAGGCACCTGATTACCATATTACGACAGAAGGCACCTGACTCCCATACTATGAAAATAAGGTGTCTAATTCCCGTTATACATTACAAGATGCCTGAATTCTAGTATGTTAAGGAGATGGCACTTGCATCCCGTCTTATGGTAGACCGACACCTAATTTTTTATTTTTTCAAGAAAAAGTGCACCCGACTTCCATTTGTCGAGACAACGACACCATATTTCCTATTAAAAAAAATTGAGTTTGTATAAATTTTGTTTTATAAGTATGGCATCTGACAGCTAGCTAAGGCATCTGCTTCCCATGATAAGTAGAGTGCCCAATTGCTAAGGCGCCTACTTCCCATGTTAGGCATAAGCGCATGATTGCTAAGGTGCCTACTTTCCATAGTAGGCATATGCTCCTGATTGCTAAGGCACCTGATTTCCATGTTAAGCAAATCATAAGATTCCTAAGGTACCTACTTCCAATTTCCAAGGCACATGCATGTCATAATTCAAAAAGAAGGTTCCTAATTTCCATATGGAAAAGATGCCTGATTTCCATCTTTTTTGGTTATTTTTTGCCTTGGAAAATGAAACATCAGCATTAGGATGTGGCCCGAGCCACGTTAGCACCCCACACATGTGTAAAGTCAAATCTATCATGGATAAAAGTAAAATTTGAAATCCATCAACTTCTAAGGAGGGGATGTTTGTCCTCCCAAGAAGATACGCTTTTCCTAATTTTTGTTTTGAATTTTGCAGGATATCTTGAATAAGTCATATTACAACTACTGAGAACCAATCATGAGGAAGAGAATTCGTTCTATGGAAAATATGGCCATCATTGTCCATTGTGATTTGCCTAGTCACCACACACCAACCAATAACAATGCACGATGGACATCTGCGCATATACACCCACGAAACAAATTTAGGTGCATGATTAAATTTTTTGGTTTATGTCTATATGTTTTCATACGCATGTGTGTCTATGGAAAAGTGTCAACACAACCCCCATTACTATCCTAGAAACCTAAATAACTCCACTTGGAACTATCCTACGTATCTTGGCTCTGATTGGTCAATTAATTATGGTTTCACCTTCTCACAATCGAGCACATGCTCGAAGGAAACTGTTGATTACGGTAATTAACCGCCTGCATGCAAGAAAACAATTGTTTTAAAAACTGCTTAACAACTACTATAAAGTTACCTACAAAAAAGAAATAAACCAGAGTGTGAAGTGTTGTAACAATTCATGGAGAAAAACTAGAAGCATTGCCCAGTGAACTGTAAACCAAAGAAAAAGCATGGGGAGAAATCAAAGAACCATGACCTCAAGAAAAGTGAAACTACCGACTGCTTAGGGATTTTTGTAGACGTGCAAACCCAATTAGACGCTACAATATGGATGGAGTATTATTGACAGGTCAATCAAGGGCAGGATGCAGTGGTAGCTAACGAATTCACAACATCCATGAGGGATGGGATCATGCACATACAGGAACTAGAGATTCTAGTCATCAAAAATTATATCACCACCATGACGGGCCTCCCTATGATAGAGGAGCGCATATACAAGGAAGATAATATCTCTCTATACACATATATTCTTTGGGGAACCGATCGAGCACCTGACATGCACTAGTTTTCCCAAATACCACATCCTTGAGATTTGGAGGGTGGTCTTCGACTAGATCATGTGATTCTTCACTTGCTTTGGTAGGTACTCCACATTAAATGTAAATCATTTTTGCTTTCTCAATCACATATTGCATGGGGATAAAATCAACTTCTCGCATTACCTTACATGCACCGTCAAGGATGAGGTCAAATAGTACTGGGCAGACACAACATCTACCTTGGCTCACCATGGACTGATTTTAGCCCTGGTATGATATGCAGAGTCACATATAAATGTGATTGATGAGGGTCGTTGTTCATTCATCATTTAATCATTATGTGTGTCAATCCAGGGTGATGTCCGAAGGCCGTATACGATAGAAGGTGTCATAGTTGCAGGTTCAATTCATTTAAGAACAAGGTTTTATTGGTGGATCGGTTAGCATTTTGGGGGTTTTGTTGTGACCTTTAACTCCTAAAAAATGAAATGAACTCCTATTTACTTTTGCAGAAACAGAATTAATGAAATGACGAGAATCTGAAATTGCAGAAAATGAAATATTGCTAAATTGAAATTGTCAGAAAGGCAAATTGCAGAATTGAAATCACACACGAGTTGCAGAAAAATAAACTAACTACAATTCTCTGAGCATGTTCTAAATCTAGAAATTCAAACTAACATCTATTGCAAAGCTGGAAATGTCACAAATCGGAAATTGCGGTAAAATGACGAAAAGTGGAAATTGCTGCAAATATGGAAAATGACGAGAAAACTTGAAGTTGCTTGCAAATCCGAACAAAAATGTTGAAATTGCATGGAATGATGGAAAAATGCTGTCAAGACTGAAATCTGAATTTAAAGCTGCTAAAGAAATGAAAACTGGCAAAATTCTGCTAACCTGCTGCAGCAAGGAATTAGCAATGTATTACGTCAGAAGATGCCTTCCTCTGGTCCTGCAAGTGGCCCTTGCTTCCAGAACTAGATGAAGGTGAAGAGTTATGCTAAGAAAACCTAAATACTAATAATCAACTCAACATGCCAATTGAGAACTAAAAACTGCACCTTTTTATTCAATCTGGAAATGCATTACAGTAATGCAGGAAAAACCTGTAGATTATTGTTCTGCTACAAAAACAATCTGCACTCTCTATTTCTCTATGTCTCCTATATGACTATATGCCTATATTCTATATGCTCAACCGTCTTGGGAGCTCTCTTATTTATAATATTATCCTGATATACTTGATTCTCGATTTGCAAGGATTTACAACTGTTTGCACAACTGTTTCCTAGAATGCATGAGCTTGCTTTGTCAAACTTGATCTATTCAACCTTATTAAGCTGCATTCATTGAGGAAATCAGTTAACATGAGCTGGGACAACTTTTTGGTCAATTGTCAATACTTTCCTCTACCGATCTGTCGCTTTTTGACCATCTTCTGTTGTTCCTGCGCTATTCCCTATTCCTGCGCTATTATTCTTGCACTGCTCCGGAATAACAGGAAGTGACATTTAGTTATTATTTCATGCTCCAAACGCGTAGGGAAGAAGTATTTGACCGCCTAGAATGTTTTCCTTTATCTTGTACGTCCTTTTTGCATTGGTGGCACGTCTTGGAGTGACTGTTTCCAAGCCCTACTGTAAATGTACGGTTTGCTTTGGGCTGTCACAGTCATAGTCTGTTTTCCTGCACAGTCGGCTACAGGGGACAAGGTCTTTGGCGCCTTTTGCAATTGAATTAGTTCAAACAGAGGAATATTACTATTAAGCACCAAACATTCAACAATTACTACTGATTCCGAATCACTACGATAAATTAGCTAAAAAATAGGTGAAAGCTGCGAGAAGAAACGAGTAAAACAGAATATATGCACTTATCATTTCGAATATGCAAATATCAGTACATAATGCATTTTACCCAAAATTAGCATAGAAACATAATAAAAAGGGTGATTCAAATAATTAGAATGTATCCAAAAAGTGTTCATAGATGAGGCAATTCTTGGCCTCATCATTTTCCTCCCAACTTATGGTAATGCATGTCCTCATGCATTTTGTGCAGCTACTGAGGCACATAGGTCCAGATCCAGACATCTTTCATGAAATTTTAACAATGCACCACCAATTTTGTAGAATCCATTGACTGTTTTTATAGACTGAAACCATTGTTGGAAGTGCTCATCGAGTGTGGATCATTATCAAAGAAATAGGGGACAGGAGTGATGACTATGGGCATTATGTATCTTAGCCCTATCCAATGTTCTTTGATTTCTGAAATAATGTGTATAATACCTTCTGCCCTTCTCCTTGACCAAAACAGGTTAGTGGGAGAAATTGGCTCCCGTTTCTGTAGGGAGATAGACAATTCACCCCATCTGTTCTTACATGCTGCCACAACATCATCAAAGAAATCTGCACAAAATTTTTGAAATTGAGTTATACCTTTTTGCAGATTTCCTAGATAAAGTTGTCTCATTCTAGGATCCCTCATGAAGGAATAATGATTTCTGGTACAGTCCCTATGATTGAGAGGAGCAGGCCTAACAAGTAAAACTACCTATGATTCTAAGTCCTTAGCTATCTTCTTCTCCGAGTCCCAATAAATATGATTTTGTAAGTTGGACATAAAGGCCCTCAGTTGCAAATCTCTCGTATACAGGTGAGGTAGAAACATACTCTCTATTGGCAAAAATAAGTTATGTAAGAATAATTCACACATTAATTTACTTGCTCTGCTAGACTCTGCACAAAGGATTCCATAAATTTCGTAGGAGTGGTCAAGCTGGTGAGGGAGCTCGAAACCGGTCTCATAATCTGCCAACGTAGGTACCTCTCCTTGAGTAGGAGGTTGTAGAACCTAGGTGGTCTTCTGCATCTGTATTGCATACTCTGCAATTTGACATACATCTTTTACCTATGTTTTCAACTTGTTGACTTCTGTTTCTTTCTCTGCTAGTTTGGTTGTGGCAGAGTTCAAAGTTGCAATTTTCCCCTCTAATTGATGACACTGAGTCATCCAATAGGCTAGGTCTTCATTGTACCTAGTCAAGGGCACTGTGTTTGGGGGCCTCAAAATCGGTTGCATCTGTGCCACTATGTTGACCTGTACACCAACTTCCACAGTTGATGTTGCTATTGGCAAATCTGTCTGTGTCCCTTGTTCTGCTGTAACTATAGTGATTGGACTTTCATGAGGAAGCATTTGTGCCAGAGGAGAGAGTGTGGACAATTGTTCCGGAGCTGCAACTATTTGGTCCTGCATAGGAAATGTTTGAATGTCCTACTGAGGGGAACTGTCATTCTTCATCAAAATTTTAGATGGATTTTCTTGCAAAAGCATATCATCAGATGTTTCTACTCCTGTTGCATCTGCAATAGGTGATTCCTATGCCTGTGTTGTGTCATCTTCTGATTGTCTAGCCAAATCTAGGAGAATTTGAGCCCATTCATCAGGTACTATTTTTGTCAACCCTGTAGACTGATTTTCCAGCTGCAACAATTTGTTTTGCAATTCTTGAACTTGCTGTTGCAGCAAAAATTTTTTTGATCTTTTTCTTTCATGGCCTCTTCAGCATGATCAATCCATTTGGTCTGGGTTTTAATAACACTCCTTGCAGCATGCAACTGAGTGTGGATGTCAACTTCCTCCTCAGATTCAGACCCAGAATGTGTCTCAGACTCAGAATGCGTCTCAGACTCAGTATATTTTTCAAATTTGGAATATTTGTCAGACGTAGAATACATGGGAGTATGCTCCTCAATCCTAGTTGGTTCAACATTGAAGTCTAAATGATCCTCAGACTCAGAATCGGTATAATAAACCAATGGACGGATAGGGCTTATTACGGTTTCTTCTATTGTTAGGTCAAATTCCATTGGCTATATTTTTGTTTCTGTGCAACTTCCTGTGAACTTTCTGTCCTAATTTCTTCTTCTGACAAACTGATTGGGTCTGCAATATGTACTGGTGTATCTAACAAGGTTTTTGTTTTCTGAAGTCTTGCAGACCTTCTCAACCCTGTAGGTTTTGGATGTTCCTGAGCAGATGCAGCTTCTGCTTGTTCTGTTGGGTCAGGAACAGACATGGGTTCTATTGTTGATTCTGGAGTAGATGCCTGCTCACTGGAACCCCCAGTTTCTCTATTGGGCTGTACATTGTCTGCAAATGTCACCCTTCTTCTTTTTATCTGGGATTCAGATGTTGATGCATGTTGTCTCCTAATTTTGGAAGATGGGGGACTGTCAGGTGAAGGGGAATTTCTATGTTCAGAGGGTTCTGGCTGAGGATTTTCTTCTGCATCTTCCTTTGTTTCCTCTCCCTCTGGTGCTGAGTTTGCATCATTAATTTCTACCCAGGGAGAGAAAAAATGTTCAAAGTTCCTAGGGTTTCCCCTAAAATGGTATTTACAAATGAGTTTAATTAGCCCATGATGTTTAGGGCTTCCCTTCCCTATTTGGTACTTTAGGGCCATGGCTTTAAGTTCTTGGTAAAGATACAGAGGAATGTTGACCCTACATTCTAGTCTAGCTGCTCCATGGCACAAATGGTTGAGGATTCGGAGGTGTGGGCCAGACACAATAGGAAACTGGTCGTCACAGGTAATGTACCGCATTACCCACATTGCGACATCATCCCAAGGAGACTACAAACTGGACCTCTTTACCCCTTTACATACATTTTTATTCATCAAAAATTTGATTTGCCTATCCCCTTCTTCCGTAAATTGATTCACTAGGTCTAGTAAAGTATTTTTGCTGATTTTAACAATTTGCAGACCTTGAAGGGGAAATTCAATAATCTAAGTAAGTATTTTGGGGGTTACCTGGATAAACATCCGAGCAATATGTACTCTATCATTTCAAAAGGTGCGTGCGAATTCTGCCGCTAGGCCCTCAGAATAACCGTCGAATTTGCGTAGAAACGGCAAAAATCCTCCATTGGTAAAAATTTGCAAGGACGCAACATCTGTTTCTAGGTAGCTGATGTTCTCAGGTTCTGCTCTAACCTTCTTTCCACCCATGGTATCTTCTGCTGCTTTCTATGTGTCGGTGGTTGTAAATTTTTACGACCTGCGTCTGTGTTCTCTATTTTTAGGGCTTTTTAATCTTCAACGTCGAACTGCTTCGAAACATGCAGAATGTCATGGCAGTGTTTACGACGTCGTCAACCCCTAATTTTTGCTTGATTTTGTTATGGTTGTCAACTTTCACGTGTTGCACGGAATCCAAGACTTGAACTTTCCATTTTCCACCAAATAAATCACCGTAGGACACGTGTCATAAATTTTTACACGAAACCCATTCCTGCCCTTAATGACTTATTCTTGCGCTTAGTGATTTAAACAGTTCATTCCTGCGCTTTGGGAATAAAACAGTCCATTCCTGCGCTTTGGGAATAAAACAGTTCATTCCTGCGCTTTGGGAATAAAACAGTTTATTCCTGCGCTTTTTGTTTGCTGATTTCGACGTAGTTTTCACTTTTGCATTCTAGAGCAGAATTAGGCAGAGGCATTTGTAAAACACTTTCTACTTTTGATTCCCCTTTTTACATGCTTTATACTAATCAAGGATATATACACTTATATACTAATGATTTACTCTATTCAGAAAATGAAAAGACACATACCTGTTAAAACCATTTTATCTACATTTTAGGATGCTCCTGCTGAAATTTCCAGCAAATCAATCTTTGAACTAAGGCGGGTGCAATCTGAAAATAGATGAAACAATGGTCATGGAACAATGAGGGTGAAACCAACTAGGTAAACATGTCGGAACCCCGGTTTTCATGTAAACCCAACTCAGGAGCGCCTCAAAGAGGTTTTCACTTTCTGAGTTTTTATTTATTATTTTTTTCTCTTTTTTTTCCTTTTTTTTTATAATTTGTATCATTCTGCTGAATTCGAGATGGAAGAAGAGCTTTCTTCCCAAATGTGTACATCCAAACTTCCCAATTGCTTGAGAAATTCCTCCTTGTTTTGTGGTTTATGGTACATACGAAGACGATGTCCATTTACCACCAATTTGCGTTGTGAGTCATCGATAGGTGTAAGGCGAACAACTCCATTGTCAAACACTTCCTCAATTTGGTACGGCCCAAGCCATATGGTCTGCAACTTTCCAGGGAAGTCCTTGTATTGTGAATCAAACAACAAGGCCCAGTCACCTTGCTGAAATCTTCGCTATTGAATGTGACTATCATGCCACATCTTTCTTTGTGCTTGGATCATCTCCGTCTGATGTAGGGCATCCATGCGTAGTTCATCCAATGCATCAAGTTGCAGAATGCGATCTTCTTGTGCCTGCGACAGATCAATACCTACTTCCAGAGCAGTTCGAAGAGTTAGTAATTCAAACTCAATAGGCAAAAGCGGTTTTTTTCCATAGACCAATTCATAGGGCGTAAATCCAGTGGTAGATTTCCAAGTGGTATTATAAGCCCAAATAGCTTCTAGTAATTTGTCCAGCCAATTTCTTTTATGGACTGCTACTATTTTGGTCAGAATTCATTCTAATTCCCTATTGGTCACTTCAACTTGGCCATTGGCTTGTGGATGATAAGGTGAGGATTTTCTGTGTTTGACTTGATAGAGTTGAGTGAAGGCTTCAACAACTTTTGAAGTAAATTGGGGTCCTTGATCAGTTGTGATGGATTGTGGGGCTCCAAAACGTAGAAAAATCTTTGAATACAAAAAAATCAGCAACTTTTTCTTCTCTAGAATGCTTAAAGGCACGAGCTTCTACCCATTTGGTAACATAATCGGTACATACCAAGATATGCACTTTGCCTTGGGAAGAGGGATTAATGGGTCCTACGAAATCTAAACCCCATATTTCAAATGGTTATTGTTCCTATTTGAGGTTGTAATGGCATTTCATTAGTAAAGGTAGGTTTTCCCATTCTCTGGCAAGCATCACAATGTCTAATGTACTTCTTTACATCTTTATGCAAAGATGGCCAATAATATCCGGTTCCCAAGATTTTGCGAATAGTACTTTTGACTGAATAATGCCCTCTTGATGGTTCATCATGGCATGCCCGTAGGATATCATATATTTCATCCTGGTGGATACACCTACGTAAAACATGATCAGGACTGCATTTAAACAGTAAGCCCTCTATCCATTGAAAAGAAGAACTTTGCTTAATTAACTGTTTCTTTTGTTTGGGGGTAAAGTGAAGAGGAATCTTCCTTGTAGCCAAGTAATTAGCTATGTCTGCAAACCATGGAGATTGTACAGAAACAGCAAACAACTTTTCATCTGGAAAGGTATCTTCTACAACTTCCCCTGTATCTGCATTTGGTATTCTTGACAAGAAATCTGCAACTACATTAGATTTCCCAGGCTTGTTTACTATGGTAACATCAAATTCCTATAATAGAATCAACCAACGAATAATTCTTGCACTAACCAATGGTTTATTCATCAAGTATTTGATTGCAGTATGATCTGTATGGATGAATACTTGGTACCCTGTGATGTAGTGTCGGAATTTGTTAATAGCATAGATTACAGCCAAGAATTCTTTTTCGGTAGTAGTGTAGTTTTTCTCAGCTCCTGTCAAGTTTTTATTGATATAGTAAATAGCATAATGCTCCCCATTGTCAATCTGTCCTAACACAGCTCCTATAGCGGTATTGGAAGCATCAGTTTGAATATGAAAAGGTAACTCCCAATTAGGACCTCTTAATACAGGTGGAGTGGTTAACTTTTCCTTCAAGTCTTCAAAAGAAGTTTGACATTCGGAAGACCAAACAAATTCAGAATCCTTCATGAGTAAAGCAAACATAGGATTTGCTATAGTGCTGAAGTTAGCAATGAATCTGCGATAAAAACCAATGTGCCCTAAGAAACTGCGTACATCAGTTTGAGTTTGTGGAGGAGGGAGATTTTTGATGACTTCAACCTTCTTAGGATCAACTTTGATTCCAAAAGAAGAGATATGATGTCCAAGGACAATTCCTTCCTCCATCATTAAGAAGCATTTCTCAGGATTCAGAGAGAGGTGGTATGTTTCACAGTGAATCAACACTTTTTCAAGTTGTTCTAATGCATATTCAAAACTATTTCCAAACACCGTGAAATCATCCATATAAATTTCAACACTTTCATTGGTTAAATCAGAAAAAATTGCTAAAACAACTCTCTGAAATGTTCTTTGGAGCATTACATAAACCAAAGGGTAAAACCCTGTAAGCAAAAGTTCCCCAAGGACATGTAAAGGTAGTCTTTTCTTGGTCTTCTGGGGCAACTTGTATCTGGTTATATCCGCTGAAACCATCAAGGAAACAGAAAAATTTCTTTCCAGCAAGGGTATCCAATACTTGGTCTATGAATGGTAATGGGAAATGATCCTTATGTGTGGCCTTATTCAACTCCCTATAATCCACACATACTCTCATTTTACCATTTTTCTTTGGAACAATGACCGGTGGTGAAACCCATTTACTGTCAGAAATTGGATAAATGAATCCAACATCTAAGAGTTTTTCAATTTCCTCTTTCACAATTTCCTTTAGAGCAGGGTTCAAACGTCTCTGAGGTTGCCTTATTGGTTTTACGTTTTCTGTGTATATCCTATGTGTACATACCTCAGGATGAATGCCGAGTCATGTCTTTATAATTCCATGCAAAAGCTTGAACATGTTTTTGTAAGACTGCAAACAACTTGGCTTCTTGGTCCTCAGTTAGCCAGCTATTAATGTTCAAAAATTTACCTGGCTGGATTTCAATTTGTTTGATCCCTGGATAGATAGAACTAGCTGCTTCATAGTTATTGATTAATGCATTTAATGGACAATGGTGTGGTTGTAGAGTATGAAATACTCTAGAATCTATCTCAGAAATGATACCTGATGGAATCAGAGGACATTTGAAGGTGTTAAGGAGATGATGATGCCATCCATGTGGTAGAATGAATGATCTTTCTTGATTAGGCATGGATGATAGAAGTTCAGAATTTTGTTCCTCCTCTTGCCACAACAACCGATGAACAAGAGTTTGATCATCAGTTAGTCCTTCCGATTGTAATGTTTCAATTAGGACAGTTTCACTCTCAAATATTTCTCTCCCAGGTGTTGTGATTTCCTCAATATGTTCTTTTACTACAACTGTAGCCAAAGTAGCAATGGTTTCCTGTTCTTCATCAGATTCAGGATACCAAATTTGTCCAAAAAATTTAGTTGAAGGTTGAGCTGGTGGATACAAATAAATTTTCTTTAGGTCAACACCATTAGAAATGGTCATTTCTCCTGACCTGCAGTCTATAAAAGCAGCTACAGTAGCCAACCAAGGTCATCCTAGAATGATAGGGTATCCATTGACTGATTTCCTAGGCTGCAACACTAAGAAGTCTACAGGATATTCCCAAGATGAGACTTCAATGGCTACATCTTCTAGGATACCTTCGGGTTTAGCAACTGACCTATCTGCCATTTCCAAAACTGTGGTAGTAGGACTGAGATTCTTGAGCTACAATTTTTGCATTGTGTCCTTAGTCATAACATTAATTGCAGCTCCAAGATCAATTAGCACATTAGGAATTTGCATTAATCCAATAGTAATTGTAACTATTGGACTACCGAGGTCACTATATTTAGGAGGAACTAGTTTCCCGGACAATAAATCAGCTAATTTTCCTTCTACCTGAACAGTTTTAGGAAAGGCCTTCTTTTTACCAGGTTTCTTGATACATAACTCCTGAATAGTTTTTTTGAGTGAAGGCACATCCCTTATTGCCTGCAACAAAGGGAGAGAAATTGACATCTTTTTAAGTTCTGTCACTAATTCTGATTCAGGGGCGGTATCAATATGATCAAACCTTTCAGGGTATGGTAATGCTATTGGAGAAGATTCCTGCATTTTTTTTGTTACTTCATCTTTTTGTTTTTGTTGCATTGTCTCCTGATTTGGAGGTTCTTGTTTCTCACTTATTTCTTCAATGGTGGGTGGAACAGGTTCAGGTAAAACCTTCCCTGAACACAGTTGGATGTTACTACAGTCAAGTACATGAACTGCAGCAGAATCTTCAGACTCTGCCTCATAAACAGGGGTTGTTTGTCTGGTATTATTTGGGTTAGTCACGAGGTTGAGTTGGGAGTGGAGGTTGTTTTATTGGTTGCATTTGTTGATGTTGTGTTCTTCCCTAAAAATTTGGATTAGGAGCTGGCAGCAAGTTTTGAGTTTGCCCTTGATACCTTTGTTGTCCTTGATATGGTGGATATTGTTGTCCCCATCTTTGTCCTTGTTGTGTCCACTGTGGATGAGTTGCATTCCACGGTGGATTCATCCATCCAGAATGTGACCAATCTGGAGAAGCTGTCCAAGGTTGGTTCCAAGGTTGTGTAGGGACTTCTGCATGTCCCCATGGCATGTTCATATTCCAAGGAGATTGTCCCCAGTTTGGAAACCGAGGAGCATTGGGATATTGTGTATAGCCACCACCGGATCTCTGCCCAATAGCATTAAGTTCTTCTGTTTGGGTGCCTAAGATAGATTTTAGATGAGGCAACAAAGGACATCTATCTGTTGAATGTTCCTTGGAACAAATTCCACAAATAGAAGTTTTGTTAAAAGGACAATCCTGCAGGGCATGCTTATTCCTGCATCTTGGGCAATAAATTGCCAAAGGTGGTGTAGAATTGGATTTTGTGTTTCTCTCACCTAATGCAAAATTGAGTTGAACAAGGATATCAGTTTTTAAATTAGCCATTTCCTCCATTAACTCCTTTATGTCATTATTGCCAGAATTCCTTTTCTTTCTCCGTTGGTGAGTGCGGGAATAGTTTCTACATAACTCCACAATATCTTCAAGGTCAAGTTGATCTATGTCTCCTTTTCCCATTAAATCTAACACTTCCCTAGATTCATCCTGCAATCCTCTTAAGAAGATAGGCTTTAAGAAATCAGGTTCTACAGGACCACATCTCTTTTGGACAAAGGCAAAGCGATCAAGGTAATCCTCTAAACTTTCATCTTCTTCTTGCTTGATCCGAAACAACTCATCTTTTCTGTTTCGTACTCTACAATAATCCTGATATTTATGTAAGAATGCAGTCTCCATGTCATCCCAACTACGGATTGAATTAGGTTCAAGATTACTCATAAACCATCGGAGAGCAGCATCCTTAAGTGTAGAAGGAAACAATTTCAATTTTTGATTATCATTTATGTAGTCATAAGTCTGACATAACACTTTGAATTCAAACAAAAATTGATCAGGATCTTTTGAAACAGTTCCCCTAAAAATTGGCAATATGGATGGAGAAATAGTTTTCATGGGAGCATCTAAAGCTGGATCCAACCGTATGGGATATTCAAAAGTCTTAGGAGGATCATCAGCATACCCACCTAGTGGTGGTAGTGGTGCTGCCATAGTTGTTTTCTTTCTTGAGTTTGATGTGGATGGTTCAGACTTAAGGGAACGTTTAGCAGAAAGTGCTACAAAAAGTTCTTGCTCTAATCTGTCCAAAGCTTCGGTTGGTGAAGAAGGTATTTCTTGCTCTGGAAATTCTTCATCTGATCATGAAGAACGCCTTGGTGGTTCAGAACTAGTCCTGATAAACCTCCCTCTTTCGTCTCTTGGCCTATGCATTCATGCCTATTCACTAAATAAACTGAAATGCAGTAATTCAAAAATTGCAACACAATTCTTGACCTGTTTCACTTTTCCTAACAACACCGATTGTTCCCCAGCAATGGCACCAAAAATGATGAGGGTCGTTGTTCATTCATCATTTAATCATTATGTGTGTCAATCCAGGGCGGTGTCCAAAGGCTGTATACGATAGAAGGTGTCACAGTTGCAGGTTCAATTCATTTAAGAACAAGGTTTTATTGGTGGATCAGTTAGCATTTTGGGGGTTTTGTTGTGACCTTTAACTCCTAAAAAATGAAATGAACTCCTATTTACTTTTGCAGAAATAGAATTACAGGAAATGAAATGACAGAATCTGAAATTGCAGAAAATGAAATATTGCTAAATTGAAATTGTCAGAAAGGCAAATTGCAGAATTGAAATCACACATAGTTGTAGAAAAATAAACTAACTACAATTCTCTGAGCATGTTCTAAATCTAGAAATTCAAACTAACATCTATTGCAAAACTGGAAATGTCACAAATCTGGAAATTGCAGTAAAATGACAGAAAACTAGAAATTGTTGCAAATCTGGAAAATGACAGAAAACTTGAAGTTGCTACAAATCTGAACAAAAATGTTGAAATTGTATAGAATGATGGAAAAATGTTGTCAAGACTGAAATCTGAATTTAAAGCTGCTAAAGAAATGAAACTGGCAGAATTCTGCTAACCTGCTGCAACAAGGAATTAGCAATGTATTCTATTAGAAGATGCCTTCCTCTAGTCCTGCAAGTGGCCCTTGCTTCTAGAACCGGATGAAGGTGAAGAGTTATGCTAAGAAAACCTAAATACTAATAATCAACTCAACATGCCAATTGAGAACTAAAAACTGCACCTTTTTATTCAATCTGGAAATGCATTACGATAATGCAGGAAAAACCTACAGATTATTGTTACGCTACAAAAACAACTGCACTCTCTATTTCTCTATGTCTCCTATATGACTATATGCCTATATTCTATATGCTCAACCATTTTGGGAGCTTTCTTATTTATAATATTATGTTGATATACTTGATTACTGATTTGCAAGGATTTACAACTGTTTGCACAATTGTTTCCTAGAATGCATGAGCTTGCTTTGTCAAACTTGATCTATTCAACCTTATTAAGCTGCATTCATTGAGGAAATCAGTTAACATGAGCTGGGACAACTTTTTGGTCAATTTTCAATACTTTCCTCTACCGATCTGTCACTTTTTGACCATCTTCTGTTGTTCCTGCGCTATTCCCTATTCCTGCGCTATTATTCTTGCACTGCTTTGGAATAACAGGAAGTGACATTTAGTTATTATTTCATGCTCCAAACGCGTAGGGAAGAAGTATTTGACCACCTAGAATGTTTTCCTTTATCTTGTACATCCTTTTTGCATTGGTGGCACGTTTTGGAGTGACTGTTTCCAAGCCCTACTGTAAATGTACAGCTGGTTGGAACTGTCACAGTCACAATCTATTTTCCTGCACAGTCAGCTACAGGGGACAAGGTCTTTGGCACCTTTTGCAATTGAATTAGTTCAAACAGAGGAATATTACTATTAAGCACCAAACATTCAACAATTACTACTGATAAATTAGCTGAAAAATAGGTGAAACTGTAGAAAGAAACAGTAAAACATAATATATGCACTTATCATTTCAGAATATGCAAATATCAGTACATAATGCATTTTACCCAAAATTAGCATAGAAACATAATAAAAAGGGTGATTCAAATAATTAGAATGTATCCAAAAAGTGTTCATAGATGAGGCAATTCCTGGCCTCATCAGTGATAATTGAGGATACCAAGGGCACAAACATAGTTCTAGGGGCACGAGGAGACAGATAATTGCCAATACATAATGAGCAATCAACCCAAGCAGTGATAGAATGAGAGGATACGGTGCCTGCGTCCTAGCCTGCAGAAACTACAAAGGAAGAAGGACAAACCTCGTCCCCTATTTTTCCCTAATTTGATGAGGAAGAAGGACATGCTTTGTCTCCCACTACCCCTTAATTCAAGGATGAGGTAAGGCAAGAACCACCAAGCCCGAAATCCATGCCAATTTCCACCAGGAATCAAAGTAGAAGGATGAAGGCATATAGGGTGGTTTCAAGCTCATTCAACGATGAAACAAAGATCGATGAGTTAAATAGGGAAGAGTACCTAGTCCAGATTTTATAAGATATCTCCAAAGAGAAAACTCCCCAATAGGAGGTTGCAGCAGAAGATCTGTCATAGGAGAGACATGAGGAAGATTTACAATAATAGCTGCAGGTTTTGAGAGAGTAGGCTTCCACTTGGGAAGTCAAATACAGAGAATAATAGACTCTATTTCAAGATTCTAAGAAGGAAGTTGCGTTGAAGATGCACAAATTATATTAGAAAATTTAGAAATTGCAAGGGAAAATAGTACGATTGCAACTATAGAGCAGAGTAGTGGGAGCTGAGCAATCAACCAAAGTAGATGCAGTAGTGCAAAATGATGGAGCAACAAAGGTGCCCCTACTGATATAGAAATAGGGAAAGGAGAGGATGTTATAATGGAAGTAGAGCATCCCTATTCCACATCTCATTCTACAGAACAAGTACTTCAAGAAGATGAAGTTGAGGTTGAGGAACCTCAAAATTTAGATTAGTCTACAGAAAAATGATATGAAGAGAAGAATGAAGTGGAGGCTGAATAGCCTCAAGTTTTAGGCAAGGAGGAAGAGACACAACATTCTCTAGCTGATGCAAGGACCGAACAACCTTAGGAGGAAGAAGCAGTTCCAATTGAGTAGTAATTCACTACACAAGAAGAAGAGGCTCAGCAACCTGCATTTGTTGACAACCAAGAAGTAGCAACAACACCAACATACCCTGAGATGCAACACATAAAGTTGAGATCAAAGCAAAAAGTTGTTAGGGCATCTTAGTGAAGACCCAGAATAAGAGCGATAGTTTTTGAATTAAAGGCATTGGACATCAAATCCTATAAGGAATCAGAACTGGATTTTGATGAGGAATGGGAGGCAGTAAAGAAATTGTTTGTTGCCCAAAAAGAGAAATTTAAGGTGCTTAAAGAGCAAATTAAGGCAGATAAGAAGAATTGGAATAAGGCCTCTAAGAAAGCACTCAAGAAAACTAAAAAAGAGACCAGACAGCAAGCCAAGGGGCCTCCCAAGAGAATTCTAGTTGCCCAACCTTAGCAGTTCTAGAGTTTGTATGGGTCGGTAGGTGATGAGCCTTCAAGGATGAAGGCATATTTCATGAAGATGGGATTTCTAGAACCTGTGCCACCTGTAGATCAGGCATCAAGCATCAGAACTCCTCCAGTGGCAAAACTAGAGGTCAAGGTTGAACCTAAACTTGACCTAATAGGGGTTGATTTACCTACATCCAGGGTTGCAAAAAAGTCTAACATCCCATTTGGCGATGAAGACGTAGTACCTATAGGTGAAGAGTTACCTCTTCACCATGAGTATTGGAAAATGGCTGAGATCGCATTCCAGAAGGATGTCACTAGTTTCTCTGGTTATTATTTGAATGTTGAAAAAGGCAAGGTGGCCTGGACAAGGGAACCGCCCAAGAAAATATCAAGGCCAAGTCAGCCAGTTTGACGTAGCAAGCGCAAAAAACAATAGGAATAGGAGGCAATTGCTTCGAAAGCACCAAAGGGGTGAAAGCCCCGAGACAAGGAAAAAGCAAAGACCACTAAAAAGAAAAGGATAGAGACCAAAAGGGCTTATTGGGATGTTGTAAACAAAACTGGTAATTACCAATATAAAGTGGCATAGGGACGTGCCACCCCTTAAGCATGGGGGGATGATGAGCCCCGAAAATGCTCATTTTTTGTACCTCTTTCCTTATAAAACAACGAAACTTATTTTATAGATGTATATGTTTTATGAAAATTATATATATTTAACAATTTATTCTACATGTTATTTAATATTTGTCTTTAAGTGTATTTTGTGTAGATTTTGTGGAAATGATTGCATTTTGGTATGTTTTCATTGAGGTACCACTCGGACCTAGCACTTGCGATTTCATGAAGGCAAAACATCTACAAAAAATCGATGTGAAGTATGAAGTCAGGTGCCCAATTTCCTTTGAAGCACCTGACTTCCGTTTCACACTTAACTGTTAGGTGCTTGCTTCTCGTTAGACGTCTGCTTCTTGTTAGGCGTCTGACTCCCATATTGGTGCTTGCTTCCTGACTTCTGCATACAAGGCACCTACTTCCTGAATTCTTCATATGAGGCACCTGATTTCCACTAAATCCAAATTTTAGTACGACTCTGTGGTCGGTATAACAGAGTAAAATTTTAGCAATAAGTATAAATGGAGTTTCAACATTGAAATCGGACAAGGGACGACGTCAAATATGACTAGCCACCTATTTGCAAGATGTTAAATGAAATATTTATGTAAATCGGGTAGAACAAATATCAAACATATTCTGGAAACAGAATACGCTGAAATAGCTCACCAGGCTCGATATTTTGCCCAATTCCTTCATTCATGCAAGCGGTTGTAAAAATGAATTATATTTTTTATTTATTTTGAAAAATGTAACAGGTTGGTCGCATATATTATAAATATGTAGGTCACACCTGAAGACGAGACCCCCAAAATTTTTTGTAATTTCTTTGCTGCAAATATTAATAAAACATTTTGAGTTATTTCCTATTAAAACGTCTAAAGGGTCCGGTGAAGATTTAACGCAGGTAGAACCTGCTGGAAGCATGGGTCCACTTACAACAAAGTTCTTCCCTTACTTTCCCCTATTTTTTGTTATTTAAATTTTTGTAGATTAATTTATTTCCCTATTATTTTCCCCTATTTTTTGTGATTTTTAGTAAAATACTGTTTAATTTATGTGTGCATTCTAGTCCTATTTTCATGAACATAGGGTAGATTATTGGTTTAGAATTTAGAATTAAAACTTCAACGAACATCAAACACCCTCCAAACCATAAATCTGAGGGACTCATCTCTGAAGGATAAATTATAAGCATATATTGTGCACGACTACGAGCTACCTCGGGTTGACGATTAAATGGAGGTAATTAATTGAACCATAGAAAAAATAACCAATATTTTTCCCCATACCAGCGACGCATTAGATTGATAAAACTCTCAGGCTAACTGATAATGGTGGTTTCTCTATTTACCTACATAGACTATATCTACCGTGGCTCTGAAACCACTGTTAGCTTTTGATGAATAAGCCTTGGGAGATAACAATCACAAGATGCATAATAACATGAAATAAAGTAAATCTGCTAGATGACTGAAGTATATTGTAAATATAAATCATATAAAATATTACAATGTAGCTATGAATGAAATGAGCACTCCATTAACAAATCTACTGATCTACATTTTATCCATCACCAATGAATGGTAAGGCACACAGAACTACACTATCCACTAAGCTACGCTATTTGATTATGTCCCTAGACTCTATATTTCTATATATCTAAGAGGCCATCCTTATATATGTAAAATAGAATACTTGGCCAACACTCTATCTAGTTGTGCAAGGGATAACTTACACATGTACAACTTGCACATTAACACTTGTGCACTTATTACATTGCATGAAGTAACTAGATAACTTGCACAAAAATTAATCCAGGTATGTATCTTCGAGGATACATTTACATAACCCAAATGATGGAATAGGCTCTATTTCCAACATGAATGCCCTAGTTTCTTGCAAGAATCACATCTTGATATAATATTCTCATATTCGATAGGCTGCACCCAACTTCCATGTTTAGAAATGAGTTCTATTGAGGTGAGGAATTCCTTTTCCATATTGGCATTCACACATATTCTAGCATACACCAACCTTGACTTTCCTAACATTGTAGGATTTATCGTAATTAGACTACCTCAAGATATTTTATAAAGAGGATTTGAGCCCAGCATTGATCATGTTCAATCATTTGTTGCCATCCTAATTTGGCCATTAAAGCCTTATTCATCTGTTTCACTTTTCTAATGCCTAGACTGCCTTCTCACTTAGGCCTGTAAATTTTCTCCCATGCCACTAAACTAATCCTTTGTTTCTCTTCTACACCAATCCAAATAAAGTCCCTCTACATTCGCTCGAATTTTGCAACCATTGATGCTAGGATTTTAAATAAAGATATCATGAAAATGGGTAGGTTTTGGAGGGTTACCCTCAATAGCTATAATTTTCATGTTTGAGTAAGGGAAAAACCTTGAATTCTAGTATTCACCTTTCATTCTACCTAAAAAAAGGGGTATTCCTAAATATACAATGGAGAAGTTGTCCACTTTATAGCCAAAAGTGAAAGGAATGATAATCAGATCATTCCAAACTACAAGGATCTCAAGTGTTAACAGAACACCACATTCAACAAAAACAAGAATCTAAAAGCAAATTGATAGCATAAGCTTACAAATGAATATGCAAAATAATGAGAAACAATATCATATATTATACCTAAATAATGATCAACCTCAACAAGTACAATGAAGGTGCCTTGCTTATAAAGGCAAGGATGATCAACCATAGTCATAGGATCAATCTAAGGATAAATATCCCCCGTACAAAAGGAATATGTGATATGATCCACATTTATAACCACCATGGGGAGAAAGAATCTCAACCCTCCAAATATACCTAAAAATATCCCCATAACACCTAGGAATAGTCAAAACTAAAAATATCCCCATAATATCTAAGAAATAAATATGTAACATCTCATAATATTTCAATTAAGTGGGTGGGGAAAATACATGGAATAACTAAATAAAAAGGAAATAAATTACCCAGGTGAACATGAGCTAAGGTAAACAACCTACTCTAACAAAAACTTCTTACAATTTTATTTTGTCTAAGTTGGGGAGTGTTAACAAAGAACAACCTACTTTTCAAGAAATTCTTTTTTGTAACTTGAAGTTGTTTCATAGGTTTTGAGAATTTGCCTAATATTCTTAGCTTCCACAACTGATGACTCTAATAATATTATGGTATCATTAACGAACTATTGATAAGTAATTATATCTAAAGATGATGCTAGCCGAATTCCTTTAATCAAAGTTGCATCTTTTGCTGCAGTTAAGCTTCTTTCTAAAGCCTCAACCACTATTATGAACAGATAAAGTGATATAGGATCACCTTGTCTCATCCCTCTCTTACCTAGAAAAAACCTACCAAATCTCCATTTACTATCACTGAATACCAAGTGGAGAAGCAAACCATGATCTAAAGCCTCCAATTGGCCCCAAAATCAAAAAACGGTAACACTTTATCCAAAAAATCCCAAGAGACTCTATCATAGGATTTATTTATATCCAACTTCAACAACACACCTTCTAGGCCTCTCATCCTCATGGAGTGTAGAGCCTCATAAACAGTGATTATCCCATCCAAGATATGCCTTTGGTTTTGTTTAACAAAACCACTCTTTTGGAGGAGATAATGTTAGGTAAAATACTCTTTAGTCTATTGGATAGAACCTTTATCAAAATTTTATAAATGAAATTGCACAGGTTGATTGGGAAAAAATATTTTAGAATTTATATTCCTTGTTTTTCAGAATCAAAACTAGAAATAGAGAATTTCATTCCTTGAGAATTGTTTTTGCTCGCTAAAATTCCAGTATAAACTCTAACATATCATTATTAATAATCTCCCAATAAGTCTAAAATAAACTATTTTGGAAACCATTCAAACCCGAGACTTTATCATTTTGCATGTTTAAAACTACCTTATGCACCTCCTCCTTTGAGAAAGGACTATCCAAAAAATGATTTATTTCACTATTCACCACTCAAGAAATATTATTCAACAATTTATTAACTGATTAAGCATTTGTTACATCTTCCATGTTGATGAGATTTTAAAAAAATAAACTATTTTTTTTTTAATTTACATGGTGGAATTGTTAGCCGCCACGAATTTGGGCATGTTGTCTAGCTTTTTATGGCCACCACAGTATTTTGTGTTATCTGCCCTGAAAGTGGCCACCCAGATCTGCACGCAGTCCGCCCTTATAACCACCATGCCACAATCATTTTAAACCTTTTACATCATTGAAAGCACCAAAAAAGGGATAAGCGTCCAATCCGATAAGGCCCAAGATTTGAACCTTGGACCTCCGCCCCCCTTATGGGGTTTGGTTGAACCAATTGTTCTACACCTCAGACATAACTACTTCCTTTTTAATATCCTTTTCCTCTTTTATTTCCTTACCCTATTATGTCTTCAATATTCTTATTCTATTATACGTCTTGTGTCTAATAGTTGTAAGATGGAAAAATCGAGTGTTTCGATCTCCTTCTTTGAGCCATAAAGCCCTAGATTTTTGTCTCCAATGGACTTCTTGGGCTAATAAAGTGTGGAGATCAAACAAAAGCACCATTTATTTTCTATCTAATTCCTCCGAGCGCCTCAAATTATGAATTTGCTTTTCCACCTGTTCCAAGCTAGCATTTAGATTACTTTTTATCTCTTTTAAATGACCAAAAACCTTGTTCCAAATCTTTACATTTTTTTTAACATTTTTAAGCTTATGAGATACTTGGAACATTTTGGATCCCCTAATATCAATGTTCCACCATTTTGAAATCTGTTGAGCTAAAGAAGGATATGACATCCACATTAACTCAAATCTGAAAGGTCTACCTTTAACTCTTCTCTCCAACACTTCCAAAAGTAGTGGTGAATGATCAGAGGTAATCTTCGGATGGGCTTTAAGAGAATAGTTATCATAGTGAGTTAACCAAGATTGGGATGCTAATACTCTATCCAATCTAATTTGGATATAGTTGCTCGCTAACCTCCTATTAGACAAGGTTTATTTAGCCCCTTTCAAATCCAAATCCATCAATTCACATTTAGAGATAAAATTATTAAATTCCTCCATACTATTAGAATAACCCAAACTACCACCCTTCTTGTCACTAGGATACAAGGGTGTGTTAAAATCCCCAAAAACTATCCATGGCCACTGAGACACCTCATGAAGATTACTAAGGAGCTCTCAAACCCTTTTTCTTCCTTCCCTAGTGTTTGGGGCATACACGATGGAAATAACCTAAGAATAATTTGTAATTTTACAAGTCAAGAGGTAAGACACACACATTTCATTCATTTGAATACATTGACCATCAAATCTTCTAAGGTCCCACAAAGTCCATACACCTCTAGAGGCTCCCACCGTTGAGATTCCCACCATATTCGTTTCCTTCCAAATGGTATTTTTAACTGATTGAAAATTATGCTCATTAATCTTAGTCTCTTAAATCAATAAGATATCATATTTATATTATTTTCTCATCTCCTAAAGTACTTGATGTTTTGTAGGGGCATTCATACCCTTGATTTTCCAAGATAGAAAATTCATTTCTTAGGATTTGGTGGGTTCTTCCCCCACCCAAATCTAAAAACTCTTGAGTATCGTCTGCAACTTGTTTTGCTGCCTCTTCAGATCTAACCACTCTAGTTTTAATTGATGAAAAGATATATTTTTAAACACACTTATACACAAGGTGTGTGGTTTGAGCTTGGATCTTATGATGATTTTATTTATTAAAGTCATTCAGAGTTTTGAAACGGTTACCCTTTTCCTTTTACATCTACTTAGTCGCATTGAGCTATTTGGTGTCGTCAATATTTGAACCTTGGTGTGGGCTACATCAAATATTTGTCCCAACTATTGAACCAAGGACTCGTTGACAAAAAAATAAATTAAAAAACATGGTTTTTATGAGGGGTCCAGATTCCCTCGTATTAGGGTTTGTACTTGGATCTCCTAGATGAAAACTCAAGGAGTTACCACTACGGTATCCCTCTCGAGACAAAATTGAATTAAAATATAAGGGGTCCTGGTCCCCTCGTACCGGGGTTTTAACTTGGGTCTCCTAGATGAAAATCCAAGGACTTACCATTACGGTATCCCTCTCGAGACAAAATTTTAAATTTAAAACACAAGTTTTATGAAGGGTCCCAAACCTCTCATACCGGGATTTGAACTTAGGTCTCCTAGATGAAAACCCGAGGATTTACCACTACCAAATTCTGAAAAAAAAAATTGTAATAACTTATATTTAACTTTATTTGTAATAAATGTTTTAATATATATATTTTTAAAATCATTCTTAATAAATTTATTTTATTTTAATAAAATAAACTAATTACTTTCTAATAACATTAAATTAATAAAAAAATTATAATTATTTTTTTAAATAATTTTATAAATTTCATCAAGGTAAATCCTCTTAAAAATATAAAATAATATAAAATTTATTACTAAAATTTTAATCAAGTTATATATACATTTTAATAATAATATTCTATTTAATATTTATTTTAATTACATTCACATATACTTGTTATTATGGTTTGAATTTAAGTTACTGTAATCCCTCCAAAAAAAATATTTAATATTTTTTTTTAAATTATCTCCTTTATAATATAGAATGTTTGGTAATATTATTTTTATTGCCTAGCACTTGCTATGTGTTTATAATGTTTAAATATTTTATTTGGACACATAGTTATTGGTTTGAAAAATCTTCATAAAATGATTTTTATCTGTCTCAATACTTATAAATGAAAGTTTTTTTATTTGCTAAAGGAAAGGGTTTTGAGGTCCCCACAATCCATAATAGGTTGAGATAAGGCATGAGAATGCACTAAACTACAACATTAAATCAAAACCAACCAAGGGACAAGAATAACAAGCCACCCTCAACAAGGCAAAATAGAGAGGGCCCCATACAAACAATATACCATAAAAGTCGGGTAACAACAGCTAAAGTAAAACAAAACAAAGAGGGCCCCATACAACCAACATAAAATATAACCTGATATCAACTATCAAAAGAACATCATAGTAGAGCTAGTCCGAGGTTGCCATATCCATCTGTTTGTTAACCACATCCTAAATCTCGTTGACAAAGGAGACCACAACTTGCAATTTACCTAAAAGAACAAAGTGTTTTTTCCTCCAAAAATAGATAAACACATCACCACAAGAGTGAAAGTTCTTATCATTATGCTTTTTAAAAATATTTTCTCCTTTAAAAATACATTCATACACATCACCACAAGAGTGAAAGTTCTTATCATTATGTTTTTTAAAATATTTTCTCCTTTAAAAATACATTCATTAATGGTAAGAAATTTTATGGATTCAATTAAAGAACCAAGCGAATAATTTTATAAACTTTTCTATCTGTTAAAGAGGAAGTTTATAATTGGTGGTAAATCTTGCTAACAAGTAAGTTTTGTTAAGGAAAAGAATTATAGTTACACTTCGAATGAAATGAAAAAGATAGATAGTTAGAAGGTCACTATTAAAGAATATAAAAATAAAAATAAAAAAGCTTCAGAGAGAATTGAAAGAAATGAAACAAGTGACAATGTGCGCAGTTAAAAAAAAAATCTTAAGAAACAAGGATCCAAAAAAAAGTAAAAGTAATTTTGACAAAGGAACAAGTTGAAGAACCATTGAAAAAAACTCAAAAATTAAATTTAGGATAACAGCAACAATAGCAATAAAGTTCATAGAATAAGCAACAATAAAACTCGTAAAATAAACAACAACATAGTCTAAAGAAGCTTTATCAAAGTGCACAAAAATACATATAAAAAAGTATAAGAAAAGAGATTAAAGAAAATTTTAAAACGAAAAAAAGAAAATGTCAATGTTAAATTGTACCGTATCAACACCCACACATTCTAAGCTACACTTGAAGACATGACTTTAAGAAAAAAATATTTCTGGATTTCAAAGAGGTGCAACAGCATCAAGAACAATAAAACTATCGGTTGAAAATATCATATCAGAGCAGAAGAAACTTCAAAAATAAAAAATAAAAATAAAAACCAATAGAACATGGATATTAACCCAATCACCAATCCATTATATTGCTTAATATTAAATTTAAATTTAAAAAATTATATAAAATAAAATCGATTCAATTCGTAAAATAAAATTAACCCAATCCATATAAATGCATGTTTCAATTGTACTTTTAAGAGCTATACATTTCCATATATATCCCAGATATACTTCGGCTATGGAAGAAACAGAAGCGTACGAAACCAGAAGACCGTCCACTAGAAACATTAATCTCAATGCCTTCCCCTTCAGTGGGCATTATACTGCTTATTATACATAATAGCACTTAAAATTGTGGAGAATTCAGAATTGTAAGGTGGCATGCAGGAATCAAACAGAGGCCACGCTTCCTCAGATTCCAACCCTTGCCTTGCTCACCATTTACCTCTGAGCCTTCAACACTCTGGAAAGCCTGAAACAGCAAAAAAGACTAACATATAACATATTATATAACCTTTTGTTAATACATGATAATAATTTATATGCTTGCCTTACCCCAATCGTCTTCTCCAACATGCTTATGTATTCAATGGCCACTTCTAGCGTTTCTAGTTCTTCGCAGCATATCTGCAACAATAGTTCCATGCATAGTCTAAGTAAAAACACAACGGAATTCAGACTTTTTCTTGTTTTAAAAATATAAATAGAACCTTTGAAGCATTGGGTAGAAGAGATTGCAGCACTTCCAACCGCCCATTCACACCAGCATCTGCCTGAAATAATTAACCACATTTATGTTTAAAAAGACCATGAAACCCTAAAATGAAATTAAGTAGGATAAAATTTAATTTTAAAAAATATCTGATCCGGATTCAATCTCCATTAATATGTATATGTATAAGAAATATTTATTTAATAAAAAAAATTAATTTTAAGCCTATATGATACCTTTGAGCTTGCAGTGTCTTCTAAAAAATCAGGATCATAGCTTTCTAGTCTTGGACGCTTTGGATTGACATGAAGATCGAGAGCTTCAGCTTCAAGCTTTACATTGTCTTGATGATGATGAGGACCAGATGAGGCATCAGAGGCCATGGAGGGGTCCTCCTCTTCCTCTTTTTGGCTAATAGTGGAAGGGTTCCCTACATATTTCTCAAAGAGAATGCAGCTACTGCTGGAGTTTTGTAGATACATGGTCCAGCCAGATTCAGACATATTGCCAATCTCCATACAAAAGAGACCAATAACAGAATTCCTCGGAAAAGATAAAGATATTCATCCATCCCATAAGATGCACAAGTCCTGTTGGACAACTACCACAAGGACAGGAGCACATGCTGTGCTATTATAGCCTTTAATTGCAATCCTGTTGATGACCCACCAGCTCTAGCAATTCAGGATTAGGCCTTAACTGGGACCTAAAAGTATTCCCATGCAAAGAAGTTATGCGCACAACCTTCACATGGACGCATTGAAGGCTCTGGTGCCACAACTTTCCCAGGGACACTTTCATGCTTTTCATAAATTGGTTGTGACTCTGCAGAAGAAGTTAATATTTCCACAGAAGGGCAGTGAGTAGTCATTTCCTAAAGCAGGATGGAACCCCACGGTATGTAATAGTACACTAAAAGCAGTGACTTAAACTGTACGTCAAGGGGAAGGCGAGGGGGCAACGCCGCTGTTCATGACATAAAACAATAACACATACTTTTGTTCTTGTGAAAAGTTAGAGTAATTGATTTGTCTTTTGATTCTTATCAATAAAATTTGAGGAAGATAGGTTTATAATGTTTACATTATATTTAAATTTTATTTTAAAAATATTTATAAAAAAAATTATATTGGGTGAAGGTAGTAGACAAATAAATTTCAGCTATTGCCAATTTGAGGTTAGAGATTCTAATCCTGGACCCCTCCAAGTTTCCTTCACTTAAATATGAAGGTAGTAGACAGACCGGTTTCAGTTGTTGCCAACTTGAGGTCAGCGATTCCGATTCTAAACCCTTCCAAGTTTGTTTCACTTAAAAATAAAGGTAGTAGGCAGATCAGTTTCAGTTGTTGCCAACTTGAGGTCAGCGATTCCAATCCTAGACCCCTCCAAGTTTCCTTCACTTAAAAATGAAGGTAGTAGACAGACCAGTTTCAGTTGTTGCCAACTTGAGTTCAGTGATTCCAATCCCGGACCCCTCAAGTTTCCTTCACTTAAAAATGAAGGTAGTAGACAGACCAGTTTCAGTTGTTGCCAACTTGAGGTCAGTGATTCCAATCCCGGACCCCTCAAGTTTCCTTCACTTAAAAATGAAGGTAGTCGACAAACCAGTTTCAGCTGTTGCTAACTTGAAGTCAGAAATTCCAATCTTGAACCCCTTCAAGTTTCCTTCACTTGCAGACAGACCAGTTTCAACTGTTATCAACTTAAATCAAGGATTCCAATCCTGAACCCCTTCAAGTTTCTTTCACTTAAAAGCAGAGATAATATTTTTTTTTTATACATAGGGGAAACTGCCTTCCCTTTTTAAACAACTGGTTGCAGGTCAAATCACATTGCCTTATGTCTCAGAGTCAAGCCTCAAATCATGGAACCTCGCCTCAGTAAACACGACCTGTTATGGAGTGAAGTGACCCTTGGTGGCTTAAGGTTGCAGCTTAAGGTTGGTATGGAGGCACACTCAGAGGATTCTAGTAAATAATAGATAATATAATATAATGGAAACTAAGAGCCCACTAAAATTTAAAGCCTTACACAGTGATATAAGGACACCGTAGAAGTCTCAATTTAATCATTTATGCATGTGCATGTGCCAACATTGAGATAATGATGCAAAAGCCTCCCTGAAATTTGGGGATGATTGAGTTGATTAGTCAATGGATAATTGGCTTTACAAGCTTGTAAGTTTACCATTGTGGCCCCGAAATATATGGTGAGCATCACAAAGAGGCATAGTTTAATTTATTTTAACAAATTATTATAATATTATAATTTTAAATAAATAATTTTTATTTATTTTAGTAATAAATATTTATTTAGTTCTGCCAAAATTTGATGGGTTAAAATGGTTTAGAAAAGTTAAATTATAATTATTTACACTCTGCATCTGCATGCTATTCATTCACGTTTCATCAATTCAATGCACCGCCAAATCAACTTCCAGCCTTTCATCACCCATGTGCTATACTATGATGTATTAGACTGTGCTACCCAAATTCTAATTAATGTCTTTAACCTTATTGGGAAACTTGCCTCAAGATTTACACCCTGGGCATGGGAAACATAAGCCTAAAATCAAATATTTAAGACTTTATATTGATGAATTTTGTAGACAAGTAAATTTCTCCATCAGCCTTCTTGGTTGAAAATTGACGTACAAGCAAATGTGAGATTAAAAGGTATTATCAAATATTAAAAGATTTATTTCCGTGGGTGAGGTTTATTCGTAAGAATGTCACTTGCATTGATGTGATCTAGGTTCAATTTCCATGGGGATGTGTATAAGAAGTATTATCAAAAAATATATATATATATATATTAAAAGATTTAATGTTTTTAATATTTTAATAACTTTTTTAAATTATATTTTTTAATATTTAATTAAAATTTGTTGTTGGTTTAATTAAGTTATATTTAGCTTATTATTTTATAAAATATATATTTTTTATTTATTTTCTATTAAATATATTTTTTATTTTCTTCAATTTGTGTTGTTTTTGTAATTGACTTCTTGATATCATTTTTATTAAGATATGAAATCTCACTTTGGTTAGTTGTTATCTAAAATTTGAATTTTACCAAAATAAAAACCAACACCATTATTGGCTAAATTATCATACTAAACTTTCTTCCTTATAAATATGCTTATATCTTTAAGAGATTGTCTTCATCAATAGTTGATTAACATCAACAATCATGTTCTTTATATATATATATATATTTATTTATTTATTGAGAAATACTTCTTATACACATCCGCCATGGGGATTGAACCCGGATCACATCACCCATAATGCAAGTGGCGTCTTTTCTGGTGGCGTCTTTGCTGGTAGACCACATCACGCGGATCATGTTCTTTTTATTTAATCTCTACATCCATTTTTGTTGATAGCATTAATAATAATTTGTGAATCCTCTCATCTGAAATATATTTTTGGCATTTTTTAATTGCAGAAGTACCCTAGCCTCTACATCATCAATATTAAATTTGATAAACCCAATTTCTAAGCATTTCTATTTTACCATATATCAAAGCAAGTTCTCTATGTTGACCACATTGTTGTAGATGAGCCTTTTGTGTATAATTAAATCTTGTAACCAAGAGGCCAGCATCCTTTTTCCTACACTTGAGACTTTCTATGATCAACACCATATTTGTAAGCATTCTACAAGAGAGGCAATAATATGATTCCAAACTTAGACATGATTTTGAGATTTATTTTTAAAAATTCTATTATTCCTTTAAAGCCATAAATCCCAACAAATAATTTTAGGACTAATCCTCCACAAAATATATAATATTTTAGGTTTAAAATAATTAATCCAATATTTCATCAACTCTTTCAATGTTGATGGAGACACCTAAAATATTCTCATATTTTAGAAAAACAATCCCAAATAGTGTATGCAAAGGAACAATGAAGAAGTGGATGGTCTAAAGTTTCTAGATCCTTGTCACACAAAGCACACCTAAAAAGTCCATGATATCCTCTTCTTTATAGATTCTCTTATGTAAGAATCTTGCTTTGGACTACTAACCAAAAGAATTTTGAGGCCATAGGAAGGGCCTTTAATAACCAAACAATCTTCCAAGGGAAATCAATAGAAATAGAAATTTTTGACTTCTCTATATCTTCATATCCCAACTCAACTAAGTGTCCACCATATTTTGATAGTCTTTAAACCAACTCATCCTTTCAGTATAAAAATAGGCAAATAAGAATCTTGAAGCATCTTTTGAAGCTCATTTGTTATTTGTTTGAGTTCTCCTTTAACCAAGTTACTCATAGAAATCCATGAATTGCATTTGTTGCTCACATTAATATAATCTTTTACCTTTGGACCTTTACAAGCTAGAGATGCTTGAGCCAGTGGTTGTCATTTTAAATCAAATATAAGAGGATAAAGATTCAACCAAGCATCAAACTAGAAACTTGCATTGTCTACCTCATTAACTAACCATCTAATATATTTCCTAATCAATTGCAAACTATCTAATATGAAGTTTGATCTAAGAAAAATGATAATTTTTTTTGCAAGAAGTTGAGAAAAACTAGGGGAAGGTGAAATACCATAGAAGAGGTGTTTTTAACTAAGAACAAATCTGGGAGAGGACAATAAAAGGAGGAAGTGTGGTTCATTAAAGACATTAGCAGAAGAGATCACCAAGCAAAGTTCTAAGTAGATGAATCAATTTTAGCATTGATTGTACTTCATTTTGACTAAAATATGAGGTTGGATACCATTTTCGCGTTGAAGTTCTTACCTCAAGAAGGTATTTTCTCATGCTAGTAATTTTATTTATAGCATTACATTTTTACTTCTATATAATTACTAGTTAACATATAGGATCTGTTAAAAATCATGAATAACATAGTTGATAGAAGATTATAAATCATGTTGGTATAAGAGCAATTACAAACATCATGGTTTTAAAGATTCCTAGAACATCTTTATGTATTTGAGTATATACCACTAACTCGTTGTAAAAAGAAAAAATAGGAGAGTTAGAAGGATACCAACCTGAAATTGATAGCAGTAAGTGGAATAAGAAACAAAAAGCATTTATAATGGCTGACAAGATAGATAATACAAAAGCTAGATTTTCCTAGTTGGAAAAAAAAGTAGCGAAGTCTAATTATCAATAATCAAGCCTTGCATACATCTTCTAGTAGATTATTGCTCATGATGGAAAAGAAGTTTGGTTTCAAGAAAGAATTGGAGAAAGAGGAAGAATCAAACCAATAAGAGTCTCAAAAGAATAGGATTTTATTTTAGTTAATAAAGAGTTCAAGCAAAGCCCCATTTAAGGTCAAATCCAAGATTGAAATCCCTTTGCTTGAAGGATATATTTCATGCTAGTAAGCTAAATCATTGGTTAAAATAACTTTAGGTCTACTTCAATGTCCAAGGAGTAGTCACCAAGGAGCAAAAGATATTTTTTTGTAAGGTTGAAAATGGGAGGACATGCTCTTGTATGGTGGGATATCCACATTGAATCCTTGAGATTGGGTAAAGAAACTCCCATCAAAAAGTGGGAATATTTCACAAGACTACTTAGAAAATAATTTTATCTTCTAGGATATGAAGCCAAGCAACTCATGAGAATGTAGGTTTATATATAGGGTAAAGGTTAGAGTGTGTAATAATACACCATGAAGTTTTGAAAGCAAGCAATAGCCTTGGTAATTTCACTTAAGGACTTGCAGGTGTTAATGAAATACATTAGAGGATTACATAGCCATATCAAGAGGTAAGTACTTTTTTTTCACTCCTACAAGCATTGGCCAAGTTAGTGTCTAGGCTCAATATATTAAGGAAGATGAGAGGAAAGTAAAGGAGAGCAGTACTACCAAGACAAATCAACAAGGTACATCGTAGGAGAAAGGGAATGACAAATGCAATGCAAAATACAAGAAAATTGCAACCTCTACTCAGAAAGAAAAAGATTCTAAAAATAACTATAATTATTGTGATATCGAGATTCGATGGCCATACCAAAGAAATTTTTTGGATACTATATCTAAATCTACATTCTAAGAACATGAACAAAGAAAAATCCAAGAAGAATGTTGTATCTTCTATGGATGGTAAGGAAGTTCTAATGTTGATGAGAAGCTTTTGTATACTATAGTATAGAAGACTGCAAATACAGCTAGTACAAGTACAACTTTTGAAGAAGAAAGAACAAAACTTTTTCAAGTCAAGATTCAAGTCAAGAAGACCAAAGTAGATGCACTTTTTTATTTAGATTCACAAGTAAATCTAAATGTTGAAGATCTATTAAAGAAACTTGGATTGGCAATATATGGACATCCTCGTCCATATCCTCTAGGTTGCGTGCATAAGAATTCAAAAATAAATATTACTAAGTAGTGCAAAGACAAGTTTACAATTAACATAGACTACATTGACGGGGTGGAATAGATGTGGTACATCTAGACATATGTGTAGTTGTATTTGAAAATCCTTATATATTTTATAGGAAGGTCATATTTTTAGAGAGGAGAATAATTATAGGATATTCAAGGAAAGAGAACCCTACATCATCCATGCTCACAAGGGGAAGAAGATATCCATGGTAATAACCAACCAAGTAAAGAGGCTCATAAATGCAAGTAAGAAGTTTGTACTTTTACTTTTGAAGCCTCATAGTGAAGAAATAGTAGAAATAGAACCTACATTTGAAGGGTGTATAGTATGGAAAATTTTAGAAATGAATAGACTCATCCAAGCCTTTCAAGAAGTATTTCAAGAACCAAATGGTTTACCACCAAAAAGATATGTTGAAAATATGATTCAATTGCAAATTGATGCACCAATGCTAAACATAGGACTATATATGTAGTCACTAATGGAGAGTATAAAAGCTAATAAATATATTCATGCATTGCTACAATAGGAAGTCATTAGGCCAAGCACATCCCCATGTGGTTCACCAATTGTTATGGTTCTACATATAGACAATACTTGGAAAATGTGCATAGATTATAGGGAACTCAACAAGATAACTATCAAGAATAAATATCCATTACCTCTTATTGATGATTTGATGGATTAGCTATAGGATGCAAAATATTTCACAAATTTGGACCTGAGAAGTGGTCATCATCAAGTAAGAATGAAGGAAGAAGACATATGGAAGACAACCTTCAAAACCAAGCAAGGCCTTTATGAATGGTTAGTACTCCCATTTAGTTTGTGTAATGCACCTACCACATTCATGAGATTAATGAATGATGTATTTATTTCTTAAATCAGCTCATTTATCATAGTCTACTTGAATGATATACTCATATAAAGCCAAACTTGAGAATATGATTTAAAACAATTACACCCAGCTCTACATATCTTGAAAAAGAATAGTTTATTGTTAAAAATGCAAAAACATGAATTCGTAAAAACATATTTGTCTTATTTGGAACATGTGGTTGGAGAAGGACGACTGAGAATTGATCCAACTAAGGTAGAAGTAATTCTTAAGTAGCCAAAACCAATAATAGTGACTAAAACCTAAATTTTCCTAGGTGTTGTACAATATATAATATATTATAGTAGCCTTATCATCTATAGTATCTCCATTACACTCTAACACTACAAAAAGAAAATATTTCCATTGGAAAAAATTACATGTAGTGTTTGATACTTTGAAGTAAAATATCAGTAGTTCTCCATTGTTAGCTTTTCCAAACTTGCAATAGCTATTTAAAATTAAAATGGATGAGAGTGAGTACAATATAGGTGTATTTTTGATACAAGGAAAGAAACATGTCTGCTACCACTAATAGTTATTTAGTGGGGTAGTCATAAACTATCTAACCTATGAAAAATAACTCTATGCATTGGTTCACATTGTAAATAAATAGAGGTACTATATCCTTGATAAAGAGACAATAGTCTAGACTGATCATCAACCACTACAATATTTGCAATCATGAAGTAAGCTATAGCAAGCAATGCACTTTAAGTGGATGGCTTCATGCAATAATTTCATCTCATCATAAAGTACAAGAAAGGAATAACTAACAAGATTTTTGATATGTTGTTAAGGTTACCAATCTCCATGGTCATAGTTGTAAAAACTATCATAAAGTTTTATCCTTTTGTGCATGATGCATATAGAGAAGAATACCCATAAGACCCAGATTTCAAAGAGATATATCAAAAGCTACAAGATACTTCACATACTGATTTATAAAAAATAACAAAGTATCATCTCAAGGAAGGATTACTAAACAAGGTAGACAAATTATGCATACTAAGGGCAGGAAGAGTGTGAATCATAAGTGAAGCATATACTTCACAAGTTGAAGAGCATTTTGGCATAGGTAGAATTGTTGTAAATCTGCAAAGGTACATTTGTTGGCCCAAGATGCAAGATAAAGTTAAAAATTTTATTAGAGGGTATTTTCTCTATAGTTCCTAAAAATAAAGCAATATGAATTTAGGACTATATATGCCTCTTCCAATGACTATCAAACTATGGTAAAGCATATCTATGGACTTTTTTAGGGGACTAACAACATCCAAGAAAGACCATGATTAGTTGTTTGTAATTATGGACCAGTTTGGTAAGATGCTCATACTAATTTCATGTAAAAACACTATCAAAATCCATGAAGCAGTAGCCTTATTTTTCTCAAATATATGGGTACATTTTGGATTGCTAAGTTTTATTGTTTCTGATAGGGATACTAGGTTCTTAGGAAAATTCTAGACCATATTATGGGGGAAATGGACATCAAGCTGAAGAGAAGTACAACATTCCATCCTCAAATAGATGGATAGACAAAAATAGTCAACAAAAATTTAGTGTAACTCCTATAAGGGTACCATAGGAAGTGTATGATATTTTGAGATGAGCACATCACTTACATACAACACTCTTATAATAGATCTATACATTCATCCACTTACAAATCTTCTTTTGAAACTTAATTTGGATATCTACCACCTTTACCTTTAGATGTGATATTTCAATAGGAGGGAAGTGATCAAGTCGAGCAAGGGGAGGAAAACAAAGCAATGAAGTTCATTGGAAGGGTGAGACAAATCCACTTGAAAGTATAAGAACAACTAAAGGCAAGTAAGAAAAATACAAGCTACAGCATGGTCAACATCAAGTGGACCATAAATTCAAAGTGGATGACCAAATTTGATTGTATCTCAGTAAGGAAAAATTGCATGGATTATCCAAGAAGTTGAAACCACTCAGGTATATAGTGTTTGAAATTTTTGAACAAGACAATGATAATACATTCAAATTGAATTTATCTCCATACATGTAAATGTACTTAGTATTCAATGTGGAAAATCCTCAATTTTTTGAGCCATCGATGGTTGATGAGGAGGAGAATGAACAAGTTCTACCATCCATAAAATATTTTTCTTCTAATTAACTATACAAAATGGAGGACTTGATGCTAAGGAAGTAGACTTGAACCACTCAAAGAGGATAACAAGATTTCTGGAAAATTACATTTAATGGATAGTTGCCTAGAAAAGCGAAGTGGTATAACAAAGGAAGGATCGAGGAACTATTCCCTCATATTCTTCCTAAATTATAAACTTTTGTGGACCAAAAGCTTCTAATTGAGAAGGCAAGATCTCAAGATTAAAAAATTGTAGAAAGTTAAAAAAAACTATAGGAAGTTGAGAAAATTATAGGAAGTTGAAAAAAATCACAAGTTGAAAAAGCAAGTTGAGAAAACTATGGGAAGGTTAAATAGCATAGAAGGGGGATTTTTTCAATTAAGAATAGATCTCAAAGAGGATGATAGAAATAGGAAGCACAATTCACTGAAGATAACAACAAAAGAGATTACTTAGCAGAGTTCTAAGTAGATGAATCACTTCTATCACTAATTATACTACATTTTGATTAAAATTAGAGGTTGAACACCATTTTTTGTTGGAGAATATTACATTATTTGGTACATTCTAATTTACCCCCGTGGTCCCTTCATGATACACCTTTTAAATATTAGACTAGGGCCGAGTCTTAGACTAGAGTGAATGATGTGCAATAAATGCATGTGTGTCGTGTGAGAAAGTGTGCAAGTGTACAAATTTCTTATATGTAAGTGTACACATGTGTTCTTATATTAGGGTGTGTTAAGTTAAGATTCATATCTAGGGTTGCATACAAGATATATTCATGTGTATGCCAGTGTCAAGTAGAGAAGCCAAGAGTCATGAGACTTGGCATAAGAAAATGAATAGTCAAGTATATAAAGAGTTATTCTACTATGGCTATATATTACTCCATAGAGGAACATAGAGAACATAGCGAGCATAACATTCATAGCATTCAAAGAGCATTGTTATCATATTTGTAATAGATTTATATGATACATTTGTAAGAGGAAGAGGAGTAATAAATATTACATACATTTGAGCAACTAATATTGTAAGTTGTGCTACATGCTTTGTACATGTATGATTCAAGCTATTACATTCATAATTGTTTCTTATTAATGAATGTTAGTTGATTTATTATAAGCCTTGATTTACATATTAGTTGGCTCATATTATTTTGGTTACATTATTATCTTGATCTTACTATATTGTGGCTATCATATATTTTATCCTATGGAATTTATCCTGTGAGATTTACATTAATATTAAGGCTTCAAAAGCCATTAATGGTATCAAAGCTACAAGTAGTTTCTTGCACGGGTTATATAGTTGCATATAAAATCATTTTTTATCTAGTGTGACAAAATTGGTTAAAGTTTGTCTACTTTAAAGGGAGATAGACCTGAAATCTATTGTAATATCAAAAGTAAGCATAAAGGCTAGTCTTTACACAATTGCAGGAATAACTAATGAAGACTAGGATTTAGCTAGAGTCTTTCCACTAGGTTGAAGAATAACCAATGAAGATGAGGACTCTTATTTGGGTGAATCAACTTTAATATAGTTTATTATTTAGGGCCAAAGCTAACCCTAACATTGATAGAATATTTTTAGGGACAAATAAATTCTTGACAACTGATTTCTATCAACACTCAGAAGAAAGTTGAAGGATTTAATACAATCAAGCTATCTTGGTTGGAGCATCAAGGAAATCTATATCACCTTGACATTGAAGGATTGAGTTCTTAGGTGCAACTTAAGACATTATTGTAGTATATATTGGTCATAAAAAGTGTGATAAGCTTCCTACAACAGATAGAGAAAACTTTCATCTTCAAGTGCAATAAAAAGGTAAATAGATTTCATCAACCAAGGATTGATTTAAGTTGCAGGCTATTAAATTTATAGGTCACAAAGAAATTAACCTTGATAAAGAAGATTGCAGGTCTTAAAGGTAGACCTTTATAGATAACGATTTAGGTCTTGAAGACAGACCTTGACATAAATATTTCAGGTCTTGAAGGTAGACCTTGAAAAAGAAATATTCGGATCTTGAAGAAATAGACCTTAACAGAGATAGAATATTTATCCCAAGAGGTTGAGACCCTTCAAATAAAAAGGTCTAAGAAAATAAAGACTCTTATAGGAAAAATAAAAGAGGCCTTGATAAAAAAATCAAAGAAAGTTTCCAAGATATTGAAGATATAGGTCATACTGACCCTAACATTGGTTCAAAAAAGCTAATACATAAGGCATAGTCCTAAGAGGACAATATTATAGGAAGAGAACCTGAAAGAAAAGATTTCTAAGAGTAAAATTATATTTCAAGGAAAGGAATTAAGTCTAAAAAATGAGTAGCCTATGGTAAAAGATAAAGTCTAATGATTGAACGTAAATAGCTCTATTCAGCACTACAAAAAAAGGAAAGAGGCCAACATCAATGAAGCTAGAGTAGAAGATAAACCAGCAGTCTGCATAGGTAGAACCAAAGAAAGTAGCATGAGAGAAAAGAAAGTAATCAACTAGCAAAAGAATCCTAGATGCTAAGAAGCATAGACAAGTGTAAAAAATATTATTATGAGAGCACTATCTCGAGCTAGAACGTCACTATGAGAGACAACATCAAAGAAAAGTAATAGAAAGCAATCTAGTCTTTGAGATAATAGTATTCAGTGCTAGAGAGGCATTATCTCCCAAACAATGTTCATCGCTAAAGAGGCATTATCTCCTAGTCAAGGGAAAGAAGACTTTTACAGTAAGAGAGCGCCTTCTACCAAGCAGAATAGATAAAGGAAAAAAAGTTATTCATAGCATAGAAGATGTCATTTGCAGTATAGAAAGAAAATACATCATACATAGAATAAAAAAAGGAAAGGCGTACATAATTTTTAAAGCAAAAAGAGTGTTATTAGATAAAGCATATAATAAGCTACTTAGTAAATCATTAGGTGAAGAGCACAAAGAAGCGTATTATCATTGAGGTACAAAAGGAATGCATTTTTATTGAATCACCATATTGTGACCACAAGCGAGAAGGTGCATAGCCAATGAACTAGACAGTGAGCATAGGCGAGAAGGTGAATAGCTAGTGAACTAGACAGAGAGCACAAGCAAGGCACACATCCACTAAGGATTGCTAAAAAATAGTTAATAGGAGATAAATTGAAACTAAAGAAACACTTGAGAAATGAGGTAAACCTAGGTGTTAGAAAATGTTTGAATGCATTTATGAAACCTTAAACATTGTAGTAATGTGTAACGTCTATCACTAGAGATGTTTTCCTCCTTTTCATAAGGAATGAACGTTGGAATTTGAGCATGAGGAGATATAGAGTCGTTTAAACCACATAGAAATGAGGGAAGCAACAAACAATAGAAGCTAGAGTAATGTTTAAGCCACATAGCATTGAGGAAAGCAACAAATGGTAGAATATAGAGCGGTGTTTAAGCCACGCAACATTGAGGTGAGCATCATATATTGGAAGGTAGAATGGTATCCAAGCCACCTATCACAAGAGCATGCAAGTTAAAGTGGATGTTGAGGTGCATTCTATGAAATTCAATGTAGTCAGCATGTAAGAAGAAAAATGGGCACGGGCAAAAAAGGAGGTAAAATATTTAAGTTTTGAATTTGATTTGAAGTTTAAATTTAAGGTTTAATTTGGATCTATAAGAATTTATTTAATTTTTGAAGTTATAAAGTTAAAAGTTTGTATTTAATTAAGTCGTGGAGTGATAAGCGGTTTATTGGAAGAATTATTTTTTTGTTATTGTTTTAGATAGTGGAGAGATAAGTAGATTAATGGTAGATTAAAGAAATATTAAGATTGGAGTTATAAGGTTTTCTAATGTTTCTTTAATTAATTTGATTTATTTAATTTTTGAAGTAATATATTTTTGCAAATTAATAATTAGGGAGTCAAAAGGCTTACAAATTCAAACCTAGGAAATTAAATTTGCAAAATTCTTATTTTCTTAGTTTCTAAATATTTGGGAGAAATAAGGATTTCTACTTCATAGGTTTTGTATACTAGAAACTTTGAGTTATTTAAACATAGGAGGTATAAGGATGTCAACAAAATCAATGGATAATAATATGTATTTTATGATCAGAAAAGAAAAAGTAGATGTCATAAAATTTGAGATAAAAAATTTGCTTGCAAAATCTGAAGGAAAAATATATTTGCTTTTAAAATTAATCTATAGTGAAGCCATAAACAAAAATTTTGAAATATTTGAATACTATTTACATGCAAGAATTATTGAAGCAATTTATGATGGAAAAGATAGTATTATGATACCTTTAGATATTGGGAGCATAATGTATATGGCATTGCTTACACTTAGGTTTCATAAAGAAGAAAATGTGAAACAAAAGGAGTTGATTGAATCTCTCAAGAAGAAAGCAAAAGTAGATGAATATTTTTTGGAAAAGTTATTTTATTCTTCATGCAATATTGGTATTCCAAGTTCATCTAACTCAAGATCCTATTATGATGCTTTAAGTGAGTGTTTAGAAGTATCCATAAAGGAAAAGAAAGTATCAATTGATTCTAAGGACAAATACAAGGAAAAGATTCTTATACAAGAGTCTGATGACAATGAGAAAGTTCAAGAGATTTGTAATCTTGAAGCTACAAAGACTGAAGAACATGAAGTTAAATCCAAAGACAAGGTCAAGCAAGGAGAAGAAGAAGAACCTGATCAAGATGAAGATCGCATGCATTGTAAATTCAATTGAAGGATGAAGACCTAGATTGAAGACTAAAATATTCAATTACCAAATAATATAATACAAGGGAGTGTTGAAGGATATTACATTATTTGGTACATGATAATGTGCCCCCATGGTACACCTTGTATACATTATATTAGGTTTGAGTCTTAGATTAGAGTGTGAGTAAATACTTTATGTAATGTAATAGTGTGCAAGAAATGCACAAGTGTTATGTGAGAAAGTGTGCAAGTGTCTTATATGTAAGTGTGCACATGTGTTCTTATATTAGGGTGTGTTAAGTGAAGATTCATGTCTAGGTGTGTATAAAATATAGAGTCATGTGTATGCAAGTGTCAAGTAGAGAAGCCAAGAGTCATGAGACTTGGCATAAGGAAAGGAATAGTCAAGTATATGAAGAGTCATTCTACTATGGCTATATATTACTCCATAGAGGAACATAGAGAAGATAGCAAGCATAATGCTCTTAGCATTCAGAGAGCATTGTTATCATCTTTGTAATAGATTTATATGATACATTTGTAAGAGGAAGAGGAGTAATAAAGATTGCATACATTTGAGAAACTAATATTGTAAGTTGTGCTACATGATTTGTACATGTATGATTTAGGCTATTACATTCATAATTGTTGTTTATTAATGAATGCTAGTTGATTTATATAAGCCTTGATTTACATATTAGTTGGCTCTGGTTATATTATTATCTTTATCTTATTATATTGTGGGTATCATATATTTTATCTTGTAGAATTTATTCTATGAGATTTACATTAATATTAAGGCTTCAAAAGCCATCATTTTTGTGCTAGATTTTTTTCTTCGAGAAGAGTTTTTCTCTAGGATAATTCTTATTGCATGTGTGTATGCTAGTACTTTTGTTTATAGCATTGCATTTTTACTTTTGAACAATTCTTATTTAACATATAGAATATATATTTAAAAATCACAAATAACATATCTGACAAGATATTATAGATCAAAGTTCTATGTTGGCAATACTTTAGGTAGGTTTCATTTTCTAAATAAATTCACTACATCAAGAGAACTATATATTTTTGGAGCAAAATTTTCACCCAACTCTTTCCTTGATCTTTGAACAATCTCCAACCAAGTTTTAATCCTATGGACAAACTCATATGCTTGTGATTCAGTAATCCTACTTGTCCAATATTATTTCATTTGTAAACCCTATCCCCCTTAAAAAGAGAAAAGTTAAAATTTTCCTCACATCCTTTTTTAATAAATTATCTTTGAATTTTATTAAATTTGGATGCTATACATGCAACAATTTTAAAAGTTACATCATATAAATAGGGATGGATTGCAATGTAGTCTTTACGAGTAGTAGCCTTCCATATATGGTTGAGAACTTACTTTTCTAACCTACCAAACAAGATTTCATTGTATCTAAAATTGAGTTCCAAATATCTTGGCTCTTTTTTTATGAGACAAAGGAATACCCAAATATGTTGATGGAAATTTTTTTATTTTAAACCTAGAAATTTCTACAATAATCCACTATAAATCTTGGGTAGCATTACTAAAACATAAACTAGATTTTTTAGGACTAACGAACTTCCCAATAACCTTATTCTAACATGATATTAATGATTTAAACTCCATGGCCTCATTGACTAAGGTATGACTCAAAATAAAAGCATCATCAATAAATTAGATATGAGATTCAAAGGGACCATTTATTGCAACTTGAATACCTTTAAATTTTCCTTCCATTTTTTGTGTTTGAGAAAGCTCTCCTTAATTCCTCCATAAGAATAATAAATAGATATGGAGTAGCAGTGTTGAAATTTACAATACTTTCTAAAAAAACATTGAAACATACATTCACCATAGTTATACAAAAATAAAGTAGAACATAATATAAAGAGCATATAGATAAAATAAGAGATGAAGGTAAATGAAATAAAAATAAGTTTTGGGTACCTATAAGCACCCCCATGATTTCACATATCATAAATTGATATAATGGATCAATCATTGGGGGTGATTTATAGTTATACCTAATATCCAATTGAATACAAACCTCAAGTTGACATAGTCTAACTTGAAGGTTAAACTACAATATATTAAAATATTAAACTCTATAATCAAGGTTAACAATAAATGTGGTTTAACCACTATCATTATGAATACATCAAAATTGATAGTAGGGTTATATAAAGATGTTCATATGCTTACACAGAAGTATGTCACAGGCTACACCAAGAGTGTTGTATGCACTTCATAAATATACAAGTATTCTAAAACCCTTCCATTATCTATACTAAGGAAACAAGAAGATAAGACATTAAATATGGTAAATATCCCCTATAAAGGATGCTTGAATGGGCCAATGAATCATGCTATCTAATCTTGCTAAGGTACATAAACTAGATCAACCCTCCTGCAAACATGAAGCCATGATTGCACCTCATGGATGAAGATGTTTATATTCCCATGAAAATATATTCAACATGTAATTTTGTGACCACAATGTATCCTCCAAAATCAAAAGAAATATTTGAATCATCAAGTAATATGCAAGTCTTCTAATAATCAAACCCAATGGTTAGAAAGAGAACTATAGTATCAAGTTGTATCTTGTGCTAACTTTGCAAAACCTACTCCTCTTGCATCCAAAATATTACCAACTAACACACCAATAATCCTTATGAAGTCAAAGAGTACACCATGTCTTAGACATAGAAAAGAGGTACAACATAAGAGAAGTGGGAAAAATATAAACATAAGAAATTGAGCTCTTAATCTCTTAGATATATTATAATTGACCAGATGTTATACCAATGAGCTCTATTTAAAGCAAAATGTTTGGTTCTCCTTGAAGACATCAAACCTTGAGTAGTTTCATAAAATAAATGGGAGAAAATGAATTTTAAACCTATGACCTTGCTAAAGAAGGATTTTATTCTCTCCAATATTACATAGTGCCAAATGAGTAGTGATATCAAGAAAATATATTGTTACTTTACTGAAATAACCTTATATTAACAAGTGGTATATAGGGTAACTAAACCTTGACCCTTTGAGACATAGATCCAAATTCCAACCATTATGTCATAGCTATTATTGGAAGTCATTTTTGTCATGCCCCATGAAGACATCAAGAGTGTGCTATATAAAATAAGAATGTGAGGGAGGGATTTGATCCTACCACATTATTGATGAAAAAGGATTTTAAAATACTTGCACTAACCGAGGTAGTAAGGGGAGATGTTGAGTCTATTACACATGATTGATATGAATATCCTACAAATGACATAACAACAAGAAGAAAATTATGACCAAATTCAATCTTATTATCTATGCTTATTTATACCATGGATCTACTAGATGTGAGCAAGCTTATTAATTGCCACACCAATGAGCCTATTGGAGTTAATGTTGCACCAAAATAGGAGAATACCAATTGGGTCCATTTTTCACAAAAAAGTTTCGTAAAAATATAATAGGTCCTTGAACTAATATCATCAATCTATATGGCTCAAAAAATTATGATATCTAAAAAAATAGACTTGAAATTATTTCTTATTCAAAATTTATGGCCTTTGGAATTTTAGAAATGTTAGTGCTCAAAACAATTAAAATACATAAATACTAGGTCTTATGGAGAAAAAAATTCAATTTGTATTTGCCAAGTGTTGCATCTTGAAGGTTCCATCTATGCTATGTTGAATTCATTATCTACTGTACTGTCAACTATGTAGAATGAGAAAATACAAAGTTGATACTTTGTATAAATTGATTGGATAAACTTTAAATACATAAATGTTTTCATGTGGCCATGTCTCTTCCATGTCGACATCCATGTAATAAAAAAAGGAATGAGAATACAAGGATGGAGTTTCAAATTTAGGACCCCTTATACCACTAGAGTCTTAATTGAACATTGGTTTATCGTAAAGCCACTAAGGATAGTTGGTGATAAATAGTTAGTCATCCACATATATGAATGAATCTACTTGCCATATAACTCCAAGCAAAAAATACCTTATACCATTACTAAAATTGGGTATCAAAGAATAAAACAAAGGACTTGAAGTATGCAATAGAAGTGACCAACCACCATCTACAAGAAATTATAAGGTAAGCTATAAATTAATATAATTGAAGGGGCATGCACAAAAAAAAAATTGTTATTGGCAATCAAACAATGGATGGAGAACAAAAATAAGGCATCACGTTGATATTTGATCCTAGAAACTCCTACCAACAAGCCATGTTATGAATTATTGTGCCACTTAGTATAACTAGTGAGACATAAAGTATTATAATCCAAGAATGTATTATCCAAAATAGAGCATAGATTTGCACCATCAAAAGCTTGAAACAATGTGTATTTATCATGGATTGAACATGCGACCACAAGGTTTCGATAGCAATGACTCACCAAATTGTCTTGAGTCTTTATTAATAAGTAAATTTTCATCTCTATATTTAAATATACTCCCAACAAACCAAATACTACACACACTTATTTATTCCTAGAAGCAGAGGAATATTCTATTTAAAATTTCAAAAATTGAAGTTTGGTGTGAAACTTTAAGATATTAATATAGGTATCAAGATGTCAAAATCATCAGAAGTGTTGAATTGGAACCCACTCTAAAACTTCATAAGAAATCTAAAAAAACTAATAGTTCATCATAACTACTACAATTTATCCTATACAAACCTTTTGTTTGATTGAGATAAGTTTCTTTTATTATCTTTAATACCATGTTCGAATTTATAATGCTTTATAGAAAACTTCCAAAACATACATTCAACACTATTATACACAAAATATGTAGAATAGTGTAATAAAATTAGCATATAGTCCAAATAGATAGAGTAAGATAAATAAGTTAATAATAAGGGTTGGATTCCCATAGGCATCCCCATAGTCTCACGTATCATTAAATGATAGAATGGATTAGTCATTGGGAGGTATTTATAGTGATACATGATCCCTAATTAAATGTTAACCTCAAGATGATATTACCTAACTTAAAGGTTAAATTACATATATTAAATGTATTAAACCCTTTAATCAATATTACCATAAAAGTGGTTTAACCAGTATCATTAAGGGTGAATACATCAAAATTATTGTAGGCTTCCATAGAACAATGCTTGTAGGATTACATAGGACTTTCCCATATGCTACATAAAGAGTGCCCTTAGAAACTTTGTAATTTTTTGCTCTTGCCTAATAAGGTCATACTACAAATATTCCAAAAAAAAATCACCCTTAGGGAGTCTGTGAGATGTGTAAAAGTATCCATCAAGAGATCCATCGATCAAAATAGAATATTTTAGACTGTTATAACATCTTATCCATCTACACCAACCTTGATCAAAACCAAATTCTTTGAGAATATCATGTAGAAAATTTCAATAAACCCTATTATATATTTTATTCATATCTAATTTTATAAGCATACATAGATTTTTATGGAATTGAGAGAATGTATCACCTTTTGTGCAATGATTATAACATCAAGAATTTGTTTATCACAAACAAAACCACATTGTTTTTCTAAGATAACACATTGTAGAATATGTTTCTACTTTTTTGTTATAATTTTTGAAATAATCTTATAAATCATATTTTAAAGGCTTATTGGATATAAAATTATCATAATGTTTGGTCTCCTCTTTCTTAGTAACCAATACAAAAAACATGGCATTGATCTCACTTATTGTAGCCTTCCTTTTATGTACCTCTTTAAATGTAGTCAACATATCATTCTTCAATAAATCCCAAAAACAATTGAACAAAAATTGTAGTAATGGGGCTAGGTGCCTTAGTAGAATGGAAGATAATTGTACTTCATATAGGTCCTCCATAAATATATTCCTCATCAAGCTTTCATTTTGACCTATATGATAATTGATGGAATATTTTTCAAAAGCTTATCTCATGCCTTATATCTTGCCCAACATCTTACAAAATATCTTTGAAATATCTAATTGTTTTCCAATGATATCTTCTTCTTCCTAAATATTTCTTCCATTTGAAGTTGAAATTAATTGGTTAAAAAAAAACCATTTTGGTTGTAGAATGAAAACTTTTAGTATTTCTATCTCCTTTATTGAGCCATCTCTCCTTAGTTTTTTTGGACCAATATGACTCCTTTTTCAATATAGTATGATAATTAGTGTTGAAATATTTGTAACTTGGCCTTATTAGGCCAAGGCTAATAATGGTGAAGTACCTTTGAGTGATCTTGATGTAAGCCTATGGGAAAGTGTTATGTAAGCCTTTGGCCATCTTGATGTAAGCCTATGAGCATTTTCATGTAAGGTCCCTCTCATGTATCCACCCTTAGTGGTATTGTTTAATCACCTTTGTGGATAACCTTGCTTAAAGGGTAATCAATTATTATTTTATTATAAAGTTAACCTCAAGGTTAGGTTAATCTCAATCTGAGGTTAACCTCTCATTAGGGTTTTGTTTACACTACAAATACCCCTCAATGAGCAATCATTTGTGATATATTGTGATGTATGAAAATATTGTGCGGCTACCCATGAGCACCCAACCCTTATTCCTTCTCTCATATTGTGTCATTTATAATTTTCTTATTTTTTTGTTTATATGTTCTTCATTTTTCTACATATGATTGTGGTGAATAGATGTTTCTAGACATTTCTAAATTCCAACATGGTATTAGGGCTAAAACAAAATTTTGCTTAATCACACAAAAAAATTCTATAGGAAAATCATGGTAGACATAGATAAACTATGAATTCCATTGGATTCTATAAAAAATTTGGGAGAGGTTTCCATTTTAACACTTTTGAATATTTTTTCATTTCCATGCATGTTTTTGCATTTAAAAATATGCCCTTTCCCTCAAAATTTTGAAATTCAAAACAAGAATATTATATTTTATAGTAGGAAAAGACAAGGGGTGTGAAGCCAAGGTTGTTTTTGTAGGACATCTACGCATGTATTTGTATTCTTTAGGATTAAATTAAATGGATAGAGATAGCACATTAGTTGGGCACATTTATAATGGGACGAATGTCCTAAGTTTAAATCATATTTTTTATTCTTTGGTGGTGCATGGTTGTGTAGGGCATATTTTTTTTTTTTTGTGGTGCATGGTTGTGTGGGGTATATTTCTTTATTTTTTGGTGGTGCACGCTCACATAGGGCACATGCATAGTGCATGCTTGTCAATATGCCCATAGCACAATTTCTTTTTTATTTAAAAAAGTGTGCATGTGGGGCACATGAGTGTAGGACATTGAGGGAACTACACATAGTTGCACTACATGCAACATTCAAATAGTAAATAAATAAATTATTATATTCTCTAATGCTGCCTGTTGTCATCTCCGATTGTTCCTACCTAGGACAATCGAGCCTCGCGTTGGATTGAAACAGTGGGTTGTAGTCGAGAGCACAGGATTTGGCTCATTTGAGGGTCTTCAAGAATTTTTACAAGACCTTTTCCTTGTTAAGATGTGAAATTCAAGGTGCTTGCTACTCTACCAAGGGAAAAGGGGTGAAATAAAGTAAGCAATCTCAAAAAATAAAAATAAAATAGGTGATGCACCAAGAGATCCACTAAGATCTTATAGCAAAAATATACTTGAATACTATGTGCCAACGATGAATACTTCCTCTCCTTGACACAGTGAAGAGCAATCAATATCTACCAGTTATATGCATATATGAGCAGGAAGGTCTTGTAGGAGAGCCAAGATGATAAGTGACATAATCTGAAAATAGATGCAAGCCCTCACACGCATACACTTAGCAAACTGATATTCACATAAAATATTACAAACACACACACATATACATCCATGAGTCTACAGGCAAAGACCAAAAAATAGACACGGGCTTCTATGTATATATAAATGCAAGTAAACTTTTACATAGATTGTGCCAAAACTAGGGGTTCGAAATTACCCACAAGCCGCTTAAGAACCACAACTATTTTTATAGAGAGAAATAAAAGGAAAGCCTACAAATACATGATATTACAAATTGTTTGTGGGAAAGAAGAGATATCTCATACAATTACTCAAGTTAATACAACATAAACCAAAATGCTTAAACTAATATGGTTGAACAATAAGTTAACAATAATAGCTAAAGACTATATTAATCCAAGCATAAATGATATTAAAGAATTCAAGAGTAAACTGCACTAAGATTATCCACAAGATACAAATGTTAGGGTTAATCTTAATGTGGTAAAAATAGAAATTACTTCACACCTAGGGAATCAAGGACCAAACTATATTATAAAAAGCATAAAATTCTTACTTCTATTCTAGCTTGCTTCCAATGGCACTAGAGTAAATAAGGATAGGTCACACCTACGATGTTTATAGAGGGTTTTACATGCCTTGGAAAATAGTTTTTAAATGACAATAAGTGACCTTTGGCTACAAATCCTAGTGGAGCATCTCATCCTCTTTTTTAAAAGGAAGCAAAACAGTGATCAATGACTTTAGTTGTACCTACAAGGACAAGAGAGAGAAAGAGAAAGAAAAATATTTTTTATCATGGCTAAAACAAATTTCTCATGGATAGGTAGATAGGTAAAAAAATATGTGCAGATCTGAAGGAAGATTTTTGGAAAGTAATATTTTTACATGTAGTGGTAACAAAAAGTACTTTAGAGGCCTTCTAAGTGATTTAGGAATGTATTTAGAGATATAATTTTTCATGATGCATAATTCCACTCAAAATTCTTCCAAATATTTACTTTTATAAGGTAGTAAGAATTTATCACCCAAGGTAACTCAAGGGTGAAGTTTTCTTACAATAGGATTTGTGGGCTCCATTATAAATATATTTTGGCCTTGAGGAAGCTAGAGCTACACTTTATGAGATCCACATTGTACTTGCTCCTTCTTAATATTAATTAAAATTCCATCAATGGCATTGCCCTCTTGAATTGTGAAATATGTGATGATTATGGCATTGTCCTTTTCACCTCTTATAATTCCATGTTAATTTTATTTCATGTATATAGGATTCTATTATTGTTATTTGATTTTCTCATGAGTTGAATGACCACACACTCCCCTTGCTACAATTATGGTTGTATTCTATTTTGATCTATTATACGCTAGACTTCAAAATTTACTCCCACAAAAGGGAACCCTAGACATAAATTGTATCCTATCTTCAAATAAAAATGTGGTTTGAAGTATCATTATACACTAACATATTAATATATCTCAATGTTTCTTTAAGTTTGCATGCTTCAATCCATACACCATCATAATTTTGATTGGTACAAATAAAAATAAAGTAATTATATTCATATTTTATTCAACTCATTTTGTAATTCACTTACTTGATCAATGATAACTTCTACAAACTCACAACATGAATATAGGACAATGTATGATCATTGATTTTCATGGTGGATTGTTTATCTATGCTCTTGTATGCTTCTTTATAGTGCAATCCAAGAATATTTGTCACCTCTTATAACAATAAGACCAACAACCAAGTATAGTATTCTTGTTTCATCCATTATACATATGCATTAACACATAGTGATAATATTGTAGACCTTTGTTGAAGAATATTTTTTGCACAAAGTTAATGTGCATTGTCTAACATTTTAAGATGTGGTTATAATTTTCTTAACTTTGTAAGTGAATTATTTATTGTGAATTTTTTTTTTTTTAATTTATTAACAATGTCATGTTATAAGTTTGTTTCAATTTTTAGTTCAAATTGATTTTCTAGTTTTTTAGTTTCCACATACTATATTAGTTTATCATTGTATAGATATTTTATTTGAATTACTTTTATAGGCATATAAATTTTCTTCTATAAATAAAGTTGAATGTTCAAGCTCTTGATTAACTAAATTTAAAAAGGATACCAAGATTTTAATCACTACAGTTGAAGGGTATAATGCAGCTTGTAGTGCTATTTTAGTATAAAAATTAATATTTTTAAACTAGTTATATGGAATTGAAATGAACCCCACTCTTACTACATCAAACCATATAGTGATATTACAATAATATTTTTTATATTTATGCATGTATTTTTTTCCAAGATGTGAACCTAAGTCCCCTCTCTAAAAGTTGAGATATTTAACCAATTGAGCTCATGCCATTTGATTTAAACGTTAAGTTTCACCCATGGGATTTAAACCTTGTATTAGTGTGTAAAAACTCTTTACTCCCCACCATTTGTTCTAAATCTTATGGAAAAATATTAAGGATCACCCAAGGGATTAGAACCTTATTTTACTATGTGAAATTCATGGCTTCTTAGTGCTTAGTCCAAACCTCTTGATCTTGAATGGTAAGCTTCACCTATGGAATTTGAACCTTGGTTTATGGTGTGAAATACTTCAATCCCCACCATTTTTTCCAAGCCTCATGGAAAGTATTAAGATTCATCCATGGGATTACAACCTTGGTCTAGGATGTGAAACTAATTACTTCCCACCATTAGCCCTCAATCCCCTAGACTATAAGGTTCACTAGTTGACTTATTCTTTATAAAGATAAACATAAACATAAATCTAATTTTTATTATTCATAATATACAAGAAAAATAAATAAAAAGAATCCATCTAATGGAACAAAGACCAATAAAAATAATATTAATCTCTCATAAAGCCTTATCTCATCCCTAAATTGCTCCAAATTCACTCTTATTACTATCAGTGCTTTTCCAACTATGATCTTTACATATACCTTGGAATAAAAGAGAAAATATTCCTACTTTTTTCTTTGGCCTAATACATAGGTCGCTACAATTACTTGTAATGAAATAGTATCTTTTAACTATGTAAAAAAATATATATAATATAATAAGAAAAATTTAAATACAATATTTGAAGATTTTCATTAAATAGATCATTTTTATGAATTGCAAGCTTATGAATATTTCAAGTTTCAAGATAATATATAAGTTGTAGAGGGACATTTGTTTGAGTTGAATAAGAGCTAAAGTCTTTTTAATTGTTTGTATGGGATTGAATCATAGATGGAGAGCTAAGTAAAGATATTATCTAAATTATAGTTCAAATTTGAGATTCCTTCTAAATAATTTCTTAAACTACCACTTTTGAAAATTGGACTTGAGATCCCCTCTGCAATTTATTTTTTTAATGTCTTAGGACCCAAGCAATTCTCAATTGAAAATATATAGTACCATATTAGTACCTCATAAATTTTGATTCTATCCTCACTCTAGCATGAAAAAAAAAATAGTTGCTCATGTGTGGGGCCAATGTGTTGCTATGTTTTGGTCTTTTAAGAAATAAAAATTGAGCTAGTAGCATTAGCATGATGTTACATCCCTAAAGTATTGTAGTGGAATATGCCAAAGGAATTTGACAAAGGCATATAAGGGCCCAAGTAAGTATCATCATCTAATCACATAAATATTTTATGGGGAAAACAGTACATACAATCAACTAAGTGAAGGAATTATTATATGGGTATAATATTAACCTCATTTTGTATAGAATTTTTTAAGATTTTTAATTTTATTATAAATACAAGCATTGCTTACAAACATAGTATGCTATGAACTTAATCAAAAATTTGATTGACTATATCATATAATATGGATGGAACAATTTATTCTAAAAATAATAATTCTCAAGACAAAAAACAATTTAAAATAGTAAGCCTAATGTAAAAGCAAAGAGAAATATTATTTAGGTGCATAAATCATATCCTAAAATATGTTATTTGCTAGAGATAGGTAAATATTTTTAGAGATGACCATGCAAGTGTTTCTATTAAGGAACGATGTTGAATAATGTATTCACTTTGCACTACTAGTTCAAATTAAGGATCCTAGATGTTGGAATATGTGTAATCTTCACTCATGTCTATAAGGCCAACATGTGTATTATATATTTTTTAAATGGACTACAGGCCCAATATCACTTTATTTTGATGCTCCAAATATTAAAATATTGATAATATGTGATGTCCCCTTAAATAGCCCAAAATATATAAACTTTTTAATGATTAAATTATTGTATATTAGTGTGTGACTATGGATTTTTTAATTTGATTATGTATAATTTTTGTTCAAGATGTGAAATTATGATTTGGTGCTTAATATATTTGTTCATGTATGATTCCAATATATTTGTTAACTTGAATTGGAAAAATTATTTATTTTATGAATTATTGGTAACCATGGAAGACAATGTAGACATGTTTATTGTGAAGTGTATGCAAGTGTTGAAGGCCAACCAAGGGATAAATATATATAATTTTTTTATAAATGATTCTATGATATGATCTCATGCATATAACTTTTATGAACAATGTCTATCCCTACTCATGAAATGCATGCGATTTATGTGTTCCTAGTCCTGCCTATGCCCATGTTTAGCCATGATCTTAAGAATATTAATAGAAAAAAAATATTTGCCTCATTCATGAGCCTAAGAAGATGAATAAAAATGATAAAATAACCCAAGTAAATATAAAGTAATAAGAAATTTATCCTAGTAGGATAATGTGGATAGGAAATAAGCCAACTAGTGGGAGGATGTTGAGGTAGAGGTGAGGAATATATGTGGTCATAGAAGAAGGGCATCTAGTAGATAGATCACTAGGTGAAAGAGGGCTTTAGTGCTAGAATTCCCAATGCTTTCCAAAAATGAATAGAAGAAAATCATACACTCAAATATTATACAAATAATGAAAAAGAATGATGAAAAAAGAAGCATTTAGTGGGCACCCATAGGCACCATAAATAATCACTATATCCATACATAATGTTACACAACACTCTGATAAGAATGATGAGTGAATGGGTATTAATACCAATACCAAAACCCCAATTACATAATAAATTTTATCCTAAGCTAACATAACAAGAGGGATTTACATTAATTACAATTTATAAAGAGGGTTTAACTATAACAAGGTTAACTTGGGCCCATAGGACTTACATAATAAAATATTACAAATAATTAATACATTAAACAATTAAATGCCACATAGACCTAATCAATATGTTTCATAATGTTGGCCTTATTGTAGACACCCAATTTTGCAGGCAAGGCTAATCTTTAAGCTTGTCAATCCCTTCATCAACCAGTCAAATTGAATCAATTTTCCTTATACCCAAATTTGGAGCATTTAATATAATTTAGAATGCTTTCTAGAAATGAACAGAAGTAAAACATACACACAAATCTTATATAGAAAGTAAAATAGATAAAATAGAATAGGGGTACCCACATGCACCATAAACAATCACTATCTATAGATAATATTGCACAACACTAATAAGAAATGAAGAGTCTAAAGGGGACATTTATAGTAATACCAAGACCCTAATTACATCATAAATTTTAACTTAAGTCGACATAATTAGTGGAATTTAGGTTAAGTACAAATATGAAATAAGGTTTAGTCGTAGCAAGGTTAACTTGTTGAAAATATGAGCAAGTTTTGTTGTCATTGATGTCAAGAATCAGTCTCAGTGAGCAGCATGAGGTCAAGCATCAGTTTCTGTGAGCAGTGCAAGAAAAATATTGCTTCTAGGCCTAAGGGAAAATAATATTATAATATGCTTATTATAATATTTAAGGTGGTCAAATAAGGTCTAAAAGAGCAATTGGAAGGCCCAAGAAAATAATATTATAATTTTATATTATAATATTAAAGGTCTAAAGTATAGACCTAAATAATTAAATTAATTATAAATTAATTATAATAACTTTGTTATAAATTAATTTAAATTTAATAACCCTAAGGTTAGGGTTACAAAGGGCAAGAAATCAAATTCAAGGCGTCAACATCGACTATCCTTTCCACCCATCGATGTGTTAAAAGGGAGAAAAAATTTAATATATATACCATATGCCTTGGAACAAAAAATTTATCCTTCGAACGAATTAATCGAAGTGCATGCAAAAATTGTGAATGGCGTGGAATAAGAGGACAAGTCTTTTGCTTACGTGGTGGTCAACTAGCGAATAAAAGGGAGGAGGCTTGAAGCCTCATAGCCAACCGTGGCGGTTGGGCCAATGACAGGCGATTGTGGCTTAGGGTGCTAACTAGCGGGAGGTCCCATGATCGAACCCCGGTGGTAGCATTTTTTTTGAGGTGCATGTGTTTGGTTTTTGGCACCAAGGCAAAGCTTCAAAGTGCACAAGGCACTTTTTGGTTCTAAGGTGAGCGCCTAGCTCACGTGGCACGTGGGCCACGACTAGGGCATTGTGGAAGGCGCAAGCGGGAGTTCGAATCCCGCCGAGGACAAAGGTACTTAAATTTTTTAATATTAATTGCATCTAAGGTTTAAAAGGTGGCATGATTAATTTTTATTAAGGGGGAGTTATAAGGTTTTTAAAGGTTAATTGTTTTATTGTGATTTTTGATAAAGTGAATTGAAATAGGAGTTATAAGGTTGAAAAAGGGAATTATATTTTAATTGGGATAAGCTATGATGTGTTAAAGAGATAAGGGTTTATAAAGAAAAATTATTGTGATTATTTTCTTTACACAAATTGTTGGTTTGCATTTTGAAGTGTGGAGATTATAAGGTGTAAAAGAGATTTATTGCTATGTATGGTGAAATATTTTGAGGGATCAAATTGAAAAAATGATTGAGAAGATATTGCTACCTAACCTTTGAAATTGGCAAAGAGTGAGTGTGATTGAGATAGGTTTTGAGAATCAAATCTTCTTCAAAATAAAGGTATGGGCATATCTTCCTTGTGAGTGAAATATTGTTGGATGTTGTGAATGCTAAGTTGGAGTTAAAAGGATTGTTTGATAAGCATTGTTGAGTTTGGTTTTGAGAAATCCAATGTTGATTGATGTGGGTTTTCTGGAATGAAATTTGATACTAGAAACCTTGTTTGATAAGCATTGTTGGAAATATTGAGTATCATTGTTATGTGAAGTTGAGAACTATCTTGAACTAGGGTTTGTGAAAGATCATGAGTATCATTGTTATGTGAGGTTTGTTTGATAAGCATTGTTGACTAAGCTTTCATTAAGTGATTGGTTGAGTGGAGTTGATTGGGCTTAGTTGATTGGAAGTGTTGGAGTGATAGTTCAAGTTCTGTGAAATAAATTGTTCTTTATTTTTGAATTGAGTTGAAGGAAAGATTGAAAGTGATTAAGCATTGTTGTGAGTGAAACATATTGAGTCTCTAACAATTCTCTATATGTTTATGTGGTAAAAACAAGAGAGATATTGAAAGTGATTGAGCATTGTTGTGAGTGTGAAGCATATTGAGTCTCTAACCATTCTCTATATGTTTCTATGATATTAAACAAGAATTTGAGTGAAGCTTGTTTGTGTGATTGAAGAAGTTTTCTGTGATAGATTAAATAAGCTTTTGTGAAAGCTTGTGAGTTGATTTGAGTAAGTCCTAGAGTGGACTTAAGGACATATTTGTGTGAGCTTTTGTGGAAGCTTACAATCATATTTGACAAGTTCTAGTGAGGACTTGTTGAGAAGATTTAAGACAAGTCTTGGTGAAGAGCTGGAAAATTGCAAGTCTAGTGAGGATTTGTTGAGCATATTTGAGACAAGTCTTGGTGAAGACTTGTTGAGCATATTGGACAAGTTCTAGTGAGGACTTGTTGAGCAGATTTGAGACAAGTTTTGGTGAAGACTTGTTGAGAGATTGGACAAGTTCTTGAGAGGACTTGTGGACATATTTGAGGTAAGTCTTTGAGAAGACTTGTGAGCAGAGTTGATTGATTGATTTGTTCAAACCTTGAGTTAAGGTTTGGGGCAGATCTAGTAGAGTTGATTTGTGATTGAGTCAAGCTTTGTGTTAAGGCTTGAGGACAGATTTGAGGACAAAGTTTGGTGCAGATTTGAGGACAGATTTATGCTAGACCAGAGACAAAGATTGAGCAGATTTGTGCTAAAGAGATAGATTTGGGATTAAACAAATTTGTGCTAGACCGAAGGACTTGTTTAGTGAAAATTTTAGACATAGATTGAGCAAATTTGTGCTAGATCGAAGGACTATGTTTAGTGCAGATTTGAGATAGAGATTGAGCAGATTTATGCTAGACCGAAGGACTGTGTTTAGTGTAGATTTGAGACAGAGATTGAGCAGATTTGTGCTAGATCGAAGGACTATGTTTAGTGCAGATTTGAGATAGATATTGAGCATATTTGTGCTAGATCAAAGGATTGTGTTTAGTACAAATTTGAGATAGATATTGAGCATATTTGTGCTAGACTGAAGGACTATGTTTAGTGTAGATTTGAGACAGAGCTAAGAGTAAGCTTTGGAGGTGACAGAGCAGAGGATAGTAGTCTCTAGTGGATAGAGATCCATTAGCTAGGGTAGAGAGGATAGAGGTCTTTAGTGGAGAGATATCCACAACCCAGAGCAGTGGAGGTAATAGTCTTCTAGAAGATCACCAACCAGAGTAGAGGAGGAGTTCTCCTGTGGATAGAGATCCACAAACTAGCTGAGGAGATTGGTGTCTCCTATGGATAGATATCCACGAACTTGATTAGGGGATTGGTGTCTCCTTTGGATAGAGGTCCATAAATATTATAATAGGGAAAGGATTCCCAAGAGATTGATTGAGAAAATATTAGTGAAATATTTTCTCCATGGAGTAGCCCACATTGGGTGAACCACGTTAAATTGGTGTCTCTATTGTGTGTGGTGATTTATGCATTGCTTTGATTATTGTTGTTGACATTGCATTGATATATTAGATTATATAGCTTGAGTAAAGAAAAGTAAAAAGTGGTCTTATATTGTTCACCCCCCTCTTAGTATAAGCTTGTGTTCTTCAATTGGTATCAAGAGCGGGTTCCTTCGGAAGAGTTTAACAACTTGAAGGAAAATCTTACAAGAACATAGATGGATTCTAAGGATGGATCTTCAAGGAATTCAACACCATTGTTTTGATGGGAATAATTATGTACTTTGGAGTATGAGAATGAAGATTCACCTAATGGCACTTGGAAATGAGGTATGGGAAGTAGTTGAGAATGGATACATACCACTAGCTACTCCACCTACAGATAAATATGGTAAGCTTCTACATCATTACAATTCAAGAGCAATGAATGGAATTTTGAAAGGTTTACGTGAAACAGAGTTTATAAAGGTTATGCACTAAAAATCATCAAAGGAAATTTGGGATAAGTTGCAAGGTATATATGAAGGAGATAAAAAGGTCAAAAGGGTAAAGTTGTAAAATTACAAGGGAATATTTGAAGACCTAAATATGAAGGATGAAGAAAACATTGTTGCATACCTACTTCGTGTAGATGAGGTTGTTAACTCCATGCAAGGACTTGGGCTTGAAGTTCAAGAATCTGATGTGTGTGATAATATTTTAAGGTCACTTCCAAAAAGGTTTAGTGAAAATATTTCAGCTATAGAAGAATCAAAAGATATTGATATTTTGACAAGGGATGAATTACATGGCATTCTCATAGCTTTTGAGATGAGAATAAAAGAGGAACCTATTTCTCAGAAGGAAGCAGCCTTCAAAGCTACTAAGAAGACAAAGGGTAAGAAGTCAGATTCAAGCAATGAGTTATCCAGTGATGAAGAAGCAAATTATGGCAGAAGGAACAAGGACTCAAGAAAGTATAAAGGTACAAAATCAGTTAGATGTTTTAATTGTGGTAAATATGGTCACTATGGAACTAATTATCCAGAGGCTGGAAATAGCAATGATGATGAGAAACAGGATCATAAGAATAGGGAAACAGGAAAACACAGGTACCAAAAGAAAAACAGGGATGGACAAGGCAAGCAAGGAAAGAAGTTTTTCCAAAGGTATAAGAAGAGTTTTTATGCAGAAAAGACAAGTAAGAGTTCAAGTGATAGTGATGGAAGCTCTTCAAGTAATGAAGAAGAAGAAACCCTATTTATGATAGTAGAAAAATAAAATGTTAGAAAGAGAGGTCCAATGATTCTCAAGTGTTTTAGATGTGGTAACTTTGGTCATCTTGAAGATAGTTGTACAAGGAGTGGATTTAGTTTCAGTGAAGATGAATATGAAGATACAATTGAAGGACCAGAAGAGAATCTACTCTTGGCATTAGAGGAAGAAGGAGGTGATCCTATAGAAGACAAGTCATAAAAGTATGAATATGATCCCAAAGGTAAACAAATAGAGGAAGAATCAGATAAAGGAGAAGTTGATCTTGAGGGTGAGCTTATTCATGCCCTTGATGCATTAAGGGAGGTAAGAAAGCAAAACTCAAAACTCAAGCTTAAATTTCAAGAATGTGATGAAGAGAAAGGAAAGCTTATAGAGGATCTAACTAACTCAATAGCTAAGACAAGGAGGTTTAAAGAGAAGTTAGAAGCTAAGGTTTTGGAATGTGAAAAATTAGAGCATGAGGTAGCTTCACTAAGGAAGGAAGTAAAAGAGTCTAAGGATAAGTTACATAGGTTTGGGAGAAGCTCAAAGAACTTGGATAAGATTATCAAGGTACAAAGATCTTTGTCAAACAAAATAGGACTTGGTTTTGAACAAGTACAAAGAAAACAAGGAGAGGAGTCAATCTCAAGCTCTGAAGAAGAAGAAGCTTCAAAATAAGAAAGTGTAAGAGAAAGTGAGACTTTTGAGGATGATTTGGACAATAAAAAGTTCAACAGGAAAAGGAACAATGCACAAATAAGGAACAGATGGAACAGGAAGCAACACAGGGTAGAAGAGACTAAGAGACCAATGGGGTCAAGGCAAGGTAGTTTCAATGGATGATGCTTCTCATGTCATAGGTTTGGGCACAAGGCTTCACAATGTAGGACACATGGAAGACAAGAATATGGGAATTTCAGAAATATGCATCTTTTTCAAGGGTATTGCTACTCTTGTAATCAGTTTGGTCATAAGGCAGTAAATTGCAGGGTTCATGATAGAAATGGATATGGCTTCACCAGAAGAAACTTCAAAATAGTTGCACCTCCAAGGAATAACAACATTAAGTGTTATAAGTGCAATAATTATGGGCATACAACAAAGTGGTGTAGAGCAAAAATTCCAGAGACAAGTAGGAACAAGAATAGTCAGAGGAATCAGAAGGATCAGTTGAGGAAGAAAGTGGACAAAGGTAAATATTAGTGCTTGTTGGGAGTAGAAATACTCCCACCCCAGAATTAACCACCTCAAGAGGAGGTGGGGGAGGGGCTAAGCTAAGAGTCTCATTCTTAGCCCCGAGCCCCAAAGGTGACCCTTTGCCATTGATGTCAAAGGGGGAGAGATTTGAGTTAGGGGGAGAGCATTCAATCAGGGGGAGCAATTTCTCAAGGGGAGCAGAACATAAAAAGGTAAAGGAAATGGTAAAAGGTAATTGGGTTGCCATCAATGACAAAGGGGGAGATTGTTGGAAATATGAGCAAGTTTTTTGTCATTGATGTCAAGAGTCAGTTTCAATGAGCAACATGAGGTCAAGCATCAGTTTTCGTGAGCAGTGCAAGAAAAATATTGCTTCTAGGCCTAAGGGAAAATAATATTATAATATGCTTATTATAATATTTAAGGTGGTCAAATAAGGTCTAAAAGAGCAATTGGAAGGCCTAAGAAAATAATATTATAATTTTATATTATAATATTAAAGGTCTAAAGTATAGACCTAAATAATTAAATTAATTATAATAACTTTGTTATAAATTAATTTATAAATTAATTTAAATTTAATAACCCTAAGGTTAGGGTTACAAAGGGCAAGCAATCAAATTCAAGGCACCGACGTCGACTATCCTTTCCACCCACCGACGTGTTAAAAGGGAGAGAAAATTTAATATATATACCATATGCCTTGGAACAAAAAAATTATCCTTCGAACAAATTAATCGAAGTGCATGCAAAAATTGTGAACGACGTGGAATAAGAGGGCAGGTCTTTTGCTTACATGGTGGTCAACTAGAAAATAAAATGGAGGAGGCTTGAAGCCTCATAGCCAACCATGGTTGGGCCAATGGCAATTGTGGTTAGGGTGCTAACTAGCGGGAGGTCCCGTGATCGAACCCCGGCGGCAACATTTTTGTCGAGGTGCATGTGTTTGGTTTTTGGTGCCAAGGCAAAGCTTTAAAATGCACAAGGAATTTTTTGGTTCTAAGGTGAGCGCCTAGCTCACGTGGCACGTGGGCCACGACTAGGGCGATGTGGAAGGTGCAAGAGGGAGTTCGAATCCCACCGAGGACAAAGGTACTTAAATTTTTGAATATTAATTGCATCTAAGGTTTAAAAGGTGGCATGATTAATTTTTATTAAGGGGGAGTTATAAGGTTTTTAAAGGTTAATTGTTTTATTGTGATTTTTGATAAAGTGAATTGAAATAGGAGTTATAAGGTTGAAAAAGGGAATTATATTTTAATTGGGATAAGCTATGATGTGTTAAAGAGATAAGGGTTTATAAAGAAAAATTATTGTGATTATTTTCTTTACACAAATTGTTGGTTTGCATTTTGAAGTGTGGATATTATAAGGTGTAAAAGAGATTTATTGCTATGTATGGTGAAATATTTTGAGGGATCAAATTGAGTGAATGATTGAGAAGATATTGCTACCTAACCTTTGAAATTGGCAAAGAGTGAGTGTGATTGAGACAGGTTTTGAGAATCAAATCTTCTTCAAAACAAAGGTATGGGCATATCTTCCTTGTGAGTGAAATATTGTTGGATGTTGTGAATGCTAAGTTGAAGTGAAAATGATTGTTTGATAAGCATTATTGAGTTTGGTTTTGAGAAATTCAATGTTGATTGATGTGGATTTTCTGGAATGAATTTTGATACTAGAAACCTTGTTTGATAAGCATTGTTGGAAATATTGAGTATCATTGTTATGTGAAGTTGAGAACTATCTTGAACTAGGGTTTGTGAAATATCATGAGTATCATTGTTATGTGAGGTTTGTTTGATAAGCATTGTTGACTAAGATTTCATTAAGTGATTGGTTGAGTGGAGTTGATTGGGCTTAGTTGATTGGAAGTGTTGGAGTGATAGTTCAAGTTTTGTGAAACAAATTGTTCTTTATTTCTAAATTGAGTTGAAGGAAAGATTGAAAGTGATTAAGCATTGTTGTGAGTGAAACATATTGAGTCTCTAATAATTCTCTATATGTTTTTGTGGTAAAAATAAGAGAGAGATTGAAAGTGATTGAGCATTGTTGTGAGTGTGAAGCATATTGAGTCTCTAACCATTCTCTATATGTTTTTGTGATATTAAACAAGAATCTGAGTGAAGCTTGTTTGTGTGATTGAAGAAGTTTTCTATGATAGATTAAATAAGCTTTTGTGAAAGCTTGTGAGATGATTTGAGTAAGTCCTAGAGTGGACTTAAGGATAGATTTGTGTGAGCTTTTGTGGAAATTACAATCATATTAGATAAGTTCTAGTGAGGACTTGTTGATCAGATTTGAGACAAGTCTTGGTGAAGACTTGTTGAGTAGATTGGATAGGAAATATTGGACAAGTTCTAGTGAGGATTTGTTGAGCAGATTTGAGATAAGTCTTGGTGAAGACTTGTTGAGAGATTGTAGTTTGATTTGCTTTCAAGAGGGTTGAGAGATTGGATAAGTTCTAGAGAGGACTTGTGGATAGATTTGAGGTAAGTCTTTGAGAAGACTTGTGAGCAGAGTTGATTGATTTATTTGTTCAAACCTTGAGTTAAGGTTTGGGGAGATCTAGCAGAGTTGATTTGTGATTGAGTCAAGCTTTGTGTTAAGGCTTGAGGGCATATTTGAGGACAAAGTTTGGTGGAGATTTAAGGACAAGTTTGTGCCAAACCAGAGACAGATATTGAGTAGATTTGTGCTAGATCGAAGGACTATGTTTAGTGTAGATTTGAGATAGAGATTGAGTAGATTTGTGCTAGACCGAAGGACTATGTTTAGTATAGATTTGAGACAGATATTGAGCAGATTTGTGCTAGATTGAAGGACTATGTTTAGTGTATATTTGAGATATATATTGAGCATATTTGTGCTAGATCGAAGGACTATGTTTAGTGCATATTTGAGACAAATATTGAGCAGATTTGTTAGGATGAAGAACTGTGTTTAGTGCAGATTTGAGATAGAGATTGAGCAAATTTGTACTAGACCGAAGGACTGTGTTTAGTGTATATTTAAGACAAATATTAAGAATTTTTGTGCTGGATTGAAGGACTATGTTTAGTACAAATTTTAGATAAAGATTGAGTAGATTTGTGCTAGACAAAAGGACTGTGTTTAGTGCATATTTGAGACAGAGTTGAGAGCAAGCTTTGGAGGTGATAGAGTAGAGGATAGTAGTCTCTAGTGGATAGAGATCCATTAGCTAGGGCAGAGAGGACAAAGGTCTTCAGTGGAGAGAGATCCACAACCCAGAGCAGTGGAGGCAGTAGTCTTCTAGAAGATCACCAGCCAGAGCAAAGGAGAAGGAGTTCTCCTATGGATAGAGATCCACAAATTAGCTGAGGAGATTGGTGTCTCCTGTGGATAGATATCCACAAACTTGATTAGGGGATTAGTGTCTCCTTTGGATAGAGGTCCATAAATATTGTAATAGGGAAAGGATTCCCAAGAGATTTATTGAGAAAATATTAGTGAAATATTTTCTCCATGGAGTAGCCCACATTAGGTGAACCATGTTAAATTGGTGTCTCTATTATGTGTGGTGATTTGTGCATTGCTTTGATTATTGTTGTTGACATTGCATTGATATATTGGATTATATAGCTTGAGTAAAGAAAAGTAAAAAGTGGTCTTATATTGTTCACCCCCCTCTCATTATAAGCTTGTGTTCTTCATAACCATAGCCCATTAAGCTTACATAATAAAATATTAACTACATTGCATAATGAAATTCCCTTAGGCCTATCCAATACATCACATAGTGTTGGCTCTTGGCCATGAATCAGTTTATATTTTTATCATACCGTAATCTAAACTAAGGGGCCAAGGAGAGAATATATTAGTGACAATAATATCTTCCCCTCCATAGTGGATGCTCTAGGGGACCTCTATAGTTGAGGTAAATCTATCTGAATCTCCCTCATTGTCTAAAAGAAATTCACCTTGCTTTAGGAACTGAGCTTCAATATTCTATGGTTGTAACAAGCATTTATTTATAAGATATCCCTCCCTTTATAGTATCTACAAGTGGCCTTCATTTTTCACGAAGACTTAGCCTTACCCATGGACCCCTTGGTCTTATCCTCATTAAATTTTAATTCATATGCATGAGCATATATGTAACAAGTTCCACCATCACAATTCCATATTGCAACCTAAAAGTGAATTAGAAAAGAGAAGAGCTTATCGAGAATAAGTCTTTTGGGATTCCAAGAATATAGAAATTGTCTAAACAATTAGGTTCAATATCTGAAAATAAGGGGAGATATTAACAAGGATAATATTAACGCATTCTACATCATCTTTCTTTTTTCCTTAAAAATATGCAATATCTACCTCAAAGCCTTGAATCTCATAATATAGTCCTCAATGTTATTAAACTTAGCTAGCTTAAGAGAAGAAATATCCAATTCTAAATAACTTACTTCAGTAGTATTGACCTTTCTAAAATGTTCATGTAGCTTTGACCATACCTTGTTAAGGTTACTTTCTTATTTGATTTGCAATGGTACTCTAATTCAATTGGCAATAAAAACAAACATACAACCTCTTTTACCTTTTGAAGCTAAACTTCGTCATTAAGAACCACTACTTTATCCTCCTGAAAGATAAACCATAATTTTTTACATCACAACAGGTTTATTATTTGAGTTAATAAAATATAATATTATCCATTAAGGCAAGTAACTAGGACTTTATGGTTCATCTCACACAACTTGACACCTAACACTAAAACAAGCCTATAAATTGACACCCCGGTGTATAGAGATCATGAAATCATATGATTTTACAAAAATTACGCTCAAAATGCTTCTATATGCAAAATATATGGCCTCCATAAGGTTTTCCCTAATGGACCCTAAAAATAAAAAATTAAAGCCCCAAACCTTAACCTCACTCATGTCTTCCACTTATTACTCGATACTCTAATGCCTCTATACATATGTGACTATGATAGTTGTCCTTTTCTAGTTGGATTAAATCATGTATAAATATAAAAAATGCTATATGTGGCACATGGTAATGCTAAGTTGGCTATCATGTTGGCCAATAATTCATCCAAATGTAAGATATAAATTCAATCCTAGGTTGGTTTAAAGCTAAGCTTTTCACATTAATCAACTTTCCTCAATGAGCAATGATGTTGAAAACACCAAAAAATTATTTTGGTATTTTTTGTGCCATCACATACCTCCAAATGCAAAAACAATGTACACTTCTATTGGCTACTACAACAATGGGTATCTTCGAGCATCAACCATTGACACTTCCTTGAAGAAGGTCATCCATCCAACCAAGATCTCTTCGCAAATGCAAAATAACATAGGCATAGGTATCAAATATTGTGCCTCCCCTTGGTCATGCACCTTTCCACCTTGTTTTTGCCATCAAGTTGCATATACAATGTTGTCCAAAGTGTCACCATATTATTGATTAGATGGAGTTATTTCTTATTAGAAAACTTATAGCCTCAACTCACACCTACTACCTTCATTCTATTACTCCCTCCTAAGCATTATGCTAGCCACACTGGTGTCTCATGTCATCAAAGTGGAGTGTCTTTTTCCCTGATGAAAAACCCTATAGAATGGCACCAAACCTTGGCAAAAATGTGCATGCACCTTTTTTATATTTTTTAATTCAAAAATTAGTACCAAAAGGCTTTCTAGATTCTCAAATCTAGGATCACATTTGACCTTGGAATAGAGATTTTTAGTCCAAAATTAAACCCAAACATTTTGAATTTTTAGAGAAGCATATAAAATAAAGGTGAAGAGATGAATCCTCAAAAAATATAAAATTTTGAGGAAACCTTGTTTGCTTCTTCTGTTAAAAACCTATATGAAGCTTTGAAGAGAGATTTGCTCTAGAACTTGAAAGAGATATCAGATTCTTCAAGTTAAAATTTCTATATGACCGAGCAATGCCACTCCATATTCACTCTAATACCATAATGGAATTTATAATGCTTTACATAATTAAATAAAATCAAAACATACACGTGTATATTATATAGAAAGAAAAAAAGATAAAATAGAATGATGTGCCCATAGGCACCATAAATAATAACTATCAATACATAATATTGCTCAACATACTAATAAGACATGAGAAGTGTGAAGGGGGTATTTATAGTAATACCAAAATCACAATTACATCATAAAGTTCCACCTAAGTTGATATAATAAGTGGGATTTAGGTTTATTACAAATATTAAATAATATTTAACCATAACAAAGTTGACCATGGCCATTAGGCTTACATAATAAAAAAATTACAAAAAAATAGTACATTGCACAATGAAATTCCCTTAGGCATATCTAATACACCACACAATATCAGCTCATATTCATGAATCAAATTATATTTTCAATAACCCCATAATCTATATTGAATGTCCAAGGAGAGAAGATATTAGTGACAATAATATCTTCCCCCCATAATGAACTCTCTAGCGGGCCTCTATAATTGAGGCAAATCCATTTGAATCTCCCTCATTATCTAAAATATGTCCACCTTGCTTTAGAAACTTAGCTTCAATATTCTAAAGCTTCAGCAAGCAATTCTTCATAATAAGTCCCTCCCTTTTATAGTATCTATAAGTGGTCTTCATTCTCTTTGAAGACTTTTCCTTGTCCATCGGCCCTTAGGTCTTATCCTCCTTAAATTTTAATTCCTCTGCATGAACCTATATGTGAGGAATCCTACCACCACAACTTCGCATTGTAACTTGAAAGTGAACTAGAATGGAGAAGAGTTGACCAAGAGTAAGAATCTTTTGGGATTCCAAAATAGGAATTGTATAAACTACTAGATTCAAGATCATAAAGGAAGGGAAGAGACTAGCAAGAAAATTCTTAATTATTCTACATCGTCTTTCTTTTTGCCTCAGAAGATGTGATATATATGCTTAAAGTCTTGAATCTCGTAATATAGTCCTCAATATTTTCAATCTCATCTAGATTCGGAGAATAAATTTTTAATTTCAAGTGACTTACTTTAGTAGTATTAACCTTTCCAAAATTTCATGCAACTTTTACCATTCCTTGATAGTGTCACTTTCTTCTTTGATATGGAAAAGTAGATGTTTCATTTAGCAAGGAAAATAAGCGTAGAGTCTCTTCTACCTTTTGGTGTTGAGCTTTATCATCAAGAATCAATACTTTATCCTCTTGAAAGACACACCACTAGTTCTTAATTTGTAGTGGGCTAATCATTTGAGTTGATCGTATATTGTAATTTTACCCATTAAGATAAGTAACTATGGCTTTAAGGTCCATATTACACAACTTGACCTCTAATACTATAACAGTACTATGAATTGATACCCCAATATATAGAGCTCAAAATATTGTGTGATTTTATAGAAGGGGCTCAAAACTCTTATGTGTGCAAAAGATATGGCCTCCAAACATTTTGCCCTAATGAACCCCAAAAAATAAAAAATCAAATCTCCAAAAGATATGGCCTCCAATTGCCTACTTAAACTTGGTGATCCATGCTTTGCTTGTGTCTTCCACTTATTACTCATCATTTTAGCACCTATAAACTTGTGTGACTACAATAGATATAATTTTCTAGTTGGTTAAAATCTTGTATATATATATCTAAAAAGGTCATATGTGGTATACAATTTAAGCCAAGTTAGCCACCATGTCGACCATAAATTATCAAAATCCAAGACAAATTTAATCCCAAGTTGGCTGAAAGTTAATCCTTTTACACTGATCATATTTTCTCGATGAGCATTTAGGCTCAAAACACTAAAATTTCCTTTTGACCTTTGTCACATGATCACATGCTTTCAAATGCAAAAAAGCTTTGCTAACAAGATCCAATCTCAAAATGCCTTCCTCCTAAAAAACTTTCATTGGCCACTATACTCATGGGTATCTTCAAGAATTTGTCATTGACCCCTCCTTGAAGAAGTCCATCTAGTCAATCAAGGTCTCCTAGTAGATGTAAAAAATACAGGTGTAAGTATCAAACCCTACACCTCCCCTTGCTCACACACCTTTCCAACTTTCTTCTGCCATAAAGCCACCCGTGTGGTGGTGCCTAAAGTATCAACGAATTGTTGATTACATGGATTTCTTTCATATTAAAAACTCGGTGTCACCTCAACTTAAACTTTCCACTTTTACCCTGCTATGCCCTTATGAGCACCATGCTAGCTACATCTATGCCTCCTATTGTCAAAGTGGAACATCTTCTTCCCTGACGACAAACCCTACAAAATGGCACCAAACCCATAGCCAAAATGCATGTGCACCTTTTTTCAAATGTTATAGTTTTCAACCATCTAATATCAAAGTTATTTATAATAAAGGGTCTATGTAAGGGTTTGAACCCAAGACCTCTTAGGCACCAAGTCTTAATGAATGCCTTGCTAATCAAATATCGCATGGAGTCATTGAGATAAAGAATGCTCAATTAAAAGATGAGGATGTGGAATGATTGCATAGGGGTCCATTAGATATATTTTATCATACATTAAGACCTTAAAACCTCATCAATATGTCACCTATGTAACTCATGATGTTAGTGTTTTTCATCCACTACATAACCTCAATAAAAAAGTGGGGTAAGGATTCAAACTAGTGCCTCTTCAAAGATGACAAACCAAGATAAGAGTGCCTCACCACTATACTGCAAACTACTCTAAGGTGAAGAAAATGAAGAATCAAACTAGAGGAGGATGTGATAGCTATTGGAGAGGTGCATAGAATATTACATGACCTTGGTTGGGCATGCATAATACCTAATCTTTGTCATAAGTAAGCCAAAACACTCCATCATCACAAAATGTTCCCAAAAGTCGAATCCATGATGTTCGATGCAAAACAATCTTTCAAAACAAACAAGTACCATTAGATTAAAGGCCCTATTAAGGTTTGAGCACCTCTCCCAAACAAATGCCTTTGTGCCCATGTCAATTACTTATAAAAACACACCATCCTCATATTTGTCAGGAACGTTTATTAAAATATTTTGAATGTTACATTCATTTTTTTGAAAAAAGGAGGCAAATATTTTTTACACAAAAAAAGAGAATACCTAATGGTGAAATAACAATAAGTGTGGAACTATGATCCCCCTAAAATTTTGTAAAGAATCAAAAAAACCTAATAATTCGTTCATATGTGTCATAGTTTACCCTACACAACCTTTTTCTAGAAGACTAACCAATTTCTTAGAACCACATTGCTACTTTGGTGGATATCTCCTACATGATGTCATGTCAACAACCAATTCCATATCAATCGTCAACCACCCAATGTCCAAGTTAATGCTAACAAAGCATCTACATAAGGGTTTGAACCTAAGACCTCCTAGGAACCAAGTTTTAATGAATGCCTTGCTAACCAAATGTTTCATGGTGTCGTTGAGACCAAGAATGCTCGGCTAAAAGATGAGGATGCAAAATGCTTGCTTAGGGGTCCATTGGATATCCTTCCCCATACATCAAGACCACAAAACCTCCCCAATGTGCCACCTCTGTAACTCATGATGTCATTGGTGTTTATCCACCATATAACCTCGATAAAAATGAGGCAAGGATTCAAACTTGTGCTCCTTCAAATATGACAACTGAGATAAAGTACCTTGCTACTATACTACATATTGCTTTGAGGTCAAGAAAAGGAAAATTCTAGCTAAAGGACAAGATGACTTGTAGATAGGTGCATATAACATCGCATGACCTTGGTCCAACATTCAAAATCTGTAAGCTTTGCCACACGTGAGCCAAAACACTCCCATTGTCATAAAAAAATTATCAAAAATCAAACCCATGATCTTTAATGAAAAACAACCTTTTAAATTGAACATATGTCATTAGACCAAAAGGCCCTATTGATGTTTGAGCACCTCTCCCAAACAAAGGCCTTTGTACCCATGCCAATTACCTTCAAAAACATATCATCTTTATATTTGTCACAAGACTATGGAATATTCATTTATATATTTTGAAATTCAAATTCAAATTTTTGAAAAAAGGAGACAATATAATTTTTCATGAAAAACAATACGTAGTGGTGAAATGACAAAAAGTATTGACCCAGGACCCCCCTAAATTATATTGTTTTCCCTACACAACCAATTAGACAATCTTATATCACCAAAGTGGTGTGAAGATCGTCATACCATTTTAATGATGCTATCACCTAGCTTGGAAGTATTTTCATGCATGAAAGTCTACCCATGACTTCTCATATCCAAAGGCAATCAAAAAGTGTTCAACCTCTTCTCCTCTACTTTGACAATCATGCAAACTAACCTCTCATCAATGTTGCATCAATGCCCAAAAATCCTAAAGCAGAGAAAGAAATGCATTTTTTTAAAAATCCTTGAAAGACAAATAGGACTTTCAAGCAACCTCAAAAAAATCTATTATTTTTATACAAAGTGATTGGGCAATCACCTGATCAACTAGCAAATCAAGTTAAATGTCAAGAAAGGAAAACAAATAGTAAACATTTTGATGAATGCTTCTCTTTGAGCAATAGATTTGTTACGAAATAGTAAGATCCTCGCAATCTGGGTCTAACTTACGTTTTGGCATAAAACCCTAAAAGAAACTTCCAACACACGAAGCTTCCATAAATTGCTTTGAAAATTCCACATTGTTTTCAAAATTGCCATAAAACAGAGTTCACTAAAATCTTTGAGTAGTGGAGATTTGCACCTACTCTGATACTATGTCAACTTTAGTAATACTTTCTATAAATGAATGGAATCAAAACAATATTTAACAAGAAAGAATAACTACCAAACAAGCACAGTGAAATATGAAGGGTGGCTATAAACACCACAGTAATCCCACTAAAGAATGAATAAGCACTCAAATGGATGATAAAATGGTTGGTCTCAAAGGGTGTAAATAACCAAATTACAAATGACCTTAGCTTAAGATTAAAGAGTCCACCTTAAGGTTTATTGTTAAATATTAAAATGAACCCACCTATACAAGGTGTACAAAGGCCTTTAGGGGTATACATATAAATAAAATACAAAACTTCGTTGTGACCTTAAGTGAAGCTTAACACCACATATTATGGTAATCCACTATCTTCTTATTTCTTCATTATTCTTTTGGAGGCATTAGGAAAAACTATTCTTTTGGAGGCATTAGGAAAAACTTTCTCAAAGGCAAAAATAAAAGACAAAAGTTAAAAGTATAAGTTGCAACAAATGATCCCTTTGAAACTAATATCCAGTTGTTTGGTGTAAATTAAATGATGTTATAACATTCCAAAATATTCAAATTTTATCCACATATCCCCTACAAGATACTTTGTATCATACCTTGGACTCTTCCAAATACCAGCACCTCATTATCTCTTAATTATTCTTTTTATGGCATTAAGAATATCTTTCTCAAAGGCATACAAGTTGCATCAAACAGTTCCTTTGAACCTCACCTTCAATTTATTTATGGAACTTTTCTTTTGGGTCATCCCTAAATCAACAAGGACCTAGAATTTAAATAGTACTAATATGCTTTCGTTACAAAATCTAGGATCTTTTTCTGCCCTAGATTTATTATGGTTTATTGTGGAAATGTTAAAATTAAACATTTTATCATTAATATATCTATGTATTCCTTTCAAAGAAAAAGGATTTTTGGGATTCAATTTTGCATCGAATGAAATATTTCATGGCAGGCTAGAAAGGTAAGTTTTTCATCTTGGTTGTAAGGCTACAACCCGTAAAGACTACATTGAAATCTACATTGAAATATATCTCTATAAATATAATCACTTTCAAGATTCCTAACAAAAAAAAATTAAATTAAATAAAGTGGGATAGAGTTTGCAAAAGAAATGATATGGAGGCACAAGCTTGCAAAATTGTTGACTTGTGAGTTTGGCATAAAGAGCAAAACTTAGTTGAAAATTATTCAAAGATCAAAGAAAAATTTAGGCAAAAAAATTACTTAAAAAATAGAGTTTCTATGGATGCAAAAGGAAATGAAAGACATGGGAGTTAAACAATATGGAACATCATGTCGGTTCCATGTGAAAAAGAACAATTTATCAAGAAACATGGTAGATATTCAATCAATGAAAAAGATTTCATGAACTTTTGGGTTGATGATTGGTTGAAACCTTAACCTATTAGTTCTAATCCAAAATGGCAACCACTTAGTTAAGACTACCAAACTCATAGAGTTTTAAAGGGCAAAAGCTATACTTATCTTAGAAACAATTCTAGGCCACGCATTTCAAACAAATGGCAACCACTTAGTTAAGACTACCAAACTCATAGAGTTTTAAAGGGCAAAAGCTATACTTATCTTAGAAACAATTCTAGGCCACACATTTCAAACAAATAGCAAAAGAGCTTGTTCTATTTGCCTAATTTAAGCAAAAAAATAAATTGATTCAAATTTCCTATTAGCAATTAGTTAGCTTGAAAGGATGTTCAATCGATTAAGACCCTCGGAAGTAAGATGCTCAAATTCAAATTTCCTATTTGAAAGAATGTTCAATCAATTGAGATCCTCGTAAGTATTATGGAAGTAAGTATTTGAGATCAATTAAGTATTATGTTCAATCCATAATGCTCAACACTTCTTTGGTTGACAATCCAAATCAAAATCCTTACAAGAAAGAGTATTATGGCCGTGTCTTTCCCTTCTGCCTACAGAGGTAGCTTTATCAACACTATTTTAAAATTGTATCATTATTTACTTTATGGATTAATCTTACCATTATTTGAATCTATGAATTAAAAGAGATGTCGAGAATTTTAGAACAAATTTCTAACAATGCCCATTTGGAATCATATTCTCACCTCTCTACCATAATATCATATGGAAAGGTTTCAAATGGCAAACGAGGTACTAACTCTTAGTGAAAAGATTTGAACATAATGCAAAAAGGATGATTTATTTATTTACGATATTTGATTTGTGTCATCTATGGTTATCATCAAATTGTTTTAAAATTTTACGATATAAAAATAAAAATAAAAAATAAAAACAACAATGTTTATGAAATTTACGCTAAATGATTGAAAAATTTTGTATTATTCACAATTCACAAATATTGAATCTAATAGGCATGTTTTGTATCTACAATAAGATAAGATATCCATAATTAAGGAACCTAAGTGTTTGATCTTTATCGTGATGATATTTAAACTTTAGAAAACACTGGGCCTGAAAATGATAAAGAAAATAATATCACAAAGTTGATTGCAAAATGGAAACTGTTAAAAAGAAAAAAGATGGAATGTAGGTGGAACCTTTAATGGAAATGTACCCCATCCTTTCTCGGGTCTTTGATTTGAAGATAAAAAGTTGACAAGAGAAACAGTGGATACTTTGGATGGAAGTGTCCCCAATACAATCAACGATGGACATGACTCAATACAAACAACGAGTCATTGACCACCCCTCGTAAGTTATGCAGTCTTTGTCTATTGTGATTAAAAACATGCCAAGTGAACCTTGTAAATTATGCGGACATGGCCATACGTGACAAATTCTTCAAGAACAAGAATGAATTTTTCTTTAAGAGAAACTAAATCCAAGCTGAACCTTTCAAAAGTCGAAGAACTGGAGACCACGATCTTTCACCCCTACTCCTATCCCATTTCAAGACATCCACTTTTGGAATCCAACAAATTTGAGAAAACACCACAGTTACAGAAAAATGTTAATTACACAGTTGAGTACTTCATTACAGCATAGAGCATAAAATCGCATTACACCACAATAGTAAAATATCAACCGTTACAATTGGTAGCAATAATGAGTGTTGCTTCGAAGTCTAGGAGACAACACTCTAAAAAGCAGCAGCACTTTCACTTTGTTATCCTCGTGCAAAAAATTGAGGATCTTGTCAAACTGGAAAGGATCAATCATTGCAAGAATATTATCACATATCCCTGAGAATGGCAGGGCTATACAATTTGCAAGAAAGACCTTTTCAAGCAATTGTATATCTCAAATGCTCAACAATTACCCTGCTGGTAAGAAAACTGCTGGTAAGAAAATTTTGACCACGGCCATGAAAGCCATTCAAAAACCAGCCCGCTGTTCTAGGCAAAGGTAGATGGTCCTTCATCATACACATATTTACGCCATTCATACACCAGTTTTTGCTGCGGTATAAGGCACTGCTAAACGGTGTTCTCAATAAAAAGTTGTCCAATGTAGTATCACATTACAACCGCTACACGCTTGCAAATAACACAAGCGCTGCATTTCTATATACAAATAATTTCAGCATCTCTAAGTGAAGAACTGTACCTTCCTAAGCTTTGCATATATAGAGAATGTTCCCACCAAGAGCAGTCGACTAATCCAAAGCTGCGGCTATTCTCACACCCCCAAGAGGCCCCTCAGATTTCGCAAGCCTTCTCCTAGATATATTAGAATATCTCAATTTAGGCCGCTCGATAACAGGTGGTGGATCCGCTGAAAAGCAAACTACCACAACAGTCAGATTGTCTTGCGATCCATGCCGCAAAGCCTTTAAGACCAGCTCCTTGGAACACTGCTCCGGGTTATTGTGCAGCATGAGCTCTCTTCGTACAATACTCACCGCACATTCACTTGTCATCACATCCCAAATGCCATCACAGCCAATTATCAAAAATTCATCTTCCTCTGAAAGAAGAGCCTGTTGAAATTCAGGCTCCGCACTGAGGGGACCAAGAGAGCCTTTGGTCATTTTCGTGTCCCAATCACCTAATGCTCTAGAGACTGATAAATCACCATTTAGGTATCCCTCATACACAAATCCTCCCAAATCTTCAATTCGCTCTCTCTCACTGAAACAATTAGGCTTATGGTCTCTGGACATTTCCACCGCTCTTCCCCTTCTACACAGAACTGCCCTGCAGTCCCCTGCATTTGCAACAAGTAGAGACCTGCACAAAGAAAACTGAGTCAAATCTTAATGCCTAATTAACCAGTACGCCATTCAATTCCTCATTCCCCATCTCAGAAACCACATCCAGACTCAACCAATTAATAGTACAGTACAAACCTGCCCATGATTAGTGCTATCAAGACTGTTGTTCCAGAGAAATTATCAACATCACAGTGCTTTTCCAAAGCATGATCAGCAGCCAAAAATGCTTTTCTTACAACCTTTTCAGCTAGAATTGAAAAATCAACATCTTTTTTCACAATCTGAAGAAAATCAGCATCTCCTACAACAAGTTGAAGGAGATTGTCTCGGACATACACTGCCGCACCTGCACCGCCATGTCCATCAAACACCTATTGGGAACAGAAAATCCACATCAGCTAACATATTTGTAGTCAACGACAAATGAGTACATAGAATATCATTCATTTTCACCTTGTGATATTAAAAATAATTACATACGAAAAAGGCTTGCTTTTTAATTGATATATAATGCATAAAAAACAGGCATAATATCCTTACATTCACTCAAAGAAAAGCTCTCAACACAGTAACCTTTCCCTATCATCGTTAATTAAATTTCATTAAAAAATTAATTCAGATTGCATTAATTCAGATTGCAATAATAGTCATACACTCGAGGAAAAGCTCTCTACACAGTAACCTTTCCCTATCGTCGTTAATTAAATTTCAAATCTCATTAAAAACTTAACTCACATTGCAATAATAGTTAAAGCTAATACCAGATGTACAGACCATTCAACACCGCTATACTGCCATTGACACTTCTCTGTAAAAGTATATTAGATGATGTGAACATAATTCTCAGCATAATATTTAGTAAAAGACTGAACCTACCCCATAAAAAGCATTTGGGGTTGGTCCCTCAAATGTTGGACCCAGATACTCAGATAAATCATCAATACATATGTGCTCATCCTCCATATGTGCCCTCTCGCCAATTTCTGAGCAACTGCCTGACCGAATTATTGGCACAAACTGTGCTTTTCCATCCTCAAAGGAAGCCTTTGGTATCAGACTGCCAGTCTTAACGTCCTGAAAAGTAACACTCTTAAGTTTAGAGCAAAGTTTCAAAACTATTAAAAAAGCATTTCAGAGAAATTCTCATTTAATCTTAAAAAAGTCGTCGTCGTAATATCAAATTCTTAACAATCATTTCCCACACACGGATGGAATGAGAACTTATGAACAAAGGCACTTTGACTGTCAAAATCTTGATTTAATTTTAGGGAAACAAGATTACTTAGTAAATAAACCAGATATGCAATTATTAACCTGTCCTAGGACCAGATAGGAAAGTAATAACCTGCCCTAGGAATCTTTAGATGATGTAAACCACTACCAATACCCCCGAATGTCACAAGATGGATAGAAGCCAATCAAATAGGCAAAAACAGAACATGTTGACAGTCTCAATAACCATGTTGTTTGCAACTACAATTAGTTTGATTGTCTAACAAAACAAACGATCATAACAATTTTAACAAATCATGCCGTTTGCAGATGAATTACCGTTCATTCAAGAGAAGTGGATGTATGGGAATTATTTTCTTGTTGGATTCAAGAAAAGGTCCCTTATACAAAGCCATTTAAACATTTACACATCCGCCCATAACAATAGGAAATTGTCTTATAAGTGCAATCCAAATAAACCCAAAAAACTAGAACAATTACAAAGAAATGATCATATTAAGCACTCTTTTCACAGAATTGGCAAGTCCAATGCTGATATAGAAACTGACCAAAACTCAAATAGAAAAATTGTTGACATTACGTCTATACCCTCAACAATATGAAACCTACATAAGCAAAATCACTGATCGAGATCAGTGAATTCCAAGAAACAATATCAGCATAACAATATCCTCGCACAAACTGCAAAGCCACTTGAATTAAACAACTTTTAAAAACTCAATCCAGTACCCAATAGAGTTTTGTGAGCAGCCACGAAGATCACTGGGACCTTCCAACTAATCAAGCAAAGTCCAAAGCACCAAACACTAGAACCGTGAGTTTGTACCAAACAGAAGACATCCAATGCTACCACCTATACCCTGCGACAACTACTACAACTAGATAGTTTCATGGAGTGAGACGATCAAATGACACATCGACAGCAAAGACGTACTAAAATGTACTGATCAACAGGACTAGAATAAAAGAAATATGAATATAAGCACTACTAATATTATATATCAACCCTACAGTCTCCCCTCCTGAATAAAAGAAATATGAATATAAGCACTATTAATATTATATATCAACCCTACCAGCAAGACAAAAATAACCAAACCCTCACAGAAACTCTAATACCAGTTCCCCTAACAAACAAGCCCCCAAACCATAATTAAAACTCTATAGCATGTAACGGACAGACTCGGTAATTATGAGAAACGAAAACCTAACCTGTAACTGATAAAAAGTATTAAAACAGTAAACGGCATTAAAAGATTCATTGCCGGCCAGTTACAACCAGTATTAATGAAGCCTCTAACAGAAATTCAGTATCCTTAACAAGAAAACTTCCCTTCCACGATAAGGAAAACATGTTTAAAACGCTGACTACGACCACTGTAATCTACCAAACAACGGATAACATAAAACTGACCATATCTTCAAATAAACTACATTTGTCATAATGCCTCATATTATTTGATATGCAAACATAATAATCTGGAAATTCGAAAAGCTGAAAGCTACATGAGTAAGAACTCTGAAACTAAAACATCATGATAAATTTTGCAACAAACAAAAAGGGACATCCAAAACTCTACACCGCAACAAGTCCAAAAGAACAAAGACTTCCTGAGTTGGGCGATCAAACAATAGACCCTGACGTCCAGAAGGATCATTAAATCTAAAACAAAATAAATCATTATCCTTGAGCACAAAATCACCCATCCAAACATATTGGAATTCAACTAATAGCAACTTGCGACCACTGAGCTCCAAAAAAATACTAACAAAACAACGGTGAACATTTCATCACAACTACACAGATAACAAACAAGATTCACATACACAACCAACATGACAATTTAGCGTGCAGGCACATGATTCTCCGAAACAGTAATCAAACACCACTTTTCCTATTTTAATCTGGAGAAGCTCAGAACCTATTTAGGCTTCCTCCCTCAAAGTAAATTGTAAATTAGACCCCTGCCAATATTCTCAGCCCTTCGAGAAATTACTAGCCATCCCATCCAGGGCCTCCAACGGGTTGGTCCTCTCGGATTGGGCATCGACACAATATTTTCGAGCCACAAATAAAGAGGAGACACACAAATAAAACGGGCAAACATCAAATACAAACCATCGCTAATTTCTCCAAGAACATAGATTCCTTCCTTTAGGAAAAAACCATTCAACAGAAAATCCGCAGACCCAAAACCTCAAAATTTCCAGGAATGTAATCGCCTCAGACCCAGAAAAAAATTCCATCTTCAACCCACCACCCAAAATTCCACACTTGACAAACCCAAATGCCCCAATTTCACACCCATCTGAAACAAACACAACCCTAACCCCCAGCAATTCCACTCATGTCAAACCCTAGAAACCCAACACAAAAGACAAAAGAATAAGGTACACCAATGACCTCCAAATTGACCATATTCCAAACCAAATCACAGCATAGACCAGCCTTTCTTTTCTGATCCCTCAGCTCAAAAATCTTAAAATTCCTTCCTTAATGGCAATACCAATCAACAGCCACTCAGTAGATCGAAAACCCTTAAAATTTACAGGAAACCACTCACCTCAGACCCAAAAAATTCTATCTTTGACCCACGACCGCAAAATTCACACTGAACAAAACCAAATGCCCCCCATTCGGTCTCATCCGAAACACACACACCCCCCCTATTCCACCAATTCAACCCCATCCCAACCCTAACAAACCAATCAACAACCATTTAGTAGACCAAAAAGCCTCATAATTCACAGAAACGCACTCACCTTCGACCCAAAAGATTCCATCTTCGACCCACGACCGTAAAATTCACACTGAACAAACCCAAACGCCCCCCTTTCAGTCTCATCCATAACACACACACAACCCCCCTATTCCACCAATTCAACCCATCTCAAACCCTACCACCCCACAACAGAAGAAATCCAAACAAGCATACACTCATACCCTAAATTAACCCTAATTAATCATGCCAAACCAAAACACCGCATAAACCACTCATCTTTTCCAATCCCTCACCTCACAAAAACCAAAAAATAGAAAACACATCTCCCAAAAAAACAAAGAACTAAAAAAATAAAATCATCACTTACCAGCTGTGTATGAGAAGAATGATCAGAAATAAATTCATTGTCTTGATGATGCTGATCACTCAGCTGGCCTCCAACAATGTCCTGCTCCAAATCCAGGGACCTGTACGCAACGTCTACATCGGTACACAAATCTCTTCCCGCAACCATTTTCGCTTCTCCCAAAAAACATGAAGTCCAAAAACCCCTCTTTCCTCCTTTACCACCCCCCAAACTTATCCCCACACACCGCGCGCGCCACGCCCAAGCGCCCCCCCAACTCGCCGAGTAAACCACCAAATCCTGCCAAATCTCCTGCTAAAACCGCTCAACCCCAAAACAAAAAGCCCCCAGATTTTAACCTCCGGCACTTCTCCTCCTCCAAAATCTCCAGACTCTACCGATCTCAAAATCTTCCCTCTTTTCCTTCTTTTCCTTCTTTTCCTCCTTCTTCTTCTTCGCCTCCGCTTTCGATTGTGCAAAATTCTCGCTATTACAGTTAACCCAAGGGCCCTCACCTTCTATTTATATACAAACTCTCCAAAGTCAATTAACCACGTCTATAAACTTGTGCTAGACTTTGTCGAAACCACTCGGCAGCACCACCCACGTGGCAAGACACGACGCTTTCACGTTGCTGCCTCGAACGGTCCAGATTGCACGCGATGACCCGCCGGAATCTACAAAACATAGGGCGAATGTTAATCGTGAAAATCGCCCGGTAAAGTCCGCGTACGAGGTGAAGAGCACGTTTCAGCAGCGTGCGGTCACGGGTTCGACAATACTCGTAAATCATGCAGGGGAAACGACACGTGTCGGTCCGATGTCGTCAGTCGAGTTTGTCTTTGACACGGCAGCGGATGGAGTAAGGAAAGCAGATACCCACGTTCGTTCTTTTTAATTTATTTAGTTCGTTATGAGTTCCGTGTTATTCCAGCCATTGTCCAGATATTTATATTTTTTTATTTTAAGTCTGGTTAGTTCGGCAAAAGTCTTCGAGAGAAGGTTAACCACATATTTTGTTTTTCCTTTTTCAAAAGGCAAAAAGTGTTTTTTGGGTTATTTTTAAAAGTTAAAAGATTTAATTTTCAAGTAAATCAAACCTTAACTTAAAAAAATTACTTCTTATTCATATTATTTATTATTTTGTTTTTAATTGGTAGAGTGTTAAGAACTTACAATGTTTTTGAATAATAATTTTTTTTTTTTTTTTTATACATAGGAGTGGTAACTATCTTTCCTTTTTAAACAAGTTGGTGCACACTCACGGGGACGACTACTACCTTTGCCTTAGATTAGGCGTACACCATCATCAAACACACTCAGCGGACTCAAGTCAGAGCACTACCTTTGTCTTAGATTGGGCATACACGACACAAAGCGAGGGAGACGTCTGGTCTGGGGAGTTCTTGGATTAGTTCCTCGATCATCAAGTTGGCGCACACACAGCGGACTCAAGTCAAACTACTACTTTGCCCTAAATTGGACGGACTCAAGTCAAACTACTACCTTTGTCCCTTTGTCCTAGATTGGGCATACACGACACAGAGTGAGGGAGATTTCCTGTCCCTCGGGATTGGTTCCTCCGTCATCAAGCTGCACACACTCAACAAATTTAAGTCAAACTACTACTTTAAACATGTGTTAGGTTTTAATTTTTTTATAAATTAAAATTGTTTAAGCATTCGAAAATATCATCCCTTGTGATTGGAGTCCTATCGTTACCTGCTCGCGGTCGCGCGGGTTTGATTGGGAAAGTTGTGTAATTAATGTTAGGGGGTGGTTGGCTTTTTGGTTAGACAAACCAACGAGATGGCACGTGGCATTACTGAATTACCTACATACACATAGATTTTGTTGGTTGGCAGCTTAGTATCGTGTTCATCTCGTTTTCTCCGTGGCTGGCTGGCTTCCTAGAAAGCAAAGTATTTTTTTTGGTTGCATAACACCTTTTTTTGTCCGATGCAGAATGTGCCTTTAGTTGAACTTACACTAACCTTAACCGACGAAATCAATACAGGATATTTTGTTTAAATAACATTGCATTGAAATAAATGTTTAGGAAAAAATATTTTATATTATAATTTTATTAAAACTGTAATCATTTCAAAATTTGTTTTTAAGTGAGTTATTTATTTAATATTAATGAAAATTATATAATTATGGTTACATATATATTTTTATGATTTTAGATTTGTAGTACCTACGTTTTGTAGGAGAGTTGGAGAGGGTAGACAATCTTCCAAGGAAGGTTATTGGTTTGAATCTTCACCCCATCAAACGTACCTTGGTTCGAATTTTCACCTTATCAAACTCACCCACACCCTGGTTCGAATCTCCACCCTACCAAATGCACCTTGGTTCGAGTAGACAATCCTCTAAGGAGGTCCCTTGTTCGAATCTTCACCTTACCAAACGCACCTTGGTTTGAATCTTCACCTTATCAAACGTACCTTTGGTTTGAATCTCCACCCTAACAAATGCACCCTAGTTCGAATCTCCACTCTACGAAACACACATTAGATACCCAAAATCCAGTTGATAATGTTGGTACGATTAGAAAGGGGTGTGACTTCCGAACGATTTTGACGGTGTAAAACCCCTCACCTTAGTTTCTCACACCAAAATTTTTTTTACTAAATTAAATAAAAAATTATATTAAAGATATGTATATATGTATTACATTTTAATGACACAACCATAACATATGCAAGATAAATATGTTTTATATGTTTTTTAATCTAAGTGCTTTTAATATGTACTCTAAGATACCTAATATTGAGAATAATTTTATTCTATTTATTCTATATTAAATTTGGAGGTTACATATTATATATGATTTATTTATAAAATATTTTATATAAAGTATTGTTTATTTTTTTAATAAAATTTTATAAATTTTAATTTACTGTACCTACCAACCTATCAATAGATTTATCCTTTCAAATAAAATTGTTGTCAATTTAACTAGAATAAACTTAATAGTAAAAAATTTTAAATAAAAATTTTAAAGTTTAAATCTAAAAAAATAAGATTATATCTAAACTTTAGTGATTAAAAATATATTTTTGTTCATATAACTAAAAACAACATCGTCCCTAAGGATTAGGTGGATTGGTAGTTGTTTTTTTGGCCAAGGATTAGGTGGATTGGTAGTTGTTTGTTTGGCCAGACACTTATCAAGAAGATACCCATGTTCAAACCTTAGGGGTAGCTTGTTTGTAAAGATAGTAGTTTGATTTGAATCTTTTGAGTGTGTTAGATCAACAATGACGATACGAATCTTGAGCGATCGGTGATCTCCCTCACATCGTTTCAACAAGGTGAAATAAGTTGGATGGAAGCAATCCTGTGATTTGAACCCTGTGCTTGACTATACGAATCTTGAGCGATCTGTGATCTCCCTCACATGGTTTCAACAAGGTGGAATAAGTTTGATGGGAGCAACCCTGTGATTTGAACCTTGTGCTTGACGATACGAATCTTGAGCGATCGGTGATCCCCCTCACATCGTTTCAACAAGGTGGAATAAGTTTAATGGGAGCAACCCTGTGATTTGAACCCTATGCTTGACAATTACTAAAACATACTGTGATTATAACCAACTTTCCTATGTAAATAAATAAAACATTTATTAAAATTTAAAGTAATCATTTATTTATATTTATTTATATATTTTTTCATCTTTTAAAAATTATTTATAAAATTAATGAGTGAAGTAGTTGGTAAGATTTTAAAAGTTAATGACCACTCATTTAAAGAAATAACTAATATCTATACATTCCACTAAAAATTTCATAAAGGTATTTTTTTATTTTATACATAGGGGAATTGGCAACTGCCTTTCCTTTTTGAACAACTGATCACAGGGTCAAATCACATTGCCTTTGGTCGTAGCGTCAAATCATGGAGCTACCACTATAACCCCTATCTTGTCGCGGTAAACACGACCCGGAGTGAGGAAGACCCCCGGTGGCTCGAGGTTGGTACCGCCATCATCAAGCTAGCACACACTCAGCTGATTCTAGTCAGACTACTACCTTTGTCCTAGAGTGGGCATGCCCGCGAAGTTTGAACCTAGGTCTCTCCTGGTAAGTGCCCAACATCTTACCAATCCACCTAGCCCTCGCGAACTTCACAAAGGTATTTTTAATAAACATTATTGTGTGAACAAAGATTTTTAATATACTTGTTAAATACAATTTTAATATTTATTTATTTAATTGTGGCTGCTACCGATTCCACCATGTTAAAAAATATATATATATATATAAAGCAAATTCTAGGCAATTGCTAGTTTTTATAAAGTTGATTTTCTCACCAATAAATTAATTAATTATAAGAATATTATTATTATTAGATTTGATTAGTGTGATCCACTCATGTAGAGGAGTTGGAGAGCAAGTGGGTAGTTAAAACTCTCCAGTTGAAATCGAGGGACCTAGGTTCAAATATCTCCCCTCACATGTTGCGGATAAGCTATGTAACGGTCATCAGAAGGTCAGTATGGTTATAAAGTTCGTCGTTCCCGTAGCCCTCCGAGAAATAATTTGCATTATGATAAGCGCCGCCAAACGGAGGAGGTTTCTCGTGTTTACCAGGATGGTCAGGATCAGTATGCTTCTAACTCCTTCGGGTCTCTTGTTCAGCTGGGAGCCTCTTAGAATGTTAAAGAACTTTTGCATACTGACAGGTTTTAATGATTTTCTTCTCATGGAATGTAAGAGTACTAACAGATCTAGTCCGTAAATATATGATCCGTAGTGAGATGACTTTTATCGCTCATAAGTTTGGCAATATTGATGTGATGTGTTTACAAGAAGTGAAAGTTTCTAATTTTAATCTACAGTGTATCTGTAATTTTTTGTGGCCTCGTGGTGTTTTCAATGTAACGAATAATTCCAGTGGGACAGGTGGAACTGTCACTTTTATTTCCCCAAAGTGGCACTCGAATATTGTGATGTGGGAAGTGGATCCATCCAATCAAGCATTTTGGACTTTGTTGGAATTACATGGTAAATCTTTTGGAGTTATTAATGTTTATGCTTCGAATAATGCTCCAAAAAGTTGTGCCTTGTGGCGGTGGTTGGCTTTGTCTCTGCCTCTTGTCGCATGGGTGATGTGTGGGGATTTTAATATGGTGGAAAAGTCTTCTGATAAAGTTAGTTTATCTCCTAACCGTTGGTGTGCTGGGGAGCGGGAAGCTTTTTATTTTATGAAAAATAAGTTGAGTCTTAGTGATCCTAATATATGTTTTTCTCTTGCTAACTTTTCTGAAGCTCAATGGTTTACATGGTCAAATTTTCAAGCAGGCGAAGCTAGGGTGTTAAAACGCCTTGATCGAGCCATGATCTCTTCCAGTGAGACTTTTAAAATTGCTAGGGTTTCACCTTCTCAACCTCCTGTTTTGGTTATCCCAAGTACTATTTTGTCTGATCATGCTCCTATTCTTTTTTCTGTGGAAACCATTCTTCATCAGCCCCGACAATTTCAGACCCAGTTTTATCTTAATGTTTCCTTCCTTCATCACCCGGCTATGAAGGCTCATATTTGTAGAATTTGGAATTTGCTTTCGAGACCCTCTGGTGACTTTGGTTGGGTTTCTTGGTGGAATGCTGCTATTTTTAGAACCACCTCTTTGCTTCACACTTTGGGAGTGGAAGTAGCCAAGAGGAGGAAGAAAGCTAATTTGGTTTTGAAGTCGAAATTAGTAAAAGTTTATGTGGAGCTTGAGGCTAATCCTTTTTGTTATGATCTTCAAGCTTTCATGGTTGCCCTTCGACATGAGCTTAAAAAATTTGATATGTATGAAGCCAAAGGAGCACAATTAAGGGCCAGGATGCATTGGTTAAAGGTGGGTGACAAAGTCTCTAAAGAATTTTTCAAGCACCTTCGCCCACCTGCTCATACTACCCAATTCACTGCTCTGCAAGTTGATGGTCAAAGGTTCACATCTCTTGATGATATTTCTGGAGCTTTTGTTAATCATTATCAAAGAGTGTTTGCTTCTCAGGGCCTTACCCATGATAGAGTGCAAGCTCTAGAATCCTATTGTCAAGTCATACCTACTAAGCTTACTCAAACTCAACGGGATTTTTGTGATGCACCTTTAACCTTGGAGGATCTCAAACAGGCTCTGTCTCAGATGGCAAATGACAAAGCACCTGGATTAGATGGTTTCCCTTGTGAATTTTATAAAGAATGTTGGGACTTGGTGGGTTCTGATTTGTTGCAAGTGTATAAAGAGGCTATGCTTACTGGGTCATTGGGGAATCTCATCAACAAAGGTAATGTTAAGTTCATTCCAAAAGGGGGAGACCCTAAACTTATTTCTAATTGGCGGCCAATCACCTTGCTTAATGTCAGTTATAAGATAATTGCCAAGGCTTTAGCTCTTAAACTCAGACCTATTCTTCCTGAGATAATCGGGCTGAGCATACTGGTTTTGTTCAAAACGAGATATATTCTGGATAATGTTATTGTTGTTTGGGAAGGGATGGAATGGGCTAGATCCTCTGGTCAGGATGTTCTTTTCCTTAAGATTGATTTTGAGAAGGCTTATGATAGAATAGAATGGTTCTTTATTACTTCTATGCTAAAGGCTCTGGGGTTTGGCCCTTATTTTATCAGGATTGTACTTATGTTATTCAAAGATGCCTCTGTTGTGTTAACTTTGAACAAGAGACAATCTCAGAATATTCAATTAGCTCGTTCTGTCAGACAAGGTTGTCCATTGGCACCTTCTTTGTTTATTCTTGTTGTTGAGGCCTTTGGTTATCTTCTAGCTCATAGATCTGCTCAAGGATTGATCAAGGGAATTTATCTCCCTTCCTCCCCCAAGCAGTTGATTAATGGTCATTTTGCAGATGATTCTTTCTTGACTATTGCAGAAGATGAGATCTCTATTACTCATGCTTTAGATTATCTTCATACATTCTGCTTAGCTTCTGGCTCTAATATTCAATGGAGAAAAACTTCTTGCTATAGACAGTCTGGAAAAGATATGCCTACTTGGTTAGTTGATAAGCCTTGGAAGTGGATTCAACCTGGGGAACCCTTTAAATTTTTGGGTATTCCTTTTGCTTTTTTGGGTTCTCCTACCCGTTTGTGGGATTATGTTGTTCAAAAGGTTGAGAAGAAGCTTTTGTACTGGTGTACCAAAAAATTATCCTTAGCTGGCAAGTTTCAGATTTGTTCCAAGGTATTGGCCTCTACTCATGTGTATTACTCTTCTTGTTGGGTCCCTTCCAAGACTTGTTATGCCAAATTGGAGAAGTTGCTTCGAGATTTTCTGTGGTCCAATGTTGTTGGTAAGAAGGGATTTCATAGGGTGGCTTGGGATATTTGTTGTCTTCCTAAAAAATTTGGAGGAATGGGATTGTTTGACTGTCAACGACAAGGCTTTTCCCTCTGTGCTAAATGGATTGTGAGAGCTTTATAGGGGGAGGAAGCTTGGAAACTTTTAATTCGTCACTGCCTCTCCACGGGGCTTCCTTTTGGTAAGAAGGTATGGAAAGGGCTTGATTTGCAAACCATTCTTACAGCCCCTGTTCCAATAAATATTTTTGGGTCCTTTGTTATGCAAAGCATTTGGAAGGCCTGGGAGGCCATTAAACCCTAGATTTCTTGGAAAGGTCACAAGGGGAAGCTGGGGGCTTCAATACCTTTGCTTAATGTCTGGTGGTCTTCGGCCATCACTTTGCAGGGGACTCCCCTTGCTCAAGTCCAGTGGATACATGCTCAAAAATTTTATAAACGAGGTATTGCTCGGTTATCTGATTTCATGGATTTTCATTCAAGGTCTTGGATACCTTGGGAAATTTTTAGGAATTTTTTTGGTTTATCTTCTGCTGATAAGACTACTTATGAGGTTGTTATTGATTCCACTCCTTTATCTGTTTGGGGTAAAGTTTTTTGATATTATCCGAAACCTTGGTGGACTGATTGGTCTTGGCCCAAAGATGTTTCTCTCACCAAGTATAAACCTCATTTGGGATACTCTTGGCTTTCCCCTATTGTGCCTATGGCTGAGAAGCTTAATTCTAGGTGGGATGTAGTATCTCTTCAGTCCAGATGGAGTCTCAGATTTAATACACTCTGGGCAAAGTATCTTGAACCTAAGCAAGCCTTTTTTGCTTGGAGTTTATTGTTTCAAGGGCTTCCTATTGGTCAACGACTTAGATATTTGGGTGTGAATGATATTTCTTGCAGATCTTGTGGAGCAGAGGAGGATGTGCATCATCTATTTTGGTCTTGTGTGAGAGCTCAAGAGGCTTGGCAGTGGATTTTCTCTTTTTTTCAGACCATATATGATAGGTCCTTGTTCTTGGGTGAATATTTTGTTAGGGGATCCACTTGAGTTTTATGAGAAGCTTGTTCCTGTGTGGCATATCTTTAGAGTGGGGATTCTTTTTCATTTGTGGAAAACTCGCAACAGAGTGATTTTTAGCCAGCAGGAGCCTTCTTCTACTTTTTCTCTTGCTTGATAAGTATCAGGTTTTCTATGATTGTTGGCTGCAGATTTCAGTGCAAGCAGAAAAAGTGAATATAGAGCTTCATCACTTACGGGACCTTATTGATCATTGGGGTAATGCTCCTTGTGCAGTGAATCATGTTCCTCCAGCCCCTACACAACAATGATGCATAGTCTATTAGTTATTTTTTTATGCAGTTCTCTGTTTGGTTTTCTTGTGAACTTCTATAAGTTATTTTGGTAGCTCTGCTAGCTGTTTAGCACACAATTAGTGTGTTGGTTGTGTGCTCGGGGTGTGCTAATTCCACCCACCCTTTTTTTGTATGATTAAGCCATTTTAATATAATGTTTTTTCATCCAAAAAAACTATTTACCTTTAAAAAAAAAAATTTGATTAGTGTGAAAAACTTTTACAATCAACACTTACCATTATTAAACATCTTCATTTCACCATAATCTCTTATAAACTAAAAACTCAACTAATAAATACAATATTTATTAAACTTTAAAATAATTATATATACTTTTTATTTATTTTTTTAATTAATAAGATCTAAAAAAATACTTGATAAAATATAAAATGATAAAAAAATTAATGAAGAAATCACTAATATTTATACATTCCACTCCAAATCAATGACCATTCACTTAAAAAAATGACTAGTATTTATACATTCCACTCAGATTTCAAAGAAGGCTTTTTTAATAAATATTATTGTGTGAACAAGAATTTTCAATGTATTTTTATTTTTTAAATATAAATTAATAATTATTTATTTAAAAATAAATGTTAAGTAGTTGGTAGCCCTTATAAAGTTGATTTTTTTAAATAAATAAATAACTAGTTTATATTTTTAGAGTATTATTTTTTTATATTTGTTTTCATTAATTAATTAAAAGAATGTTATTTTTTTATTTTTTATTTTATTTTTATTTGGTTAGATTATAATAATATTATTAAGCTTTTATAATAAAATAATTTATTGTAATATTATTGTTAAATTAAATATAATATAAATAAAAACTTATTTATGAAAATAATATAATCAATTAAAAACTTATTGATATATAAGGATACTTTAAACCAAAAAAAAATTATGTTTTAATTTTAGAAGGATAGTAGTCTTATGCCAAGTTCACTTACACAAAGATTTAATATAATTGAGGATGTTTTTTTTTATTTGGTTAGTATGATAAACCCCTACAACCAATGCACAAGGTTGAGCAGTCTCCTCCCAACCATAACCTCTTATAAAGCTGAGAGCAATGCTTATCAAAAGGAATTTAACACACACTCACCCCAACCAACGCAAAGGGTTGAGCAGTCTCCTTCCAACCATGACCCCTTGTAAAGCCGAGAGCTATGCTTATCAATAGGAATTTAACACACACCTACCACACAACCACCCCCTCACACACTCGTGCACGCTGCGGTTTGAACCAAAAGTGTTTATGCTAAACCAATATGTTTTGAACTAAAGTTGTGTGGATTTGTACCGTGCAGGTCACATTCCTCAACTGGTCGCCTCAAATCAACTCGGCTACGTACGCACCAACTCGACTACACACTCACCCTTAAAAATAATTGTGGTTATGATCGACGCATAGGGCTGAGCAATTCCCTCCCAACCATGACCCCTCATAAAGTCAATAGCTACACTTGTCAATAAGGGAATAACACACAGTAATTTGGGTATAAGTAGGGTGGGCACAGTGGGAATGAAGCCTTGTCGACCTCTAACATCACATAGGACATTTCCAACTGCACCTTGTATCTATAGGGGGAATGGAACCTGGGTCGGCCTCTACCACCACCCAATATTTTCACCAAGTGCATTACAAAAGTAGATGGGACCATATATTTTCAACTTTAGATAATTAAAATTCTTTTATCCAAATTATAATAGAGCAATTTTTTTTACATGGTGGAATTAGTAATCGCCACGATGTTCTAGGTACATTGTCCATCTTTTATGGTCGTTATGATGATCCAGGTACACTATCTTTCTTTTATGGTCGTCATAGTATTTTACATTGTTTATCCGAAAGATGTCACACAGTACTCCGCACAACCCGTCCCTATAACCACCATACCACAATCCTTTTAAACGTTTTACGTTGCTGAAAGCATCAACAAAGGGACAAGAGTTCAATCCAATAATGAAGTAATTGTAAATAGGAACTTTTTTTTAATATTTGGTTAGTGTGAGAAACCCCTATGATCGACACTCAATCTCATCATGACCTCTCACAAGGGAAAGAGTTGACCTTATAAAGAGGTAATTTTACACAGCCACACACATGCTGTGATTTGAACCTTATACCTTCCAAAGAAGAGCCAAAGCTTGAATTGTTTCATTGTCCTCCTCGAAACATTGTAAATAGGATTATCATCAAATGGTGATAGGTCAATCGATTAGATTTTTTAAGGTTTAAAGAAGAGATCTAGGTTCAAATCTTGTTAAGCGATACATGGATAATATTCAACTTATTGTAATACCACTATGTCATGATGTTGATAGCTCAACCAATTAGATTCCTTAAGGTTCAAGAAGAAGACCTAGGTTCAAATCTTGTTAAGTGATACATGAACAATACTCAAGCTATTGTAATATCACTATGTGGTGATGACGTAATACGGATGCGGCCCGTTCTAATACCATATAACAAATTGGGAAAAAATATAATTATCTAAGTTGGAACAATTATGAATGGGAAATTAATCATACGAACATGATTTAAGTTCAAACCATTATATTATGATAGATCTTCTCGTTATAATGAGACCCATGATAATAAAATACAAAGATAACTTAGTCTGTTAATATACAATGATAATGAAAGTGGGATCTATTTCAAAACCTTGTAACTAATATAAAAAAGTATCCATTAAATATTATTTAATTAATATATTTTAATAAATTAATGAGACTATATATTCATAAGTTTTTCAATGTATCGTGCAATAATGGGAATTACTAATAGTTTGCAACCCAATCAAATCTTGATATTGTGATGACCAGTCCTACAATAAGGTAGCCCTAGATTGTAGGATTTGTTGTAATACCATAAGAAGGTGGTTATTGAAATAGCATAAAATAAAAGGTTTTTAACATCCATGAGGCCAAAAGCAACCTATGGGATAGAAAATTTACAAATAACCATGGTTGTCAACCTTAAAATCTAATCCAATCATTTTGTTTGTAACGTGGATTATTTGCTTTCATATTTTATCCACTTTCTCCTCTTCAAGCAATTATTGTAATTGTTTAAATTCTAGAGTATTAACACATGTAATTCAAATGTTACTGTATGCCTCATATTCTAAAAATATATATTCCTCTATCTCAATTGTCCTTTATTTAAGGAAGATACATATCATCTCCTACAATTCTTAGTTTGATCTCTTCCATCTACTAGTTTCATATCTAAGTTAGTATGAGTTGGTCCTTCGTTGGGCCATCAACATCTTCGCTCTATGATTGATGTTTATCCCGTGTAGGCATGTTGGTGGTAATCAAATAAGATTAAATTTAGCAAGAAAACGTTCTCTCTTACTTTCTAACTTTTTCTACATAGTTGTTTTAAATTTTTCATAACAAATGTTTTTATGACTTAATTATTATTTCAACATTTATTTAGTTTGACATTTCATTTGTTCAATCACTTTTTTTGGTTCAACCATGTATTCTTTCTTTTTTTCATATCTTCTATTGCAACTCTAGACCATCTATTTGTATCCACTTGCTCAGTTTTTCAATTATCTTAGAAGATAAACCATACCAGTTGCCTCTACATGGAAGGTACTTATTTCTACTATAATATGAAACTAACTCTTTTATTTTAAGTTTATTTATAATCAAACTTTGCTTAATCCTTTCTATTTATCTCTATGTTTAGTTTGATGTGTTTCTAATCTACACTTCACATCCATAAATTACTTGTACCACTAGCATCCCAAATAAAACTCATATAATCTTCTAGTCCATAAAAATTCCTAAATTTTCATGAATACCCTCCTTATATTGCTCTTGAAACATAAAGTGTAAAGAGATACATTTTATATTCCTTGAGGAAATGAAGATACTTTACCTAGATTAACCTTAACTTATTTGCCTTCTTGGCTTTAAAATTTGCCTCCCCATCTTCCTTTGTACCTTTAACTCCTATTTAAACTTGTGCATTGTACTTCCTCCTCCCTTGTGTCATTTTTTCTAATGGTTGATTAAGTAAACTATAATGATATTTTCTATTTAATGATGTATAGGGGCTTTCTTTCCTACATTATTAGGAGTGGAAAATCTTTGATTTGACCCAACTTTTAGTATAACATGATCTCCTTGCCTCATAATGAAGTTTGACTCATTCCCAAAATTTTCTCTCTTTCTCCATTGTTTTTACTTTGCAACATCTTGTCATGTGATCAGTCTCATAACATTTGTAATATGGAAATGAAGTGTTTTCATAATCCACCTATTGATTTCATTCTCTTGATTAAAATTTAATCCTAATGGATTGTAATAAAAGTTTTAAAATATTCGTGGCAACACATATTCAACAACATGCATATTCTCCTAAGTGGTTGGTCCCTCTAAATGAGCTTGCATAGAGTATTGCCAATATTATTCAAAACCTCCTTATTAATATGTTGGTATGGAAGTTCAATCAACCTAATCTACATCAAAAACCTTTTCATAATCTTTATCTCCACAAAAAAAATCTCACTCTATTATCTCCCCCTAAACCATGGATCACCATCCATTGTTTTATCTTTGACTTTTAAACTAGAAAATATGAGAAGGATAATTTATTTCAAAAGAAAAATCATAAACTAATTTGAATTCAACCTCACTTTTACTTAATCCAATTTAAATCTAAAAAAAAAACACTTTGACTTGCACTTTGAAGAACCATTATATTTTATTGAGATATGCTACAAGGAAAAATTGACACTCACCCTTCGTCATATTTTCTTTGGTGCTCGCACCAACAATACTTGCCTATATTTAAAACAAGGAATACTAAGACTTACACCATACTTTTTTAAAATTATTTAGAATTAAATAAACAAAATGCTTTATTAAAATTATAAAAATAATTTAAATAAATAATTATCCTTAAATAAAATAAAACACCAAACATTAATTTAAATTATAAATGTCACACAATGTTATCATGAATCCCTCTAAATCTTGGAAATTCTTTATATATATATATATATATATATATATATTTTGAGGGCATAGGGAATAAAGACAAAGTTAATGCAACCCTCAACCCTTTAAGGAATCAAATAGGAATAGCCTATCGACAAGCACTCAAGCGCTACCAACCAACCTATATTTTTTGGGCTTAAAACCTTAAGTTAAAAATGGAGGTTTTTGTAACCAACTCTCCTATAAATAAATAAAAAATTGCAGGTTTTTATGAGAGGTCTCACCACCCTCATACTGGAGTTTGAACTTGGATCTTTTAGATGAAAACCTAATAACTTACCACAATGGTATCCCTCCATGACTTTAAATTTTAGGGTAAAACATGAATTTTTGATAGGGTCCAATCCCCTTGTATCGGGGTTTGAACTTGGGTTTTTTAGATGAACACCTAAAGACATACCACTTTAGTATCCCCCATGGAACTAAAATTTAAGGTTAACACATGAATTTTTGAAAAAGGTCCTGATCCCCTTGTATACTTGGATCTCTAGATAAAAACTCAAAGACATACGACTATGGTATCCCCATGGGACTAAAATTTAAGGTTCAAGCGTAAGTTTTTACTTTAGTGGTATGTCTTTTAATTTTTATCCAAAAAAAATCCATGTTTTTGATGAAAATTCAAAGACATACCACTGCGATAAAATGTTAGGGTAAAGTGTAGGTTTTGATCCTTTCATTTATTAAATTGACATGAAATTTAAATTAAATTATAAAAACCTCGTCCATTTCAATTTTTTTCATAAAGAAACTGGTAACACCTATTAATTTTATTTTATTCTTTTATGTTAGGATCAAACTCAAACATTATTATAAATCCTAACCTATTAGATAAAGATGAAGTCAAAGAAACTCATGAAACATGAGTTAAAATATAATTAATCATGCTTTAAATGTATAATATAATGAACTTCGATCCTTCTTAATTTACTCTAACCAATTGGAAGTCTTTAAAATAAACACGTGTACTTTTCTTCGAAATAGAGTAAAAAAGAAAATTTATTATTTAATATTTTTAATCTACTATTTTATTTTTGTTTTAAAAAATATATGTTGAATTTTTTTTAAAAGGTAAAAAAATTATATTGATAGAACAAGAATCAAATTACAGTCATAGGTCTACCACTTTTGGCAAGCCCTAAAATCTAAATAAAACTCGGATTAACATCTCCAAAAATAACAAAAAATTGAGTACCATCTAAAGAGAAAAAACTTTTAACCTGGTCTCATTTTTGCTTTGATCCTAAGTAACCTAGCAGGCTTGATAGTCCTGCGAACACTACCAGTGCTATCCCAAAAAGGGCCAAAGAGTGCTGCAAGAGGCAACAAAAAACCCAACAAATAATTGTTCATCCTCCATTGATCCACAAGGCTCAGTGGACTTTGGACCTATCCTCATCCTTACCTAAGTCTTTGTTGGCCAAACTAAGAACCATTTGGTTCACCTCCAGCCATTCAGAAGTGTCCCTATCCTGATTAGAATTCAGCATGTATCCAACCGGACTTTCACTACCATGTTTAGCCAAAAAGTCAGCCATTGCATTATTTTGTCTATCAACATAGACCGGGATGGCATCCTCGAACTGCTGCCAAATGGACTTAATTTGGCTCACAATGTTTCTTATCCTCCAAGCCTTTGGTCTGAAATTTCTAATAACATCTAGAAGCCCCACCATAATTTGTGAGTCAAACTCAACTATGATCTTTCTAACCCCATTCTCCCAAGCATTGAGAGAACCTTGTCTGATAGCCAGTCCTTCAGCTTCATTGTTAGTAGCCCTTCCAAGACCCTCTAGCTCCCAATGGAGGATCTTCCCCTTGAAATATCTTCTGAGAAAACCAATGCCTGTAGCCCCTGGGTTATCCTTAGTTGCACCATCAGAATTAATCTTTTCCCAACCTAGGGGAGGGGGTTGCCATGGTCCCAACTTTTGTGGCTTGGGAGTCCCCTCATTCTCTTAAGTTTTCTTGTCCCTAAGGTGAGCTTTGATAGTTTCAAAAATCTTGGTAACAATTTTATGCCAAACCAACTCCATTGGATTGAACTCCTCTCTAAAAATTTTAGAATTTCTTTCCAACCAAATGTGCCACTAGATGAAACTCGGGCCTAGGGACCAACCTAGCTGAATGGAGGTATTCTTGAATTTTCTATATTTCCAAATCTCCCAGATATTAGAAAGAGTCACCTAAAATTTTAGGTGAGCCTTAAAGAGGTCTAACCACCTTTTCCACAACTCTCTTGCAAATGCACATTGGAAAAGTAGATGATCAAGTGTCTCCTCCTGGGAGTTACACATGATGCAGTTGGAAGGGCCATAAAAACCTCTCTTCATAAGGTTATCATAGGTGAGATAACTCCTATGCATCACTTCCCAAGCAAAGAAATTAATTTTAGGCCAGCCCTTAGCCACCCAAACTCTATCCCATGGGGCATCCTACAGGATCAACGAAGGAGGGAGCAAAGCATTATAACCATCATGAACAGTGAAGACACCTAGAGTACCAAGGCCCTAGGTGATCCTATCCTCTTCCTCTTTCCCTGTAAGGCACCTTTGCTTGAGGATCTTATCAATAAGAAGTCTTTGATGAAGAGGGATAGGAATAGGCCATTCTTCTAACCTCTTCCACTGAAAGAAAGAGAAATCTCCAATTTTCTTGGAAGTAATGTATGAAGCCATATTTATCCATCCTCTACCTTCAAGGCTTTGTTGCAAGGGCTGCAACTCTGGAAACTCATAGATTAAGGGGGGATGTTGGTCCCAAGAATCACTCCAAAAGTTAGCTTTGTCTCCTGTACCTACTTTCCAAAAAAGTCTAGATTTAACCAATTGTTCACCAACTTTCAGGACCTTCCAAATAATGGAGCCAAGGCCCCTTAGAGGAATGCGACCAACTTCTTGATGAGGGATAGAACCCAAATACTTACTAGTGATGACTCTACTGAAGAAAGCCTCCTTGTTGGAGATCCATCTCCAATAAAGCTTCCTAACAAGAGCTTGATTGTTTAAAGCTGCTTTACGAAAACCAAGACCCCCTCGAGCTTTAGGCTGACATATTTTATCCCAACTAACAAGAGCCCACTTCTTACCCATCCTTGGGCCATCCCACAAAAATTTTCTCATAAGCGAATCCAACTCTTTGAGGACTCTCATAGGGGCAGCTAGGATGGAGAATTTATAAACAGGCATGGCTTGGATCATCGATTGGATGAGAGCCATTCTTCCTCCAAAGGTAAGCCAATGGTGAGTCCAATGATTAACTTTAGCAATGATTCTATCCATTAAAGCTTTCCAATCAGCTACCCTTAGGCTCTTAAAATGAAGGGGAATCCCTAGGTAATCAAGTGGAAGGGTACCTTGGGCAAAGCTCAAAATGGATAGAATCTGATCTTAGATTCTTCTATCTGTATTGAAGAAAACAACCTTGGATTTGGTCGCATTCACTTGTTGACCAATAGCATCCATGTAGGTTTTTAATATGGCTTTGAGCATTCTAGCCTCTCGAATGCTGGCCTCCCCAAAGAGACCTGTATCATCCATAAATTGAATATGAGTTAACATCTCCTCACCTAGTTGCACACCTTCCAAAAGACCTTGTTGCTTATTTCTTTGAAGGAATCTACCCAATCCTTCTGCTAGAATAATAAAAAGAAATGGGGAAATAGGATCTCCTTGATGAATACCCCTAGAAGCATGGAAAGGGGTCGAGGGGGAGCCATTGATGAGAATAGAGAAGGAAACTGTTGAGACACAACTCATGATCCACTCTCTCCACTCTTGAGAGAAGCCAAATTTCTCAAGCATTTGATCCAAAAACTGCTATGGGACTCTATCATAAGCCTTAGACATATCTAGTTTAATAAACATGCCTCTTCGACCAGAATGTTGCATAGAGTGGATAGCCTCCTAGGCTAGAATAACTCCATCTAAAATTTGATGCCCCTCCACAAATCCTCCTTGTTCCTAGGAGATTATGTTGTCCATAATATTCTTAAGCCTTTCAACCATCAACTTAGTGATTATCTTGTAGGTCACATTGCAGAGAGCAATCGGACAAAAATCTCCAAGGTTAGCAACTTGTCCCACTTTAGGAATCAAAGTGAGGAAAGTATGATTTAGAGCCCAAAGCATAGTTCTGTTTGAATGAGATTCTTCAATAGCCTTGGTTAAATCCTCTCCTATGACATCCCAAAAATCCTTAAAGAACTCAATTGGAAAACCATCGGGCCTTGGAGATTTCCTTGATTTCATGCTGAAAACTATGCTCCTCACCTCATCTTTATCCATCGATCTAAAAAGGGCTTGGTTTTGCTCGATTGAAATAATCTAGGGGATACAATTAAGTATCTCTTGTTGCACTGCAATATTAGGGATAGCAGGGGTAGTAAAAATATTTTGAAAGAAATTATTTGTTGCATGTTTCATACCTGGTATGGTGTCCATCACCTGTCCATTGGAGTCCTGAAGGTAAGTCAAAGAATTCCTTTGTCTACTTGTCGATGTAGAGCGATGAAAGAAACTTGTGTTTCGATCCCCCTCCAACAACCAAGCAGTTCTCGCTCTTTGTTTCCAATAAATTTCCTCTTGATTGTCTATGGACTCTAATTCTTTTCTGACCAGTTCATCTTCATATTTTAGATCCTCTATGATTGCTTCAGTCCTAAAGTGGGTGGCCAACTCCTCCATATTTGCCAACAAAGGAGCCTTTTGGGACTGAAAATCAGATTTGCTACTTCTTTTCCAAAATTTGAGATGAAATTTGACATGTTGGATTTGTTTGGAAAAAACATACATAGCTCTCCCATGGGAAGGATGACCCTCCTCCCACCAGATGGGGATTTTTTCCTTCAGATCCTCCTTTTCCAACCAATAATTCTCAAAATGAAAAGGTCTGGGGGATTATGGCCCAACTTCCATTCTAGAAGAATCAAAAAGTGATCAGAGTCAGTGCGATTAAGAATCTCCATCCTAAAATACCAATGAAGAAAGGCCTCTTCAGAAACCAAAAATCTATCAAGCTTGACTTTCCTACTTGTCGACCCTACTTGTTTGTTTGTCCACATATACGGAGACCCCACATGTTGAACATCAATTAAATTGAGCTGATTAATTTTGGACATCATAAATCTATCCCCCTGGTCCAAAGAAGGATTTCCCCCTTCCTGATCCCTAAGAGCAAGTTTAGCATTGAAATCCCCTACCACTATCCAATTCACTTCCTCTTTTTTAGTTCTACTATCCTGTAAAACTGACCATTGGTGTTGTTGCTCCACAAAATTTGTAGCATCGTAGAAATTGGAAACCAATAAAAGCTCCCTAAAGTTCTTGCTCTTGAAGAGAGAAGTGAGGATACCTCGACTAGTAGAGTGATCTAAAGTCATCTAGAGAAGAGGATTCCATAAAGTCACCACTCCCCCTAAAGCCCCTTGGGATCCAACCACCATGTACTCAACCTGTCTCCAAATTTTCTTAACAATGATATCCATCTTCTGAATGGAAGCTTTAGTCTCTTGAAGGAGAATAAAGTTAGAATGATGATTTTTAATTAAACTCTGAACAACAATTTGATGAGGTCTATTGTTTAGACCTCTTATATTCCAAGATTGGACAATCATTGGGAACTTGGATTCTAGTAAGTGTCAATCTGCTTGACCTTTCTCTGGATGACTAGTTGGTCTCCCTCATTAGCCAACTTCTCTTGGTTTGATTTTCTTCCTACACTCTTTGCTTGAGAGTTTTTTAACCTTTTCTCTACTTGTTGGATCCCAAGGTCAGGTTTCCCTCTATCCTTTTCTCTATCTTTCATTGAAACATCATTATCCACCACAACCATTGCAAGGGTTTGGTTCCCTAGATTTATTAGTGCTAAGTGATTAGCCCCCAAATCTGAATTCAAAGAAACATGATGGGTAGTTTCCTCAACCCTTACAGGGGGAAGGTTATCCTTCTGAGGTTCATCTATTATGGTGGTCTCCTCCTCCATATCCAAGAGAGAATTAAGAATTTCATACCTATTGAAATTTCTTTCTGCTGATTGGTTGGAGCATGTTGTCTTGCTCTTTTTATTCTTCTTTCTCTTTGGAGCTTCAAAACCCTCTGTAGGGGGATTAACATTTGAGGTTGTGGGTAGATTCTCTTCTTTCTTCTCAGCAAACTTGCTATTGGTGATAGTTTCCTTTGGAGGGATGGGGCTCTTCGTGATGCCCTCTAGGAAGAAGTGGGCTAGATGATCATGTTTGTGGTAGATCCTGCATCGAAATGGGATTGCCTCATAGTCTACCTATTGGATCCAGGATAAGTCCCCCATGTTAATTTCTATTTTAGTTAGGAGAGGTTGGTTGAGATCCATCTCCACATAGATCCAGGCATAAACAATAGATTCACCCCTCATCGTGTCCCTGGCAACTCCTAAATAATGCCCCAAGAAGTTGCCCAATTTTTCAAAAATCGGTTCACACCAGTATTCCATGGGTAGGGCATAAAGATGAACCCAAACAATCACCGTAGAGGGCTCCATCCGAGGGTCAAATCCCAGCTTCCATGGCTGAACAAAAAGGCTCGCAACACCATATGTTCTCCTCCTTGACTCAAAGGCTTTGTCTCTATCTACTTGAGAAGAAAAACTCACAATATAATAGCCATTGCTAATAAGAGAGATTGAGGTATCCCCAAGGGGCTCCCAATTATTTTGGATCCAAGAGGACATAAATCCTAAAGATGATCTTATGTCGATAAACTTACAAATTAGGTCATGCTTACTTCTGTAGAGAATGTTATCAGCCACCAAGGCTTGATCTATCACTAGTTTAGGATGAAGGGCCGCTTGGGGGAGGCAACCATTAACCCTTGCTTGGTACGATTGTTGCTTTGGATTCTTGGCTATTGTAGAGAAAATAGAATGAAGATTTGAGTCTCTAAACAAGACGTCCTCCATGTCCTGTTTCCCTTTAACTGTATCTGCAAATGATCTCTTAGGGGAGGGGGACTAGGAGGGGGCCCAGAAGGGCCCTCATTAGCACCCATAGGCCACTCCACAACCTACACACAACACTTCACCCAAAGGGAATACTTGCACCTGCACCTATACTGTAAACCCTTCTATAGAAGTTACCCAACTTTTATCTTCCTCTTTCTGCTTAAAATTATATTAAGAGACATTCCATTGATTATTTGTTAGCTTAAGGTGGACAGTTTCAATTCTAAATCCCTACTCACTATATATATATATAGAATTAATTATAACAAATGAAGCATATTTATTTATTTTTAATTATAATTTAATTTATTTTTATATTAATTTTTTAAGTATAAATTTTAAATAAAAATATAACAAAGTCATTTGCACTTATAATTTAAAGTTAAATTTAAATTTAAATTTTTTTAATAAAAAATCATAAACATATCAATTATTATTATTATTTTTAATATAAAGATATACAATATTCTCATGCTACCATCATCCACCAACATAATATAATTTAACTTTTATTATATATAAAAGAATATAAAGTTTAGTAACATTCAAAATAACAATTAACATCATTTTTTAAATAGAAAAAAAAATTAAATTATATTAATTTATTAATTTGAACATTATAATATTTTGGTGTTAGTACTCTTCACCAACTAAAAAACAAAATCGTAACTAAATATACATAAGAATAAAAACTAATATATAAAAAAAACTGTATCTTACTACAATACATCAAATAAAATTAGAGATAAATTCTAAGAATCATCGCAAAGCTTATTTAAATATAGTTCCTCCAACCTCCTTATTCACGGCAATCGAAGGAAGGACCCACCATCCTTAACCCAATTACTATATTCATTTCCCTGTTGAGCAGCGTTGACCATTTCCTCCGTAATTAGTAATCCCTTAACGGGGTGATGCCCATTCTCTTCTCTTATTTTAACGTCTTCACATATTTCGGATGTTCGAAATCAATAACTAAAATTCCTCGCGTCTCGTCTCGTTCCACAAGTGTGAAAAGAAGACGCTGGCGTCTCGTTCCACAAGTGTGAAAAGAATCGTCCCAAAACTTATTTCATTTAGTTTCTATAGCCTCCTTATTCACGGCAATCGAAGGACGGACCCACCATATATTAATATCCCTGTTGACCATTTCCTTTGCCATTTCCTATGTAATTGCTAACGTCATACCCATTCTCCCTTCACTAATTCTTATTTCGGATCTTTGAAATCAATAACTAAAATTCCTAATCTTGGCCAGCGGGATTTGCAAGGATACTTCAAACAATTTGTATGATATACATACAAGGCCCAATTTTAATTTTTAATTTTTTTTTTGGAAATTTGGTGGAATGTAACTTTCCTAGGTGATTTTCATCATTGCCCCTCTCATCTAATTGAAATATGGTATGTTGTCAGAATTTCAATCGTGTTTATCGATTTTAAGTGCAACATCAACTATAGTTTTGGAAGCTACTTACAACATGTTGAAATTTATCTCGAAGCAAGTACAAGTCTTCAATCCAATTATCATGAATAAATTGAGAAAGACATCTAACATTAAAAAATCAAAATGTCTCAATTAATTTGTGAACTCCCTTAATTATTGTATTAATTTTGTAAACAGTATTTAAAAAAAAAATCTAAAATTCCTAATCGATAGGAGGAATACCACACCATCTTAAATACTTGCTAATCCGAATCTCCTGCCGGTCTGCCGGTAGATTAATGATTAATCATAATGATTAGTCTCATTGACAAAAGTCGCAGTCTTTGTCGACACATCATATTAATATCTAGTTAGAACTTTTATTCTAAATATTGATGACCCATTATATCCGCAGAAATATTATCCAATTATGCACGTTATCCTTACCTTTTAAAGGAAGCAACTATACGGAATTCTCGTGGCTTTCTAAGTGTCCATATATATGATCCTAGATTTACAAGGGGTCCAGCTCCGTTCAACATGTCCACGCTTATGATTATTTTTGTGCTATTAAATTGAATAATTCAATATATAGATATTATAATATATATATTTTAAAGTTAGATTATATTAATTTATTAATTGGAACATTATGGTGTTAACATTGTTTACTAGTTAAAAAATAAAATGAGGTAAATAAAAAATAAAACATCCATAACTGATTATATATAAGAATAGAAGCTAATAGTAACAAAAAGACTATAGCTATATCTTGTTGCAATAAACCATATATCAACACTTATTTGTAGGAGAACTTGTTATATGAAAAAATTATGGGCCTCTTTCGTGATATCTTCTGAGGTCTTCAAAGAAGAAATATAAGTAATCAAAAACCTAACTTACTTGTCATTCTTAACTCCCTTCTCTTTAGTTTCATTTTGGACCTTGTGAAGATCTTGAACCATATGAGAAAGCTCATGAAGTTTGTCAATAACATCTCGTGGTGTGTTGAAAGTTCCATAAACTTGGGAATGAATGCGTCCCACATATAACAACAATTTTCGTAAGGTGTAATGCAGTAGTTAAAATTTTGACTTTTTTTTAGGTCCAAAGTTCAAAGTACGAGCTTCTTATAAAAGGTAACCTCGAAGGTAGCTACCTAAATAGTTTTGAATAGGCTACCTAGATAGTTTTGAATTAACTGAATGGCAGTGGTTGTTCGACGATTAATTACCTTAATTTGATAGTCTGAAAGGTCAAATCTACTAACATCATTTTTTTATTCAATAATAAAAAATTAACAATCACAATAATTGATTTGTGAATCCTATCATGGGTGGAGGTTTTGTGGGTATGTCACAAATTTTTAACAGGACTTAATGATTATATCATTTGAGCTATTCTCCACGAAATATGTAAGAGCTAAAGAATGTTGAACACGTTATCCTTAACTTCTAAAGAAATCTATTGAAAAACTAACGAATATGTCAAAGTTGCGGATTAAGATGTAAAGGCGAAGTATTAGGCGGTACAATTGGAGCATATTAAGAAGGGTTGTAGGTCATATCAAGAAGTCATAGGTTTTTTTAACATGAGATGAAACATTAATAATATAGTGTTAAATGTCTTTTCAAACATATATGTTTCACTTTAAAATAAAAAAAAAAAATTAAAATTGAAAAAGTGCAAACATAATGTTTAAGGGACTTATTTTTTAATTACACTTTAAACTATATAAAATATAATTTTAACTAAAAATATTTTAAAACAAATATAAAAAAACATATTAGAAGTTTTTTTGTTTTTATATATTAGAAGTTTTTTTTGTTTTTATATATGTATGTATATATATAAGTTATAAAATTATATACATAATTTTGATAAGACAAGTATATGAATAGTTTGTTTATAAATAAAAATGAATATGATAATTAAATAGAAAGTTTAGAGGTCTCTCGAAGAATATAAATGCTTATGAAATATTTTTTATAGCAAAAACTCGATGTTAAATTAGTATGGGTTAGTATATCTAATATAATTTTTTAAAATATTTGTTAATTGTTCCAAATGGTGTCCTTGACTATCATTATATTGAAGGCAATCTTACCTTAGGATTAATATCATTAATAGTATTTATTGTTGTATTGTCCTATGATTAATGGTCTTCTTTGTATTGATACCTTTAATAGTTATAGAAATGCATGTCATTGGGTTAGCCACCCCGATGTTGGCCTCACTTTCATCATGAATTTGGTGATAAATTTGGTGATGTAAATAATTTAGCTTGTCAACTATCATAGTAATGTTATTTGCAATGTTGTGCATATGAGTATATATATTGGCATTAACAAGAGTAAATCTGAAAATAATTTTGATATGAACACTCCCCCAAGAAGGAGCGAAACACACTTTGATATCATTGTTTTCATATGTGTTTAAGGACATGTCTATAGTATTCCCACCCAAGACTTTCATTTTCAAGTTTAGATCTTTCAAAAAGGGTAATTTTCCAAGAAACTTGTAAAGCAAGGAAGACTAAACCTATAATAGACCAAACTCTTTGGGTAAACTTTGTTAAGAACCTTTGCTTATCATAAATATAAAGGAAACCACAGTAATTAATCCACATAAGGAAATATGTGATAATACTCTTTAAGTAAGGCAACACCAATGTTATTCCTTAAGAAAGAAACCACCCACAAATATCTCCCAAAATGAGATCCACTCCACGAGCAAAGACTATTACAAGAGAATACTTGATATGATTGATTATTACAATGAAAACATCCCTTATTTATATACCCATATTCTAATGCTATTATAGGGAACCAACTCATAGACCCTTATCCCACTCATTATTATAATATCATCAACCTTGGGTTATGTGTGACCCATGCTAACTATCCATATTATCCGTATACAACATAATAGCATATCTTCATATTTCTATCTATAGATACTATAACATTCCACTCTCTTACAAATGATTTATCCTCAAAACATGAGAAGAAACTAGATAATATGATTTGTTAAGCAATGCTAACAACTCATACTAATTTTGATCATCCCTCCATCTAAGTGAAATCTTGATTGGTGATGGTATGTGATGATGTTAAGTTATCATTGTACCACTTCAATATCCATAATTGCTTTGTTGGCTATATGCTTATGTTGCTCTATTCTAATGTTCTAAATGGTTAGTCCTATTATTCCATGATGTTGCTGCACAACTCTGAAATCTAGAATTACTATACTTTTTTTGCCAAACACTACCATACTTTATACCTTTTTCACTTGATGCAGATTCATACTAATATTTGTGTCCTAAACTCTGTCCTCAAGATTATTGTCACTCAAGGTGGTGTCAGTTGCGATATTCTATAACTTAAACCTAACGTTCTATTTTCAACATTTTATTTTATTGTTTAAAATTCTTCCTCAAGCTATGCTCTAGTGTGTCCTTTTGGTGCATCTATGCGCTTTTCTAACAAAGCTTCCTTTGATTTTATCGATGCTTCTTCTTGGGACTTTACTACTGCCTCTATTGTAGGCTTAGCTTTTGATTCCTCTACTAGTTCCTTCACTTGTCCCCTACCACATCTACTTATTGTTTCTCCTTAGGTATTTGCTCCTTAAGTTGAGAAATATCTTGCAGTGTTGTCTTCTTTTTCTTGTACCATAACTTGATGAACTTGTTTTACACATTAATGTTGACAATATCCAAAAAATCCAACCAAGAATAACACAAAATAATATCCACATCATCTATCTCAATAACATGAAAATCTGGATGTAGAACGTATTTATCTATGATCTTCAAATCTTCAAAAATGTGAAGATTCACACCCTCAATTTGTATGTCTTTGATTTTTGTTGACCCGCAAACTCTTAGCCAATAAAATATTAATGAAATAGTACCTATTGCTAGGATTTATGGAAATAATGACATTTTCCCTTTGAATGCATCCATGAACTTGCAATATAATTTTTTTATTAAAACAAATCTTGTTTATCACTATTCTACCTATCTTACACCAAAATTGTAGTTCCCTCAGCCTTCAAACCATCATCCAAACTCGTTCTTATTTTCTCTTCCTTAAGACATTTGACTTCTTTTTCATAGAATTTAAGTGTATCCATCAAAGTAGCTATCTTTCTTTTTATTTTTTCTTAAATTCTCATTTGCTTAAGAATGTATCTTTAAATTCTTCATATGCATGTGTAAAATTATGGGCAAAAACAAAGTTCATAGACCAAGATAAAACTTCCTCTAGTAAATAATCAAAGCTTACAATTCCATGAAAAAATTAGTAAATTTTAAAGATTTAAAAATTCTCTACGATTTCTTAATATCAATATCATCCTTTCTAGTGAATATTAGGAACTCCATGACCACAACCCTAAGAAATCCCTAAAGCAACCAGAGTTTAATAAACTGGGATTTCTCAAAAATAAAATTCATAAAATCTCATCTATTATTTTCTATACATAATTAGATTTGCAGATTTAAAAAAAAAAAAAAAAATTTGTAATTGATTTGCTTACTTGGATTGAGAGTTTTTTTTCTTTTCTTTTTGATAAATTTTTGCATAAATAAAAACAATGTAGATAGCCAACTTCAAATAGCCATAAATCCTTCAATACTGCTCAGAATTTACCATATAACCAGTAACTTTTGTCAAACTTGAAATGTTCTACACAATGGTGTAAGAATATTCTAAATATGATTGCTTGGAAAAAATATATCTCTTTGAAAAGCATGACGATTTTGTATTTTTTCCTTGAAATAATCTCTGCAAACCCTACATAAATTATTTCCTTTCCCAAAACCATTACTCTAGTACCACTTGTTAAGAAACTTTGCTTCTCATAAATATAAAGGCATTCACAATATGCTAAATATTAAATAAATCAACCACAATAATTAATCCACACAAGACAAGATGTGATAATACCCTTCAAGTAGGGCAACGTCAATATTATTCCTTAAGGAAGGAACCACTCCATAATATCTTTCAAAATGAGATATGGCCATGAGCCAAGACCTTTACAAGAGAAAACTCTATATGATTGATGATGATTACAATGATAATATTTGTTCTTTATATGTTCATCCTCTAATGCTACTTTGGGGAGTCGACTCCTAGATCCTTATCCCACCCATAATTATAATATAATCAACCTTGGTTTATGTGTGGCCCATACCAACTATCCATAATATGCTTATACAATATAATATCATAGCCACATATTCATATCCATAGGTACCATAACAAAGAGGGATAGTGTCATGATTTAACAAAAAATATAACAAGGAGAGCAACCTAAGATGGAAGCCAATACAATGGATGTAGCTAACTTAAAGTGAAGGAGTCTTCAACCTACAACCTGACATTTTTCTTTAAATTTAATTTATTCATATCTAGGTAGTAATTTGAGACTCTTCAAAAATGGCACATGTCACTTAGATAATATTATGTTTTATGTTATATTTTTAATGAACTACCATAATTTGTTTTTATGATGAGGTTAGGATAACTCATTTTCAAGTCAAGCACCCACCTGCCATTGACATAAAACCTCTATGCCTATCAAGACTCGAATTGAGCCTTCTCTATAGAAAAAAATCCATCTTAACCACTCATTCTTAACTTGATGAATAAAATAATAAAATTCACCAATAAAATTGAAACCTTAATTATTTTTTTATTATGGTAGGAAGGGGTTTTAGGGTCCCCAAACCCTTACAAAAAGCTAGAAAGATATATCGTTCAACATAAGAAGCCAACAAAAAACCACATATCAACTACAGAACTTGCTGACCTTTACAAAATCGCCCTTACAAACACAGACTAGAGGTGAACTAAACTATAATCTGATCAAAACACAACCAAATACAAACCAAACAACAAACTACATAAGAAACAGTTAGGACCATCCCACAACAACACAAAAAAAATTTTGTTTCTTCACTTCAACTACATATCCTTCCTCATTCACGGTCAACTACAGTTGGGCTGCCCCAATCTTGCTAGTTTCCATCATTTGTGTGAGCATTATCCAATTTTCTCATTCCCTACTGCTCCATCAAGGGTACATTCCTTATTTTCTCCTTTACCCCTATCTCCTACAATGATTGGGAAAAATTATTTATCCAAGTTCTACTCTCTTCCAACGAAACTCCAATATTGGCCATAACATCCGCAGCTCCATTCCCTTCTCGATAGATATGTTGAATTCTGACAGAATTGAGTTGTGTTAAGTTCACTCTGCATTCATCAATCATATTTGCTATTGTCCAACTCACTTCTTGTTCTTCTTTGAGGGCTTTCACTATATTCAATGAATCACCTTCAATTATGACATTCCTTGCTTTCATTTGCACTAACAGGTGAGTGCCCAACAGGAGAGCTCTTGCCTCTACAAAATTATTAGTCTGGGTGCCAAGAGGTTCAACATAGGCTAACAAAAATTCACCTATCTCATCTCTTATTACCCCCCTACTCCAACAAATCTCGTATTCCCTTTTGAAGCTCCATCAAAATTAAGCTTTACCTAGTCTTTTGGAGGTATTTCCCAATTCACATTACCTCTAGTAGGCTTCAAAGGAGATTGAGGAGATATATTGATTGCTTGCCAATATTGAAGGATTGGGATTCCTAAATTGAGGTCTTCTTTTGGAATATTTAAGGAAGCTTTAAAGTTCTCCTCTAAGGCATTCCCAACCCTTAAACTGATCAAAGAAACATCTTGCTTTCTGCCCTTGAAAATTTGATTATTGTGCTCTCTCCATATCCCCCATAAAAAATGTGGAAGACAAAAATACCACAAAACACTCAAGCTCTTACTCTTAAAGGGTGAGTTCCATTGTAAACATAGATCCACTATATTGTTAGGCTTCACCCATGAGACTGAGAACTTTTGGAGTAAAGAATTGAAGACTTCAGATGAAAACACACAATCCAAAAAGAGATGTTGAACTATTTCCAAAGCATTTTCACATAGAGCACACTTGTTTACAATTTGAAAGCCCCTTTTACAAAGATTATCAATGGTTAAAATCCTATTCTGAATAGACAACCAAAAGAAAAAGGTAATCTTGGGAATCAAGTTTTTAATCCAAATCTTCTTAATCGGGAGCCAACCAACTCCCTCCTTCTCCAATAGGGAATAACCTAATTTAACCGAATAACCCCCTTTGCTTTCTTTACTCCAAACCAGAGAGTCATTACTACCCTTAGGCTTCAGAGGGAAAACCTTGAGTAGGTTAAAGAGTTTGTGAGTTGCTTTCTTCTATTCTTCATTCAACCCTTCCAACCTAACATCTTTCCAACTAGTTCTCTCAGAATTCAAAATAAGAAAATCCTTCACCTTTTCACCCATTCTTTTTGATAAATATTGTCTAATGGGTTGCAACTCAGTGTCATACTCGAGGGGCTAGTTTTTCAACCAACTATCCTTCCAAAAATCCACTTTCTCCCCATTACCAATCCTCCATCTTGAGCCTTTCTTCAAAAGGTCTCTGCTATGCATTAGACTATTCCAAAATGTAGACCCCTTGGGCAGATCTTCTAAACTTAAGAAATATTTATTATTTCTTAGGTATTTTACCTTCAAAATATTTACCCAACCCAACTGATCATTATTAATCAACTTCCAATCCATCTTACCAATTAAGGCCTCATTCAATAATTTTAGGTGTTTGAAGCCTAAACCTCCATAGTTCTTTTTAGAACATACTTGATCCCAATTTACTAAGGATAAGTGTTTTTTATCCTCCGACCTAGACCATAAAAATGATCTTTGGATCTGTTCTAATTTATCTCTAATAACAAAAGGAATATTGAAAACTGACATAAAGTAGATGGGAATGCTCTACAAGGTGGACTGGACTAGTTGTGCTTTCCCTACCTAACTCAATAAATTACCTCTCCAATCGGCTAACTTTTTTGCAAACCTTTCTATGACTGGGTTCCACATCTCAGATTTCATTCTTCCTTTAAAGAGTGGCATTCCCAAGTAAGAAGAGGGGAGTTCACCAATATCATAGCCAAAAATTCTCTTAATACTTCTTTGTCTAGGCTTCGAAGTATTTAGAAAGTAGACCTTACTCTTATTGAAATTAACTTTCTACCATGTTGCCTATTCATAACTATCTAGGATATGTTTAATTTCCTTATCTTGACAGACAAAGGCTTTGGACACAATTATAGTATCATCAACAAATTATTGATGAGATATCGGGTCCATCGAAGGAGCCACCTTGAAACCTCCTAGACTTCCTTTAGAGACCATTGCTGCCAAGGAATGACCTAAGGCCTCTACAAGAATAATGAAAATATATGGGGATAAAGGATCTCCCTGATGAATTCCATGATTGTTGCTGAAGTATCCTGTTGCTGCTCCGTTTACCAAAACTAAGAACTTGGTTGTGGAGATGCAGTTCATAGTCAGCTTTATCCAGTTCTCATTGAAACCAAAATTTTTTAAGATCCTTGCCAAAAACTCCCAAGAGACTCAATCATACGCCTTATTCATATCCAATTTTAACAGCATTCCAGCCTCCTCACTTCTATCCATTGAGTGTATAACCTCATGAACCATGACTATTCCATCCAAGATTTGTCTACCTTTAACGAAACCCCCTTGGTTAACATCAATAATGAAGGGAAAAATTGTTTTAATCCTGTTAGCTAAAGTTTTTGACAGGATCTTGTATAAGGTATTGCAAAGACTTATTGGTCTAAACTATGTAAAGTCTCTAGCCCCTACAAATTTAGGGATCAATGCTAGAAAAGTGGAGTTGACATCTATAGGGATAAAATAAGTTTCTTGCACCTCCTTAATAGCTTCCACCACATCCTTACCCACCAAATGCCAAAAATGTTGAAATAAATCTATTGGAAAACCATCCGGCCTTGGCGCTTTATCACCTCCCAAATAAAAAATTACCTTCCTAATCTCCTCTTCAGTGAAAGGGCTGGAAAGATAATCATTCAAATTATCCTGTATGAGATGGGGGATATGATTAAGCATAGTCTCCATTGCTTCTAGCTCTTCCTCCTCTTGAGTTCCTAAGAGATCCTTGAAGTAATTCATTGCCTCCTCCCGGATATCATCAAGCTTATTGACTACTGATCCATCCTGTTTAACAACTTCCTTGATCTTGTTGCAACTTCTATGATGGAGAGTAGAAACATGGAAAAACTTTGTATTACGGTCCCCTTCCTTCAGCCATCTGATCCTAGACTTTTGTTTCCAATGAAATTCCTCACTAGCTAAGATATTATGGTATTCTACAAGAAGCTCCTTCTCTTGTTGTCTAATTTCCTCTATGAGATTCCTTTGATTCAACTTGATCTCTAGTTTTGTTAACTGCTCTTTCACTTTAGATTTCCTCTTAAAAAGGTTTCCAAACACCACTCTATTCCACACCTTAAGATTTTGCTTGATATATCTTAATTTTCCTGCTATTTGATTAAGTTTGGGTCCTAAAAAATATTTCTACCACCATTCCTCAATTTTAGAGCCAAAATCCTTATGTTTCAGCCACATTAATTCAAACCTAAAAGGGTTGTTGTACTTCCTTCATTTAAAATTTTCCAGATGATCGGGTTATGGTCTGACCCAATCTTTGGGATTGCAGTGAGTGTGGAATCACCAAAAATGGTCAACCCCTCCTATGAAATTAACACCCTATCTAATCGAATATGAATGAGTTGATCTCCTAATCTTCTATTACTCCAAGTATAAGGTATTATTTTGAGCTCTACATCCATCAATTCATTACCATTGACAAAGTCTCTAAAATCTTGCATTCCTTTCAAAAAGGTGGAAGATCCTCCTCTCTTGTCTGAAGGGTTTAGAGGAGTATTAAAATCTCCTGCTAGAATCCAGGGTAGTCCCTTAAATGCTTCTCTCATCTGGCTCAGGTCAGACCATAACCACCTTCTTCCAGCTGTTGTATTAGGGGCGTACACATTGGTTAGGATCCAGTTTTGCTTGTTGTTTAGATTATGGAAAAAAATTGTAACCGACCATATTGTACTTACAACTAACCTACCCTCAATATTTTTCCTATCCCATAAACACATGAGCCCTCCTGAAGCTCCTACCGCTTGGCTGCATTCCCAACCTACCTCTTTCCAAATTACATTATGAATCTTATCAATTTTAATATGGTCTAGTTTTGTTTCTTGTAACAAAAAAATATCTGGATTATTTTCTCTTCTAAGGGTATACACCAAACGATGTTTTGAAGGGGCATTAAGGCCCCTAATGTTCCAAGATAAAATTTTCATCTCTTTGTTTTGGTGGGATTCTTCTTCTCCCCTCCAAAATTTAAAGTTGCCTAAGTGCCATCAGCCACCTCCCTGGTAGTTTCCTTCTGAATAGTAACAACAATTAACGGTCTACCTGGTCCTGGCTCACCCCCCATATCAGTTGTCCCTTTGGAATGACTTTGGGTCACTCTATTATGAGTTGAAACATCTTGGTGTTTACCTCTTGCATTTTCTCTCACAACCTTCTCCAACTTTCCATCAGACTGTTTGGGTTCTATTTGGATTTTATTATCTAAGGATTGTTTTTTACTCTCTCCTTCCTTCCCCCCTATTGGGGTTTCAATTAGTTTGGTATCAAAATAGTTTGGTAGCTCTTCAATAACATTCAAATACAAGAATGGATTTGACAGGGGAATATTACTGTTCAACTCATTAGGGTTTAGGGATAATTCACTTACCTCCTTATCGAGATCCTCCATTGCTCCTTCCTCTATTGTCTCCTAATCTCCTAATCCTATCACTTGCTTTTTCATCCTTCCTTCTAAAGTTACCTTTCAAAAACCCTCCTCTAAAATCTTAGCTTCTTGACCTAGAGCAACTTGCTTTCGAACCCATTTATGCTTACCATAAAAATTGTCTTGTGTGCATTGCACACGACACTTGGATGTCCTTCCTTTTTACAAACCCCACACTTAACCGTTAAATTTTCATATTCTATGATTTGGTTCTAGGATCCATACTTAGAAATCAATTTTATAGATTTGGGGAGTTCCTGATTTAGGTTCTCATTTACACAAATTCTCGCAAAGAGCATTCTTGACTAGGCTAAGGTCATCGGATCCACTGAAAGTAACTATATTATATTTCTCACACACTCGCTAAAATCTCTTCATGCCAAAAGTGAATCGAAATCCCAAGGAGACGAATCTAGACCAGAGCTACATCAATGCATTATGAGAAAGGGTCAAAATCAAGGCTCCATTTTTGTAGAAAAATCCCTCTTCTCCCATAGAACCATGGGCCTCCTTGGAGGATTTTGTCACGGTCCAACGAGTAGTTCAATTTGACCCAAAAAACCCTCATGGTAGGGCTACAATGTCCATATGACCCAAGTGTTTCCACTTCCCCACTGCCCATTTCCTAATCTCTTCCAACCCTGGTCACACTCCAATGAATTTCCCAACTAGAGACATCTCTGCTTGTTCAACTGCTAGGTCTTCTAGGGCATCCAAGATTTGCAATTCTTCATTCGATGGTTGTAGGTTGAAGCACCTCTCTAAGATTTTTTGCTTACCTTTCAAAATATTTACCCAGGATTGAGCACTCGGATCAAAAGGTTTTACCCTACCCTTGTCGTAATCTCCATCATCGACCCCAAGATCTTCCTCCTGTTGTTCGTTATGCTCACCTATCATCCCTGATGAAATTTGTGTCCCTCCCTACCTTGAGCTCTCCATTTAATTCCCCTCCCAATAAAATTGAAACCTTAAATTATATTATTAGAATTTTTTAATTCTATAATATAAGTATAAAATTTAAATTAAAATATTATTTTTAACGTTTCTAACATATATGATATAACTTCATCAAATGACATTAACTCAATGGGTTATATTCCTCAACATTAAAGGAGGGTGGTTCGAATCTTGCCAAGTGATATATGGATAATCTCCAAGTTGTTATAATACCACTAAGTAGTGATGCTGTAATACTAGTGGTACCCATTTCAATCCCATATAACCAACTAAAAACATATATTATATAAATTTCAAAGGGATATTGATATGGAAAAACAAAAGCAAACATTACAAGTATTAATAAGAAGTGGGACTAAACCCACAAATAAAAACAAAAAATGATGATGAAAATAATATCCTAGAATGTTAGAGTATGAATATATCCGTTTAAAAAAAAAAAGTATTAGAAAATTGCTAACATGTTATAGAGAACATATTTACAAATATAGAAATTGGGGAGCAAATATTTTAACCATTGGTGGTGTTGAATTTCATCTTAAAAAAAATCAATCTTTAGAAGGCAATTATATGAGTGAGATTCTATATATTAATTAAAATGATACGTAGGAGTTGATTGTGAAAAATTTAGGAGTTTGAGGAAGATAACAAATATTTGTATATGTATGTATATATGTGTGTAAGTTTTAAAAATATATACATAACTTTTATAAGATAAGTATATGAATAGTTTTTTTATAAATTAAAAAAATGAATATGGTAATTAAATAGAAAGTTGATAGGTCTTTTATTAAATAAAGAAGAATACAAATGCTTATAAAATAGTTTTTAAAGTAAAAGCTTGAAGTTAAGATCCCGGGGAGACAACACAATAACGGGCTTTGGCTCTTCTTTGAGAGCTCCAAGGTTCAAACTGTGGCATGGGTGAGTGTGTGTGTGTATATGTGTATGGTTGTGTGTTTATCCCCTATTGATAAGTTTAGCTATCGGTCTTATGAGGGGTCATGGATGAGATGGGAATTTTCAACCCTAAGCATCAGTCATGGGGGTTTCTCACACTACTTGAACAAAAAAGAATATTTGATGTTAAATAAGTAACTGGTATATCTAGTATAATTTTTAAAAAGATTTATCAATTGTTCCACACATACTATCTTTGATTGTCATTATAAAAAAGGTAATATTAGGATTAATAGTATTCTTACAATTAATAGTATATATTGTTGTATTGTCCTATGATTAATGGTCTTCCTTGTATTGATACATGTAATAGTTATAAAAAGGCATACCATTTGGTTAGTTACCTAGGTGTTGACCTCACTTTCATCTTGAATTTGGTGATGTAAATAATTTAGCTTGTCAACTATCATCTCAATGTTATTTGTAACGTTGTGCATATGAGAATGTATATTGACATTAACAAGAGTAAATATGAAAATAAGTTCAATATGAACACTCCCCAAGGAGACAAACAAACTTTGATAATTTTTTCCATATGTGCTTAAGGAAATATCTACAATATTCCCATCTAAGAATTTCATTGTCAAGTTTAGATCTTTAAAAAAGGACAATTTACCAAGAAACTTGCAAAGCAAGGAAGACTAAACCCACAATAGACCAAACTCTTTGGGAAAACTTTTTTAAGAACCTTTGCTTATCATAAATATTAAGGCAACCACAATAATTAATCCACAAAAGGCAAAGATGTGATAATACCCTTTTAATAGGACAACACCAGTGTTATTCATTAAGGAAGGAACCACTCCAAAATATCTTTTAAAATGAGATCCGCTCCATGAGAAAATACTATATTACAAGAGACTACTCAATATGATTTATGATTACAATGATAATATCCTTTCTTTATATACCCATATTCTAATGTTATTATAGGGAGATGAATCCTAAACCTTTATCACACTCATTATTATATTATAATCAACCTTGGGTTATGTGTGGCCTATGCTAACTATCCATATCATCCTTATATAACATATTATCATATCCCCGTATTCCTATCTTCTTACAAATATTTTATCCTCAAAACATGAGAAGATACTAGATAATATGATTTGTTAAGCAATGTTAACAACTGGTACCAATCTTGATCATCCCTCTGTCCAAGTGAAATCTTGATTGGTGGTGGTTTGTGATGATTCCAAGGTGCCATTATGCCACTTGAATATCCATAATTGCTTTGTTGGCTACATGCTAATGTTGGTCTACTTTGATATTATAAGTGGTTGTTCCTATTGTTCCATGATGATGCACCACTCTAAAATCTAGAATTACTATGGTTTTTCTGCCAAACTTTACCATAATTAATGTATTTTTGACTCCATATAGACTCATACTAATATTGATGCACTAAAATATGCCTCCATTATTGTTGTCACTCATGGTGGTGTGGGTGGCAATATTCTATAACTTTAAACTAATGTTCTATTTTCTTTGATTCTTCAGGTATTTGTTTCATTGTTTTAAATTCTTCCTCAAGCTATTCTCTCATGTGCCATTTTTTGGTGCATCTATGTGCTCTTCTAACAAAGTTTCCTTTGATTTTATTAATGCTTCTTCTTGGGACTTTGTTACCACCTCTATTGTAGTCTTAGATTTTGATTCCTTTACTAGTTTCTTAAGTTGTTCCCTTGCCATATTTGCTTCTTGTTTCTCCTTAGATCCTTGTTCCTTAAGTTGAGAAATATCCTATAGTACTATATTATTTTTATTGTCCCATATCTTTATGAACTCATTTTACCCATTAATGTTAACAATACCCAAAAAATCCAACCAATGATAACCCGTAATAATATCCACTTCATCTATATCAATAGCATGAAAATCTAGATGTAAAACATTTTTATCTATGATCGTTAAATGTTCAAAAATATGAAGATTCACATCCTCAATTTGTATGTCTTTAATTTTTGTTGCTTGAACCTGCAACCTCTTAACCAAAGCAATATTAATGAAATTGTACTTGTTGCTAGGATTTATGGAAATAATAACCTTTTACCTTTAATGTAGCCATGAAATTGCAATATAATTTTTTTCACTCAAACACATATTTTTTACTATTTGATCTATCTAACACGAAAGTTGTATTTCTCTCATCCTTCAAACTATCATCCAAATTTATTCTTTTTTTCTCTTCCTTAAGATATTTGATTTTTTTTTTAGTCTTTAAGTGTATCCATCGAAGTAGCTATCTTTTTATCCTTTTATCTCAAATTCCCATTTGCTTAAGAGTGCGTCTTCAAATTCTTCTCATGTGTATGTAAAATTATGAGCACAAACAAAGTTAATATACCAAGATAAAGCTTCCTCTTGTAAAGAATCAAAGATTATGGTTCCATGAAAAATTAGCAGATTTGAAAGATTTAAAAATTCTCCACCATTTCTTAGTATCAATATCATCCTTTCTAGTTAATATTAGCAACTCCATGACCTCAACCCCAAAAAATCCCTACAACTAGGGCTTAATAAACTATAATTTCTTAAAAATAAAATTCCTAAAATCTCATATATTATTTTTTTATAAACTATTAGATCTGCATTCTTCTTTAAAACAAAATAACCTATAACTAAATTGCTTGGATTGAGAGAATTTTTTTCTTTTTGACAAATTTCCACATAACCAAAAACAATGTAGATAGCCAACTTCAAACAACCATAACTCCTTCAATACTACTTAGAATTTAACATATAACCAATTTTCAAACTTGAAAGATCTACACGAAGGTATAAGAAAATTCTAAATGTGACTGCTTGGAAAAAAGATACAGCTCTTTGAAAAGTATGACAAGTTTTAATTTTTTCCTTGAAATAATCTTTGCAAACCTTACAAAAATTTTTCCCTTTGCCAAAAAATTACTTTGATACCACTTGTTAAGAACCTTTACTTCTCATAATTATAAAGGCATCCACAATATGCTATATATTAAATAAATCAACCATAATAATTAATCCACAAAAGACAAGATGTGATAATACTCTCCGAGTAGGACAACATCAATGTTATTCCTTAAGGAAGGAACCACTCCACAATATCTCCTAAAATGAGATCCACTCCATGAGCCAAGATTGTTACAAGAGAATACCCTATATGATCGATGATGAATACAATGACGATATTCCTTCTTTATATGTCCATCCTCTAATGCTACTTTGGGGAGTCCTTTCCTAAATCCTTATCCCCCATTATTATAATATAATCAACCTTGGGTTATGCGTGCCCATACCATTTATCCATAATACCCTTATACAATACAATATCATAGCCACATATCCTATCCTTAGGTACCATAACATTCCACCTCCTTACAAACATTTCATCCTCAAAACATGAGAAGAAACTAGATAACATGATTTTCTAAGAAATATTAACAACTAGTACCAATCTCAATAATCCCTCCATCCAAGTGAAATCTCAATTGGTGGTGGTCTGCAATGATGCCAAGCTACCATTGTGCCACTTGAATATCCATAACTTCTCTATTGGCTACATGCTTATGTTTCTCTACTTTGATATTCTGAGTGATTAGTCCCATTGTTCCATGATGTTGCTACATTATATAATCTAGAATTACTTTGTTTTTTACTAAACATTGTCATACTTGATACTTTTTTTACTCCATCTAGATTCATAGTAATATTGATGCCCTAAGCCTTACCTTCAATATTGGTGTTTCTCATGGTGGTGTGGGTGGTTATATGTTGTAACCTTAAATTAAAATTCTATTTACTTTGATTCCTCAACCTTTTGTTTCATTGTTTTGAATTCTTTCTCAATCTCTTCTCTTATGTGCTCTTCTAATAGAGCTTCCTTGCATTTTGTTATTGCTTCTTCTTGGGACTCTACTATTGCCTCTGTTGTAGCATTAGCTTTTGATTCTTCTACTAGTTCCTCAACTTGTTCCCTTGCCATAATTTCGTCTTGTTTCTCCTTGGGTCATTGCTCCTTAAGCTAAGAAATATCTTGTAGTGTTATCTTCTTTTCCCTGTACCATAAATTCATGAACTTCTTTGCACATTAATGTTAATAATACCCAAAGAATATAACCAAGGATAACTCAAAATAATATCCACATCATCCATCTCAATAGCATAAATATTTGAATGTAAAAACATATTTATCTATGGTGATATTAAAATCTTCAAAAATATGAACATTCATACCTTCAATTTGTATGTTTTTAGTTTTTTTTGCTTGAACCTACAATCTCTTAGTCAAAGAAATTTTAATGAAATTTATATTTGTTACTGTGATTTATGGAAATAATAACCTTTTTCCACTAAATGCAGCCATGAACCTAAAAAATATAATTTTTAGATTCAAATAAATCCTTTTGATCACTCTTTGGCCTATCTAACACTAAAGCTATGGTTCCCTCAACCTTCAAACTATCATCCAAAATTATTTATTTTTTCTATTCCTTAAGATATTTGATGTCTTTTTCATAGTCTTTAAGTGTATCAATAAAAATAGATACTTTTTTATCCATTTTCTCAAATTAACATTTGCTTAAGAATACATTTTCAAATTCTTAGTATGTGTATGTAAAATTATGGGCACATAAGCTTCCTCTTATAAAAATCACCAAGCTTATGTTTCTATGCAAAATCAATATTTTAAATATTTAGAAAATTTTCACCGGTCCTTATCATCAATATCATCGTTTACAATAAATATTAGAAAAAACCCTAAAGTAACCAGGGTTTAATAAATTGATATTTTTCAAAAATAAAATCCCGTAAATCTCATCTATTATTTTCTATATATAAGTAGATATGTAGAGTTTCTTTAAAATAAAATAAACTGCAACTAATTTGCTTACTCAGATTGAGAGATCGTTCTTTTTCTTTTTGACGAATTTCCACGTAACCGAAAAACAATGTCGATAACCCAACTTCAAATAGCCAAACTCATTCAATATTGCTCAAAATTTAACATATAACTAGTTATTTTTGTAGTAGTCGAAATGATATACATGATTGTGTAAGAATTTTATAAGTATTACTACTTGGAAAAAAGATATAGCTCTTTGAAAAAGTATGACAATTTATTTTCACTTGAAATAATCTTTGCAAACCTTGCAATATTCTTTCTTTTGTCATAACCATAGCTCTAATACCACTTGTTAAGAAATTTTATCTCTCATAAATATATACGTTACCACAATTTGTTAAATATTAAATAAATCAACCATAGTAATTAATCCACATAAGATAAGATATGATAATACCCTTCAAGTAGGACAACACCTACGGTATTCCTTAAGGAATGAACCACTCCATAATATCTCCTAAAATGAGATCCACTCCATGAGCCAAGACTATTACAAGAGAATACTTGATATGATTGATGATGATTACAATGACAATATCCCTTCTTTATATACCCATCTTCTAATGCTACTTTGGAGAGCCAACTCCTAAACCCTTATCCCACTTATTATTATAATATAATAAACCTTGGGTTATGTGTGGCCCATGCCAACTATCCATAATACCCTTATATGATATAATATCATATCCCCATATTCCTATTCTTGGGTACCATAACAAAATTATAACACTAGAAGAGGTGAGGGATAATTTCATGATTTAACAAAAAATGTAACTAGAAAACAACCTAAGATCGAAGCCAATACAATGGATGCATTACTTAATTTCAATGACTCTTAGTTTAGAGTCAACGAGTATGATCTAATTCTTCTGGTTTGTATTATGGCTTCAATATGATATCAACAAAAAATCAATAACTGTAATCATAGGAGGAAACTTTGTCATGTTGACTATTATGATAATGGTAAAACTTGATGTTATGTTATAACTCAATGATCATTAAAATATAAGTAAGCAAATTTATTTTATATTATATTTCTCATTTTTTGCTTTTGTAGGAATACACTTCATGGGCTCTTTCATATCTTAAAAAGTGCTTTAAAATTAATCTCTTTTGTTATAACTTATTGGAATAAATAGACAATTGGAAAATAAGGAAACCTAATGTGGGCTAAAAACATCCCAATTGTGAACTATCAATCAAATTATTAGGTTCAATACTTGTTTTAGATGTAAGAACTAATTCCTCAACTTAATATTGTATGCTTTTAGCATTGGGAGTGGGCTAGGTTTGTAATTGATCATAAATTGTAATTTGTGTTTAAATTTATGTCTTTAATACTTAAATGTTTCATCTATGGTCCATTATAATATAATATAGTGATACATTTAGGTTTATAAGGAAATTAATTCTAATTTATATTGGTGTTATGGATCATTTATGAAGTAGTTGACATACATCACACATATTTCAAGGTTTATGTGTCTAAGATGATATATTATAATAACAAGTTAATTAGGGTTTACCCTTCTTAGTATTATAAGGTGAGAGTATATAAAGAAGGGATCATGAAGTTAATATATAATCATATCAAGTATTTCATTGTGATAGTTTTGCCCAAATATGACTTTGCCCTCTGTAAGTGACACTCTCATATTGGAGAATCATGAACATTCCTTCCTTAAAGAGGATTGTTGGTGTTGCCCTATATTAATAATATTCTCTATATTAATCTCTTTTATTGATTTATTCTATGATGGATTATCTATTTGTTATGTCTTTGTATTAGATGGTGATTTATATTTTTACAAGATTCATAACACTTCCATAGTTTTAGGTTCTAAATGAGCATGTAAGACCATTTTTTATTTTTAACTCTATTTAAGTTAGAATTAATTCATAATTTGATCTTTTTTTCTCTCACAATATCTTTATATCTTTTGTTGCCTTGATAACACAATAGAATTGCCAAGATTTGTTATCACTAAAGGAATTTAGAGAAAAATATTCTTATTATTAAACAAATTTACTTACTATGTTATATGTATGTGTTGCAACAAGTAAAAAGGGGCTAAACAAAATACCTCTAGACTAGAGTAGGCAAATAACAATAGCATTAGATGTGGATGTGGGTTTGTCTATTCTTCATGATTCAACCTTTGTATATGAGAATGTGAAATTTTTCAACATTTATCAATTATGAGGGGTATTATATTAGTTATAAATTTTTGTTCCGTTGGTCCAATGAATCTCTACATGTAGTCCTACTTTTAAAAAGTAGACATTTAGAATTTTGATGTTGTGCTTCTTAAGTTTATCAATAATAAGAGACCAACCTAATCTCATAATACAAGAAGCATATACAAAAGGTGATATTCACACAATGACACTGAGAGGGGGGTGAATCAGTGTAGCTATTAATTTTAATATCTACAACATTTAATATGAAACAAAGAGAACTTGAAAACTAGAAAAGCAAATTGAACAAGAGAGCACACCACAACACTCAATATACCGAGGTTCACCAATTTGGCTACTCCTCAAAAATGACTGCTTGGACTCCAATCCAAATCCGAGTCTTTGCAAAATACCACTTTTACAAATACTTTACTAGCATCTACTGGAAGGAGCACCAACCCCTTAATTTTTTGCTACAACAGATAGGAGCACCAACCCCTAGTACCAAGCACCAACTTGGACAACAATTCTGAGCAATTTAAAATGACATAAAATGTCTTCACTGTTTATACAACCCTAACTGGTCTGCAATTAAACACACTCTGCACACACTCAAAGTTTTGTTTAATTCTTGGACAACAATTCTGAGCAATTTACAATGACATAAAATGTCTTCACTATTTATACAACCCTAACTGGTCTGCAATTAAACACACTCTGCACACACTCAAAGTTCTGTTTAATTCTCTCTTGGCTTTCTTTGAACCCTCTTTTCTCTGTAATTTCTCTCTAACAGTAGCAACAATTATTCTCTGTACGACTATTCTTTTATAACCCCCTTTTTCTCATCGAGGCTCTTCGTCTTCTATCACTTTTCAAACCTGCATGCATTCGAATGACATGCTCTGACTGTTCGAATTCTTTTCTCCTCTCCATAAGCGGTTGTTTGAATCCTTGCAATACGGCTATTCGAATCCTTGCAATACGGCTGTTCGAATGCTTTTTCGATCTTCCTATACGACACTTTGAATGCTGCAAATACGTCTGTTTTAATGCTTTTTCAATCCTGCATATTCGGCTGTTCGAATCCTTGCAATACGGCTATTCGAATGCTTTTTCGATCTTCCTATACGACACTTCGAAAGCTTTTCAATCATGCATATACAGCTGTTCCAGTGCATGTCCAACACCTGTCAATGCGTAACTGCCAATCTGACATCAGTTACTTCTTACGTAACTGGCTGCATGATGCTTTTTTGACGCGTGTCACCTTGCATGCTCCTTCGGCTTTTACCTGCCAAACTGTTACCTGTCGCGATATCGCGACACTTTTTGTAGCCGTACCCTTCATGCCCTTGCTGTCGCGAAATCGCGACCATTTTGGCCTTTGAAAGCTTTCCCACCGTTCATGTCACGAAATCGTGACACTTCGAACTTTTGCTGACGTCATCCTTAATGTTGTCATGAAATCGTGACGCTTTCGGCTTCCTGAGGCTTCTCTCGCAACTTGTCGCGAAATCGTGACACTTTCAGCTTTTGCTGACGTCATCCTCAATGTTGTCACGAAATCGCGATGCTTTTGGCTTCCAGCGGCTTTTCTTTCACCCTGTCGCGAAATCGTGACACTTTCAATTTTGCTGATGTCATCCTCATCTTTGTCACGAAATCACGACGCTTTCGGCCTCCGTACAATCCTTGCTTCATGCGATGAGCGAAATCGCTACACCTTTGTGCCTTGTGCTTTCGATTTGCTTCAACTTTGAGTTCTGATATTTTGACTTGGTAGCGAAATCGCTACACCTTCATGTTGTGCATTTTGGACTTGTAGCGAAATCGCTACACCTTTGTTGCCATTCATTTTAACCTACAACGAAATCGTTGCATCTTTGCGCCTTCCATTTTGAACTTGTAGCGAAATCACTGCACTCTTGCGCCTTGTATTTCAAACTTGTAGCGAAATCGCTACACTTTCTTGACTTAGTGCATTTTCTTTGCTTCAGCCAGCGAAACTGCAACAAGTAGCGAAATCGCTACAGTTACTCGACTTTGCTGCTTTGCCTCCAACATGTCGCGAAATCGCGACAGTTTTCATCCTAGGCGTTGCTTCTTCAAACTTGTCGTGAAATCGTGACACTTTTCATCCTTGGCACTTTTGCTCCAAACTTGTCGCGAAATCGCGATAGTTTTTCAACTTTGCTTCTTTCCTTCCAGCATGTCGCGAAATCGCGACAGTTTCTTGATTTGGCTTCTTTCCCTCCAACATGTCGCGAAATCGCGACAATTTTTCATGAACTTTCTCTCTCCTCCGATATGTCGTGAAATCGCGACATTTTCGGCTGCATTTTCTCTCTCCTTCGTTTTGTCGCGAAATCGCGACAGAAAACATGTCGCGATATCGCGACAGTTTTCTTCCTTGTCTTTTTCTGCAAATTTTTGAATCTGGGTCACCTCTGTTTTCCTTGAAATTCATTGCACTTGATCTGACTGACCTCTGAACTGCATCAACGCATCAATCTGTCTGTGTTGACAACAATGACAATACTTTTGCAATGCTTTTGCTGCACCTTGCTCAACAATCTCCCCCTTTGGAATTGTTGGCAACACACTGCAACCTTGCTCAATTTCTTCTCCCCCTTTGCCAATAATACCAAAGGGCTGCTGCAGACTCCCCCTGAGTCTATGCACAACATTCTCAGGCTTAAATAGTTTGAATGCTCCCCCTGAGAATGTGTTTCCCATAGCTAGTCAGTGCTTGGGTAGTGTGACTACTCCCAACTTCTTTCGAAGGTATTCAAATACTTCCTTTGGCAAAGGTTTTGTGAATATATCAGCTACTTGCTCTGTAGTTGGAACAAAATCCAATTTGACCTCTCCTTCTGCAACTTTATCCTTCAAGAAATGATACCGGATTGCAATATGTTTGGTTCTTGAATGCATAACTGGATTCTTGGATATGTTGATAGCACTAGTGTTATCACATTTAATTGAAATTGGCTCTTTGAAATGAATACCAAGATCTTTCAACGTTTGTCTCATCCATAATATCTGAGTACAACATGTTGTTGCTGCAATGTATTCCGCCTCTGCAGTGGATAGAGAGACCGATTCTTGTTTCTTGTTGTGCCATGCTACCAGCCTGTCTCCAAGATAAAATGCTCCTCCACTTGTACTCTTTCTATCATCAATACATCCTGCCCAATCTGCATCAGAATATGCAATCAAAGTGAAGTCTTTACCTTTTGGGTACCACAACCCATAATCCATAGTACCCTTGAGGTACCTGAAGATCCTCTTTACAACTGTGACATGAGTTTCTTTGGGACTAGCCTGAAATCTTGCAACCATGCATACTGCCTGTAATATATCTGGTCTAGTGGCTGTTAAATACAACAGGCTTCCAATCATAGACCTGTACATTGTTTGATCTACATCTGGAGATTTATCATCCTTGCTCAACTTGCAGCCTGTTGTCATGGGAGTGCTAATAGGTTTACTATCTTCCATTGTGAACTTTTTCAGCATTTCTTTTACATATTTAACTTGAGAAATAAAAATGCCCTTTTCATTTTGATTGACCTGCAGTCCTAAGAAATAAGAAAGTTCACCAATCATAGACATCTCAAATTCTTTCTTCATTTTAGTTGATATGTCTTTGCAATATTCATCCATGTTGCTTGCCAAATATTATATCATCTACATAAACAACAAGAACAATAAGATGGCCCTTCTCTTTTTTGACATATAAATTGCTGTCCACCAAACCTTTCTTGAACCCTTGTTTAATTAGATAGTTATCCAGCCTTGCATACCATGCTCTGGGTGCCTGTTTCAAACCATATAATGCTTTCTTTAACTTGCAAACAAAATCTGGATTGTCACCAAGTTGGAAGCCATCTGGTTGTTCAATGTAAACCTCTTCTTCTAGTTTTCCATTCAAAAATGCTGATTTTACATCCATTTGATATACTTTGAAGTTTTTATGAACTGCTAATGCCAGAAACATTCTGATTGCCTCTAGTCTGGCTATCGGTGCAAAAGTTTCCTCAAAATCAATGCCTTCAACCTGAGCATAGCCTTTACGGACCAATCTTGCCTTATTTCTGACAACCTTGTCCATCTTCATTTAATTTATTTCGAAAAATCCATTTAGTGCCAATTATGTTTTTATTTGTTGGTCGAGGTACTAATTCCCGGTATTGTTTTTCTCAATCTGATCTAGTTCTTCATTAATTGCCTTCATCCAACTTTCATCGGTGCTTGCTTCAACAACATTTTTAGGTTCAATGCTAGATAACGAGAGAATAGTTCCGCACTGTTGCTCTTCTTGTCTGAATACCATCTATGGGATCCCCAATAATTTGTTCACTTGGATGATTTTTTTGCCAGTTGTCCTGTTTTAAATTTCTTGTTTTCTTCTTCTTCTGATTCAGTTTTTACAACATCTGGATCAATTTTCTGATTCTTATCTGTTTCCTTTTCATCATCACCTTCAATGACTTCTTCATAAATAGGGTAGTTTTCTTGATAAGTAATTTCTTGTTCTCTACCTTCATCAACTTTCACATCAGCACTCTCAACAATTTTCTTTAGCCTCTTGTTGTAACATGTGTAGGCTTTGCTTTTTGTTGAGTAACCAAGAAAGATACCTTCATCAGCTCTATCTTCAAATTTATCGAGATTATCTTCAGTCCGTTTGATGTAGCACTTGCTGCCAAATACTTTGAAATGTCTTGTTGTTGCCTTTCTGCCGAACCACAGCTCATAAGGTGTTTTGCTTTCATGTGGTCTTAGCATGCACCTGTTTTGAATGTAAACTGCAGTATGTACTGCCTCTTTCCAAAATCTGTCAGCTATTTTGTTCTCAGCCAGCATTGTCCGTGCCATTTCCTGCACTGTTCTATTCTTCCTTTCTACAACACCATTCTGCTGAGGTGTCCTAGCTGCTGAAAACTGTCTTCTTATCCCATATTTTTGACAGTATTCTACAAATTCTTCTAAAATAAACTCTCCTCCTCTGTCTGATCTTAGGCATTTAATCCTTTTTCCAGTTTGATTTTCAACCTGTTTTTTAAAAATCTTAAACATCTCAAATGCATCTGATTTAAGCTTTAAGAACAATATCCATGTCATCCTAGAGTAATCATCTATTAACAACATAAAGTATTTGTCACCATTTATGCTCTGTGTTCTCATGGGTCCACACAAATCAGTATGAATTATCTCCAAAGGTTTGCTGGTGAAGTATTCCTTTGATTTAAAAGTGGATCTGGTTTGCTTCCCTTTTTGACATGAAGCACATATGCTATTTACTGGTTTGCCAATGGTTGGTATATCTCTTACTGCTCTTTTTGAACTTATTTTTGCCAGATTGTCAAAACTAATATGACCGAGCCTCTTGTGCCACAGCCAATTTTCATCTTCCTGTCCAATCAAGCATGTTCCTTCTGCAGTTTCTGAGAGAGTATATAGATTACCAGAAGTCCTAGATCTAGTAGCTATCAACTTCCCATCGTGTGCTTTTCTCACTTCACAGCCCCGCTTCTTAAAAATGACTTCATGACCTCTCGTCACGATTTGACTTACACTCAGCAAGTTATGCTTCAGACCAATCACAAACAAGACTTCTTTTGATTTTATCTTTCCATCACTGATCTTGACTGATCCCTTTCCAACAATCTTTGCTCCATCATTATTCCCAAATTTCACAGAACCACCTTCATAATTCTGTAAATTCTCAAATTTTTGCTTGTCACCTGTCATGTGACTGGAACATCCACTGTCAAGTATCCATGGTGCAGATTTGTCTTATGCTTTAAAAGCAGTCTGAACAATCAAAGATTCCTTTTCTTTCCATTCTGGTTTGATGACAGATTTGGCTACTTGTTTTGCCTTTGTCCTCTCATTAGCATGTGCCTATTTTTCAAGAAATTTCTTGTTTTGTTTCAACCCACTTGGTTGAGATTTTCTACCCTGATGATTATTTGCTGCAAAAGTGCTTCTACAGTTTCTAGCAATATGTCCAAAATTATGACAATTATAACATTCAACTGCATAATTCATTAAAGGAGAAAAAATATTTCTGCTGGTGAAATTCCTTTGAGATACATTATGCCTGCAATCTGAAATCTTATGGCCATAAGCATTGCATTTAAAACAATAACCAAAAAAGGAATGATTAAACCTGGGTGCAGGTCTTTGCCAGTTTGAAGTAGGAGCCATGAATCTTCTCCTTCTTGGATGTGTGACTTTTGTGAATCCATCTTTGTCAGTACTCTTCTTGAGTCTGGCATTATTGCTTTCTTTGGCATGATTTGTTTTTTCTAGGTCAATCCTGATCTTTTCTTCTTTCTTTATGGGTTCTACATTCAAGGCCTTTGAACCCTTTGATGATTCTCCTTCATCGAAGCCTAAACCAAATTTGATGTCGGAAGGCCTTTGGTTATTTAACATTTTATCCAGCTTTACAGTACTTTCTTCAAACTTATGAAAACAGTTCAATTTTCTATTCATCTCCTCTAGTTGCATTCTTAACTTAACAATGTCTTCCTCTAGCTTGCTGCATTCAACTGTCTTTACAGTTAATTGTTCATCAAGAACTTCAGACATTTTCTTGAATTCCTCTGTCTGTATTTTTAAAACTGTTTATTATGTCAGTGGCATCCTCTAGTTTTCTTGAATTTTTTTTGTTCTTTTTCCTTTCTACACTCAACTCTTCAAGTGCAGCAACCAATTCTCCTTCCAGATAAACTTCAGCCTCATCTTTAAAGCTTTCATCACCTTCCTGATTTTCTTCTGTTCTTTCCTCTTCAAGTGCCATGAACAGAGCTTCACCTGTTTCTTCTTCAGAATCCTCACCTGAGCTTTCTTCAGAAGAGCTGACATTCTTGGATATGAAGCTTTTCTTCTTGAAGTTGTTCTTTCTAAAATTTTGTTTCTTCTTCCAATCACCTTTTTCTTGGAGTGACCCTTCACCATTTTTGGTTTTCTCATGCATTGGGCATTTGGCTGCAAAATGACCGACTCCTCCACAATTGAAGCACTTGAATGGTAGCTTTCCTCTATATTTTCCTTTTCCCTTTGTGAGTTTTCGAACAAAATTTGCTTCTGTTTCATCCAGTGTCTCTTCATCCTCAGATTCATGTTCAGCTTTTATATTCTTGTGTGCTTTAAAAGCAGCTTCTCTGTCTATAGGCTTAGTTTGTCCTATTCTCATTTCATATGCAGTCAAGGAACCATGCAGCTCATCCATGCTAAAATTGTTTAGATCTTTTGCCTCTTCTATTGCAGAAACTTTGGAGTTAAATCGTTTGTGAAGGGTTCTGAGAACCTTTTTCACAACAACTGCATCATCCATTTCTTCATCGAGTCCTCTGATTGCATTGATGATTCCATTGACCCTCAGCATATAGGCCTCTATGTTCTCATCTTCCTTCATTTGTAATGCTTCGAATTGAGCTCGATGAGTTTGCAGCTTGGCTTCCTTGATCTTGCTGTCTCCTTCATGGATGCTCTTCAGTTTATCCCACATATCTTTTGTCGATTTGCAGCTCATGACTCTTATCAATTCACTGTCTACAAGTCCACACATTATGGCATTCTTAGCTTTGGAGTTGTTCTCAAATTTTTTCTTCTCAGCAGTATCTGTTGGAGGAGTAGTGGGTGCTGTGTATCCACTATCTACAGAATCCCAAATGTCATATCCCAATGCACTCAGATATGTTTGCATCCTGAGTTTCCAGAAAGTGTAATTAGTTCCATCAAATAAGGGAGCTTTGTTGGATGAGAATCCTTCATCACCTGCCATTATTTCTTCCAAGATCACCTTAGCTGATTAAGCTTGTTCAAGGAACCTTGCTCTGATACCAATTGATATTCACACAATGACACTGAGAGGGGGGGGTGAATCAGTGTAGCTATTAATTTTAATATCTATAGCATTTAATATGAAACAAAGAGAACTTGAAAACTAGAAAAGCAAATTGAACAAGAGAGCACACCACAACACTCAATATACCGAGGTTCACCAATTTGGCTACTCCTCAAAAATGACTGCTTGGACTCCAATCCAAATCCAGTCTTTGCAAAATACCACTTTTACAAATACTTTACCAGCATCTACTGGAAGGAGCACCAACCCCTTAATTTTCTGCTGCAACAGATAGGAGCACCAACCCCTAGTACCAAGCACCAACTTGGACAGCAATTTTGAGCAATTTAAAATGACATAAAATGTCTTCACTGTTTATACAACCCTAACTGGTCTGCAATTAAACACACTCTGCACACACTCAAAGTTCTGTTTAATTCTTGGACAACAATTCTGAGCAATTTACAATGACATAAAATGTCTTCACTGTTTATACAACCCTAACTGGTCTGCAATTAAACACACTCTGCACACACTCAAAGTTCTATTTAATTCTCTCTTGGCTTTCTTCGAACCCTCTTTTCTCTGTAATTTCTCTCTAACAGCAGCAACATTATTCTCTGTATGACTATTCTTTTATAACCCCCTTTTTCTCATTGAGGCTCTTCGTCTTCTATCACTTTTCAAACCTGCATGCAGTCGAATGACATACTCTGACTGTTCGAATTTTTTTCTCCTCTCCATATGCGGCTGTTCGAATCCTTGCAATACGACTATTCGAATCCTTGCAATACGGCTGTTCGAATGCTTTTTCGATCTTCCTATACGATACTTTGAATGCTACAAATACGTCTTTTTTAATGCTTTTTTAATCCTGTATATTCGACTGTTCAAATCCTTGCAATACGGTTGTTCGAATCCTTGCAATTCGACTGTTCGAATGATTTTTTGATCTTCCTATGCAACACGTCGAAAGCTTTTCAATCATGTATATACAGCTATTCTAGTGCATGTCCAACACCTGTCAATGCGTAACTGCCAATCTGAATTCAGTTACTTCCTACGTAACTGGCTGCATGATGCTTTTTTGACGCGTGTCACCTTGCATGCTCCTTCGACTTTTACCTGTCAAACTGTTACTGTCGCGATATCGCGACACTTTTTGTAGTCGTACTCTTCATGCCCTTGCTGTCGTGAAATCACGACCATTTTGGCCTTTGAAAGCTTTCCCACCGTTCATGTCGCGAAATCGTGACACTTCAAACTTTTGCTGACGTCATCCTTAATGTTGTCACGAAATCATGACGCTTTCGGCTTCCTGAGGCTTCTCTCGCAACTTGTCATGAAATCGTGACACTTTCAGCTTTTGCTAACGTCATCCTCAATGTTGTCGCGAAATCGCGACGCTTTTGGCTTCCAGCGGCTTTTCTTTCACCTTGTCGTGAAATCGTGACACTTTCAATTTTGCTGACGTCATCCTCATCTTTGTCGTGAAATCGCGACGCTTCTTGCTTCCGTACAATCCTTGCTTCATGCAGTAGCGAAATCGCTACACCTTTGTGCCTTGTGCTTTCGATTTGCTTCAACTTTGAGTTTTGATCTTTTGACTGGTAGCGAAATCGCTACACCTTCACGTTGTGCATTTTGGACTTGTAGCGAAATCGCTACACCTTTGTTGCCATTCATTTTAACCTGCAGCGAAATCGCTACATCTTTGCACCTTGCATTTTGAACTTGTAGCAAAATCGCTGCACTCTTGCGCCTTGTATTTCAAACTTGTAGCGAAATCGCTACACTTTCTTGACTTAGTGCATTTTCTTTGCTTCAGCCAGCGAAACGCAACAAGTAGCGAAATCGCTACAGTTACTCGACTTTGCTGCTTTGCCTCCAACATGTCGTGAAATCGCGACAGTTTTCATCCTAGGCGTTGCTTCTTCAAACTTGTCACGAAATCGCGACACTTTTCGTCCTTGGCACTTTTGCTCCAAACTTGTCGCGAAATCGCGACAGTTTTTCAACTTTGCTTCTTTCCTTCCAGCATGTCGCGAAATCGCGACAGTTTCTCGATTTGGCTTCTTTCCCTCCAACATGTCGTGAAATCGCGACAATTTTTCATGAACTTTCTCTCTCCTCCGATATGTCGCGAAATCGCGACATTTTCGGCTGCATTTTCTCTCTCCTCTGTTTTGTCGCGAAATCGCGACAGAAAACATGTCGCGATATCGCGACAGTTTTCTTCCTTGTCTTTTTTTGCAAATTTTTGAATCTGGGTCACCTCTGTTTTCCTTGAAATTCATCGCACTTGATCTGATCGACCTCCGAATCGCATCAATTGCATCAATCTGTCTGTGTTGACAACAATGACAATACTTTTGCAATGCTTTTGCTGCACCTTGCTCAACAATCTCCCCCTTTGGAATTGTTGGCAACACATGGCAACCTTGCTCAATTTCTTCTCCCCCTTTGCCAATAATACCAAAGGGCCGCTGCAGACTCCCCCTGAGTCTATGCACAACATTCTCAGGCTTAAATAGTTTGAATGCTCCCCCTGAGAATGTGTTTCCCATAGCTAGTCAGTGCTTAGGTAGTGTGACTACTCCCAACTTCTTCCGAAGGTATTCAAATACTTCCTTTGGCAAAGGTTTTGTGAATATATCGCCTACTTGCTCGTAGTTGGAACAAAATCCAATTTGACCTCTCCTTCCGCAACTTTATCCTTTAATAAATGATACCGGATTGCAATATGTTTGGTTCTTGAATGCATAATCGGATTCTTGGATATGTTGATAGCACTAGTGTTATCACATTTAATTGAAATTGGCTCTTTGAAATGAATACCAAGATCTTTCAACGTTTGTCTCATCTATAATATCCGAGTACGACATGTTGTTGCTCGCAATGTATTCTGCCTCTCGCAGTGGATAGAGAGACCGATTCTTGTTTCTTGCTGTGCCATGCTACCAGCCTGTCTCCAAGATAAAATGCTTCTCCACTTGTACTCTTTCTGTCATCAATACATCCTGCCCAATCTGCATCAGAATATGCAATCAAAGTGAAGTCTCCTCTACATTTTCGGCTGCATTTTCTCTCTCCTCTGTTTTGTCGCGATATTGCGACAGAAAACATGTCGCGATATCGCAACAGTTTTCTTCCTTGTCTTTTTTTGCAAATTTTTGAATCTGGGTCACCTCTGTTTTCCTTGAAATTCACTGCACTTGATCTGACTGACCTCTGAACTGCATCAACTGCATCAATCTGTATGTATTGACAACAATGACAATAATTTTGCAATGCTTTTGCTGCACCTTACTCAACAAAAGGGTGTTCCATGGATCTCCCAAGTAGGTGCAATTTGTTATAAGAGGAGAGTGGATAGTGGAAGTGTTTCATATTGAGTATAATATTTAAAAAATGAAATTAGGCAATAATAATTAATGTCTCTTATTTGATCTTGACTTTCTCTTTTTTCCATAAAAAATAATTAAATTATATCGTTTGCATCATAAACATAGACACTTTATTAACAATGTTGACACTTCCTTCTATGAATAATGTCTTTATTTTAAAATGTATCTTTATTTCTCAATTTTATATGTGAAATAAAATGTTGTTCTTTGTTCTTAGTTCCTTGTCATATTAGGTGCAATTTGTTATAAGAGGAGAGTGAATAGTGGAAGTGTTTCATCTTGAGTATAATATTTAAAAAATGAAATTAGGCAATAATAATTAATGTCTCTTATTTGATCTTGAATTTCTCTTTTTTCCATAAAAAATAATTAAATTATATCGTTTGCATCATAAACATAGACACTTTATTAACAATGTTGACACTTCCTTCTATGAATAATGTCTTTATTTTAAAATGTATCTTTATTTCTCAATTTTATATGTGAAATAAAATGTTGTTCTTTGTTCTTAGTTCCTTGTCATATTAGGTGCAATTTGTTATAAGAGGAGAGTGAATAGTGGAAGTGTTTCATCTTGAGTATAATATTTAAAAAATGAAATTAGGCAATAATAATTAATGTCTCTTATTTGATCTTGACTTTCTCTTTTTTCCATAAAAAATAATTAAATTATATCGTTTGCATCATAAACATAGACACTTTATTAACAATGTTGACACTTCCTTCTATGAATAATGTCTTTATTTTAAAATGTATCTTTATTTCTCAATTTTATATGTGAAATAAAATGTTGTTCTTTGTTCTTAGTTCCTTGTCATATAAATATTGTTAGATGTTCTTCTCTTTTAACTAGGTATACATCAATCCTTCTTCAAACTCATTATTGTTATATTTATCATTTTTTTTTTATGAATCAACTTAATTAAAAATAAAAAAATTAAATTATATAAAAGTATTCTTAGACCTAAATGATTATTTATTAGTGGTAGTGGAACGGTCTAGGGTAAAACAATACATACCTTATAAAATAAATGCAACATATCTTACCATGATTCCAAAAAATAAGGATGCAAAATTGTTTGATTAATTTAGACCCATTAACCTATGTAATATGGCATATAAGATTATCTCTAAAGTGATGGTGAATCGGTTAGACCACTGTTAGAAAAAATTATTGTAGAAGAGCAAGGAGGATTTGTGAAAGGGAGACATATTCTAGACGAGGTCATAGTAGCTCATGAAGTTATGCATTCAACAACTTCAAGAAAAGAGAAAGCAATGATCTTAAAACTTGATATCAGTAAAGCCTATGAGAGGGTTAAATAATATTTTCTTTTTGTAGTATTAGAAAAGTTTAGATTTGGGAAGAAATGGGTTAGATAGATTAAAGCTTGTGTCTCTACAGTTTCATATTCAGTGTTGGTCAATGGGTTAGTAACAAAATCATTTAAAGCCAAGAGAGGTCGTAGATAAGGAGATCCTCTATCACCATATTTATTCATTATTATGGTAGAGGTTTTGGATAGGAACTTGAATAAGGCTAACAAATATGGGATTATAAGTGGACTTAAGGTTAGTAATAACATTGACAACATCACCCATCAATAGTTTGTAGATGATACAACCCTTTTTGGGAGGGCAAGGATAAAGGAAGCCAAAGCTTTGAATAAATTATTAAAGGAATACGAAAAAATATTAGGGCAAAAAATTAATAGGACAAAATCTAAAATTTACTTCCTAAACACCCCAACTAATATCAAAGCAGGGATATACTTTAAATGGAGGTAAATTTACCAACAACTTATCTAGGGATGCCCTTATTTGAGGGGAGAATGAGGATAGAATTATGGAATCCAATTCTAAGTAAAGTTCAGAATAAACTACCATCATGGAAATGTAGATGGTTATTGTTAGCAAGAAGAGTGCAACTAATTAAATCAATATTACAAGCCATTCCAACATATTATATGTCCTTGTATACTATACCAAAATCGATAAAAAATGATTAATCTATATTATGCGGTCATTTTTGTGGTTAGGATTACATGATAAAAGGAAATTTCCTTTGGTGAAATGGAGCAAGGTGTGTGATGATAAAACTAGGGGAGGTCTTGGTTTAAGAGTTCTTACGGATGCAAACTTAGCTCTTAGGATAAAAGTAATTTGGAGATTGTAAAAAGAGAGTAAAAAAAATAGGCAAGAATTTTTCTAAGTATGTTGAGCCCAATGACCCAAGCTTAATATTTACTACATTCTCTCTACCAAATGGTTTTGCACTATGGAACAGTTTAAAAAAATCAATTGATCTAGTGATTAAAGGTTTAATATGGGTGGTGGAAACTAGAGAAAAAATTTCTATTTGGATGGATACTTGATGTGATAAAAAACCACTCAATCTAGATCTAATATGAAAACCATGGATGAGATTGCTTCAAGATAAATATGGTGATAGGGTTTCACACATTTTGTACAAGGATCAGGAAGGAAGATACAATTGGAAAAAAATATTTTACAAGTATACAAGACATTGATGCTAGGAGGCAATTGAGTACAAAGATAACAACAATGATTATTTTAAGGGAAGACAAGGATAAGTTGATTTGGGTGTTGTATAGCTCAAGAGAATACACAAGAAGAAGTTGATATAATGTAAAGCACCTACAAAATAGGAATATTTTAAGAATATGGAGTGATATTTGGGATATCCCAAGCATTCCTAAAGTTAAAATGTTTGTTTGGCTAATAGGTCATAGAAGAATTTTATCTTGGGATAACCTTATGAAAATGGGTTTTCATGGCCCCTCACAATGTGTTCTTTGTAAAAAGGAGTAGGAGAGTATAGACCATCTCTTGGGACACTGCTCAATAGTCTGGAAACTATGGCAATGGATTCTTAATATGTTTGGTAAATGCATGGTGATGAATTGTAGAATTGAAGAATGGTTAAAGCAATAGCAGAGCACTTTAAAAAATGAGGCTTTATAAAAAATCTAGGATATATCAAAAGATACAATACTTTGGATTGTATGGCTAGAAAGGAATAGAAGAATATTTAAAGGAAAGTAAAGCAATTTAGAGGTAATGAAAAGGAAGATTTGTTTAACCATAGAGGAGTCTAAACCAACCCTATCAACTCACCCAATCCCTAATCTGGAAGCAAAGAACCTTGATAGATGGAGTCAAGTCATCAAATATAATTATGATGTTGGGTATAGAAGAAACAAAAAGAAGGCAAAGAATATAAAGTGGAAACCATGAAATGTGGAGTTGGTCAAATTGAATTTTGATGGAGCATCTAAAGGAAATATTAGACCAAAAGGAGGAGGAGGAATAATTAGAAATAATAGAGGAGAGACTTTGTCTCGTTATGCTTTCATTAGTGGGTTTAAGAAAAATAATGAAGTTGAAGCTTGGGCGGATTTGGAAGGGTTAAAAATATGCAAACAGACAAAATGGAACAAAGTATGGATGGAAGGTGATTCACTCATAATAATAAATGCAATTTTAAGGAACACAAAGGCTCCATGAAACATACAAGAGATAATTGTGAAAATTCAAGACCTTGCTATAGAGTTTGAAGAAATCAGGTTTACAAATACATTAGGGGAAGGAAACAAATGTGCAAATAGGCTAGCCAATAGAGGAGTTTTAATTGAGGATCATGAAGTTAAATTATCTTTTCCATGGTTAGAGAGTAGTAAGTTCAGCTGAAGCTAACAATAAAATGTTGACTGCCTAATTCAAATAATGATTAAGATTTACTTTAATATTTTTCATTGGTAATATTTGCTTTATTTTATAACATTAATGTGCTTTCATATAAACTATTTATTATAATTTTTGTGGTTGCACTTGTGCTTCAAGAAGGTAACTAGCAATCTAGATTTTGTAAAGCGGACTATGATAGTATGATATTTTTGAAATATTACTCTACCAAGATGTAATGCATAGATAGTAGAGCTGAAGTTTTGGTCTTGTAAAGGATTTTGTAGGATAATGTCGAGAAGGATGCTAAATTTTTGAATATTTGTATTCACACAAAAAATTGAAAAAGATCCAAAAAAATAAAAATCAAGAATTCAAACATTTTATATAAAATGATGTAGGTTTTTAGTTATAGCAATTCAATTGAGATGAAATTTAAATATGTTTGTAAACTCTCAATCTCTAAAGAAGAGAGTTGTGATTTGTCAACTATGAAGGACCTAAATACAACCTCTTTTTCTTCAGCCAAAAAAAATATTCTTAGACCAATAAAATCTATAATAACATAACCAATATTAATATATTTACATTAAAAAATAAAACTAGAGTTATTTTATTTTTTTAACTAATTATATATATTTATTTATTTATTGATAGGATTTTTTATTAATGAAATTAAAAATATTTCATTTCCTTTCACTTGTATTTAAAATTCATAAGTTTACTTTAACTTAATAAGACTAATAAAGAACTTACACATGGATGTAGACAACACATTTTTTAATTTTAAATTTAAATTATCATATATAATATTTAATTTTAAAAAATTAATTCTAAAAATATATGATATTTAATTTAAATAGTTAAAAATTATAAACTTTTACACAAAAATCAAAATTTAATTTTTGTTAAATAATATATAAATGTTAAAGTGATATTTTAATAGGTTATATATAATTCAAGAAATCCATTCATAATAAAGAACTCATGCAGACAACATATTTTTTTAAATTTAAATTTAAATTATCATATATAATATTTAATTTTAAAAAAATAATTTTAAAAGTATATGATATTTAATTTAAAAAGTTAAAAATTATAAACTTTTACACAAAAATCAAAATTTAAATTTTGTTAAATAATATATAAATGTTAAAGTGATATTTTAATAGGTTATATATAATTCAATAAATCTATTTATAATGATTACATAATGATATTATAACTATTATATGTGCATACATTTTACCTTGTAATACAGCTTCTATAAATATAACATATTTTTCATTTTTTTTTCAAAAAAAACTATTATATGTGCATAATGGTTAAACTAATATATATTCATAACATAATAAAAGTAGGACTCATCTAAATCTCATATAATTAATTAAACAACATTAATATATAATTTTATAAAATATCATAATTATATAATAAAGATATAATATAAATATATTTTTATACAAGGGAATTGGTAACTGCGTTTCTTTTATGAACAACTGCTCACAGGGTCAAATCATATTGCCTCCGGTCATAACATTGAATCATGGAACTACCACTATAACCCCTGCCTCGTCTCGATAAACACGACACGGAGTGAGGGAGACCCCCGATGGTTCGGGGTTGGTACCGCCGTCATCAAGCTAAGTCTCCTCTTGATAAATGTGTCCTACCAATCCACTAACCCTTAGTAATATAAATAAAAATTTTAATTGGTATATAACTTTTTAAAAATAAAAATTAATATAAACAAATTAAATAATTAAAACCATTCATCCATATAAATTAAATACACACGTTCGTTCTTTTTAATTTATTTAATTCATTTGGGTTCGCCATTATCAAGATATTTAAGTCTTTGAGAAGGTAAACCACAGAGTTTTTTAACCTTTCCAAAACGTAAAAGTGTTTTTTTTTTTAAATGTTTCAAATCAAGATGAAATGTGTGAATATCATTAAAAAAATTTAAATTCCTCTCAACATTCGAGAGTATCATCTTGTTGTCATTGGAATTGGACACCTATAGTTAGTTGTCTTGGGGTTTGGTTGGAAAAGTTGTATAACTAATGTTAGTGAGTGGTTGGCTTTCTAGTTAGGGTAAAGCCAACCGCATTAACCAATTACCTACATACACATAGATGTTAGTGGTTGGTAGTTTAGTATATAAATTAAAAAAATAGATTGAGTTGCGTTAGCTTGAGCTACTCACTACTCATTGGGTCGTGTTTATGAGGTGAGACACGGGATATAGTGGTAGTATCATGATTTGATTCTAGGATGAGAGGCAATGCGACTTGGCTTGTTAGCACTTTGATTAGGCAATGCGACTTGACCCTCTAAGGTAGTTGTCAATTCTTCTATTATAAAAAAAACAAACAAAATATACTAAATAATTCTTTTTATTATAAAATTATAATTTATTTTTTTTAAAGAAATTTATAACACTATTGGATGTTGTTTTTAAAAACCCTAGCTTTGGGTAAGATGAAGTCAATCAGACCATCCAATCTATTCCTTCAAGGTATGTCCTAGTTTGAACCTTGTAAACAAAGCAACATATAAATTATTTAAAATTAATAACAATTAGATAATTCTAGATGAAGTCAACGGATACTTTGGTTTAATGGTTGGGACAAATAGTTAATGTAGCTTACACCAAAGTTAAAATCTAGATGACATCAAGTTCAATTTAACTAATTGTAAAAAGAAAGAATAACCCTTTTAAAACCTTACTTAAAAAAATTAATATATATTATATATATATATATATATATATATATATATATATATATGATTTTAATTTGTATTGAAGAAGTTTACATATATGTATTTCACCTTAATGGCACAATGATAACATATATTAATCTGTTTTGGTGTTTTTTATATGCACTTTAACATACTTATATTTGAGAATCATTATATTTTATTTATTGTATTTCAAATTTAAAGGTTATAATTATGTTTTATATATTTATTTATTTTACAATTATATATTATATATATATATTTAGAGAACAAGGAGTTGTATTCACGTCTACACCTTTGATAAGCCACAACTCTTATTTTTAGAACTTTACAAACAAAATGAAATCTCTTCTCAATTGAGATACTATAACTACATACCTACATTATGCTCATAACTGAATTTTCATTGTATAGATCTTTCAGCTACATACCTACATTATTTTCATAACTGAATTTTTTATTTTTATTGTATGGATATTTTTTAAATTTTTGTGCAAATAAAATTTAACATCGTTCTTTAAATTTTCCTACAACAACCTTCACAATACCAAAACTCCACCTCTATTATTTATGGCTATTATTTATAGATTGCATCTTAATAAAGTAATATTTCCAAAACATCACACTATCATAGTCCACTTTATCATATTTAGATTGTTAATCTCTTTGTAAGATTAAAATAAAATGTATTTATAAAATATTATACATAAAAAATGTCTTTAATTTTAACTAAAATAAATTTGATAGTGAAATTTTTTCTTTTTCAAATAAAAGTTTATGATTCAAATCTAAAAAAAAATAAAATTATTTTAGTATTCTGTAAAAACCAACATTGTAAGATTCATTAAAAAAACAATGTGATTTATCTTTTGTCCATACATAAGTTCAAATCACAATGGAATATTTGTGAGTTAAAAAAAAACAAATAAAAAAATATTTTATTTTGTATAATTAAAAGCAATACCTATAAAACACTCTAGTGATTTATCTTTGATTTCTTCTCTTAAAAAATCCAAATTCAAACTACAATAAAGAATATATAAATAAATCAAAAAATTATTTTATATAATTAAAAGCAACACCATCCATTACAATCTCATATGTTTGACGACCTCACATTATTATTTTAAAATTATTTTAAATATTTGTTAAAATTAATATCTTTGTGAGTGTGGTTTACTGGTAAGGACGCCACTTGCATTGTCAGTGATGTGACCCAGGTTCAATTCCTATGGTGGAGTATAAGAAGTATTTTTTTGATACATAGAGGAATCGACAACTACCTTTCCTTTTTGAACAAGGGTCACATGGTTAAGTTGCATTGCCTTCGATTGTAGCATCAAATCATGGTGCTATCATTATAACTCCTACCTCGCCTCGGTAAACATGACTCGGAGTGAGGGAGACCCCCGGTGGCTCAGGGTTGGTATCGTCGTCATCAAACTCAGGTCAGACTACTACCTTTGCCCTAGATTGGGCATGCTTGCGAGGTTTGAACCTAGATCTCCTCTTGGTAAGTGCCCAACTTGTTACCAATCCACCTAGCCCTCCTGTGTATAAGAAGTATTACTAAAAAAAAATGGTTCAGGGTGACAATGCAATGATTTGGGCTTTGACTTTTTTTTTTTGGAAGGTTCAAGGTTCAAACCCCAGTGTAGGCGAGTGTGAGGAGGTGGGCATGTGTTAAATTCCCTAGAGCTCTCGGCTTTAGGATGGGTCATGGTTGGGGAGAGCTTGCTCAACCCTATCGTTGTCGTTGTCGTTTTAGGGGTTTCTTACACTAACCAAATAAAAATATACTAATAAATAGAATATTTAATAAAAATTTAAATGATCATTTATGTATTAGGGTTATAATTTGGATTTCCTAAACGAAAACTCAAAGACAAATACATACCACTACAATATCCCTCACGGGACCAAAAAAAAAAAAAATATATATATATATATATATATATATATATATATATATATATATATATATATATAATATAATATAAATAAATAAAAACTAATATAATCAATTAAAACAATTATTGTTATATGAACAATAGATCTATTTTTTATTTGGGAGGATATTCGTTTTATGCCAAGTTTGCTTGCACAAAAAATTAATAAAAACTAATATAATCAATTAAAACAATTATTGTTATATGAACAATAGATCTATTTTTTATTTGAGAGGATATTCGTTTAATGCCAAGTTTGTTTGCACAAAAAATTAATATAGTTGGGGATCATATAATTTTTGTTTATTTGATTAGTGTAAAAAACTCCTACGATCAATGCACAGGGTTGGGCAGGCTCCTTCCAACCATGACCCCTCCTAAAACCGAGAGCTATGCTTATCAATAGGGAATTTAACACACAACTACCACACACCCACCCCCTCACACACTCGTCCACACCGCAGTTTGAACCTTGGATCTCCCGAAGAAGAGCCAAAGCCCAAACCGTTGCGTTGTCCTCCCATTTTAACTTTAGATGATTAAAATTTTTTTTAATCCAAATTATTGTGGAGCAAATGTAAATAGGATAATCATCAAACAGTGATAATTCAACCAATTAAATTCCTTAAGGTTCAAGGAGGAAACCAGGTTCAAATATTGCCAAGTGATACATGGATAATATCCAAGATGTTGTAATATGCCTATGTGGTGATGATGTCCATTATTATACAAGTGCAACTCATTTCAATTCCATATAATCAATTGAAAAAAATTGTAAATGAGATTATCCAAGTCAAGTCATTGTGAAACAATTATAAATGAAAATTTAATCATATGAACATAATTTGAGTTCAAACCGTTGTATTACAATAGATCTTCTCATTATAACGAGACCAATGATAATAAAATACAATAATATCTCAATTTGTTAATATACCATGATAATAAAAGTGAGATCTATTTCAAAACATTGTAGCTAATATAAAAATATATCCAAGATAGATGAGTTGCAGAGGGTAGGGCAATCTTCCAAGATAGATGAGTTGGAGAGGGTAGGGCAATCCTCCAAGGGAGGTCCCTGGTTCGAATCTCCACCCTACCAAATGTGTATTGGGTACCCATAATCCAGTTGATATGCAGGTGCGGTCAGGGTCGGGCGTGACTTTCGGGTGATTTTGACGGTGTAGAACCCCTTGGTCGTGGTTTCTGAGACCAAGGCGACCCCACAAAGGGTTTTTTTCTAAAATCAAATCAATAAATAAAAATATATCCATTTTTATTAATATATTTTAATAAATTAATGAGATTATATATTTGTAAGCTTTTCAATGTATTGTGCAACAATGGTAAATATTAATAGTTTGCAACCCAATTAAATCTTGATATTGTGGTGAGCAATCCTACAATAAGGTGGCTCTAGATCGTAGGATTTGTTGTAATACCATGGTTTATTGAAATAACATAGAATAAAAGGTTTTTAACATCCACAAGGCCAAAAGCAAAAGCAATCTAATGGATAGAAACTTTGTGATGAACCATAGTTGCCAACCCCAAAATCTATCTGAGTCATTTTTCTTTTTGTAATGTTGATCATTTGCTACTGATTTTGAAGATGAATTTTCATATTTTATCTACTTTCTCTTCTTAAGCAATTATTGCAATGATTCAAATTCTACAGTAACACTATATGTCTCATATTCTAAAATAAAGCGCCTCTCTATCTCAATAGCCCTTGATGTATAAAAGGTAAGCATCCTCTCCTCCAATTCCTATTTTGATCTCTTCCATCTACTTGTTTCACATCTAAGTTGCTATAAGTTAGTCCTCAATTAGGCCATCAACAATTTTGCTCTATGATTGATGTATGTTTTGTGTAGGCATGTTGGTGGTGATCGAATAGGGTTAAATTTAGCAAGATAGTGTTCTCTCTTACTTCTTAACTTTTTCTCGCATAGATGCTTTAAATTTTTCATAACAAATGTTTTTATGACTTTGTTATTATTTAGGTAGTTATCTAATTTGATATTCCATTTATTCATCGACTTGTTTTGCTTCAATTGTGTATTTTTTCTTTTGTTCATATTTTCTATTATAGTTTTAGATAATCTATTTGTATCCATTTTTTCAAAATTTTCAAATATCTTAGAAGATAAACCATAACAATTACCTCTATACAAAAAGTACTTGTTTCTACTAGAATATGAAACTAACTTTTTAATTTAAATTTATTTTTAATCAAACTTTTTTTAATCATTTCTATTTGATTCTATGTTTAGTTTGATGTGTCACTAATATACGCTTCACACCCATACATCACTCTTTTCACACCCATACAATATCACTCGTACCACTAGTAGCCCAAATAAAACCCCATATAATATTCTAGTCCATAGAAATCCTAAATTTTCATTGATATCCTCCATATGTATTTCTTTATTATATTGCTCTTGGAACCCTAAAGCACAAGGGATACACTTTATAGTAGTTTCATTTTTTATTTCAAGGAGATGATTTTATACTCCTTGAGGAAAATGAAGATGATTTACCTAAATTAACCTTGACCTATTTGCTTCTCGTGCTTTAAAATTTGCCTCCCCATCTTCCTTCATACCTTTAAATCCTATTTGAACTTGTGCATTGTACTTCCTTCTTCCTTGTGCCATTTTTCTTTTCTAATGGTTGATTTATGAAAACTATAATAACCTTTTCCATTTGATGACGTAGAGGGGTTTTCTTTCCTGCTTTATTGGAAGTGGAAATATTTGATTTGACTCAGCCTCTACGATGAAATGATCTCCTTGCTTCATAATAAAGTTTATCTCATTTCCAAAATTTCCCTCTTTCTCCATTGTTTTCACTTTGCAACCTCTTGTCATGTGTTCAGTCTCATAACATTTGCAACATTGAAATGAAGTGTTCTCATAATCCACTTATTGATTTTATTCTCTTTATTCAGATTTAATCCTAATAGACTGCAATGAAGATTTTGAAATATTTGTGACAAAACATATTCATGTGTATACAACATACCTTTTTCTCTTAAGTAGTTGGTCCCTCCTAATGAATTCACTTAGAGTATTGCCAATATTCTTCAAAATCTCCTTATTGATAAGTTGATATGTAAGCTCAATAAGCCTAATTTACATCAAAAGGCTTTTAATAGTCTTTGTCTCCGTTAAAACAAATCTCACTCTATGGTCTTAAATATAATGCATCTCTCCCCCTAAACCATGAGTTGCCATCCATTGTTTTATCTTTGACTTTTGAACTAGAAAAGATGATGAAAAAAATCCTTCTAAAATAAAAGTCATGAAGTAATTTGAATTCAAACCACACTTCCACTTGAATCTCCACAAAACTTGACTTACACTATTCATAGAACTTACTAACTTTTTGCTTGTAAGAACCATTATGTTATGTTGAGATATGGAACAAAAACAAATGACACTTACCCCTTCCTCACACTTTTGTGTTTCTCATACTAACACTACTTATTATTTTAAAACAAAAACAAAACTGAAACTTAACCTTACCTTTTTTTTTTATATTTTTAAAATTTAATAAACACATTTATTTTGAAGTGTGCGTCTAACTCTCATTTTGTTGATGATTCCCTTATTTTTATTCAAAATACCCAGCAAGAGGTGGAAATGGTTAAAGAGATCATTCAACTATTTTGTGATGTTTCTGGCTCTCATATCAACCACTCTAAAACTGAAGTTTTCTTTACCTCTTCCTCTCCTAGTGGATGTCATTCCTTGACTAAGTGGAAGATCATCCCTCGTGGTATGATTGTGTGTTACTTAAGTATTCCCTTTGGGATTAATATCTCTCCTAAATATATGTGGAACTAGGTGATGACAAGACTTCAAAAGAAATGTAATGCCTGGCCATATCGATTTCTTTCCTTAGTAGGAAGAATTCAAGTTGCTAATAAAATTATGGCAGCCTCTCATGTTTATTACTCCTCTTGTTGGATGACCTCCAAGGAAGCCTATAACTACTTAACTTAGGCCATTCAAAATTTTTTATGGACTAAATGGGATGGGGAGGTGGAATGACAACCATCCCATGGAAACTTTGTACTCATCCAAAGGCTTTAGAAGGTCTAGGTCTTATTGATCGTCTTACCTAGAGTAAAATTTTGGCTACTAAATGGGTCGCTAGAGCCATCACCGAAGACGAAAATTGGAAACACCCTTTTTGCCATAGAGTCTCTCAAGCTACTCACAAAGGTAAATGGAAAGATACCCCTTGGGAGGATAAGGTCCTTAATGTGTCTTACTTTACGATTAAAGGATCTATTCCTCTTACCCGCAACTGGAAAGCTTGGCAATTTGTTTCTCATTTATTGGTTTGGAAGTCTAATTCCTTGAGACATGGTCTAAGCATCGATCTAAACAATCTTTGGTGGAATAAACTTATCCTTCATAATGATAAACCTCTAGCTTTGAGTAGTGCTTTTCATGGTCTTACTTTTTTGAAGAAAGGTATTTAATTGAATTAGGGATATTTGGGATCTTCTTACTTGGAACCAAATTCATAATTATTTCTCCCTTTTCCCCCTGGTTCAAAGAGGCTTATAGCTTAGTTGTGGCTTCCATCCCCTATGAGGTCCTTTTAAAATTGGGGACAACCGCCCACTCTATATGGGTCGATTGGAGATGGCTTAATGATCACAAAATCTTGTCTATTAAATCTAGTTGGATTTACAAGCATCTTTTGTGTCCTTCTTCTTTGGACTCTAAGCTCAATGCCAAGTGGCAAGTTAATTTCTCCAATGACCATTGGCAGTCTCTTGTTACTCAAATTTAGAAAGTTCTTATTGAATCCAAAACTCAGTTTCTTGGATGACGACTTCTTCATAAAAAAAAATTGACTTCTAATAGTTTGGCTCCAATCTTACATATTTTCCCTCAATGCAAATTTTGTAATGCTTTAGAAACTATTGTTCACTTGTTTTGGTTTTGTGACATGGCTAAGCAATTTTGGGATATCTTCTACATTTTTTTATTCCCCTCTTTCTCTAGATCTTGGAAGCTCTCTCTGCTTGGTTTTTCTTAGCTAGATCATTGCCCTAGGCTTTGGGATGTTTGTAGACTTATTCTTCTTAAGCATATTTGGAAGTTTAGATGCAAAAAGGTTTTTACTAGTTTCGCTCCTCCTTGGGATATTGCTTTAGCTGACTTGACCTTGGTCTTTTGTTACATGTGGAGTACATTCATTCCCATGCCTTTGGAGCTTCAAACACTCGAGAAGATCCTACCGATAGACTTCATCAGCTTTTTCACATGATTTAGGATCTCCAAAAGGTCCAACAGGATACTAATAAGAAGACAGTTAATAGTAATGACCATGTGCAAGTTTTACTTACTTATATTTCTTCCTTGAAAACTTCAAAAAATATATTATAGTAGACATGCCTTGAACTTCACCGGATGACAAGCTCTCCCTTCGATGAATGATGACATTAGAAATATTGCAACAAAATTTAACTATAGTATTTTTTTTACTATTAGCTTTTATTCTTATGTATATTATTCAATAAATTCAATCATGAATGCTTTGCTCTTAACCGACGTTTTTTTTTTTCCTAATGAACAATATTAACACCAAAACATTGTAATGTTTTGGTCAATGATATAATTTAATCTTAGCTTTAAAAAAAAAACATTCTATAAGAATCCTCATCATATTGATAGTGTGAAATGAATCATCTCAACCTTAAAGTTTATTTAATTTGGTTCCTTCAAAGTGGAAAGAATGGTTTTGCAAACAATTCTAAAATTTAAACTTAGTTGATAGTAAAAAAAAAAATGTAAATTTATATATATATATAAAAAAAAAAACCTTATTCATTGTAATCGAAGGAAGGACCCGCTGTCCCCAAGCCAATTAGTATATATATATTAATATATAGGGGAATCGGTTATAGCTATAATCATTTTTTTACTACCAAGCAAGGTTCAAATCTTGGGGATGATTCCCTATAACCTTTATTCCATCTCGTTTATTTTAATTTAGTATAAAATGGATCACCAGATACTCAGGATTCGTATCGTCGTCATCGATCTTACACGCATTCAAAAGATTCATATCAGATTACTACCTTTACACAAAGATATCTTCCTCAAGATTTAAACCTAAATATCTTGGACCTAAACAAATTAGTATATTAGTTTCCTATCCGCGTTGACCATTTCCTCCGTAACTGCTAACGCCTTAATGAGGTGATACCCATTCGCTTCTCTTGTTTTTAATGTCTTCGCATATTTCGGATGTTCGAAATCAATAACTAAAATTCCTAATCAACAGCGGGAAGAAGAAGCTCGCGTCTCGTTCCACAAGTTCACGTTTATATGACTTTTCTTCGACGATGATATATTAATCATTACTCATAACGATTATACTATTTCTTATCATTAATATGATTAATCACAATGATTACTCTGTTTCCTATTATTAACAAAGGTCATAGTTTTTTTAATTCAAAGTTTATATTGATAAGCTGTTAGAATTTCACTAATAACGAAAATAACATTTATTATAACCTCACGTAAAGTGATCCATTTACACTGAGTTGTACTTAATTTTCATCAAAAATGTGTAAGAACACGCTAATGTTGTTGGTATCATTTAAGGTGTTTTCCAAGAGATTTTAGGAATAGTAGGCACGTTATCCTTACCTTTTAAAGAAAGCAATTATATGGAATTCTCGTGGCCATATAAACAACAAATAAATAAATCTAGATTTACAAGGGGTCGCCCTGGATGCAACACGTCCACACTTATGATTATTTTTATGCTCTTAAATTGAATAATTCAATAATTTGTGGATATTATAAATAACAATCACAATCATGAACTTGCGTGTCTGAGGTCTTGACAGGAAGACTTATGATTATAAAATAATGTTATCCTTAGCTTTCTTTTAAAGAAATCAATTGAAAAACTAACGAATATGTCAAAGTTGTGGTTTAGTATGTATTCTTTTTCATGAAGCTTTCAAAGTTCATTAGATTAAGAAGAGATTTAGGTTTAAACTTTGGAAGTATGTTTGTTTGTAAAGGTAGTAGTCTGATTTGAATCCTTTGAGTGCATACTAGATCAATGACCATGGTACGAATCTCAAGCAATCAATAGTCCTCTCATACTAGATTAATAATAACAAGGTGGTATAAACTTGTTGGAAGCAACCCTATCATTTGAACCATACACTTGAAAGTTACTCAAAAATAATGTGGATGTAACCAAATAATTGAGGTTATATTTTCGAGGAACAAAGTATAGCGAATAATATAATTGGGATTATATTATCGAAGAACATAGAAGAGGTATTAAAGTAGAACGAAATTCCAATATAAGAATATGCCACTAGAAAGAAACAGCTTGTATGGGAATACAACATCACATGAACTCGTTAGAAAGCAAGAGGGCCAACTACCACCAGACTCGATGTTAATAGAGGTGAGAAGTCCCACATAAGTAGGACCAAGGGCTTCCACCTTTAAGCCTGCTATCCCATTGGCAAAGAGTTTGGCAAGTGTTGGGGCTCATAAACCACTCAAGTCCCACAACTGGGCTAACGTGGGATTATTAACACATGCACACGCTACATTAACTAAGTAAAAGAGGTATTAAAGTGGAATGCAATTCCAACATAGGAATATGCCACTGGAAATAAACAACTTGTATGGGAACACAACATCACATGATTTGATTAGAAAGCAAGAGGACCAACTATCCCCCACACATGCCGTGACTTAATGTTAATAGGGGTGAGGAGTCCCACATAAGTGGGACCAGGGGCTTCCACCTTTAAGCTTGCTATCCCATTGGCAAAGAGTTTGACAAGTATTAGGGCTCATAAACCACTCAAGTCCCACAACCGGATCAATGTGGGATTATTAACACACGCACACACTACACTAACTAAGTAAAAGAGGTATTAAAGTGGAATGAAATTCCAACATAAGAATATGCCACTGGAAATAAATAGCTTGTATGAAAACACATCACATGAACTAGTTAGAAAGCAAGAGGGCCAACTACCCCCACACACATGTCGTGACTCGATGTTAATAGAGGTGAGGAGTCCCACATAAGTGAGACCAAGGGCTTCCACCTTTAAGCCTGCTACCCCATTGGCAAAGAGTTTAGCAAGTGTTGGGGCTCATAAACCACTCAAGTCCCACAATTGGGTCAATGTGGGATTATTAACACACGCACATACTATACTAACTAACTAAGTAGAAGAGGTATTAAAGTGGAACAAAATTTCAACATAGAAATATGCCATTAGAAATAAACAGCTTGTATGAGAACACAATATCACATGAACTGGTTAGAAAGCAAGAGGGCCAACTACCCCACACATATCGTGATTCGATGTTAATAGGGGTGAGAGGTCCCTCATAAATGAGACAAAGAAGGTTTCTTTTCAAAATCTAAAATAATCAAATGCCAATAACATATTACTTAGAGCGTCTAAATGTTTTAAAAAGATTCAAATTGAAGTATTCAAAATAATAAAATGCCAATAACATATTAGTTAGAGCGTTTGAATGTTTTAAAAAGACAACATATTAGTTAGAGCGTCCAAATGTTTTAAAAATATTAGAATTGAAGTATTCAAAATACTAAAATGCCAATAACATATTATTTAGAGCGTTCAAATGTTTTAAAAAGATATGTAAGTATGAGTTTATTTTAAAAATTTATATAAATTTGTATGAGGGTTTTTATTCTTTTAAGATGAATGGGGTTTGAATCTTAATTTTTTTAAAGAGAAGCCAAAGCCCTTACCACTATATTAAGTTTGTAGCTTAATATAAATAATTTTTTTAAAAGTTTTTATTTTTAAAATAAGTTTTAAAATCATATACATAAATTTTACAAGATAAGTATATGGATAATTTATTTATCAATTAAGAAAAAGAATAAGGTAGTTAAATGGAAAAAAAGAATACAAATGCCTATAAAATAGTTTTTATAGCAAAATTTTTATGTTAAATAAGTACCAACTATTTAGCATATCTAATATATATATATATATATATATATATATATATAGTGCCCAAAGGTGTTATTGTACATAAGGTTGTATTACGATTAATAGTATTCATTGTTGTATTGGTCCTATTATTAATGGTTTCCCTTGTTTTGATATCTGCAATAGTTATAGAAAGGTATGCTATTTGGTCAACTACATGAGTGTTGACCTCACTCATTATGAATTTGGTGATGAAATTGGTGATTTGAATAATTTAGTTTTTCAACTATCATCTCAATAATATTTGCAATGTTGTGTACATGAGTATGTATGTTGACACTGGTAAGAGTAATTTTAAAAATAAGTTTGATATGCACATTCCTTAAGGAAGAGTCAAACCAATAAACACACTTTGACATCATTGTTTCCATATGTCTTTAAGGACATGTCTACAATATTCCCATTCAAGACTTTCACTATCAAGTTTAGATCTTCAAAAAAGGATAATTTCCCAAGAAACATTCAAAGCAAGGAAGACTAAACGTATAGTAAACAAAACTCTTTGGATAAACTTTGCTAAGAGCCTTTGCTTCTCATAAATATAAAGGCATCCACAATATGCTAAATATTAAATCAATCAACCACAATAATTAACCCACACAAGACAAGATGTGATAATACCCTTCAGATAGGGCAACACCAATGTTATTTTTTAAATAAAGAACCACTCCACAATATCTTCCAAAATGAGATCCATTCCATGAGCCAAGACTATTATAAAAAAATACTCAATATGATTAATGATGATTACAATGAGAATATCCCTTCTTTATATACCCATCTTCTAATGCTACTTTAGGGAGTTGACTACTAAACCCTTATCCCACTCATTATGATAGTATAATATTATCAACCTTGGGTTATGTGTGGCTCATGCCAACTATCTATAATACTCTTACACAATATAATATCATATCTCGATATTCCTATCCTAGGTACCATAACACTCCATCCCTTACAAATATTTCATCCTTAAAACATGAAAATAAACTAGATAACATGATTTGCTAAGCAATGTTAAAAAGTACCAATCTTGATAATCTATCCATCCAAGTGAAATCTCAAACGGTGGTTATCTACAATGATGTCAAGCTACCATTGTACCACTTGAACATAACTGCTCTATTGGCTATATGCTTTTGCTGCTCTACTATGATATTTTGAGTGGTCCTATTGTTCCATGATGTTTCTACACCACTCTGAAATCTAGAATTACTATGCTTTTTCTACTAAACACTATCATAATTGATGCATTTTTGACTCCTTGTAGATCCATAATAATATTGATGCCCTAAGCCTTGCCTCCAAGATTATTGTCGCTCTTGGTGGTATAGGTGGTGATATATTGTGACCTTAACTTGACATTCTATTTTCTTTGATTCTTCAACATTTTGTTTCATTGTTTTAAATTCTTCTTCAAGCTCTTCTCTCATGTGCCCTTCTTTTGGTACATCTATGTACTCTTATAACAAAACTTCCTTGCATTATGTTGTTGTTTCTTCCTGCGACTCTGCTATTGCCTCTGGTGTAGACTTAGCTTTGATTCCTCTACCAGTTCCTTAACCTATTCCCTTACCATAATCACTTATTGTTTCTCCTTGGATCCTTTCTCCTTAAGCTAAAAAATATCTTACAATGTTATCTTCTTTTTCCTGTACCATAACTTCATGAACTTCTTTTGCACATTAATGTTAACAATACCTAAAGAATCTAACCAAGGATAACCCAAAATAATATCCACATCATCCATTTCAATAGCATAAAATCCAAATGTAGAAACATATTTATCTAAAGTGATATTTAAATCTTAAAAATATGAACATTCCCACCCTCAATTTGTATATCTTTAATTTTTATTGCTTGAACCTACAATGTATTAGCCAAATCAATATTAACGAAATTACACTTGCTACTAGGATTTATGGAAATAATAACTTTTTCCCTCTAAATGCAATGATGAACCTACAAGAGAGAATTTTTAGATTTAAACAAATCCTTTTGATCACTCTTTGTCCTATTTAACACCAAAGTTATGGTTCTCTTAGCCTTCAAACTATCATCCAAATTTGTTCATTTTTTCTCTTCCTTAAGGCATTTGATTTATTTTTCATATTCTTTAAGTGTGTCCATCAAAATAGCTACCTCTTTATCATTTTTCTCAAAATCCTATTTGCTTAAGAATGCACTTTCAAATTTTTCCCGTGTGTATGTAAAATTATGGGCATAACCAAGTTTATATGCGAAGATAAAGCTTCCTCTGGTAAAAAATTATTAAGCTTATGTTTCCAAGCAAAATTAATAGATTTTAAAAGTTTCCACCATTCCTTAGCATCACTATCATACTTTCCAATGAATATTAGAAAAATAAATGGCAATTAATTAGAAACAGGGTTCCTAAAATCTAATCTATTATTTTCTATACGTAATTAGATTTGTAACGTTTCTTTAAAACAAAATAAACTGCAACTAATTTGCTTACCTAGATTGAGAGATATTATTATATTTTTTGAAGAATTTCCATGTAACCAAAAAATAGTGTCAATATCCCAACTTCAAATAGCCATAACTCCTAGCGAACTTCATAACAATTGTGGCAACGAAATACAATATTTTCATAATCTACTTGTTGAGCCGATTCTCTTGATTCAGATTTAATCTTAATGGATTGTGGCAAAGGTTTTGAAATATCCATAACAACACATATTCGAGTATATATAGCATGCTTTTGCTCCTTAGTAGTTAGTCCTTCCTTGATGAATTCCCCTATAGTATTTCCAATATTCTTCAAAACATCCTTATTTATAAGTTGATATGGAAGTCCAAAAAGCCTAACCTATAATGGAAGCTTTTTAATAGTTTTTGTCTCAACAAAAAAATTTCATTCTATGGTCTCAAATAAAGTGCATCCCTTCCCCTAAACCACGGGCCACCAACCATTATTTTTTCCCTAATTTCTGAACTGGAAAATATGATGAGGAAAAAACCTTTAGGAAGAAAATTTATAGAGTAATTTGAATGTAATCCCCACACCCACTTGATCCAATTTTGAATCTCCAAAAACCCTGGTCATGATCTATGGAACTTACATATTAACCTTCTACTTTTAAGAACCATTATATCATGCTCAATCATCTCATCCTTGATACTCACTTCTTGTGTAACATCTGCTACTTGGATCAAACTTGCCATGTATTTGCTCTTCTACTTATCTCCAACTAGGGCATCTTGACTTCCCATTAGGGTTTTCAAATATGACTTTCCTTTCATACTAGCAAATAAGGCTCAGTCTTGGTTTGCATTCCCTCTTGGCTCGCACTCCCTCTCGGCTTGCACTCGCTCTCAACTTGCACTTGCTCTAGGCTTACACTCGCTCCTGAATTGCACTAGCCCCTACCCCTTATTTTTCTCGATGTTCTTTCGCTTCAACAATTTTTTGAAAACAATGTTCTACACATTTGTGATAAGGGTTTGAAGCATTAATACACTTCAGATGAACCTGCCGCCTTTTCGTCATAACTAAATCTTGACTTGCACTCCCTTTTAGCTTTTATATCTATATAGTTAGTAACACTAATAAAAAATTTATGGATGAACTCAAAAATATAAATATTGTCCCTCTTAGACATCAAAGTATTAGTATGACGTTGGGCTTACATTATCAAGACCGAAGTTCGAATCATGGGAAAGGTAACCCTATTGTACCCCAATAATATGTTTCTATTGTTTAAGTATCTTCAACCAACAAAGTAAATAATATATAATATTTAAATTTAAAATAATTAAAATAAAATAATCTAAAGTATATGATATTTATGTGTTTGATCAAATAGAATGAACTTAAGTGACTAAAAATCATAAAATTTTAAGATATAAAAATTTAATGGTTAAATATTATATATAAATGTTGGAGTGTTATTTTTTATAGTTATATAGAATTAAAGTGAACATATTAAGATCACTTAATGATATTCCAACCATTTAAATTGTTTGACAAGATTTAAACTTAAATAGTTCAACTTATATTATTTAATAAATATTAAAATATTATTAATTATAATATAATAATTATTTATCACAAACCATACATACATAATTATTAAATTATTATAATATCATTATTATTTATTTATTGGTTAGTGTGAGAAACCCCTACGACCAACACATTTGCACTCTCCCCCCAACCATGACCTTGGTAAAGTTGAGAGCTATGCTTATCAATAGGGAATTTAACAAACAATTTAACACACAACCATCCCCTCACAGACTCGCACACAACCACCACATAACCACCCCCTCACACACTCGCCCACGTCACGGTTTGAACCTTGGACCTTCCGAAGAAGAGCCAAAACTCGAACCGTTGTGTTGTCCCCCAATATTGATTCTTTTCATTTTTAAAATACATTAAATAATATGAAATCTGAGTTATAATGATTTTTTTTTTTTTTTGGTTACATAGGGGAGTTGGTTACAACCACTGTAACTGACAAGTGTAGGGTTCAAACCACAAGGATTGCTTCCAACAGCCTATTCGTCTTGTTGTTGTTGACACGATGTGAGATGAAAACCACCGATCGTTCGAGGTTTGTACCATCATTGTTCTGAGTTATAATGATTTTAACTCTCTACCCACCTCACATGATTTTTTAAAACTAAGCATTTATATTTGTATGAATAAATAGTGAAAGACCCATAGCGACACATGGTTTTATATATATATATAAAGATTTTTTTGGTTTGGTTAATGCGAGAAACCGCTATGACCGACGTACGTAGGGTGAGCTATATTTATTTGGAAAATCTAACACAAAGCCATCACACACCCACCCCCTCACAAACCCCCTCACACACTCCATGCCACGGTTTAAACCTTGGACCTCCCAAAGAAGAGCCAAAGCCCGAACCATTGCACTGCACCCCGGTGCTATATATATTAAGATTTAGTTAGTGTAAGAAATCTATATATCGGATGTTTAGGATATTGTCATTCTACCATAAATTCCTATAAGGGAGAGAGCTGAGCTTATCAATTAAAAATCTATCACACAACCATACACCATTTAAACCTTGAACCTTCTAAAAACCAAATCCCAAAACATTACAACATCCATTAATATTATTATTTTATTTTTAATTATAATAATGTTCACGTGATACACACGTCTCTTCAATCTTTAATTTAACGACTAGTAGTTGATGTGTATCCCAATAAAGTCTGTGATATGACTAACGCCCGTGTGAGTGGATTAATTAAAAATGACAATCATGTATAGTAGGTACACATTCATAAAACGGCTGCCCAAAACTAGCATTTTATAGAATAAAAAAAAACAAATGAAATTAGTACGTTAATTTTCCTATTGAGCCACGTTGACCATTTCCAATTCATCCATAATTGCTAACGCCTTAATGACGTCATACCCATTCTCTTCTCTTGTTTTTATTGTCTTCACATCTTTCGGATCTTTGAAATCAATAACTAAATTCCTAGTCAATAGTTGGATGAAGAAGCCGGCGTCTCGTTCCACAAGTCCACGTTTATCTGAATTTTCTGAAGTTTGTGGTGATTCGAATCTCTGGACGATATAATAAATAATTAATCACAATGATTAGTGACTTGCACCTTAATGGCATAACTATAACATATAGGAGATAAATATGTATTTTATCGATGTTTTGGTGCTTTTAATATGTATTTTAACATATTAATAGCGGAATATTATATTCTATTGTATCTTAAATTTAATCAAATCTAAAATAATATATTTTATAAAGATTTTCAAATGATTTAGTAAATATAATAAATTTACCAAGGAAATTTATGGATCATTTGACAATAACTTTGACAGGACACACCAACCCACACCAATTGTAGTTCTCCACCTTAAAATTATCTTGCCTAATCCTCATAAATTAATACTATATATTTCATATTAATACCTCACTTTAAACCTATATATTTATTATATATAAAAGTGTTAATTAATTATAATAATTTTGATAGTGAATTTTTTTTAATAAAGTTTAAATGTAAAAAATATAAAAGTATATTTAAAACATCACATTAGTTTAACCTCTCATTAAAAACTTAAATTTAAAACACTACCAAATACATATAAATAAAGTTAAAAAAATAACCATTTTCGTCCTTATAACTAAAAGCAACACCATCCATTAAACACCATTCATTTTAAAGAAACATCCACTAATGACTAGACCACTCGTTAAAGAAACATCCATTAATGACTACTCGTTTAAAAGCAACACCATCCATTAAACACCATTCATTTTAAAGAAACATCCATTAATGACTAGACCACTCGTTTAAAGAAACATCAATTAACGACCACTCGTTTAAAGAAATGCTAGTATTTATACATTCCACTCGAGATTTCACGAAGGTTTTTTTTTAATAAATATTTTTATGTGAAAAACGACTTTGAATACAAATTAATAACTATCTATTTAAAAAGCAAATGGTAAGCAGCTGCTAGTACTTATAAAGTTGATTTTGCCGCAGCAAATTAATTAATTATAAGAATATTATTACGCTCTCTTAATAAAATAATAATCTATAATAAAATGATTTATTGCAATATTATTGTTAAGTAAATATAAGATAAATAAAATTAATAAAAAAATTATTGTTTTTGGTATTTTAAACAATAGATTTAAGTTTTAATTTTAAAAAGATATTAGTTTTTCTTCAGTTAGTTTTTTTTTGTCCAAGAACAAGTGTGGGCGAGTGTGTGAGGGGGTGGGTGTGTGGTGGTTGTGTGTTAAATTCCTTATTGATAAGCATAGCTCTCGGCTTGACGAGGGGTCATGGTTGGGAGGAGACTGCTCAACCCTGGTCGTAGGTGTCTCATACTAACCAAATAAAAAAAAACGGTTTTACCTGTATTACATCATCACCATATAATGGTATTACAACAAAATTTAGATATTATCCTTGTATGGTTTGGCAAGATTTGAACTTCAAGTTTTTTTTTAAAAGGTAAATTATATTGTCATAAGACTAAGATACACTTCATACAAGTGTATCCCTCGCACTTTAGGGAATTAACCAAATTTGATGGAAGGATATTAGTCTTATGCCAAGTTCACTTGCACAAAAAATTAATATAGGTGGGGATCATATAATTTAACCTTTAGATAATTAAAAATATTTAAATAGTGGAGCAATTGTAAATAGGATTATCTTTAAATGATAATAGCTCAACATATTCGATTCCTTAAAGTTTAAGGAAATCCAAGTTTGAATCTTGCTAAGCAATACATTGATAATATTCAAGTTGTTCTAATACCATTATGCCGTGATGTAATATGGATGAAACTCATTTCAATTCAATATAATCAATTGAAAAGAATTGTAAATTGAATTAAAGTCATTATAGAACAATTATGAATGAGAATTTAATCATATGAACATTATTGAGTTCAAACCATTATATTATGATAGATCTTCTAATTATAATGAGACCTAATTTAATAAAATACAAAGATAACTTAGTTTGTTAATATGCCTTACAATGAAAGTGAGATCTATTTCAAAACCTTCTAACTAATATAGAATATATCCATGGTTTAGGCTTTGGCTCTTCTTTGGTAGGTCCAATGTTCAAACCATGACATGGGCGAGTGTGTGAGGGGGTGGGTGTGTGTTAAATTCCCTATTGATAAGCATAGCTCTCGGTTTTATGAGGGGTCATGGTTGAGAGGAGACTGCTCAGCCCTGTGCGTTGGTCACCGAGATTTCTCATATTAATCAAATAAAAATAAAAGAAAAGAATATATCCATTAAATATTATTTTAATAAAATAATGAGATTATATATTCATAAGCTTTTCAATGTATTGTGCAACAATGATAAATACTAATAGTTTGCAACCGAATCAAATCTTGATATTGTGGTGAGTAGTCCTACAATAAGGTGGCCTTAGATTATAGGATTTGTTGTAACACCATAAGAAGGTGGTTTATTTTTTAATAGGTTACATGTGGCTTCTATTGGGGGCCACTCCCATTAAAATACCCAAATATTACATTTGTTGAACCTTTTTATCATAGTTTTTTCATTTCTTTTTTCTCTTAAATATATTCTTCAATTTCCTTGAAGCAATTCCTTGACATCATTTTGATTAAGATATGAAATCTCACTTGGCTAGTTGTCTTCTAAAATTTGAATTTCATCGAGATGAAGATCAACACTTTAATTCGCTAATTTATCAATCACTCGATTTCCTTCTCTATAAATATGTTCACACTGCCAAGAGATTGCATCTACTAATAGATAATGAACATCAACAATAATATTGTTTTTTATCCAGTCTCCACATCTATTTTTAATAGCATTTATGATAATTTGTGTGTACCCATCAATTGAAATATATTTCCATCCTTTTTCTGCTACAATTTTAATCCCTGTAAGAAGTGCCATAGCCTCTACATAGTTGTTAGTTGAAGTTTCATATGATTATGAATAAGTGAGGAGAATTTTGCCTTCACTATTTCTAAAAACACCACCTCCACCAACTTTTCCTAGATTTTCCTTTAGAAGCACCATCAAAATTAATTTTAATAAACCCAATTTTTGGACATTTTTATTTTACCATTGATCGAAGTAGATCCTTTATTTTATTTTTGTTGTTGTATATGACTCTTTCATATATGTTCAAATATTGTAGCCAGGTTATTAGTAGCACTTTTTTTTGCAACCGAGACTTCCCACAATGAACTCCATATTTGTAAACATTATACAAGAGAGGCACTAATATGGTTCCAAACTTGAGCATGAATTTGATATTTATTTTTTAAAATTTTATCATTCCTTTCAAGCCATAAATTCCAACAAATAATGGCAAGGCCAATCCTCCAAAGAATACATAATGCTTTAGCTTTGAAATAATTTATCTAACATTTTATCAACTCTTTCAATGTTGATGTAGCTACCCAAAATAATTTCATATATATATTTTTAAATTCCAAATAGTGTGAGTAAACAAACAATGAAGAAGTAAATGGTCCCATGTTTCAAAATCCTTCTCACACAAGACACATCTGAAGGGTCCATAATATCTTCTTCTTTGTAGACTCTCTCTCGTAAGAATATTACTTCGAACTGCTAACCAAAGAAATGTTGAGGCCTTAGGGAAAGCCTCTAATGACCAAATGTTCTTCCAAAAAATTATTTGGGAGAAGGAAAATATGATTGTTCTAAATTCTCATATCCCAACTTGATTGAGTAACCACCATCCTTTGATAAATTCTAAACCAAATCATCATTTCGTGTAAAAATTGGCAAATAAAACTCTTGAAACATATTTTGAAGCCCGTTTTTAATTTATTTGAGTTCCTCTCCTTCAACCAGGTTACTAAAATAAATCCATGATCTAGAGGTTTTGCTCATAATAATATAATATTTGACCTTTGGACCTTTACATGCTAGGCACACTTGAGCCAATGATTTCCATTTTGAGTAAGATATAATAGGATAAGGCTTCAACCAAGCATCATACAAAAAATTTGCATAACTCCCCTCATTGATTGACCATATAATATGTTTCTTTATCAATTGTAAACTCTCTAATATGAAGTTCCATGTTGGCAATTCTTTGGGTAGAGTTCTTTTCCTAAAAAAATTTATTGCATCAAGAGAACCTATATATTTTTGAAGTAATATTTTTACCTAATTATTTCGTTGATCTTTGAATAATGTCCACCCAAGTTTCTATCCTATTCATAAATAAATGTAGATAGATAAAGCAATCAAACCCAACTATTCAATATGCTACTTTGTAGTCCTCCCTCACTTAGCAACTTACTACTCCTAATTGGATTACGCCAATTTGGAAAAAAAGGAGAAGTATATGGAAGCATAGGCAGTAGTTATTGATAGGCTATAAAGCTAGATCAGTAATTAGATGGGCCAAAGGATAGCATAGATAGTGGAATCTCCTACCTTAGAGGTGCTTGAGGAAATAAGTTTGAACACTCCCCAAGCCAGAAGGAAGCAATCTGTCCCTCCAAAAGTGAAGAAAAGATAGAGGACCTAATATAGAGGTGGAATGTGTATGCCAATTAGGTAAAATTCGAAGAGGAAGTCCATACTAGTACTAGTACTACTTTACCAAAAAAGGTCTATCTATGTTACCGGTCTATTTGGATCAAGGGAGCTACTGAGAAGTCCTACTTTCATTAGGGTGATGATATTTCACCCAATAAACTAGAGAAAAATGAAAGAAGAGGACTTGAGTAGCTAGTGAGGGTATTTTTAACTCCATGCCCAATGGATAAAGTCTACCCACTTAAAACCTTGTATATATGTATCATACGTAGCATAGTAGTCCCAAAATCATGGGATGACAAAAGTCCTAATAACTATAGAGACATGGAAATATAGATTACCAAAATTCCAACACTTTTATAGGTAGATTATTTGCCCGAATCTATACCCAATGAGCTACATCATCTACCTCCTTATGTTCCTTATCTTTAGTATGTTAAAGATCCCCTATGAGTCACTAGAACAATAGTGATTTATCACTACATCATTTTTTGGCAGCAAAGACAAAGTGTGAGAAACAGACTAGCACTAAAGAGAAACCTTTGATTGGAAGTTTCAAGGATTGGAAGGCCAACCAAGAAATTTTTTGAAGGCCGATCCTTTGTTAAATCTAATAAAAAAGGGGAAAGGAAAAGCTCCAACATTCGAGGTCTAACAATCAAAAGTCTAAAGGTAAGAAAAGGTACCACTTCTTGAAAAGCTAATATTTTTTGAGATGCACAATATTTTGAAAATTATTGTCCTTTATTGGAAAAGAAATGTATATCTCTTGGAAAGAATAATAATAGCTAGAAAGCCATGACGAGGCCCCTCTTTATTTTGGAGCATTAAAAGCAAAAATCCTTCATGTTGAGATTGTGAGGATTCCCAAAAGGTATAGTTGGAAATAATGGTGGTACCTTCTCATCTAAAGGCTTAGAACCATTTGGAATTTAAGATACTAAATCTAGAGAACCTTGGAAGGATTGATGACTTAGACAAAATATTACCCGATGTTAGAAGCAACAATCATCTTAAAATTTCTACATGAGTTTTGGAGGGAAATCCTCCTCTTTGTAAATTATAATTAAGAGTAGTGTTGGCTTTGTAAAATATAAAATTATTTTGTAGGCTTTCCTTTTGTTTCCTTCTGTATAGCAATGCGTTCCTACATAACTTGTGGGTAGATCAAACTCCTGATCCTGGCACAATCTCTGTAATTATACTATTTGCATATATATATATATATATTTGTGGACCCATTTCTATGTGTGTGTGCTTTTAGTATTTACCTACTTTGAGTTTTGTTGATGTATGTGTGTGTGAGGGGCCTACATAAATTTTTGTATCAATGAGTAATGAATTCTTATGGACTTGTCTCTTTATGCATGCTTATGTTGATGACTCTCATCTATGCTTAATTGTGTTGGGAAGAGAAAGCATTCACCACTAGCACACAACATTCAAGATTATTTTATAAGGGGGTCTTAGTAGATCTTTTGGCACATTGCCACCCCTTTTTTCTTTTTTGAGATGTTTACTTTCTATCTCTCGCATCTCTTTTCTCATTTTGAGTCCATGTGAATCATAAATATCACATATTAAAAAGAAGCCAACTTGTAAAAACTCCCAAAGGCCCCTGATTAAGCCAAACCTTGTGCTCTCTGCTATAGACCTATTGTGTTGCTCCTCATGATGAGCAATTGTTCTGATCGAGACAATTGGAGATGATAATAGGATCTCAGTATACTCTTTGTGCTCTTTGGGAGTTAAAACATTTATGAGCTTCAAGATTATAGGTTTGTTATTGGATCCCATATTAATATCTATTGTATCCTCAATTAGAATTTGAGACTCATTCTCCAATCGGGGAGGTGTGGGTAAGATTCATAGTTTTGTAAGGTTAGCGAGATCTATAGATGAGAGCTCATGGTATGATGAATGTAAAATAGGGAGATAAAAATCTAATATAATGGATCCCTTGAGATAATATTTATCTTTCTTAGGAGATTGATAAGGCTTCTCTACCTCACAAGCATCATTGGTGGTAATGACCTTAGGATAAACCACTATTAAGAGATTCACATTAGCAAAGATTATGGATTGGCTAGAACCTAATTCTAGAAGAGACCAAAGTTATTTTTCATATTTCTCATCCCAACTCGATCCATGTAAAGAGATGGTGTCATAGTGGAAGTACTAAAAAGAAAAAAATGTCTTCATCACCACTATCGAAAGATTTCAAAGTAGGAAGGGGTTCACTCTTACTAGAAAAGTAACCCATCCCACAAAGATCAAGCTTCAGTTTCTAAGGGATATTTAATGCCCAACTCATGTTGGCCTAGGACTTTACCTTTTTAACCCATATAAGCTAACATTTTCTTGAGGATTGGATAAGAGGCTGTCAGTTGAAGAATATTATCTCTTAGTCAAGAAGCTATTACTATCACTAAATTATTCATCATTGATAGTGCCAACACAAATAAAGGAATAACAAATTCCTAGGTTTTAAAGGTTAGTAGGATCTATAGATGAGATCTTGTGGTTTGATGAATGAAAAGTAGGGAGGTCAAAATATAATATAAGGGATGCCTTGATACAAGAGTTATATTTCTTAGGAGTGTGAGAAGGCTTCTCTCCCTCACAAGCATCTTTAGTGGCAATAAGCTCAGGATAAACCAATTTACATTGGAAAAGGTTATAAATTGGTTAGAACCTAAGCCTAGAAGAGACCAAAGTTCTTTTTTATCTTTCTCATCTCAACTCAACCAATGTAAAGATATGGTGTCATAGTGGGAGTCCTAAAAATAAAAATTGGCTTCATTGTCATTATCGAATGATATCAAAGTAGGAAGGAGTTCACTCTTACTATAAAAGTAACCTATCCCATAATGGCTAGGTCAAGCTTCAGTTTATATGGTCTCTTTAGTGCCCTACTCATATTGGCCTAGGAATTTATCTTGATAACCCATATGAGCTAACATTTTATTGAGGATGGGATAAGACGTAGGCATATAGCATGAAGAATACTCTCTCAATCGAGAAGGTGTTAGTATCACTGATTTATTCATCATTGGTAGTTACAACATAAACAAAGGAACAAAACCCTATTTGTTCTATCATTCCATTCCTATAAGAGAAACCTATGGTTTGGGGAGAGAGAAAAAGGCTAACTAGGCCCAAGGTTAGATCTTCATTAGGGTGCTCATTAGTTTTTACTTGACTTGAGTTATTGTCTTGTCTAATAGGTTCTAAATTTTTATGTTGGTTCTTATCTAATTTTATTTCGTGTGGCTTTGATATATCCTTGATGGGGGTAGATGATGAGGATGGATGAGAAGAAGTATGAAGAGAAGGACAAAGGTTATTTTTGGTTTTTTTAGCTTCAATAATTTGGTAGTAGGTGAAGGAATTGGGATCAATAGAGATGCAAACCTTTTAATTTTCATATTCATATTTAAGGAATCAATGATAGGTGGAAGGGACAACTATCATTTCATAGCTCCATTACACTCTATCACTACAAAAGAAAATATTAACATTGAAAAAAAGCACAAATAGCATTTTATACTTTGAAGCAAAATATCAGTAACACTCCAATGTTAGCTTTACCAAACTTTCAAAAATCATTCAAAATTTAAATAGATGCAAGTGAGTATGCAATGGGTGTAGTTTTGATGCAAGGGCAACAACTTGTTTGTTGTCACACATAATTTTTAAGTGGGGCAATCATGAACTATCCAATATATGACAAAGAACTCTATGCATTGGTTTAGGTTGTAAACAAATGGAGGGACTATATCCTTGGCAAAGAGACAATAGTCCATACTCATCATCAACCACTACAATATTTGTACTCATAGAGTAAGTTACAATAAGGAAATTTAGGTGGATGGGATTCTTGAAATAGTTCCATCTCATCATAAAGTACAAGAAGGGCATCACTAACAATATTATTGATATGTTATCAAAGTCGCCAATATCTAAGGTCACAACTATAAGAATTATCATGAATTTTCCTTCTTTTGTGCATCATGCATATAGAGAAGAATACCCATAAGACCCAAAATTTAAAGAGATATCAAAAGCTGCAAGCTACTCCACATGCAAATTTGAGGTAACAACAAAGTATAATCTCAAGGAAGGATTACTGTATAAGATTGATAAATTATGCATACTAGGGGGAGGAAGAGTACAACTCATAAGAGAAGCACATACTTCACAAGTTGTAGGACAATTTAATATAGGTAAAACTATCATAAATTTGCGAAGGCTAGCCCAAGATGCAAGAAAAACTTATAAATTTCATTAGAGGATGTGTTCTCTATAGTACCAACAAACCTACTAATAGGAAGTTAGAACTGTATATGTCTCTTGCATCCCAACAGATCATGGGAAATCATATCTATGGACTTTGTTGGACTACCAATGTATAATTACTTATTTGTAGTTGTGGATTGATTTAGCAAAATGTGCATACTAATTCCATGTAAAAAGACTATAAAAGGCCATAAAGCAAGAGACTTGTTTTTCTTAAATGTAAGGGTAAATTTTGGACTACCAATTTTATAGTGTTTGATTGAGATTCTAGGTTCTTGGGAAAATTTTGGACCACATATGGAAAAAAATGGACATCAAACTAAAGAGAAGTACAATGTTTCATCCTCAAATAAATGGATAGACTAAAGTAATCAACAAAATTTTAGTTCAACTCCTACGAGGGTACCGTAGGAAGTGTCCAAAGTCTTGGGATGAGCACATCACTTACAACACTGTTGTAATAGAGTTATAATTTCATCCACTCAAAAATCTCCTTTTGAAACTTGTTTTGGATATCTACCACCTTCACCTATAGATGTGATATTTCAACAACAGGAAGGAAGTGCGCAAGTAGAGTAGGGGAGGAAAACATAATAGTGGATTTTATTGAGAGGATGAGATAAATCCACCTAAGTACAAGAATAACTAAAGGGAAGTTAGGCAAAATACAAGTTGCGACATGATAAACATCAAGTCGACCATCAATTCAAAGTAGGAGATTGAGTTTGGTTGTATCTCAGTAAGTAAAGATTGCGGGGCTCAACCAAGAAGTTGAAGCCACTTAGTTATGGACCATTTAAAATTATTGAAAAAAATAATTAATAATGTATTCATATTGAATTTACCTCCATATATGCAAATGTATTTAGTAGTCAATATGGAGAATCTTCGGTTGTTTGAGCCATCTATCATTGATGAGGAGAATGAACAAATTCTATCTTCTGTAGAAGATTTTTCTCCTAATTCACTAGAGAAAATGGAGAAGTTAGTGCTAAAAAAACATACCTAAACCACTCAAAGAGGACAAGAATTTTGGAAAATTGTATTAAAGAGATAATTTCCCAATAGAGCTAAGTGGTATAACAAGGGAAGGATCAAGGAACTATTCCCTCATATTCTTCCTAAATAATAAACTTTTGGGATCAAAAACCTCTAATTAAAAAGGTGCGATCTAAAAAAAATTACAAGTTGAATAAAATTGTAGGAAGTTAAAAAAACTACAGGAAGTTGAGGAAACTACATTAAGGTAAAATACCATAGATGGTTTTTTTTTTCATGGAGAACAAATATGAGAAGAGGACAATAGGAGGAAGCACAATATACTAAAGATAACAACAAAAAAATCACTTAACAAAGTTCTAAATAGATATATCACTTCTAGCACTAATTGTACTTTGTTTTGACTAAAATAGGAGGCTAAACACTATTTTCATGCTGGAGTTTTTACCTTGAGAAGGAGTTTTCTTCGGAATAAATCTTGTGTCATGCTTGTGTACTAATACATTTATTTACAACATTGCATATTTATTTCTATAGAGTTCCTACTTAACATATAGAATCTATATAGGTCCGAGGTGTAGATCAATTGGTTTGGCGAAACCCCGTAAGGGGATGGACGTCCAAAGTTCAAATCTCCCAAAGTTCAAATCTCGGGCATCATTGGATTGGACACTTGTTCGTATTCCAATGTATTTCCAATGGTATAAAAGGTTCAACAAAAATACAATTTAGTAATTATAAGAGCAGACTCCACGAAATACTGATTCCACTAGATTAATATAAAAAACATTTAAAATCTATATTTAAAAATCACTTAGCAAAATTCTAAATAGATGAATCACTTCTAACTTCAATCGTACTTCACACCATTTTCATAGAGGAGTTTTTACCTTGAAAAGAAGTTTTCTCCACGACAAATCTTGTGGCATGCGTGGATACTAATACTTTTATTTACAACATTGCATTTTTACTTCTAAACAATTCCTACATAACATATAAAATCTATATTTAAAAATCACTTAGCAAAGTTCTAAAGAAGACGCTGAACACTTAGCAAAGTTCTAAACAGATGAATCACTTCTAGCACTAATCGTATTGATGAAATAAGAGGCTGAACACCGTTTTCATGTGGAGTTTTTACCTTGAGAAGAAATCATGTGTCATGCGTGTACTAATACTTTTATTTACAACATTGCATTTCTATACAATTCCTACTTAACATATATAATCTATATTTAAAAATCACAAAAAGAAAAACAAGATTACAGATCAAGATTATTATGAATTACCTGTTCAGAAAATATGTTTGCACCCTGTGAAATACCTTCCAACAATTTTGAAAAATCCGAGGCAATGGGCTGCACTATATCCTTCAATTTTATTCCACTGTCATTCCTTTTAGAGTGAGGGCCCTGCAAACATCCATCTTGATTATGAATCTCCGCTCATCTTAATTATAATGATAATTATAGCATTGATGGGCGGTAGGAAGGAGACAAATAATTTACCTTGTCAGTAATAGCCGAAAATTCATGATCAAGTGACGGTTTGAAAGGAACACTAATAGAACACGCCCTGAGATTACCTGCATTCGAAGAGTTGCTTGTGGAAGAAGACGAGGGGGTGCAATCTGAGCCTTGGTCCTCCATTTTCCTCTAAAACTGAGTACCCAATAGCTCTCTCAAACTTTTATTTTGAAGATTCAAGGTCATAACCTTAAACCTTTCGTGGGTTCTGTAGCTTTATAGAGAGGCATATCATGCCGTCATCGAGGAAACCCATACCCATAAAAGACAGGCTTTTGAAATAATGCGCGGAGGCGTCAATGACCGGCTTCGAAATTTTCGTCAAAGACTATATTTTTCAGATAGGTTGGTAAGTAGAAAACATTATTTTTTTTTATGATTTAAATTTCAATCATCAGCAGTCAATTGGTGAATTTCCATGCTGAATCATAAAATAAAAAAATTATAATAAAACAAGAATAAACTACAAGAAGACTTTTGTTTTTTTTGCGAAGTTGCCATGAAATAGATACAATTCGAGATAAAATTTATAAGAAATATGCCATGTCCATATGCAATAAGATAAAGACTATCGCCACAATTGTTGGACCTGTTCATCTGGTTCGTTTAGTGCAAAAAAGTAGTTTTCGAGGTAAGAATCTTATCGCCGCAATTGTTGGACCTGTTAATCTGGTTCGTTTAGTGCCCAAAAAAATAAAAAATAAAAAATAAAAAATATAGTTTGTGGGCTTGTGGATGAATTTCACTGCGTTTGATAGAGTTGTGAAGGCTTATTCATTGTAGAAATTTCAGATCCACCTTTTCAAGATGAGAATTTCACGTGGTATGTCTACTTTAGGACACAACCAAGAAAACGTTAAGAAAGACATAGTGGAGTTCATGACGTGGGGGGGTTTAGCAGGAAGGGAAGAAAGATCACCTTAAGTTGGTAGAATTGTATCTCATCTTATTCCAAGGACATGTGTCGCTAATGTTTCCTCTTAAATTGTTTTTTATTATTATTATATATAAATTCAATTATATGTGCTGATATTAAGATGGTAGAATTGTATCTCATTTATTCGAAGGACATGTGTTGCTAATATTATCTCTTAAATTAGTTAAAAAAATATTTTAAGTAAACGGAATTCAAAATTTATTGGTAATGTTATCAATAAAAATGGATGTTGGGATGGTAGTATTGTGCTACGACAGCTAGGTTGTGAAATAAATTTGTGTAGACAGGTACTGTGCTAGGGTTGTGGAGGTTACATAATAAATCTGTGTGGATAGACAATTAAAAATTATGGGTGCTATATTAGGGTTGTGGAGGCCAAGTTGTGAAGCGAATATGTACAACATTGTGCTACGATAACTAGGTTGTGAAGCAAATATGTGCAAACGGGTATTGTGCTAGGGTTATGGAGGTCACATAACAAATATGTGTGGATAGACAATAAAAAATTACGGGTGATGTATTAGGATTGTGGAGGTCAAGTTGTGAAGCGAATCTATACATCACTATGCTATGACAGCTAGGTTGTGAAGCAGATCTGTGTAGATGGGTGTTGTGCTAGGTTGTGAAGAAGATTTGTGCAGACGAGTGTTGTGCTAGGGTTATGGAGGTCACATAACGGATCTGTGTGGATGAACAATAAAAAATCATGGGTGTTGTATTAGGGTTGTGGAGGCCAAGTTGTGAAGCGAATCTATGTAGCACTGTGCTATGACAGCTAGGTTGTGAAGCAGATCTGTGCAGACGGGTGTTGTGCTAGGGTTGTGGAGGCCACATAACAGATCTATGTGGATGAACAATAAAAAATTATGGGTGTTGTATTAGGGTTGTGGAGGTCAAGTTGTGAAGTGGATCTATGAAGCACTATGCTACAATAGCTAGGTTGTGAAGCAGATCAATGTAGATTTTTAGGTTTCAGAGGAGCATTGCAGAGGAGGCAGATGATTGTTGCAGAGAAGGTGGATACCTGGTTGAGTAGTTTTGATCCCATTTCTAAAGAAGCTAAGTCCGTGAAGGTGGATCTATTTGACTCCCGTGACCCCTCCTTTTCGTTTGAATGAGAGGAGTGAGATCCTGGTAAGATTAGAGGTGGGACCAGTAGAACTTGCGGGGAGGACCCCATCCCTCTTAGTGCACCTTCGTATGCAAAAGTGGTCGTTGGCATTAATGGAGGACCCAAAACCCTCTTCGATATTTCTCCTATGTCAAACCAGACTCATATCTCTGATAGCTTGATTTATAATATCCTAAAATATGGGTTGTGGAATCTCGTGGAAAAATTCCAAGGTAGGAGGTCGGATATTGATGCTCTAAGGAGATGGGCTTTGGCAATATGGAGACCTATCGGTTCTCTTGAAATTGTGGCCATCCCAAGAAATTTCTTCCTTATCAGGCTCAACTATGAGGAGGATTCCAAGCGGATCTTGGAAGGGGACCCATGGTTTTTGGCAAACGAGGTTTATTTTTGCATAAATGGGCCCCATATTTTAATCCCCTAATGCAGAGCATTAATCTTGTCCCACTATGGGTCAAGCTACTAGACTTTCCACTTCATATCTGGAATGAGAGCATATTCCAAACTATTACCAAGACGATTGAGAATTTGATTTCCTTCGATCAGACTACTAGTTCCAAATCTCGAATACTCTATGCTAGAATATGTGTGATGGCAGATATCGAGAAGGATCTACCAAGCTCTATTGAGCTCTTTTCTAACCTTGGCACCTGGGTTCAGAACATTGAATATGAAAATAAACCCTAAGTTTACCAGGAGTGTGGTAAGGGTGGGCACCATAAGAGCTTATGCCCCATGCATCCTAAATCTTTGAGTACTTTGATGGGACGTAAGGAAAACAATAAGAAGCTTAGTGAAAAGTGGATGCCTAAGCAAAATTCTATTTCTCAAGTTGGGCTCAGTGAGGAATTACAAGAGGAAGCCCTTCTTCCATCAAACATGTTTGATGGAGAGGAGGAGTTGAATAGGGTTCCTGTGAAGAGAAGGGAAGTGAGCCCAATAGCGAGGGATATTGTTCAACTTCCTAAATTTGGGGAGAGTGGAGAAGAGGTAAGTCCCTCTAGTCTTATCCTCCAAAATTCCTTTGACTGTCTTGACATTGATGATCCGACTCTTCAACAGTTAATGGAAAGCTCTCTAGCCTCTCCAAAACTTGTGTTTGAGAAAGGCTCTCCAGGTTCGAAGACCAGAAGTCATAGGAAAGCTCATATTGATGTAGGGGTTGAAAGGAAAGTGGGGAGACCTAGCAACAAAGCGCTCAGGAAAAGGGAGATTGACTCTGAAATTGCTAACGAAGTACAACCCCTTCTAGCGTATAGTTTTGAGGCTCTACATCCCAAAGAGAATGAGGTTGTTCTAATCATGGAGACTTGGAACAAATGTGTTCAGGAGTGTGGCCTGAAAAAAGGATTTATTTCTTTGGGGGTCAAAAAAAAGGTTGGCAGACCTCCCAAGACCTCATTGAGAAGGGCTTCCAACAAGTGATTTTTGGTTGTTTTTGGTTTAGTTGTTTATTAGGCCGGATGTTGTTGTTGTAGATCTACTCCAATTTTAGGCGGGATTCTTGGCTCTCTGGTTCTCTGAGCACCCCTAGGTTCTAGTGGTGAGGCCTGGTTCCCAAATTCAAGGCCCTAGTGGTGGGCGGGATCTTCAAATTTTAAAATTTGAATTTGAATGTAGCTCTGGACGGGATTTTCAAATTCTAATTTTAAATCTTGAATTTGAATGTTGTTTTGGGTGCCGGTTTCTCCTATGTTGGCCCTTGTTTCCAACTGGTTGTTTGACTGTGTCAATCTCTTGTATTTGCTTGATAAAAATCTGTAGCTTATTTGCTAGGAGGTTGCTTCATTGGATTTTTAGGTTGGATTCGTGGAATCCAGCTCAATATTTCTTGATATCTTATTGTTAGATCTAAGGTTTGGGGGTGCCTTTCAAAATCCTATTTGTAATAGGTTTGGGGACCCTTTAAAAACCCATTCTACTATCAATCAAAAAATATTATCTCTTAAGTTATTATTATTATTATTATTATATAATTTCAATTATATGGGCTATTATTAATATAGTAGAATTGTATCTCAGCTTATTCCAAGGACAATTGTTGCTAATATTATCTCTTAAATTGTTTATTTTTACTATTATTATATATAAATTCAATTATATGGGCTGATATAGCTTTATTAGTATTTTACATGTGTTTTTAATTTTTTTTTATTAAAATATAGGGATTTGAATTTATTCTTATTTATATTTTTTTAGTAATACTTTTTATACACATTCATCATGGGGATTGAACCCGGGTCACATCACCGATAATGCAAGTGGCATCCTTGGTAGTAGACCACACTCACGAGGATTTTATTTTTTATTTTTAATTAAAATAGAGTATAAATTTTTCTTCAAGTAGTTTAAATTTTAATAATAAAAATTACTATTTTTAAAAAACTTCAACATATGCACATATATGTATTGATAACACTTAATATATACAATCAAGGATATTAAAGCCATAGGTGCATCATACATGATAATTTATGTTCAAATCTATATAACTCAATAAAGAACATTCTTTGTGCATCATAAACAAATCAGGCCAAGAGGTATTATTGAGAACATTCATTGTGCATCATAAACAAATCAGGCCCAAGATGTATAATTGAAAATATAGCTATATCTTATAGATCTTAGTATGTAATATAAGAAAAAATTTAAAAGCTTTATGGATGTAAAAATTTGGGTGACAATTTCTACTTGTGATCCTCATTGGAATAAAATTGAAGCTATGTGTTATGATGTTAAATATACTTGTGAATAAAATTACATTGATTTTGACTTAAAAATATTGTAGCTACACATTATGTTGTCAATAATTTTGTGAATAAAATCACACTAAACCTTAATATATTTTATGTGATCATGAAATACAAGATTGTGACCAAGCTATAGGACTCTTTGGATGTCATGATACAAAATTATCACATATTTCGATGAAACTCTCATTCTTACCAAAATGCAATGTAGACGTATCACCTTGAAGAAAATCCTCCTTTTGTGTAATATTTTATTTCAATGGAAGATCTAGAAATGACATGTTGCTTCTTACTTTTACAAGATATCACATTGTATCATAATAAAAAGTACATATCCACAATTGGATATCCTTTTCAATTGTAAATCCTACATAGTTTGCATCCATGTATCTAATCAAGAAGAATTGAATGCTATTCATATACACCAAACTATACATAGTTGTATCGCATATATACTTGAGCACTTAGTTTATTCTTTTCTAATGATACATCCTCGTCTCCTACATGAACTAGTAAAGATAGTTAATGGGTTATCATGTATTTGGTTTGGTATAAGGTTATATAAATACATTTTTTAATCAACTATCAATAGAGAGTTGCATTTAAATATGGTAAAGTATTGTTTTAATATACTATAGTCTTGTCTCCATGAATATTGTCATGGGATTATAGTTTATCATCTAAAACTTGAGAAAATTCTTAGAATATTCTATCTATTATGAAGATCCATTATCTACCACACCTCAAGGACAAGAAAATAATGCATGATCCCTAGATTAGTCATGTTAAATAAATTTTTTAGATAATTATTTTCCTCCTTAATCATCCTATTTGAACTACTTATAATGACCAAGTCATAAACATGCATAGTAGTGGTGACAACCTAATCCCTTGTTGTTGGATGTATAGGTTCATATCATATGGAGCATGATAGAATCTATATTGTATAAGATTCTCATCTATATTGATATAATAAGATTTAGAATCTTGGTTGAGATCATAAAGATTAATAAAATAACATACCTTGTTCTCTTGACTAGGTCTAACAAAGTTGTCTTGTCAAGTAATGTACACTTCTTCCTTTAAGTGTCCATTGATTACATCCTTCGATGAAGTTTTAAGCCAAATTGAGCAAAAATTATAGATATCCTTTAGATGGTCTTTACCTTGGACATAGAACTAAAAGTATCCTCATAATAAATACCTTACTTTTGTGAATAGGCCCTTGCTATATATTTGACCTTGTACTTGTGAATGTTACCATTTGTTTTGTATTTAATTTTGAATATTAATTTGCAACCAATGGACTTTTTTGTAGGTGGAATATCAATGAGTCGTCATGTCTAGTTCATCATTGCTTGATATTCTACATCCATGAGAAGCTTCCATAGTTTCAAAGTATGGTACTTTTAAACTACTCAAGGCTAAAGATTCTAGTATGACATTACTCATGAGATTCAAATTCACTTATTTATAGGTGATGTTGCAAGTCCTTAACCACTCATCAAATAAAGGAAAATATAGCTCACAATGAGGGAAGAATCACAAGTATTAGGAGGTTCTATTGGATATAAATAATCTCCCACAAAATAAACAAAAAGTTTCCAATTTATAAGAAAACAAATGGACAAGTGCATATATATACCACCATTATACAATACATCGATTTCATTGGTTCTCAATTCAATCCATTATTGGATCTCATTAATATTAGAAAAATCAATTCTAAGGTGAACATGGACCAATATCGAATTATACATCAAACCATAATGCAAAGTCAATCATGCCCTTAATTTAATATTAACCACATCTCAAACATCAAAAAAAAAAAGCAAAAAGAAAAATATGTGAGAGAACTTTCCAACTTATTTTATAGACTAAACAACAAAGTCCTACCCTTAAATGATAAAGTCATGTTGATAATGACTTAAAAAATAGGAAATTCAAGGATAAAAGTCAAATATATATCTTTATTTGAAAAATCAAATGTAAAAAGATGAATATCATCAAGCTTTAATGTTAAATCAAATATATGAAGATTAAAATAATAATATTGAAACAATATTTTGCAAAATGAAAAGTTTAAACATTACATAGGAATAGTACTATGTATAAAGCACATGTTATGCAATAAAATTAAAATCTTAGAACTCAACAAAAAGCAATAAATTAAAATTCTTAAGAGCAGTAAATTTAAAATCAATAAATTATAACTATACATAGCTTACCTCATGATGACTATAAATGCTCTTAGTCCACAAATATATGAAGTTGTAGGCTTTGGCACACATTTTATTTGTATTTTATACCTCCCTCTTATTTGTAACTTTTTACTATATAAAATTTTTAGGAAAATACATAATGACTGAAAAAAATATAACACCATATTTATTATAATATCCATATATTATAATAAATACAAATAGAAAACAACTACATGAAAAGTCATCTTTGTCTACCCGATGTTATCGAAGCTCGAAGTTGAGCAGATGACAGAGGCAGAGACCAGCGATGGTGATGGTAGGATTCGACCTTTTGTAACGGAGGACGAAGGATCTGGACCAGGTAAGGAAGCCGCATCTGTTGGTGGAGCGGTTTTTCCAGGGAAGCCCCCCGAGGGCCCTCGGGATAAGGAACCTCTCGACAAAAGGCCTATCGAGGGCCCCATCCCCAATAAGGGCCCAACTCCTCGAGTGGGCCTTCGTACGCCCAGGTCATCTCCAATGGCCTAAACATTTCAAAAACCTCAGATAACCACCTAACTCCTGTCAGAGCGGATATCGTCATCCCAGAGGAGGTTTTCTCCAGCTACGTTTCAATGGAATCATACTCTCTGATCGACAAGTTCATTGGGGGATGGCCTGATATGGAGACAATAAGGCATTGGGCCTTCTCCAAATGGAAAACCTCAGGAAGCATGGAGATTGTAGCCCTTTCCAGAGGGTTTTTCACCATAAGGCTATGCAACCATGATGATGCAAGTCGAATCCTAACGGGGGGACCATGGTTCCTGGGCAGAAGGAGCTTGTTCCTTAGGAGGTGGGCTACGGATTTCAACCCCAACACCCAGAGCATTAACTTCACACCCATTTGGGTCCGCATCCCAGATCTACCTTTCCACTTGTGGCACGAGGACATCTTGGGAGCCATTGCCAAGACCATTGGAGACCTGGTGGCAATCGATTCTACAACCAAAGCGCACTCAAGAATGGTCCATGCTCGCATTTGTGTGAACGCCAATCTCGACTCTGAGCTACCCACGTTCGTAAACCTAATCTCAGGATCCTTCAGATGGCGTCAACCTCTAGAATATGAAAACAAGCCAACATTTTGCGTCCATTGTCACATGCAAGGCCACCTCAGGAACCAGTGCTCCCTTCTCAAGGCTAAACCTTCAAAGAAACCTGAGGATTTTGATAAGTTCATATCGAGGCCTCCCCCCACCAGATCCCAGAATCGGTTTCCTTCCCAACCATCAAGGAACCATCATCTCAAGAATATCCAAACTTTTCCCAAAAAGAATAACTCATCTTCGCATGCAAACCAGGTCATGAACTATCAAAGAAGGGATGGTTCCTCCGATGACAAAGGAAAAAAATTATTGATTATCCTCTAGCCCCAGAGCAAGATCAGGTATGTCTTTCGCTTGAAACTAATTCTATTTTCTTTGAGGGTAAAATGGGCTTCCCAGTGGCTGATCCCCCACCCCTAATCTAGTTTGCTCCTCCCCAAGCTAATCCGATCGAGAATGAGTCCACCGAATCTCCATCAAAATATGGTCCCTCCCACCCCCCTCTCGAACCTTTTGGACCAATATCCATCCATTCTGAAGATGAAGATGAAGGAAGCCCTGTTCCATCCCAGTCCATCCTGGAGAACTTCAGTCCCAAGCAGACTCGAAGAAAAAAATCCCTCATTGACTATGGAAGTGATAAAAAGAGAGGAAGGTCATCCGCTATTGAGCAAAGAAGAAAAGAGATTGAAGAGGATATAGCAAATGACTTCCAAGCCACCTTGCTCTCTGACTCTCTGAACCTGATAAGAGATGAACCCAAAAGATCCAAACCTCCCCCACAACAATCAAAGGGAGGCAAAAAATCCCTCAAAAAGTTTTAAATGAAGATTCTCACTTGGAATGTGAGAGGCCTTAATGGAGCCCCCAAGCAACGCTTGGCTACAAATCTAAGAAAGGAGTACAACCCTACAATTCTCATTATGCAAGAAACAAAAGTAGATGAGATCTCTTCCCCTAAAGTTGCCAAAGCAATATGGAATAAAAGTGAATTTGTCTTCACTCCTACCCAAGGAACTTTTGGAGGGCTGATGTGCATGTGGAATCCGACTAGAGTTGAAGGAAGAATGATTTCCTCCTCATACAGCATCATAAACATGCTTTTTCACTGCAAAAACAGTAACAACACCTGGATCCTTACCAATGTCTATGCTCCTAATAACCCCCTTGAAAGAGCCTTACTGTGGAACTCTATAAGTCAAATGAGAAACTCTTTCAATACCATCCCCTGGATCCTCGCAGGAGATTTCAATAGCCCTCTCTTCCCTTCTGATAAAAAAGGAGGCAACATTTCACTTACCAAAAGCATGGAGGAATTTGGGGAGTTCATAGATGCAAACGAACTCATGGATGTCCAACTGAAAGGAGTAAAATTCACCTGGAGCAACAGAAGGGTTGGATCCAGTCTCATCCAGGTTAAATTGGATAGGTTTCTTCTCTCAAGAGAGGCTATTCCCATTTTTGGAGATGCCACCCTCAAATCCCTCCCCAAAATTGGCTCTGACCATAGTCCCCTTCTACTTGAAGCCATCAAATCTCCTTCCTTCAAGATCCCCTTCCGCTTCGAGGTGATGTGGTTCCATCACCCAGATTTCAGGAACCAAATCTCTCAGTGGTGGCAACAGTCCTTCAAAGGGTCCCCCTCTACCCAAATCTATCAAAAACTCAGATTCATTAAAGAAAATCTTAGGACCTGGAATAGAGAAATCTTTGGAAACATCTTTGAAAGCAAGCAGATAGTCAAAGAGAAACTGGAAATCATAGAGCAACAAATCCAAGCAGGTAACCAGGACAACAACATCAGAGCCAAAGAGGGCAAGCTCCTAGCTGAGTTTCACAACATCCTGGCCAGGGAAGAAATGTACTGGAGATAGAAATCGAGGGTCCTTTGGCTCTAGGATGGTGACTCGAATACCAAATTCTTCCACGCGTCAACCTTGAGAAATAGGAGCTCCAACAAAATATCAGAGCTCACCTACAGTGATGGAAGGCTCACAAGGGAAATCTCTGAAATTAGGAATGAATCTGTTAATTTCTTCCAGTCCCTTATGGGCACCTCCTCTCCTACTTCCCCCTGGGCCAAAGAAGCCCTCTTGGGAAATATTCCCCATTCCATCTCCTCGTCCACCAATGCAATGCTCATTAGCCCTCTCACCCATGAAGAGATCAAAGGAGCATTGTTCTCTATGCAACCTAACAAGGCTCCCAGATCGGATGGCTTTTCTCCATGCTTCTTCCAAGCGTTCTGGGATCTGATTGGCCCTGAAGTTTGTGCAATAGTTAGAGACCTCCAATCCTCCAAGGCCATCCCCCGAGGGATCAATTCCACCTTCATCGCCTTGGTTCCCAAAGTTTCATCCTACAAAGCTTTGTCTGACTTTCGTCCCATCAACCTCTGCAATGTCCTCTACAAGATCTTAACCAAAGCATTGGCTAACAGGCTTAAGGAGATCCTCCCCCTTATCATTGATCCTTTCTAGGGTAGCTCTGTTAAAGGGAGGACCATAACTGATGGAGTGATCACCATTCATGAGGCCCTACACTCTGCCACCCTGGCCAAGAAACCAACCTTCCTCCTGAAGCTGGACATGAATAAGGCCTTTGATAGAGTCAGTTGGGACTTTCTTATTGATGTCCTCCTCAAATTTGGCTTCCACCCAGCTTGGGTTGACCTCATAAAAAGTTGCATCTCCTCTCCTTGGTTCTCTATCTTAGTCAATGGGTCCCCTACTGGTTTCTTCCCTAGCTCTAGAGGACTGAGGCAAGGAGATCCCCTATCCCCAATCCTGTTCATCATCCTAGCTGAGGCGTTAGGGAGATCCATTGCAAGTGCTAGCAGGAGAGGTCTAATTTCTGGGATCAAAGCTGCTACTGGTCTTAACCCTGTTACCCACCAGCAGTTTGTTGATGATACTATCCTATCCACTTCCACCTCAGTTTCTCAAGCCAAGGCCATTAAACACATCCTTCACCTGTATGAGAGTGTTGTAGGATAGAAGATCAACCTCCTCAAAAGCAAAATCTTCTTCATTAACACACCCCACATCCGATAAATCAAAATAGCATGGATCCTTGGGTGCTCCTCGGAGGCTCTCCCCACCACTTACCTTGGGCTCCCCTTGTTCTCAGGCAACCCCATGACTTCAATGTGGAACAACATCATTGAGAGAATTTAAAAAAAATTGGCCTCTTGGAAAGGTCACCTTCTCTCCCAGGCAGCCAAAGCTACCCTTACTTCGGCTTATCTCCAGAGCATCCCAGTTTACTTCCTATCTATCTTCAAGGTCCCAACCTCAGTGAGCTCTAAGATCGAGCAAATCCAAAAAATATTCCTCTGGTCTGGGAGTGAAGACAGGAAGAGAATTCCCCTGGTGGCTTGGAATTTGGTCTATTGCAACAGAAACCAAGGGGGCATTGGGCTCAGGAAAGTCACCAAAATGAATCTTGCTCTCCTAGCCAAGCATGCATGGAAGATCTACACCAACAACAATGCAGAATGGGTCGAGATAGTCAAGAAGAAGTATATGCAGAACCACCAGTTCTTGAATGAACAGGGGCCCCAAACTGGATCGACTTTCTAGAAATCCATCACTCAGACCAGAAACCTCATCCAAAAAGGTAGTAGATGGATTCTTGGCAATGGGAACAACATCGACTTCTGGCATGATAGGTGGCTTCAAGATGAACCTCTGAGTGAAAACAGAGCCCTGGCGGTCCTCAAGCCTTCCACTAATACCCTCTTGGGGAGCAAGGTTGCTGACTTCATCAACAGCCACAATGGAGACCCTGGATGGAAAACCATCAATGTTGCCAACTTCCCCAATCAAGTTGTTGCCCTATCCAGTCTGCTCAATGCAGTCACCATTCCCACTGGAGAAGCTGAAGATAGGCCCATATGGGGAGGAACTGATGAAGGGTCCTTCTCTGTAAAATCAACCTACATCCTCCAAGAGAATGCCCAGGCTCCAACTATTCCTTTCAACCTGGTTTGGAAGAAGAAACTCATACCTAAAATAAGCTTCTTCTCTTGGATTGCTATCCAAAATAAGATCCTCACTATCAAAAATTTGGCCAAAAGAGGATTCATGATCCCCAACCACTGCTACCTGTGCCTATCTGACTGGGAATCTTCGAACCACATTTTCATCAACTATGCTTTCTCCTCCACTGTCCTTGGCCACCTACTCAATTCCTTCCACATCTAGTGGGTTCAACCCAAATCAATCATTGACCTCTTCTCCCAGTGGCCAAATCCCTTTAGCAATCCCAGGCTCTGCTCCCTCTGGTCCTTCTACCTCCATCACTTCATTTGGAAAATCTGGCTTGAGCGCAACAACAGGGCCTTTTCCACCTCATCCAGGGATCCCCTATCTGTGGCTTCCAAATCTATTGCCTATGCTATCAAAAATATTTGGCTTATCCCTTGCTCCTTGGCCCCAACCCTGGCTCTTGAATGCTCCCTCTTCAAATATCTTTCCATCCTTGAGGAGGATCCTAGAGCTCATCCAAGGCCCAATCCTAGAGCTAATATTAAATGGAAGCCCCCCGAAGGGCTAGATCAAGCTCAATTTTGATGGGGCTTCCAAAGGAAACCCTGGCGCTGCTGGGGCAGGAGGGGTCATTAGAGATCATAAAGGTAACCTGATCCTCATGTTTGTTGAGCACCTTGGGCCTCAAACCAACAACTTTGTGGAAGCCAAGGCTCTATGGAGAGGGCTTGTTCTACTCAAAGAGGATCCCAGGAAAGCAATCATAGAGGGTGACTCTTTGAATATAATCAGCTATATGAAGAATGATAAGATTCCATCTTGGAAAGTCTTCAACACCATCCAAGAATCCAGAAAGCTTCTTCAGAATCACCTACAGATGACCATCCACCACAACTACAGGGAAGCCAATCATGTTGTTGATCTTATGGCCAACATGGCAACCTCCTCCAATAGCCTCAAAGTGTGGAGAGATAACTTCCCCCAAGACATCACTAATGTTGCAATCCATGAAAAGCCTAATAATCAGAGTGGCAAGTCCCAATGAAAGGAAGTTTGAAGCTAAGCTCATCATAGGGCCTCTCCTTAACAATGCTAGAGTTCTCAAATTTTCCTCCTTGAATGTGGGTCACTATCATGGGTGGACCAGGACAATGCAAAATTACACTTTCATCAAGTTTGAGCTCATGGGTGGCAAGGCATGGGAAGCTCCTAATTCTCACCACATGTTCAAATTATGGTGGTGTCCTGACCACAAGGCCAGTGGCACACATGCCAACAAAGCTACCTTGTTCCACGTAATCAGAGCCCTGCATCGCTTCTTTTTGCTACGTGGCCAAGCATAAAAATCTGGAAAGGCATATCTATCTTCGTCCCGCTAATCATGTCGAGAATCTCTACCATTATCTGCCTTCCCAAGTTGTCGATTGCTCTTCCCAACACCCCTCGATCTTCCATGCAATGTTTTTCTAGCCTCATCCCAGACTATCCGCTCGTGCTCCAATCATGCAAATCTCAGGTGTTTCGACGATGATCTTTTCAAGCATTGGGGCGATGTCTTGTTCCTTCCCGAGCACTCCCGATCCCCAACCCGTGCCTTGTTCCAATGCAATTTTGCTCAGCCTGATTCCATCATTTTCGGCCTTTTCCACTCGCTCCATTCCTTTTTAACCTGCAAAGGCTCTACCCCCTAGCTCGTGCCCCCTCTGTTGTCAACCCTGGCTCGACTTTACTGAACTCTGGCCTCAGCTTCTGCCCTCTCCTACTTCTTTGCCTTAGCCCCCGACCCCTAGCTAAAAGCATGGCTTACATCAAACCAGCTCAGCTTAACCTGAACCCCACTGCCCAAATTTTCATGGATGCCAAAGGTTTTACCCCCTTCCTACAGAATTTTTCTGGGGTCGAGGACCAGATTACCAAAGATTTCATCGCTTCTTGGAACCAGGGTGAGGTTACAATTTAGGGTGTTCACTTCAAAGTGACTATCGAGATGTTAGCAGAGATCACTGGTCTTCCGCTAACAGGCCACTTCATTCACCATGACAAGCACAACTAGGAGGAAGAAACTGATCAATTCCTCGACAAAGGTAAAAGCCTAGGTTGGGATAAGTCTACCCTCCATTGCTCTTCCCTCTCGGCTCCTTGGAACATCGCTATAGTCCCCATCATGCAGTATGTCACCTATGATGACCCTGAGAAGCCCTTGAGGAGCTTCCACCTCACCTTTGTCAATCACCTTCGGGATGGCAAGGTTGTCTGTGTCCCTGACTACCTCCTTTACTCCCTCACTCTGACCCTCAAGAAATGTTAGAAGTCCAATGGCAAGCCCCTTCACCAAGGCCTCCTACCTATCATTTTCAAGCATGCCCTAGCCACCCGCCCTCCTATCCACAATGTTAAGCCCATGTCTGTCAATCCTCTCGATGAACCCCCCTTCTCCCATTCAAGACCCCATTCTTGATGACTCCCCTATTGGCCCTGGTTCAGTTGGGGGTCGTTCAAAGCCTTCTCCCCTCAGAAGTGCTAGGTGAAGTGATCAAAGGAAGCATGCGGCTGCTTCGAACACTCCTTCGGCACCCAGATCCTCTGCTAGGCTCAAAAAGCCAAAGGTGGAGCACTCATCTTCCTCAACTCATGTCATTTCTGAATTTGAGAGTGATAAAGATGACCCTTGCTCCCAAATGTTGTTGGAGCTTGTGATCACGACCATAAATGCAACCATCAAGTCTCTGGAGGAAGCTTCCAAGATTCTGTCCCGCTACACTCAGAGTGCTACAGGATCCACTTCAAGGAAGAAGGATGACAATAAGAAATGACTAGCATGGGTCCCTCCATCTGGGCCCTCTAGCGCGCAAGGATGCCTTTGTTTTTGTCTGGTCTACCTGGGTTAGCATGTATCTTTTTGTCGAGTTGTGTTCAGGTGGGGCGTTAGAATCCGAAGCAGGTAGTTTTTGGTCTGGTGCATATGTCTGGTTAGGGCTTGCCCATTCTAATCTCTGTTCTAGTTGCTTTTTCCTTTCGGGTCCAAGAGGATTTTTGTTATGGTCGTTTATCTGGGTTTCTGAGGTCCCTAACACCTCCTTGGAATTTTTGGTTTTGCGTATGGCTATCCAACCTCTACTGTAATAAGGTTTTGGGTTCCTTTCAAAACCCGTAATGTAAATACAATACAAATTATAAAAAAAATAGTTGCTCATATTTTATGAAGTTCTAGTAATTTAAAAATATTATTAATAGACTATTAATAATTAATAAATATTACTATTATGCAATTATATTTGATGTTAACGAATTTATAGTTATATTCTTTACATATATATTCTAGTTCTTTTATAACTACATATTTTCTCTTGTTTTTAAAAATATGGCATCGACGATATACAAATTTTAAATTGTTTTGATATCCAGATACAAATAAAGCTATTAAGATCTATTAATAAAAGATTAAACAAATTGATCATTTCCAATTGCATTCTATACAAAGTTTAATAGGGGTCAAACTATTTATTGGTTTATGGGTCTTTTATTGAGATGAATATAGGTTTGTTTTTGGTCATCTATTAAATAGTAAATTTGAAATTCATGTGTATTGAGATGCAATGGGTTATGGAGTCAATAAAAGGTGATAGAAGATAAAAATTTTATAAGAAAATTGAAGAATATGAGACAAATTGGAACTATTGGAGGTAGTGGAGTGAGCAATAAGAAGAATATTAATGGGGCGTGAAGGGTGTCCAAAGGATATGAAAAGAAGAAAAGAAAATCTAAGAAAAGTAATACTTGCATAATGGATATCTTTGGCATGACCTAGTGTCACCCAACATTGCATTTCAGCATTTGCTTCGCTTTTTTAACTCCATGTTGTTTGTTGTATTGACTTCAAACATCAAGAAGGAAAAAAATGTGAAGTATATCCCTTTAGATCGAGGGATTTATTTTAGATATTTGCTCTTTCTTGACCCTACTCTATCTTGATAGATTCTACAAATTGAAGAAGGAACTGCAAATAGTCACTTTTACTTGAAAAGCTTACCAAGGATTCAACACTTGTAGGCTTTCCAATATTACCAACCTATCAAATTATCCCTCTTATTTTCTTTTTCTTTTGTCCTTGGACTTTGCTCTCTTGGCATAGTTTTGGTGTTCTTGAGAAAGAGCAAAATCCAATTACCAAAAGATTGTGGTTGTCTTTGCTAGATTTTATCATAGGCCAAGAGGAGTACAAACATTGTCAATGGAGGGGCACCTCCAACAAACACTGGGATGATTTTAGCTAACACTAGGATGGTTTTAGCTAACATCAGGATTATTAATGCGTTGTCATCAATTAAAATGCCTATCTGAGCTAGCATTGGGAAGGCTAAGATTGACCATCTTTTACCTTCTATGTTTTAGCAAATCCTCTAGGCATAGAATTTTTTATACTCATCTACATTTTTGCCTAGGGATATTCCTTATGGATTATTATTGCGTTGTCATCAATTAAAATGCCTACCTTAGCTAGCATTGGGAAGGCTAATATTGACCATATTTTACCTTCTATGTTTTAGCAAATCCTCTAGGCATAGGATTTTTTAGACTCATATGTATTTTTGCTTAGGGATATTCCTTATTCCCATTCATGTCATTTTATAATAGCTTTTCTGCAATGCACCTCTAAGATGATATATTCTTTCGGAGTGATGTGATAATAAAAGTGAAGACCCCTTATATAGGTTGTTCTTCCTAAAGAAGTCAACATTTGATTTACCATGTCAATCCTCTTTTTCCTTAGATTACATGTATCCAAATTTCGAGAAAGAACATTTCACTATGCAACTAAATCAACATTTCACATAATTTGTTGCACCATGTGATATGTCCAGTGTGTATTTCAAGACCATTTTCTATCTCCTTGGCTAATTGCTTTATCTTCCAATTGCATACAACTTTTCATTTATTTATTGACCTATTCACACAAAATTAGCCCAAAACACATTAATTCCAAATACTATATTAGAGATACAATAATACACATATTATATTTATGTTCCTTCGAGATACTTATTAGTAAATATCTGATCAATAAAACAATACAAATAATACTAGTACTAGGTGCTCTATTACGAATGCTTGAGGTAATATATGATCCTTCATTATTAAGGATAAGAGATTTCAAAATTATTTCTAGAGATAGAAGGTCATACGAGATTACAAACCTGTCCAAGCACTCCAAGATGCATGTAATACCCTATCATATGTTCATCCATGTAATTAGTCCATTATTAATATTGACATCAATCAAGTGGAGATGCCTTAAGGAGAAAATGGTATTAAAATCCCCTCCTAAAACAATTTGATCATTGAGGAACTAGAGCATGAGGTACTGAATATAGTCCTACTGCCTATATTTTTCTTCTATAGTAGTGGGTGCATATATGTTAATACATAGGAGTTGTTGGTCCTTTTATCTCTATAGTGAATTATCACTACACTTCAAAGTTTCTTTCAGTAAAAAAAGCCTAAGTGAGGGAGAAACAAGAAAAAAATTGGGTATCGGATAAAGTGAAAAAAAAATTCCCAATAAGCACAAGTAAGCAGAAGTATTTGAAAGTTGAAAAGTATAAAACTCTTGACCGAGATACAAAGTAAAATTTTTGATGCAATCTTGAGATTAGATAAAAAATATTCAAGATCAAAAGATGAGGAGTGCATCAAATTTATATGATAAATATCGAAGGCCGATGCTGCCTATGCCGAAGGCCTCGTACATGGTGTTGAGGTGTACAATATTCTAAGATGAACAATTCTTTCCCTACAAAGAAGATGTGATAGCCCAAATAATCAATTATAATTTTGTAGTCATATTATCCTCCCAATTGGAGCTATTGTAACAATAAAAGACCACAATCTAAGGATATTCCTCTAGTTACTAGTACTCTTATGTTAACTTGTGCAACTAACCTTTAGATCTCAATTTTGAAACTCCTAAGTTTTAATGCATAAAGGGAAGAAAGATCCCATCAACCACCTTAGGTTGTTTAGAACCACTTGTAGCAATATTTCTTATGATGAAACATTGCTACTCAAGATCTTCACCAAGAGCCTTAGTGGCCCTACCTTGGAATAGTATTGCCAAATTCAAAGGTATTCCATTAAGATCTTTAGGGATCTTATTGATACATTTATCAAACAATTCTCCATGTACATCAAGGAGAAGGTCATGATTAGTGACCTATATCAGCTCAAACAATATAAAGGTGAGAAATTGACTAACTTCTTGAAAATATGTCAAGCCATAGTAGGGAGACTCCAATATTTTCCTACACCAAGAGATTATTTAGACATTTTTAAAGGTAACCTAAGTGAGCAATTGGACTTCTATTTAAAGACAACAAACATATTTTCTCTTGAAGATGCCATTGACATGGCCAAGAGAGTAGAGATTGTCCTTATCAAGAGAGGACAATTGAAATCTAAATCCTATGAGGAAGATAAGTCTTCCTCCAACCTAAAGGGATAGTATAAAAATAAATGCATTGTAGACGATGAAGCTATGAACTCATGCTAAACCAATGAAGTGAGTGCTATGGTGAACCTTCAAAAGAGTTTCTTAGGGAATCCAAACTAAAACCTAGGAGGAAGTACTCCTAACTGGTCAAACCTCCTTCAACCATTCGAGATAAAATATTGAAAAGCTAAATGGTGGAGCTTCCACCTGTCAAGCCTTTAGATCCCCATAGGAAAAAGGATTCTTAGTTTTACACCAATGAACAATGTACCTTCCACTATGTTAATGATCATACAATCAATAAATACACGAGCCTTAGCAAAAACTATATTAACAAACTAGAATTAGAATAAATAAATGTTTTACGCTATCTCCTCAAGCATTTATCTCAAATTTTCTAGCTTCTATCAGAATCTTTGGGTCTCTTCTCATAGTAGATAATGTTTGCTTTTCTCAATCAAGTCAATGATTGCATGTTTTAATTCCAATGATTATTTTGCTTCACGTCCATGCTTGTGCATTCTTCTCCTTAGATGTTTTCCACGTCTTACTTCAACCACCTCTTTACTTCTTTTATCCTATGCTTTTCTCAATACTTTTTCCAACCCAATTTCTCTAGAAAACTCCTTCAACAATGACGTTCTAAGTGGACAATTCTTTCAATCATAAAGTTTGTCAATACTCCAATATACCAAACCTCATGTATTTTTTCACGTGGGAACTAGCAAACACTATTTCTATCTAACATTCTTCACCTCCAATATGCTAAACCTTAAGTATGTTTTTATGTGGGCACCACAAATGCTATTCTCAACTAACTTTGCTTACTTTTCCTCTTCTCAAATAATATAAGGTTGTATCCATTGCTCTTCTAGCTAACATTTTATTGTATACAAGTGGGATTCGTCTCAATTTATAATGTAATTTCTTAAAATACCATAATTATATTATAAAAATATAATATAAATAAATTTATTTATTTTTACTTGTATATAACTTATTAAAATAATAATAATAAATAAACAAATTAAATAATTAAAACCATTCATCCATTTAAATTAATTATATTCTAATTAAGTGACATTAGTTCAATTGATTAAGGAAGAATATAAATTAAAATTTGCTAAATATATACCAATATACTTATGGTCAAACTTATTATAATACCAATATATAATTATAGTTTGAATTGTTTTTTATATACTTTAATAACCAAATCATATAAATACAATAAAAACCACCTTCCTCACAATTTAACCTTAATATAAACCCAACACCACACTAATAAATTGTCCCAACATGAATAAAATCACAATTTAAAAGTTCACATATTGACTCTTTCCATTTTTAAAATATATTAAATGATATGAAATTTGAGTTGTAATGAATTTAACTCTGCTTACCTTTGGAATAGGGTTTTTTAAAACTTTGGCCAAGGATTTTTTTAAAGTAAACATATAAATTTGTATGAATAAGTAGTGAAAGACCCATAGCCACACATCTAACTTTAGATAAGCTGGGGAATCCGAATCATGAGTATAAAATTGGTCTCGTATTCAAACCATAATGGTCTATTAGTTAACACTCAAACCATGTTCGTTCCAAAAATAAATATCAAAATAAAGTGGGCCTCCTGAGATACTACAGGTGTATATTTCATAAAACGGCTGCCCAAAACTAGCATTGTATGGAATTTAAAGAAAGAAATTAGTATGTTAATTTTCATATTGAGCCACGTTTATATGAATTTTGTTAAGTTGCTGGTCATTCGAATCTGTGACACAACATAGCATATGATAAATATGTATTTTATCGATGTTTTGGTGCTTTTAGTATGTATTTTAACATATTTATACGTAGAATCATTATATTCTACGTATTTGGTGCTTTTAGTATGTATTTTAACATATTTATACGTAGAATCATTATATTCTACGTATTGTCTCTCAAATTTCAAAGATTACCTCTATATACTAATTTATTTTCATACCTCACTTTAGACCTATATATTTATATAGCCTCTTTGTGAGATTGAGACAAGTGTATTTATAAAATATTTTATATAAAAGTGTTATTAATTTAATTAGAATATATTTATATAGCCTCTGTGTGAGATTGAGATAAGTGTGTCTATAAAATATTATATAATAGATGTTATCAATTTAATTACAGTTAAAAAATAATTTTTCAAAATAAAATTGAAGGTTTAAATTTATAAAAATAAGATTATACTTCAATTTTAATAATTAAAATTTTAATATTAAAAAAAAAATTTAATATTATTTTTATTTTAACTTTAACTTTTATCCAAAAATATTTAAATTCAAACCAAAACAAAAAAAAATATATATAAATAAAATAAAATAAATAAATAAAACATTTTTCCCGGACTAAAAAGCCACAACGTTCATTAACGGTCATTCATTTTAATAAACATCCATTAATGACTATACCACTCATTTATAGAAACATCCACTAGTGACCACTTATTTAAAGAAATGACCAGTATTTATACAGTCTAAAGATTTCACGAAGGCTTTTTTAATAAATATTATTACGTGAAAAACGACTTTTAATGTACTTGTTAAATTTTTGATGTACTTGTTAAATACAAGTTAATAACTATTTATTTAAAAAAGTAAATGTTAAGCAGGTGCTAGTCTTATAAAGTTGATTTGGCCACCAGCAAATTAATAAATTATAAGAATATTACTATACTCTCATAATAAAATAATCTATTAAAAAAATTATTGCAATATTATTGTTCAGTTAAATATAATATCAATAATTTTTTTTTAAATTAATATAATTAATTAAAAATTATTGTTATATAGTTATTGTTCTTATTATTAATATTTACAAACTATAATAATTTTCATACATAAATTTTTATTTTTTTGGTTATAAAGAGGTGTAAACCTTAGATGTAAACCCTAGGTGTAGTCAAGCAATGGAATAAAGCGATAAATTTGGCTCGCGAAAGGGATGCAAAACCTTAAGTGTAGTCAGGTGTTGAAGGAAGAGGGTTGTTCGTAGACTGTCTATTTAGTTTATGAGAAAGCCTCTTTGGTCAAAAGAAATATCTCTCGAGGATCTTTGGGTTCGCGGGTGGATGAACCTTTACCCTCTATCAAGATTTTAGAGGATGAATTTGGATTGGATCTGATTGATCATGAAACCCGAACAATTATCTACAAAATCAAGGGCAAAAGACCAAGCCTAAAGATTGGTGGACCAGTATAGAATTCCAAGCAACTCTCATACCAATTTTTTTTTCATATTTAGCGGATAGAGATAGGGTATTGGATTATAGATTTAATTGGCTTTTCGCACAAAGGGATGTCTATATAAGACTTTGGACTCTTAGTTTTAACCCCTTTACAAAAGTAGTTAATGGCTTCCTAGTTTAGGTGAATCTTATGCTCTCCCTATGGAGTTTTGGGAGAGAAGATATTCACCAAAATCGGTAATGTCATTTGTACATTCTAGTATATAGATGCCCAAACAAAGGAAAATTTGTCTAGTAAAATTAGTATGAGCAAAGCAAGATTGGTTGTTTGGATGGATGTTTCAGTTATTGGATCTGAATCCATTACCATCTCAAGCAAAGGGGAATGGATCCAAAATATTGAATATGAGAACTCCCTAAGATGTTATGGTTGTCGGCAATATGGCCACCTGAATAAGAGATGCCCAATCATCCGATCATAATCTGATTCCTCCTTGGTAGAGGAGAAGGTTCTACATGTGAATGACTCAAAACCTTCAAGTGTCCCAATTCAAAAGAAAGAAGTTCATCCTCCAAATGCACCAATTCTCTAGTAAGAATCATGCGAGCAACAAAAGACTCAACCCCAAAAGAAGAATTTGAATCAGATCATTGATGAAAGCCAAATGGTTACTAAAGGCCATCCATATGGTTCCATGTAAAAGATTAGCACCTTAGATGGTATTCTTGAAGCTAATTATGAAACAATACATGACCGTAAATTTTTTGAAAATGAAGATCCTACAAAATGTGTTACAACTAGATATTACCTCAAGAGCTTGAAGTGCAAAAATGCATTCTCAGATCTTGCCACTCTAAAGGAGGAAGAACCTCTGCTATAGAAGAAAAATAATCGAATTGATTTCCTCTTTGATGGATGATTGTTATGTTTGTTTTCTTTCTATCTATTGGAGTTATGTGTCATGTAAGGGTTGTTTTTGTTATTAATTTCTTAAAAAAAAGAGTTGATTATGGAAACTTAGTAGTTTGAAGAAGATGGAGAATATCTTTGATAGAATTTCAAATATGGGTGTGCTTTAATTAACTTGTTAGAAATATAATGAGAGCAATGTAATGTTTTGTTTTTGTAATGGGAGTGGCCCCAATAGAAGCCACACATAACTTATTTTTTCAATGAGTGCCATACATAGCTTATTAAGTAAATAAATAAATAATTATTGTTCTTAGTACTTTTAAACAATAGATCTAACTTATAATTTTAGAAGGATATTAGTCTTTTTTTCAATTGGTTATATGGTATTAAAATAGATTTCACCCATATTACATTATCACCACCTAGTGGTATTACTATAGAGCTAAAATATTATCTATCTATCACTTTGTGAGATTTTAACTTCAGTTTTCTCCTTGAATGTTGAGGAATTTAACGGATTTTGATAGAAGGATATTTGTCTTATGTCAAGTTCACTTGCATAAAAAAATTAATATAGTTGGAAATCATATAATTTCAACCCTAGATAATTAACAATTTTATTTTATCTAAGTTACTGTGAAGCAATTGTAAATAAGATTATCTTCAAATGGTGATAGCTCAACTGGTTAGATTCCTTAAATTTCAAGGAGGAGACCTAGGTTTAATCTTGTCAAGCGATACATGGATAATATCCAAGTTATTATAATACTAGTATGTCATGATGATGTAATAGGGTGAAAATCATTTCAATTAACCAATTGAAAAAAAATGTAAATAAATTTAAAGTCATTGTGCAATAATTAAGAATGAGAATTTAATCATATGAATGATTTGAGTTCAAACCATTATATTATGATAGGTCTTCTCATTATAATATAATGAGACCAATGATAATAAAATACAATGATAACTTGGTTTGTTAATATACCATGATAATGAAAGTGAGATTCATTTCAAAACTTTATAGCTAATATAAAATATATCTATTAAATATTTTTTTATTATTATATTTTAATAAATTAATGAGATTAGATATTCATAAACTTTTCAATGTATTGTGCAACAATGATAAATACTAATTGTTTGCAACCCAATCAAATCTTTATATTGTGATGAGCAGTCCTACAATAAGGTGGCACTAAGATTGTATGATTTGTTGTAACACAATAAGAAGGTGGCTTATTGAAATAGAATAGAATTTAAGGTTTTTAACATCCACGAGGTCAAAAGCAGCCTAAGGGATAAAAACTTTGCAAAGAACCATGGTTGCCAACCCTAAAATCTAACCTAGTCATTTTTATTTTCGTAATGTTGATCATTTACTACTTATTTTGATGATGAATTTAATATTTTATGTACTTTCTCCTCTTCAAACAATTATTGCAATGATTCCATTTTAAGAGTATCAACACAGGTAACTCAAATTATATCTCATATTCTAAAATAAAATGCTTCTCTACCTCAATTGCCCTTGAAGTATAAAAGGTACATATCCTCACCTCCAATTCCTATTTTGATCTTTTCCATTTACTTGCTTCACATCTAAGTTAGTATGAGTTGGTTCTTATTTGGGCCATCAACATCTTTGCTCTATGATTGATGTTTATCCTATGTAGGCATGTTTGTTGTGATTGAATAGGGTTAAATTTAGCAAGATAATGTTCTCTTACTTCATAACTTTTTTTGCATAGTTGTTCTAATTTTTTATAACAAATGCTTTTATGATTTTGTTATTATTTGGGCATTTATCTAAGTTGATATTCCATTTGATCATCCACTTATTTTGCTTCAACCATGTATTCTTTCTTTTGTTCATATCTTCTATTACAACTTTAGACCATTTATTTGTATTCATTTGTTTAAATTTTTTAAATATTCTATAAGATAAACCATAGCAATTGCCTCTATAAGGAAGGTACTTGTTTCTACTAGAAAAATATCATATAGAACTGACTCTTTTATTTGTATTTTATTTTTAATCAAACTTTTTAAAATCCTTTTTATTTACCTCTATGTTTAGTTTAATGTGTTGCTAATCTACTCTTCACATCCATACAACATCACTCGTACCACTAGTATCTCAAATAAAATTCATATAGTCTTTTAATCCATAAAAACCATAAATTTTAATGGACATCATATATTGCTCTTGAAACCCTAAAGTACAAGGTATACAGTTTATACTAGTTTCATCAGCTTTCTCTATGAACTAACCTTGACCTCTTTATCTCCTTTGCTTTAAAATTTGCCTCCCCACCTTCCTTCATACCTTTAACTCTTATTTGAACTTGTGCATTGTACTTCCTCATTCTTTGTGTCATTTTTTTATAAAGGTTGATTTGAGTAAACCTATAATGACCTTTTTCATTTGACGATGTAAAGGGACTTTCATTCCCACTTTATTAGGAGTGGAAAATTTGGTTTGACCAAGCTTCTACTATGATAGGATTTCCTTGCTTAATAATGAAGTTTTTCTCATTTTCAAATTATCCATATCTTTCTCCATCATTTTCGCTTTGCAACCTCTGACATGTGTTCAGTCTCATAACATTCGCAATATTAAAATGAAGTGTTTTCATAATCCACTTATTGATTTCATTCTATTGATTCATATTTAATCCTAATAGACTGCAATAAAGGTTTTGAAATATCTGTGGTAATACATATTTATGTGTATACACCATGCCTTTCCTCCTAAGTGGTTGGTCCCTCCTAATGAACTAGCCTAGAGTATTTGCCAATATTCTTCAAAACCTCCTTATTGGTAAGTTGATATGGAAGTTCAATAAGCCTAATCCACATCAAAGCCTTTTAATAATCTTTAGTTCTACAAAAAGAAATCTCACTCTATGGTCTAAAATATAATGCATCTCTTCTCCTAAACCATGGGTCAACATCCATTGTTTTATCTTTAACTTTTGAACTAGAGAAAAATTATGAAGTAAATTGAATTCAATCCTCACTTCCACTTGATTCTCTAAAAAACTTGACTTACACTATTTGTAGAACTTACCAACTCTCTACTTTTAAGAACCATTAGTTATGTTGAGATATGGACCACGAAAGAATGACACCCCTTCCTTCCTCGTACTTTCTTGGTTGCTCATACAAATAATTCTTACCTATTTTTAAAACAAAAAATACTGAGATTCATCCCATATTTTTATATTTTTAAAAATTAAATAAATACACATTTTATAAAAAAAAGTATAAAAATAATTTAAATAAATAAATACGCTTTATTTTTTAATATAAATAAAATAAAATGTCAATCATTAGTTTAAATTATAAATACCACTATTGTACAATGGCATCATAAATCCTTGCTAAATCTCCAAAACTCTAAGACATGAAATATCAGTTAATATATAAAGGCCTCATTCATGTAATATCTCTATTTTCATTACGAATCGATAACACCTTTTGTCCTATGTGGGTATGTATTCGATTGAACTCGAATGTTACTATAAACTTTGATTTGTTGGTAAAGACTAAGTTAACGATAGGACAACTCATTAGGAAGCACTTAAATCAAAATACGATCTCATTATAAACCTTAACCCGCTAGAAAATATGAAGTTAACATAAGGACAACCCACTAACAAGCGCTCAAATCGAACTCAAATGTCACTATAAACCTTAACCCACTCATAATCAACAATAGAACAACCCACTAATAAGCACTCGCAACTTCAGATCCATTTAACGTACTTAAAATATGAGTTAAAATATAATGAATCATGAGACATGGTCCCGAGATGAACGTTAAAATATAATGAATTATGAGACATTGTCTTGAGATGAAGAGGAGGTCTAATATTTGAACCATTTCCTGTGCGTCTTGGCAAAGGTAATTGGTTTTCAAAACATGGTTTTAAGAAGGTTCAGTGTTCGAACCATCCTTGTACTATTTTTACGAACACATAAAAAATCTACTATGTAGGCCTTAGAGGTATAGACGGATAGGACTTGTGATAGGCCCAAGGTTGAAGTAGTAGGTTTTCCTTCACACACAAATGTTTTTATGTTATCTTTGTGGACACAAAAAATCCACTATGTAGGCCTTAGGGGTATATCCAGATGGGACTAATGACAGGCCCTAAGATTGAAGTAGTGGGTTTATTTTTACTTACAAAGGACAACACAATGGTTAGGGATTTGGCATCTTTTCTAGGAGGTCCAATGTTCAAACCACAACGTACCCAAAAGGGGATAGGCTAGATGATTGCAGATAAGTGTTTATCAGTTGGTTACCCCAATTGGATGCCTTGGAGGGTTGGTATCCTATTGACTTTGTATCGCTCAGCAAACTAGGGTTATAGTAGCAGTATTTGAACCCAATCTCGATCAAATATCTAGCAAAAAGTGTTACTAATTCCCTTACGCATAAAAAAATATAATCTAAATCTGAAATTTTAATTATAATATATCAAATTTTTGTTAGAGTAATATTTCATCATTTGGGATATTTACCCCATTTCCTACATTAGGTAGATTTTATTTACCGCATGGTAAAAAGTAGCCTGTTACTTTTTACCACTAGTATTTACTTTTTACTACTTACCATTGGTTAGTTAGTCATTGTAGTCATTTCGACTACGTTAACTATCCTACCTAGTTGGTTAGTAGGTTAGCGTGATTTCCTAGACTAGGTTAGTTGTTAGCTACCTTTAGGGTTACGCAACTCATAACGCGTTAGTTAGCGTTATATTAGGATAATATATTTATGTATTATTCTAAATGCTAATCATAGCCTATTTGTTAAACTATTTAAACACTACCTAATGATCAATACAAGGTTCACTGCTTATGGTTTAATTTTATTGCACTTACATTTACAATCATTTGTATCATAGCCTATTCCACAGGCAAGGCAACGGGTACAAAATTCGATATAATATTTCCTCTCAAGGAAATTCTAGGTTTTTCACCAAACCTTGGTTCTTTCTGTGCTAGATTTTCTCTGAAGTGGCCCGCAGTCAAATCTTGGAACTACAGACCACTCCAAGCAGGTGGCCCACTCCTGCGGGTAGGAATAAGACCCTCCTCATTGGACCGATGATCGGATCAAGTTCGACAACCGACACACCTTCAAGTAGGCAGAGCCCCCACAAGATGACAGAAGGTCCTCCGCTGTCCGACGATCGCTGCAAGAGGACAGACGACCAACCACCTAGGCAAGCGAAGCCCCGCAAGAGGATAGGCGGTCCTCCATAGTACGATGATCGTTGCGAGAGGACAAGCAGTCCTCCCCCACCGACCACCAGGATCGCTCGACAGAGGGCAGGAGTGCCTTCTACTGATGACTGGGCCCCCAAACTTGAGGGTAAGAGCGTCCTCAGATCTGGGGAAGACACTAACAGTCTGACAAGGGCTGTCAGCCTGTGAAGACTGTCTCTCGAGAGAGGACAAAAGAGAACAGCGCACAAAGCACTGACACCTAGATCGATATGGATGCTGAATTCTATGTAACTACCACCTGGACCAACGCGAGAACATCGAGATTGAGTGACTTTCGACTGTGATGTGGTGTCATATGATTCATCTACATGGACTCTGGAGCTAATGTGACATATGCGTGCATGGCAGATGACGTGGTAGTACTGAGCTGGAGGACGACACGTGAAACAAGGTGGATCGGACATGTGACGCATGTGTGGACCTGTTGACCTGGCATGACAAATGAGTCTCGAGGAGATACGTGATAGTTTGGCATTAGTTTCTCCGACAAAATAGGCACTTCTATGACTGCCCACAGGTAGTTAAAGATTATACTGTGTGATAAGGCTTTTCAAGTTGTGAAATATTACAGTAGGGGCAATGTGGGAAATAACATCCTGGATATTTTTTTTCTTTAGTGCGGGGCGCTAAGGAATATAGCGCACCACTTGCTCTATAGCTTCCAAGTCGGAAGCTTGCCCGACTAGCTCGAGGAGCCAAATTAGGGTAGACACCCGCGAGGTCTAAAGTTCGACTCCCAGCGGGATCATAATAATATTTTGCTCCAAGGAGCATTTCCAAAGCAATGGGCACCAAAAATAAAAGGTAAAATTTTTATTTTTTTTGTATTTTTTTTATTGTTTTTAGTTTTGTTAATAATTTTAATATTTTTTTATTAAATAATTTTATTTAATAGTTAAAGTGATTTCTTATGAAAAAATATTTTTATTATTAAACTTTACTAAATTCTTTAAAATTTATACATTAAATTTGAAATTTGGAGGCAATTTGTTTTTGCAAAATCTAAAAAAAAAAAAAAAAATGCTTTTGTTTTTCTCTCTAAAGAAGATATAAGAAATTTACGAGCATATTTTTCTTGCAATATTAGAGACCCTACATTCTTCTCAAAACCTTGTTAAATTTGCACACTTAAAGGGGGATAAAATCAAAAATAAACTTTGATTCTTTCTTGCAAATTTGGAAAACAAGGAATCTGAAAATTTTGTGAATTTCAAAGACAAAGTGTGCATTTGTTTTCTCCAAGAGGGGATATAATACATAACATTGCACATTATTTTTGCAAAATTGAGAAGAATTTGAGTCCTTGGGTCCATAAAAACCAAATCGTTTGGCGACTGGTTCTGGAAGCCTTTCAAACGCGAGTCGTGTCTCGACTTGTCTTGAAAGGAGTGCTATTTATTAAATTTGCCAAACAAAAGGGGGAAGTCAAGAAATTGTATTTATTTTGCAAATTTGTAATACAAAGTTAGGAGCACTTTAAAAATCAAAACTTGTTTATTTTGCAAAATAATAAAAAAAAAGATAGGCAATTGTTTATTGCCACATAATTTGCAAAATTGTAAGACAAGGAGGAGACAAAATATATCATTTTTTTTTGCACAACACAAATACACATTTTGTTGCAAAAATTAAAAGGTGCATTTTCTATTTTACTTGAAACCTTCATTGGCAAGTTAGGTTCATTTTCGGTTGCATCTGACACCTAGGTGATAAGAATTTTGAGGTCATTCTTGTTTGATTGTTGCATCATTTCTTTTTGCAACTATAAGTCATAGAATAAAGAACACTCCATACCTCAAAATTTCACAAATTTGTGTAAATCCTTGCACAGATTTAAAGCCAATATTCACTTGATATTTTCTCCTACAAAAAAAACCCCTAATTCACTCTATTTGTTTGGCTTAATTTCCTCAAAATGATTATCCCTATTCAAGAGGATTTTTAGGTAGGTTCCATTAAATATATTTTTGAGTGAATTATCTTTCATCTCTTATTTGTTTGGATTAATTTCCTCCAACTGATTATCTCTCTTCAAGAGAATTTTCGGGAAGGTGTCATGAAATATCACTTAAGAGTGAAAGAAAGATCATCTTAGTTCAAATTGTAGGACCTTCATCATGGCAACTATCAATAAATACTTAAGTGATACACAATTGCTAAAGGGTCCTAACTATTCAGTATGGAAAACCAAGATGAAATCCATCTTGACTATAAAGGACATGTGGGATTTAGTTGATGGCACTAAAACAAGACCCGCATCACCAGGAGTAGATCAAAAATCATGGGACAAAAAGAACAATCGTATTTTCATGTTGATACTCCTTGCAACTACTGATGATATCCAACCTCACATAAGTGAAGCTAAAACTGGTAAAGCTGCATGGGATGCACTTAGTACCATTTTTGAAGACAAGAATCAATCAACTGTTCTAAACCTTCAAACACAACTTCATACACTCCATATGAAGTCAGGTGTATCAGTAGAACTATTCCTCTGTAGAGTGGCAGATATGAAGTCTAAGCTTAATGCTTTAGGGGCCAAAGTAGAAGACGCCATTTTGACTTCAGTAATTTTTAGAGCTCTTCACGAATCCTACAAAATCTTGATTACATCCCTTAATGTTTCACAAAGAGTTTTCACCTTTGTGGAGTTAGTCAATTTGTTTCAAACTGAGGAAGCAAACCAACTCCAAAATGATGAAGTGTTGAACAATGCACTTTATTCAAACTATAAGGGTGATAAGAAGAAAGAAAAATTTCAAAAAGGGGGGATCATCTTCAAAATGTAAGGGAAAGAAATCTCAAAAGAGGTTTTTCTCGTATTGTAAAAAGGACAACCATGACACCAATCGGAGTTGGTTAAAAAACAAGCAAAACAAAGGCAATATTGCTAGTGAAGTGTCTAGTTTCAATTCTGATTCTGTTTCAGAAAAAGCACACAAAGTGCTTATTGCTAAAACTGTATTGTAGAGGGACAACACATTTGTCACCTTGAGCAAACACCATTTCCTCTCTCATTTTTTTTAGGCTTCATAAATGGCATATGTTTTTGTTTGAAGTACTTGTAATAAAGGGGTGTTTGTACCTCTTTTAGGCTTCATAAATAGCAAATTCTCATTGTTTGAAGTCCTTGTAACAAAAGGAGAGAATTTTTCTGGTGTAAAATTTCCTATGAGGCAATATTTGTAAAATCCTTCACAAAGCTTCTTGAGTTGTACATATTTTGCAATTAAGGGAGGATATACGTTGCTTTTCTTCACAAATGTTTTGTAAAAAGAGAAGCAGACTTATATGGGTGCATTTTCGGCAGCAACCGACCCCTTAGTCAAACTTCTTTCAAAAATTACAACATTTTTTGCAACAAGGGGGAACTTATAAGGGTGCATTTTTGGCAGCGACCGACACCTTAGATATCTTATCTTTTGAAAACTCACATTGTAACTGAATGAACCTCGTATTAAGTGATCTACTATACTACACATAGCGATTGCAATGACTGGTTACCCATGCAATTCGGTTGGATGACATGATTACAATAAGGACATTCATTTGTGTGAAGATAAAGTGAGGAATGACCCAATTTTTTTCTTAGGATCAGTCAGAGTACTGTGACAGAGCAAGAACCAGCATATCGACATATTTTTCACTGTATTGGGGCAGTTATATACTTTATCCAAATATTGTTGTATAGAGGGATATGTATGTATTACCCAAATAATGTAATATGGAGGGATGTTAGAGTAATAATCCATCATTTGGGATAAATGCATATTTCCTACATTAGGTAGATTTTATTTTACCACATGGTAAAAAGTAATTTCTTACTTTTTACCACATGTTTTTACTTTCTACTACTTACCATTGGTTAGTTAGTCATTGTAGTCATTTCGACTACGTTAACTATCCTACCTAGTTGGTTAGTAGGTTAGCGTGATTTCCTAGACTAGGTTAGTTGTTAGCTACCTTTAGGGTTACGCAACTCATAACGCGTTAGTTAGCGTTATATTAGGATAATATATTTATATATTATTCTAAAGGCTAATCATAGCCTATTTGTTAAACTATTTAAACACTACCTAATTATCAATACAAGGTTCACTTCTTATGGTTTAATTTTCTTGCACTTACGTTTACCATCAATTTTGGTCCTTACATACTTACTCTAGCCAATTGGGAGTCTTTAAATTAAGCACTAGTATTTTTCCTTTGATAAGACTCAAAGGATGAAATTTATCATTTAATTATTTTTAATTTGTTTTTTTATTTTAGTTAAACAAAAATATGTGTTGAGTTACTTACAATAGAGCTAAGTTAAAAGTTGAAACTTTCATAAATTTAAAACCCAAGATCCTAAGAACTAACCATTTTAAATTACAACATAAAAAAGGAGATCTGTATGGGAGCCAAATATTTTAAATTATATGTCCAAATTAGCTAAACATTGGATTTGCTCACCAAATTGCCTAATCCTCTCATTCTCAATAGCAATGTGAGCCAAATATTTTAAATTATATGTCTAGAATGGTTGTCCAAATTTGCTCAACATTGGATTTCCTCACCAAAGTATCTAATCCTCTTATCCTCGATACCGCCTTAACTAGGAAGTTTACCACTTTATTCAAACCTCTACCTACATCAATTAGAATTACATCATCTAATTTCCTCCACAGTTTCTTAATTTGGGTCACAAGAATCCTCAACCTCCATGTCTCCAAAGCAAAATTCTTCATGCAATTTACAGCTCCTACCAAAATTTGATTATCCTCTTATAATCTTGTGTTACCACCTAAATAAAAACATATTTAATAACTAAGACTTTTTCCTTATTATTCATAATCTTACTAAAGTGTACAATTCCAATAAAGCATTATTAATAATTATTTTATATAAATAAAAAATAAAAAATACCAATCACAATGATTAATTTGTGTTTCATGTCCTCGATGGAGGTTTTGTGGATGTGTCACAAATTGTTTACAGGACTTAATATTATATCATTTGAGCTATTCTCCACGAAATCTGTCAAAGAGCTAAAGAATACTGAACACACTATCTTAAAAAAAAATGATTTAAAAACTAATGAATATTGGGAGGGAATGGACTGGGTTCGCTCTTCTCATCAGGATATGTTATTTCTTAAAATTGATTTTGAGAAAGCTTATGATAAAGTTGAGTGGTATTTTATTCTTTCTATGCTCCAAGCCTTAGGTTTTGGGCCATCCTTCATTTAGTCTGTGAATATGCTTTTTCAATATGCTTCTGTTGTTATCACCCTAAACGGTTGTAGATCTTAGGCCTTTGGATTGTTTAGATTTGTTAGATAGGGTTGTCCTCTTGCTCCTTCCATTTTTATTTTAGCAGCTAAGGCGTTTGGGTATTTACTGGCTTCAAAAGTGGTTCAAGGCTCTATTCGTGGTCTTGCTTTACCTGATTCCTCTTCTCAATTGGTTCATGGCCATTTTGCTGATGACTTTTTTTTAACCCTTTATGAAGATGAACAATCCTTGTCTATGGCTCTTCAATGCCTTGATACTTTTTGTCTAAATTCAGGGTGAAGTATTCAATGGAATTTTTTTTTCTTTAGGTAATCTGGGAAGTCTATGCCTCCTTGGCTTTCTCACTATTCGTGGCGATGGATTCAATCTAGTGAAATATTCAAGTTTTTAGGTATTCCTTTCACCTTTCACAACACCCCTACTCAGCTATGGTAGTATGTCATTCAAAAAGTGGAGAAGAAATTGTCCTTTTGGATCACTAAACAACTTTCTCTGGCAGGCAAATTTTAGGTCTGTTCTAAGATTCTTGCTACCACTCATGTCTATTTTTCCTCCTATTGGCTTCCTTCGAAGGCTTGCTATTTGCAATTGGAAATATTATTGAGGGATTTTTTATGGTCATCTACTTCTCACACAAAAGGATTTCACCGAGTTGCTTAGGATTTTTGTTGTCTTCCCAAACTTTCTAGTGGTTTGGGCCTTTTAGATTATCATCGACAGGGAATTGCTTTGTGTGCAAAATGGGTTGTCCGAGCTCTTGATGGTTATAAAGCTTGGAAAATTCTTCTTAGACATTGCATTTTTTCTGGTCTCCCCTTGGGCAAAAGGGTATGGCGCAGCTTGAATTTGTCTACTCTTTTCACTGCCTCTGTTCCTATTAAAATCATAGGTTCCTTTGTTGTTAAAAGTATCTGGAAGGCCTGGGAGTCTCTCAAACCATGGCTTTTTTGGAAAGGTGTTGGGAAAAAGAATGGTGCTTATGTTTCTTCAATCAGTGTTTGGTGGTCCCCTATTATCAGAATTCAGTCTTTACCCCAGGCCCAAGTTTAGTGGTTTCATGCTCAATGATTTTACAGAAAAGGAATTAACTCGATCTCTGATTTTTTTCTTTCTCCACCAGATACTGGATTCCTTGGGATGCTTTTAAATATTTTTATCAGCTTAAGTTGGATGATCAAATTACTTATGAGGTTGTGGTTTGTAATACTCCATTCTCTTTGTGGCCCAAAATTTTTAAGCACTTTTAGAAGGCTTGGTGGACTGATTGGTGTTGGCCTCAACATAAATCCATGTTGCAGTATAAATCCCATCTGGGTTATTCTTGGCTATCTCCTCATATTCCTATGGCTGTTGTTTTAAATGCTCATTGGGATCTTCTTTCTCCTCCTTCTATTTGGCGAGCACGGTTCAAAATGGTTTGGGCCAATTATATTGAACCTAAACAATCCTTTTTTATCTAGAGTTTAATGATGCAAGGCCTTCCTCTAGGGCACAGACTTCACTATCTTGGCATTGAACACCCTTCATGTTATTTTTGTGGTGCGTTGGAGGATTGTCTGCATGTGTTCTGGTCTTGCCCCAAGGCTCGTTCTGCATGGACCTGGATTGAATCTTTTTTTTGCCCCTTCATTTCCTCTCCTTTTTCCTGGCAGCAAATCCTTCTTGGCGATTCACCTTCATTTTTTGAACCTTTGCTGGAAGTCTGGAACATCTTTCGCATTAGCATTCTTTATCATATTTGGAAGTCCAGAAACAAGATTGCTTTTTCTCATGATACTAGTTCACGGTATTTTTCCCTGGCTGATCAATATGCAGTGTTTTATGATTCTTGGCTACAAATTTCTATGTAGGTGGAGAAGTTTCATGTGGAGATTCAACATCTTCATAGTCTTATTGACTATTGGGGCAATGCACTGTGCACAGTTAGTCGCCTTCCTGCAGATCATCCCTCTCGTGGTCGATATCGCTCTTGCTCTTGTCACACTCCTCCTCTCACAATCGTTGGTCCCCTTCTCGACAAGAGCACCTTTGCACCCATGGCATATCCGTGGCAGATTCTTCCAGACAACTTCGTGGATGGGATGTTCATCCTCCTGCTCCTTCCCCACCCCTTGTGACTGGTTGGGGAGATGAAATTCTTGCTATACCCACTCCCCCTTCTGGTTCAGGATGGGGAGACCCTATTCACAGTGCTCCTATTTCTGGCTCAGGTTGGGATATTGGGCCTCCTTCTGGTATTGATGTGCAACCCACTACTGCTGGCTAGGGAGATGAAATTCCTGCTATCCCCACTCACACTGCTCCTGTTTCTGGATCCGATTGGGATATTGGGCCTGCTCCTGGTATTGATGAGCAGCTCAGTGCTGTTGGCTGGCCTCTTTCCAATGCCAGATAATCTTGCGTGCATATAGTTGAGGCAGATGTGCTTCCACTTCTTGTTCTTTTTGCCTGCCTCTGTGTGGTTCTCCTTTGTTTCTGCGATGCTTTGTTAGTCGTGGGGTTCATGGTCTTTCATTTTTGTTGCCTTGGTTTTTTGATATCTCCTAACCCTGGGGGTTAGTTTGACAACATACTGGGGTGTGATCTTCTCCACCCATTTTTTTGATGTAAAAAGACCTAATTATTCTTTAATGGAATTTTTCTGCGCTTTTTAATTCAAAAAAAAGTTGTGGCTTAGCATGTATATTTTAAAAGACATGTGAAGCATGGTGAACAATTAAGTCAAGGGGCTTTTAAAATATTACTTAAGTGATTAAAATATTTTTTTTTAGTTTTTTTTGTTTAAGGTTTAAATCGTGGCACGAGGTTATGATAAATTTCTATCAAAAAAAAGTGTGTGAAGTTGTGTTAAATCCAAAAATAAATAAAATCTTAACTACAAAAAAAATATATAATGGAAGACATGCTCATAACTTTCTCATATAACAAGATTTCCCAATGATAAAATATAGCTATAATAGTTTTGTGGTTATTAGCTTCTATTCTTATGTATATTCACACTTCATTTTGATTTTTAAAGGGTGACACTATTATCACAAAATACAAAAAACATATATTATATAATTTTTAATAAAATATAAAACATTCTAATTTTTTTTCTAAAAATAAATTAATATTAAATTAATTTTTTTTTAACAATTTTTTTTTTTAAATTATACATATTTTATTACAATTTAAATCTAAATTATTTTGATTTTTAAATGGTGACACTATTATCACAAAATAAAAAACATATATTATATAGTTTTTAATAAAATATAAAACATTCTAATTTTCTTTCTAAAAATAAATTAATATTAAATTAATTTTTTTTAACAAATTTATTTAAAAAATTATACATATTTTATTACAATTTAAATCTAAATTTTCGAAAAGAAATCACAAAACACACTAATAACATTTAACAAACTTATTTTTTAAAATAAATTGTATTACATGAGATATTATTTTATTTTAAAGGGGGTAAATATTTATTATGTGGTCACGATATAACCGTTACATAGCATATCCGCAACATGTGAGGGGAGAGATTTGAACCTGGACCTCTCGATTTCAACTGGAGAGTTTTAACTACCCACTTGCTCTCTAACTCCTCCACATAAGCGGATACATGAGATATTATGTACAATATTGATAACACTTATTTTATGGTTAGTTGGTTCTTTAAGATAATGAATAAGTTTTTGTTTTTTTTTGGGTGGAAAACATCCCAAAAGGGATGCCACTTTCAAGTAAGACCCAAGGAGGCAGGGGTATCTCTTCCACCAAAATCTCCCAAGGCTCGCACCTGGCCTACCACCTTTGACGTACTCAAAGAGCAAACCTAAAACAATTTTAAAAAATGACACACAAACACAAACACACAAGAAGATAAAAAATAAAAAATAATTCCTTGAGTGTGTCGAAAAGATAAAGCACAACAAAAAACACACACAATAAGATAAAAAAAACACAATAAGAACCTTATAGAAAAACACAAGAAGAACATTAAAAAAAACAAACATGACAAAAACAATAGAAACATACAAAGACAACCAACAAAAACAACCAAAACCTTACAAAAGAAAAAACAATAATAGAAAAAAATAAAAAACGCTCATACACCAAAACAACACAAGAACAAGAAAAATAAAAACACAAGAACAATAACAAAAAAAACACAAAACAATAAAAACACAATAACAACAAAAAATACAAAAATAAAACAAAACAAAAAAACACACACCTCAAAAAATAAACTATGCAGATCGAACGAGAATAAAAAATAAAGCAAGAAGAAACTAGGTACTTCCTGAGCCATCCAAAGAAATAATAGACGTAAAAGCTTCCCTAATTTGTGAAGTCCACCATCTAAGAATGAATACGTTTTTTTTTATTTAAAGAGTGTTGTTCTTTCACCCTAAATTTTTAGTTTATTAATTTAATTAAATTTTTAGTTTTTTTTTGTTATTATTTGTAATCCCCTGTATATAGCATATCCACAACATGCGAGGGGAGAGATTTGAACCTGGGCTTCCATTTCAATTGGAGAGTTTTTACTTTTCTATTAAATGGAGCATGTTATGTACAAGTGAAACACTTATTTATTATGAAAATTAGTTTTATAAGATATATTTTATTTCACATAAATAAGTATTAATAATATGGGTTTGTTTTAAAAGTAATAATAAAATAATTTAATTTTTTTTATTAAGTAAATACTTCTTATATATATATGGGAAAATAATTTAATTTTATGAAATAATTTTTTTTATATATATTCACATATCATATATTTATAATAAAGTTTAAATTTAGCTTTTTGGATGAGAAGTTATAGACATATCAATAAACGAATGAGATTAAAACAGTTTATAAGAACAGAACTTTTAATAAAAGATGGTGTATAACCTTATTCCCTTTTAAAGTTGAACTCTGAAATTTTATTTAAAACTTTAAAATTAACTTAAAAAAAAGCTCAACATTTTCTTAACAATTTTAAAATATATTTGTTTATTATTAATTTTAATTAAAAAATTTAATATTTATAATATTTTCAATTCTTTAAAATTTTTATTAAATTCTAATAACACGTTTAATGAGTATGTAGAGTTTTCCTTTTAACACGGCAGCGCATGGATCAGCAAAGCATACCCACGTTCGTTCTTTTAAATTTATTTTACTTCATGTTGGGTTCCGTGGTATTCAAGCCATTATCGAGATATTATACTTCTAAATTTTAAGTCTCATCAGTTCAGCAAATTCTTTGAGAGAAGGTAAACCACATATTTTTTATCCTTTTAAAAAGCCAAAAGTGTTTTTTTTGGTTTAATTGTCGACAATATAATCTTCTTATCATCTTGTGATTGGGATTGGACTACTATCATTACCTGCTCGTGCTCGCGGACGTGTCGTGGGGTTTGGTTGGGAAAGTTTTGTAACTAATGTTAGTGGGTGGTTGGCTTTCTAGTTAGGGTAAAGCCAACCAGATGGCAGGTGGCATTAACCAATTACCTACACACACAAAGATGTTGTTCGTCGGCAGCTTAGCATTGTGTTTATCTCGTTTTCCCTTGGGGTGGCTTCCTAAAGTAGTTTTTCCTTCTAATTTTTGTAGATTCTAATAACATTGTTATAGATTATTTACTAATTAAATCAAAATAATTTATTAATAAATATTTAATCACTACCAACAATATATTCCTTAAATTAATTTTAATAAACAGTTTTTCCACTTATCATTCCATTCAAAACAATAAAAAATTTAATATAAAAATAAAAAACTTATAAATATTTAGTAAGAAGTTAATTATTTAATTATAAAATGTTATAATTTAATTGAAGGTGTAATCATTCCAAATTTTTATATTTCAATATTGATGGATTATTTAAATAGGGTAATTTTGTATGAATGTATATATTATAATTTAATGTTAATGGTTTTTGTTTAATTATTGGAACAATAGTTAATAGTTAATATAGTTTATATCAAAGATGTAGAAAAAAAACAACCTTTTTAAAACCCTTTGTATATTTTTATATAAAATAATTTAATTGATTTGTAGTCATTTTAAATTTTATTCTTATAAAAATTGTTTAAAATAAATAAAATTATATTATCTTAATTGAATATATATAAAAATAAAAGTTTAAATTTGTATTGAAGACATGTATACATATATTTATTACATCTTAAAAATATAACTATAACATATCTAATGCATATATAAATGTCTTTTAATATGTATTCTAAAGTTATTATATTTTATTCATTGTATATTAAATTTAAAAGTTAGTATTATATACTACATACTCATACCTTATTTAACTTACACCTATATATAACCTCAAGATTAAAATAAGATGTATTTATAAAATATAATATAAAAATAGTCTTGTCAATTTAATTACCTTACCTAACTGACACCTATATATAGCCTCAAGATTAAATTAAGGTGTATTTATAAAATATTATATATAAATAGTCTTGTCAATTTAATTAGTATAAACGTGACAGCGAAAATTAATATTATAAATCGATGTTTAACATCTAATCATTTTGGATGCTAAGGAGAAAACTCGTCGCGATTTCGCAACAGTTTTGGAGAACAAGCTTCATGAGGGAAAATCGTTGCGATATCGCGACATTTTTGGTGAAAAGCTGCCCAAGGGAAAATTCGTCGCGATTTCGCGACACTTCTGCCGAATGGGCTCCCGGGGGAGAAATCGTCGCGATTTCGCGACATTTTTGCAGCAATGGCACTAAGAGGAAAAGTCGTCGCGATATCGCGACACTTTTGAAGATCGGGCATCAAGGTGATAATTTGTCGCGATTTCGCGACATTTTTGAAGAAAGGATGCTAAGGGGAAAACTCGTCGCGATTTCGCGACAGTTTTGGAGAACAAGCTTCATGAAGGAAAATCGTCGCGATATCGCGACTCGTTTGAGGAAAGGGCGCCAAGGGGAGGACACGTCGCGATTTCGCGACACTTGTGCTGAAGGGCCGCCCAAGGGATATCTCGTCGCAATATCGCGACACTTCCGTTCAACTGGAGCCATGAGGAAAAGAAGTCGCGATATCGCGACACTTTTGCAGTGTTGGCGTCAAGGGGTGAACTCGTAGCGACTTCGTGACACTTCTGGAGATCAAGCGCCTTCTGGATTTCTCGTCGCGATTTCGCGACACTACTGGCGTCTGGGTGTTTTGGTGTTGTGCCGTCGCGATTTCGCGACACTTTTTGTGTTTTGCGGCCTCGGCGTTGTTCTGTCGCGATTTCGTGACATGTCGCGATTTCGCGACATGTTGTCGTGGTGCGGCTGTGGTTAGGTTTGGTGTCGCGATTTCGCAACATGTCGCGTTTTCGCGACATGTTGTCTTCTGACCTCTTTGCTTTCGTTTGGGATGTTTTTTCTCCCACTTATAACTGCTTTTTGTTTTAATACAAGTTTTTTCAATTCTTTCAAAAAAAAAAAAAAAAAACATCCAATCATTTAAATATATCCAAAACGGACAATCAAACCATTAAAAAAAAAAAACATTTTTTATAACTAAAAGCAACACCAACAATTATTATCTCATCCATTAATGACCACTCATTTAAAGAAATGAGTGGTATTTATACATTCCACTTGAGATTTTACCGGGGTTTTTTTAATATATATTATTGAGTGATATTTATACATTCCATTTGGAATTTCACCGCGGTTTTTTTAATATATATTATTCTATCCCATCCATTAATGACCACTCGTTTAAAGAAATGAGTGGTATTTATACATTACACTTGAGATTCACGAAAGTTTTTTTAATATATATTATTGTGTGAAAAACGATTCTTAATGTACTTGTAAAATAAAAGTTAATAACTATCTATTTAAAAAGCAAAAGCAAATGTTAAGCAGTTGCTGGTCCTTAAAGTTGATTTTGCGGCCAGCAAATTAATTGATTATAAGAATATTTATTTATTTTAAATGTATTTTTTTATATATTGAACATCTTTTACAAATATGTATAAATATTAGAGCGTTTGTTCGTGCAAATACAAGAGGAATCGACCTCACAACCATATGGATGATAATAACTAGGCAACTGCTATTACACCAAATGCCATTCGGCAAATGCCATTTATTTTAAATGTATTCTTTGTAAAGTTGATTTTGAGGCCAGCAAATTAATTGGTTATGAGAATATTTATTTATTTATTGATTTTTTGATTTGGTTGGTGTGAGAAACCCTTAAGCATAGGGTTGGGTAGGCTCCTCCAATCATGATCCTTTATAAAGTTGAGAGCTATGTTTATCAATAGGGAATTTAACACACATCAACCACACACCCACCCCTCATACGAGGTAAAATTTTTATGTTAAGGAAAATATTTTCTCATATCCATAGGGATTAGGACTTTTTGTTCCACGGGACATGTTTCATTCGGGTATACTTCTCAGGTTAGCCAAGGTTTTTTTTGTATCCAGGTTGATATGCTTGAACACTCAATCTCCTTCCGAGGATTGAGGGAACTTGTCAAAAAGGTACCTTGTGTGGATTTGAATATTATTGCTCTCTTATAATAAAATAATTTATAAAAATAGATAAATAAAAATTAATATAGTTTATTTCAAATAAATTTTTAAAAATTAAAATTAAAATAATTAATTAAAAAGTTATTGTTATATAATGATTGTTTTTGGTACTTTAATAATAGATTTATATTTTAATTTTGGAAGGATATTAGTCGTATGTAACTTCACTTACATACAAATTTAATATAGGTGAGGATCATATGATTCAACTTTAGATAACTAACATTTTTTTTAATCATAGTTATTGTGGAGCAATTGTAAATAGGATTATTATCAAATGGTGATAGCTCAACAGGTTAGATTCCTTAAAGTTAAAGGAAGACACCTAAGTTTGAATCTTGTCAAACGAAATATGGATAATTTCCAAGCTGTTATAATACCACTATGTGGTGATAATGTAATAAGGGTGGGAATCGTTTCAATCCCATATAATTAATTGAAAAAAATTGTAAATGGATTTATTTGGGATTTAATCATATGAACATGATTTGAGTTCAAACCATTGTATTGTGATATATTTTTTTCATTATAACTAGACCCATGATAATAAAATACAATGATATCTTAGTTTATTTTTTTGAGTAAATACTTCTTATACACACCCACGATATCTTAGTTTGTTAATATACCATGATAATGAAAATGAGATCTATGTCAAAACCTTGTAGTTAATAAAAAATGTCCAGTAAATATTTTTTTAATTAATATTTTTTTTATATTTTTAATGAGATTATATATTCATAAGCTTTCCAATGTATTGTGTAAAAACTATAAGTATTAATAGTTTGCAACCCAATTAAATCTTGATAGTATGATGAGCAATCCTACAATAAGATGGTCTTAAATTGTAGGATTTTTTGTAATACCATAAAAAGATGGTTTATTGAAATAATTTATAATAAAAGGTTTTTAACATCCACAAGGTCAAAAGTAGTCTATGGGATAGAAACTTTGCAAAGAACTATGGTTTGCAACCCCAAAATTTAACCTAGTCATTTTTCTTTTTGTAACATTCATCGTTTGCTACTAATTTTGATGATGAATTTTCATATTTTATCTACTTTCTACTCTTAAGCAATTATTGTAATGATTTTAATTCTAGAGTATCAACACAAGTAACTCAAATATTATTATATGCCCCGTATTCTAAATAAAATGCTTTTTTTATCTCAATTTCTTTTGATGTATAAATGGTATATATCCTTCCCTCTAATCCTTATTTTGATCTCTTCCATCTACTTGTTCCACATCTAAGTTGGTATGAGTTGGTCCTTAATTGGGCCATCAACATCTTTGCTCTATGATTGATGTTTATCCTATGTAGGCATGTTGGTGGTGATCAAATAGGATTAAATGTAGCAAGATAATGTTCTCTCGTACTTCCTAACTTTTTTTCACATAGTTGCTTTGAATTCTTCATAACAAATGCTTTTATTACTTTGTTATTACTTGGCCATTTGTTTAATTTGATATTCAGTTTGTTCATCCTCTTGTTTTGCTTCAACCATGTATTCTTTCTTTTGTTTATTTTTTCTTTTAGAGCTTTAGACCAGGGTTATGCATAGCGACGAATCATTGTTAATTTGCAAATATTAGGAAATTTAACATTAAAAATTGGAAAATATGAGGACCCTTGATGGGGGCCCATTCGCTAAAAATTTTTAGGTCAATTTTTTTTTTATGGGTCAGCTCACCCCACGTTGATAATAATTTCACCATTTTTATTTTAAATCGTCAAAACTCTTGCCTAAATCATGGATCTTTTTTGCCTTGAAAATATAAAAAAAAATATCTCGCCAAATTCGCATCTTATACCACCAATATATATACCTAATGTGATAGTGATACTCATACATCTAAAACATTCAAACTCCTCAAAAAATGACTTGTAGTAGCAAAAAATGATATGCAAAAACCTGATACGATCAGTTGCAGAGAGAAGAACAGATGATCAATTGCAGTAGATTAGTTTATCGATAAAGAGCAAGGACTATCAATTGAGGAAAATAACAATAGGATGTAGAGAAGCAGTGGATTGGCAGAAGATTTGATTGATTACAGAGAAGTAATCGATCTGAAGAAGAGTCGAACGGTTGTAGACGAGCAACCGATCTGCATAAGAGTCAATCGATTGTAAAGGTGCTACTAATAAAAACTTTTATCGATCGGTTGCACCTTTAAAATTGATCAAAATTTCTATCAATCGGTTATAGAGGTGCAACCAATCGACAAAAGTGTCAATCGGTTGCACCTCTATAATCGATTAATACTTATGTCAATTGATTGCAAAGGTGTAATCGATTGAAAACACCTCTACAATAGATCAACGCTTTTATTGGTCGGTTGCACCTCTGCAACCGATCGATAAAAGTGTCGATCGATTGCAGAGGTGCTCTTTTTATAGAGAGCCTTATATGAGGCATAAATTTTGATCCAGACCTCCATTTTTAATTTTTTTTTAAACCACCTAGCTCAACAAGATCTACGCTTTAAACGAATTTATGATCTGATTTGCGCTTGGTAAAATTCTCAAAAAAACCTTAGAAGACCTCCAAAATGAGCTTTGAAGTTGCTAAAGTGTAATATCTAATAAAAAGCAAGTGGAGATCTAGTAAGGGTAATGTGCAAAAATCCTTAAAGTATGTTAGATCTAGGCAACCCAAAATGATGGATTTGGTAAAAATTGTTGTCTTATCACAAGAATATATGAAAAACTAGTGGTAGCAATATTTTGCAATGGCCCCATTTTTTAAATTTTTGCTAGAAAAAAAGGCAATTCACCATGTCTTCTACATGAGTTCGGACACTATTTGTCTCAAATTCGAAATTGATTTACCTCAATTTTTATAAATACATTTTGGTCCTTACCCTTTATGCATAACCCTGCTTTAGACCATGTATTTGTATCCATTTGTTCATTTTTTTCAAATATCCTAAAAGATAAACCATAGAAATTGCTTCTATATAAAAGGTACTTGTTTCTACCAGAATATGAAACTAACTCTTATTTTAAATTTATTTTTAATCAAAAAAATTTAAATCCTTTTTATTTTCCTCTATGTTTAGTCTAATGTGTTGCTAATCTACAGTTCACACCCATACAACGTCACTCGAACTACTAATAGTCCGAATAAAACCCATATAATATTCTAGTCCATAAAAACCCTAAATTTCATGAATATCCTCCACATGTATTTCTTTATTATTTGCTCTTGAAACCTTAGAGTGCAAGAGATACAGTCTATACTAGTTTCATTAAAAAATGATTTTATACTCCTTGAGGAAAATGAAGATGATTTACCTAGATTATTCTTGACCTCTTTACTTCCTTTGCTTTAAAATATGTTTCCCCATATTCTTTCATACCTTTAACTCCTATTTGAACTTGTGCATTGTACTTCCTCATCCCTTTTGTAATTTTTTTCTAATGGTTGAATTAAGTAAAATATAATGACATTTTTCATTTGATGATATAGAGAGGTTTTCTTTCCCACTTTATTAGGAGTGAAAATATTTGATTTGACCTAACTTCTACTATGACATGATATCTTTGTATCATTCCCAAATTTTCCCTCTCTTTCTCCATCGTTTTTACTTTACAACCTCTTGTCATGTGTTAAGTCTCATAACATTTGCAACATCGAAATTAAGTGTTTTCATAATCCACTTATTAATTTCATTCTCTTTATATAGATTTAATCCTAATGGATTGCAACAAAGGTTTTGAAATATATGTTGTAGCACATATTCATGTGTATACAACATGTTTTTTCTCCTAAGAGGTTATTCCCTCCTAATGAACTCACCTAGAGTATTGCCAATATTCTTCACAACCTCCTTATTGATAAGTTGATATAGATGTTCAATAAGTCTAATCCATATCAAAAGCCATTTTTTAATCTATGTCTCTAAAAAAAAATCTCACTCTATAGTCTTAAATATAATACACCTCTTCCCCTATACCATGGTTCACCATCCATTGTTTTCTCTTTGACTTTTGAACTAAAGAAAATGATGAGAAACAATTCTTTCAAAAGAAAATTTATGAAATAATTAACAATCCTCACTCCCACTTGATCCAATTTTGATTCTACGAAAAACTTACTTACACCATTTATGAAACTTACTAACTCTTTACCTTTAAAAATCATTATGTTTTTATGAGATATGAAACAAGAAAAAATGGCACTCGCTTTTTGCTCATACTTTCTTTGTGGCTCATACTAACAATACTTTCCTATTTTTCAAATAAGAAAAGTTGAAACTCATCCATACTTTTTTTATCACTTTCTATAAAAATAATTTAAATAAATAATTACCTTTTATTTTTTAATATAAATAAAATAAAAACCCAATCAATAATTTAAATTATAAACACCACACAATGATACAATGGCCTCATGAATTTTGGTTAAATCTTCAAAACTCTTTTTATCCTTTCATCTATTTTTTTTAATTGATCATATAGGATTGAAATGGTTCCCATCTATATTAGATCATCACCACCTAATGGTATTATTATTAGTATTTTTATTCTTTTTTATTCGATTAGGGTGAGAAATCTCTACAACAAATGCACACGGTTGAACAGTCTCCTCACAACCATGACCTTTGTAAATTTGAGAGCTATGCTTATCAACAGGTAATTTAATACACATCCACCACACACCCACCCCCTCACACACTCGCCCACGCCGCGATTTGAACTTTAAACCTTCCGAAGAAGAGCCAAAACCTGAACCGTTGTGTTGTTCCCCTAAGCCTCCACCTAATGGTATTATATTAAAGCTTGGATATTTTCCATGTATTGTTTTGGTAAGATTCAATCTTGGGTCTCTTCCTTAAATGATGAAGAATTTAAGTGATTGAACTAATGTTGTTTAATTACAAAATTTAAAATAAAGCAAGAGTTTTCAAAGGGTCCTGGTTCTTTGTACCTAAATTTAAGTTTGAGTCTCATGAATGAAAACCCAAAAACATACCACTAAAGTTCCCCTAGTGGAACCAACATGAATTTTGAATTAAAATATAAAAAGCTCATCCATTTAACATCTATTTTTTTTTCATTTTTCATTAAGAAATTGGTAACACCTTTTGCAGCAACCCAAACAATCCACCAAAAACACACTCAAAATCCATTTGACTTCTAGTAAATGGATATGAAATCTAAGTTAAAATATAATGGAACACTTATTAAATGTAATAAAATATCGGCCCTTATATATTTACTCATTCCACCATGATTTCTAATAATGAAACACGCATTAAATGTAATAAATTTCGGCCTTTATATATTTACTCATTCCACCATGATTTCTCATAAATGAAGGGTTGAGCTTAACATCAAATTTGGACATGTGTGTGGGGGGCTGACCCTCTTACTTTCCAACCAGCTAAAGTGATAATGTAAGTCTAATAACATATTTCATGATTGAAATTTGGTTTCATATTAATGTATATCTAAACTTATCAATAATAATTTAACACACCCTTACATATATATACCAAACTTAAAAAACTAAAATCCAAACCATTACCCTATTCTTGGACCTAAAATTGAAAAGAAAAAAAAAAACTCCCGTCTCGTTCTACAAGTCCACGTTTATATGATTTTTCTTAAGTTCCTGTCATTCTAATCTCTCCACGATATATTAATGATTAATAACACTGATTAGTATGTTTCTTGTCATTAGCAAAGTAATTTTGATATATGGTTGAACTTTCATTTCAGAAAAGACGATCAAGAGGTTATCCTTACCTTTTAAAGAAAGAAATTATATGGAATTCTCGTAGCCATATAAACATAAATAAATCTACATTTACAAGGGGTCGCCCTCCTTTCAACACGTACACGCTTATTATTATTTTTATGGTTTTAAATTGAATAATTCAATATAATCACAGTCATTAATTTAGTATATATTTTGAGGTATTCTCCACGAAATCTTTGAAAGAGGTAAAGAATGTTGAACACGAACACGTTATCCTTGACTTTTAAGGAAATCAATTCAAAAACTAATGAATATGTCAAAGTTGTCGCCTATCACGTATGTTTTAAAAGATACAATTCCTAATAAATAGTACGAAAGGAGAAGCTCGCGTCTCGTTTCACACACGTTTATATGATTTTTCATAAGTTGTTGGTCATTCGAATCTTCGGACGATATATTAATATTTAATTACAATGGTGCTCCTTCCACGTTCCATCATTATTTTAAGTGAATTTGGTGTTCGTCCATCGCTAACAATAGCAATATTTCTTGTTGTTTCTTTAATGCGTAAATTGCATTGTCGGACATGAAAAGATATCCATATTTAGCACTACAATCTTCAAGACAGTTGTTGACAAATCAAGGGGCCAGGAATTATTGGTATGCTCAGACTACTACTCTACTTCAATCTCTTAGTCTAGACATCATGAGACCTCCTCCTACTAAAGCATCAGTCAATACACCATACTCCAATAAGGATATTTGAGATGAGATTTACTTAACATATATAAAAACTACTTGGACTGATCCAAAGGAACCTCTTTTACCAAAACTGCTCCATTACTCTCACTTTTATCTCCAACTAGAGAATGAATTGATCACTACTCCAAAATATAACTTGATACAAATGTCACAGCCTCATGTTTCCTCTAGCTCAGCTACGAGTTTAATCCCACCAGCTGCGTATTGAGACAGATCATCACCTCCCCAGAGATCAACGTATTTGCAGATTGTGCAGTCTTGATGTGGAATCCGAGGAGCATTTCATTTTCACCTGTCCTATCTACTACGAGATATTAATGCTTATTCAAAGACACCCATACACTAAAATCTTGGATTAATTATGAAGATCAGAGATGCATTGCCCTTTTCATCCGAAAATTATTCAATCTCAGGAAAAAACTACTTAGTAACAGTTTGCAGAAGATAATAGGATCCTGATTTATCACTTCATTCTTCCAGTCTCCAGAGGCCACGACTAGGAAGTGCCAGGGTGATCACAGAGATACAACAAGATCAACTCGTCGTCGACTCCAACAAAGAACATCTACGACGACATCCAACTCTTATATCACTCACTTCTCTTCAGCCTTGAATGTTGGGAGTAATCCTTGATCCACAGATCTTGTATATCATATGTCATTCTGTTTACTATTTTTCTTACTTTATTTTCTCTGGAGCTGCATTAGGCACTCCCGTTGCTTTATATATGTCTTACTTTACAGTCCTATTGACCTCTTTTGGTCACCAATGGACATTAATACAAATTCAAATGATTAGTCCTAACATTGACAAAAGTCACAATCATTGTTGGACTTTTAACGCCTAACTTTTAATTACTTTAAAAATACAAGTATTTACAACAAAAAAATAGGTGGATAGGCACACCCCAATATGTAGTCACACTAACTCAGGTGAAGTTAGGCAATGTTACTCAAAACAATGAAAAACAGGGTTAAACCCGTCACCAACCACAACACCAAAAAACATGCATTAAATCATGTCAATCATGGAGGTATGCTCACGAGGTGAATGTCCATCACCTGCCAAATGCTAACAACCAATATTAGAAGGAATGGAAATGAGCCACCCATCCTCCCCAGGCATGCCAACATTATCACTTGTACCAAAACCATCAATGCCATCAGAGACAAGATCAAAAAGATTGTATAGAAGGCACTTAGATAACCGTACATGGGGCATTATCACAGTGTTGCATAAGAACATGAAGATGCTTCACCTCTATATGAACTTTCTCCACTTGAACTGAAATTTGGAGCCAAAAATCAGAGTAAATTGTGCACTTATCAACAATTGAAAATTCATCTGAACTATGCTTCTGAGAAAAGAGAATTTTATTACGAGTTTTTCAAATATGAAAGAGCACACTGATGCGAAGAATGTTCCACACTTCCAACAAGGGCAAGGAAAAATTTGGTGTGTCGCCAAGCAAAACATGATGCTAGGTGAATGAACTGGCCATATGAGGACGAAAGAAGGTCTCAAGCCAATCCCAAGCCATTCGAACTTTCCTGCATTGCCAAAAAATATGAAGTGGGTCCTCTGGAGCACTGCAAAAATGATAGGAAGGATTCTCTATTCTAAGGTAGTTTAATCTTTGTCCAAGAGGAAGACCATAGGATAAGAGACTCCAAGAAAAGAAAGCCTGTTTGGATTCAATATATCCTGCCCAAGCCATTTTAAATCTTAGACTCCAATGAGTTTGAGTGGAAAGAAGATCCCACCAAGCATTGAGTCTTTGAACCATAGGGACATTGAGAGTAAGCCAAGCATACCCTAACTTAGGTTTGTAAGTAAGAAGTGGGGTTTTCTTAAACCATCCCCAATCAGACCACCAAGGCTTTTGAGAATATCTACAAATCATGGGCTAAAGGGAAAAGGGGATACAGTCCAAAACAGAGTCATAAGTAATCTTATCATCTGGCCGCAGACCAAACAATATCATGAAATCATCCCATGGGATCCAATCCCTGGAATATCTCAAAAAAAAGTCTGTCACTATTGAAATCCCTTTCCTGAAGAACCGCTGAGCATGAATCCATTGCACGGAAGCAAGAGGGGAACCTTCAAGAGTAATAAAAGATGACCACTAGACATTATAAGTGGAAATAGAAGCACCTTTCCGATGCCCATCCCCTAGCAAACTCAACCAAGGCTTTATTTTCTCCCAAGCCCTCCATATGCTCTGAATGACAAAAGAGCCTTGAATTTTGACTAGGATAGGGACAATCAGGAGGGATTGAAAATTCATACCTTTCTAAGCCTTCCTGCCAAGAGGTAAACCGATGGAGATGTAGTGTCAAATGAGAACTTTTCAAGCTTCAGAACCACTTAAAGCTCGAATAATCCATTTAGTAGATAAAGCAAAACATTGTTTTTGACAATCATGCAATCCCATACCTCCTGATTTTTTGGAAGACAACAAATTTTCTAGGCAAATCTATGAAACCCTTGTTTATGTGATGAGTTAGCCCAAAGAAAATCCCTTAAAAGCTTTTCCAACTTTTTATAGCAAGCTTGAGAAGGGACCCAACAAGATGAATAGTACACATGAGTAGAAGCAATAATTTTGGAACACACCTAAAACTTACTAGCTAGAGTAAGTTTTTTGGTGATCCAAAAGGAAATTTTTTTCTCTACTTTTTGTAAAACATAATTCCACAAGACAACAAGGGAACTTTGGAAAGCAAATGGGATGCCAAGGAATTTAAACATCTCCCCTGGTTGGATCCAATGCCATTGGAAGCTTTCAAGCCAGCTTGGAAGGTCCAAAGAGGATTGCCTATAGCATGAGGTCTTCCTCCATTGAATGCTAGATCCTGATGCATTGCAAAAAATATCCAAACAATCTAGAGCCTATTTGATAGAGCGTTCATCCTCATGAAGAGTAAAAAAAGAATCATCTAGAAAATGTCCATTTATAAGTTGAGAAGATTCTCTAAGTAAAGAAATACCCCTAATATTACCTTGACTCACTTGGTTAGCAAGAAGGTATCCAAAAGCTTCAACTACAAATATGAAAAGAGAAGGAGCCAAAGGACAACCTTGTTTGACAGATCTGAACAATCCAATTGATTCAGACTGACAATTGTTTAAAGTAAGCACAGCTGAAGCATACACAAAAAGCATACTAACCGAGATCAAGAAATGTGGCCCAAAACCAAGATATTGAAGTATGGTAAGGATGAAATTTTATTCAATCCTATCATAGGCTTTCTCAAAATCAATCTTGATGAAAAGAGTATTTTGTTGAGTGACTCTAGCCCATTCCATGCCCTCCCAAACAACAACTACATTATCCAGAATATATCTGCTCTACACAAACCCAGTTTGCTCAGGACAAATAATAAGTGGCAATAGAGGTCTAAGGCGTAAGGCCAAAGCCTTAGCAATAATTTTATAAATCACTCGTTATATACGAAAAAATTCAATTATGCCCTGTAATTCGTCTTCTTTAACAAAAATTTGTAAGAGCAAACACTCATGTTCGTATCATTTGAGGTGTTTTAGGAATAGCAAGCACGTTATCCTTAACTTTTAAAAGAGGCAATTACATGGAATTCTCATAGCTTTTCAATTGTCCATATAAGTAAACCTACATTTACAAGGGGTCGCCATACATTCAACACATCCACACTTATTATTATTTGTATGCTCTTAAATTCAATAATTCAACGTATGGATAATGATTAGTCTAAAGATGTGTTAATTGTTCCATCCAAGCCTAGAATTTGACAGGGTATATGACCAGTATTTTGCATTTCAAACCGTAAATTACGGTTTCAATTTTATATCGACCGTATATTTTTACTTGCTATTTTTTTATAAATCATAAATTTTACAATTAAATATATTTTAAAATCATAGATTTTACTTATAATATACATGAATACATTAGATATGTAGACTAAAAGTAAATGTTACAAATATATGAATGCATTAACTGTTAGAAAACATTAAATTCTCCACTCTCCATGCCTCTAGGGTTGCATTAGCAGTGTGGGGGCGGCAGAAGATCCTCCAACTCCCTCTCTAATAATTGAAGCATACATGGCAGTGTGGGGTACTTTTGTAACGTATGCATGCTTGCGTGTGAGATAGTTGCTTTTTTTTTCAGACATGCCATGGGTCATTAATGAAAAACTCACTCGGATTGCCAGCGGGGACAAGAATTGCAATAACGCATGCGGTGGGGTGAGTAAATGTGATGAGATAGAGGTATTTATAGGGGAATATCGATGGATTAAATTTTGCATGTTGTCTAAGGGGTATGAAAATTAGCGGATCTTTTACAGTTAGAACAAGTCCACGACAAAGATGAAAATCTTTGAGTCTTTTACAATTGGAACAAGTCCACGACGAGAGAAAAAAGAGGGGAAAAACTAAAACAAAAAACAAGGGGGCGGGGCTTGTATCAATCTACTTTATAATGGGTAATTGTAAATTTATGGCATTCTTGTACCCTTGCATGGTTTACCGTTCATCCATCTACAACTTCATTTGGTTCATTCAGTTTGATAGTTAAAGAAAGAAGATTACTGCGATGTTGTCTCTGCATAAAGGTTTCAGTTTTCACAGTCGCATAGCTTTAAAGGTGAGTTTTTTTTAAATCTACAGCTAATTGGTATTTTTCTTTGGAATTTTGTTTTATCAATCATTTTTCTTAAATCTATAACTAATGTTTTGTGCACTAGATTGTTTTATTTCAACTTATTTTTATTTAAATTGTATTTGTTAATTGATTATATGAGATTAAAACGGGTAGATATTTGTTGACACAACTACTTTTGGCTCAACCTTCTTTCACTCCATAATTTTATGAACATATAACTCTTTCAAAATAAACTTAATCTACATCTTTCGCTATAAAAAAATATAAACCCGTATCATCTTTCAAAAAAAATTGAAAGGTAAAAAATATAAACCCCTATCATCTTTCAAAAAAATTGAAAGGCAAATAAAATTTTAAACCGTAACCTGAAAGTCAATAAAAAATTTTAACCATCATAAAAATTCCTGTTGACAAGTAATTATTTTTTAAATTCCAACCCTGGTTCCATCCATAGTGTCTTAAATCATCACTATACCGAAGACAATCTTATGAGTAATAGTATTCATTGTTGTATTGTTTCTATGATTAATGATCATCCTTGTATTGATACCTTAAATAGTTATAGAAGGGCATGCTATTTGGTCAACTATCTAGGTGTTGAATTTACATGTAAATAATTTAGTTTGTTAACTACATTTTAATATAGTTTTTAAAGGTTGGTGGATTGGTAGTTGCTTATTTGGCTAGGCATTTACCAAGAAGACATTTAGGTTCAAACCTTGGAGGCATATTGTTTGCAAAGGTAGTAGTATGATTTGAATCCTTTGAGAAGGTAGTAGTCTGATTTGAATCCTCTAAGTGTGTACCAGATCGACAATGATCGTACTAATCTCGAGCAACTGCTGGTCCCCTTCACACTAGGTCAACAAAAATAAGGTGGAATAGGTTTGGTAGGAGCAGCGCATGTGGTTTGAACCCTACGCTTAACAATTACTAAAAATAGTGTGGTTGTAACCAACTCTCTTATAAATAATAATAATAACAATAATAAACTATCATTTTAATGTTATTTTTAATGTTGTGCACATGAGTATGTATGTTAGCAATAGCAAAAGTAAATTTGAAAATAAGTTCGATATAAACAACCGTAAAAGAGGAACCAAACCAATAAACACCCTTTGACATCTTTGTTTCCATATGTGTTTAAGGACATGTCTACAATATTTCCATCCAAGAATTTCATTTTCAAGTTTAGATCTTTGAAAAGGGGCCATTTTCAAAGAAACTTGCAAAGCAAAAAAGCCTAAACCTATAATAGACCAAATTCTTTGGCCAAACTTTATTAAGAACCTTTTCTTCTCATAAATATAAAGGCAACCATAATGATTAATCCACACTAGGCAAGATGTGATAATACCTTTTAAGTAGGGACACCATATTATTCCTTAAGGAAATAACCACTCCATAATATCTCCCAAATGATATCCACCACATAAGCAAAGACTATTACAAGAGAATACTCGATATGATTGATGATGATCACAATAACCATATTCCTTCTTTATATACCCATATAGTAATTCTCTTTTAGGGAGCCAACTGCTAAACCCTAATCCCACTCATTATTATAATATAGTCAACCTTGGGTTATATGTGGCCCATATCGATTATCCATAATATCCTTATACAATATAATATCATATTCCCATATTCCTATTCGTAGGACCTATAACATTCCACTCTTCTTACAAATGTTTTGTTCTCAAAACATGAGAAGAGACTAGATAATATGATTTGTTAAGCAATGTTAACAATTGGTACCAATATTGATCATTCCTCCATCCAAGTAGAATATTGATTGATGGTGGTTTGCAGTGATGCCAAGTTGTCATTGTGCCACTTGAATATGCATAAATGTTTTGTTGGCTACATGCTTCGGTTGCTCTATTATGATATTCTAAATGGTTGGTCCTATTGTTCCATGATGTTATTGCACCACACATAAATCTAGAATCACTATGATTCTTTTACCAAACACTACCATACTTGATGCCTTTTTTAATCCATGTAGATTCACAATAATATCGATGCCCTTTAATATTGTTGCCACTCATGGTGGTGTGGGTGGTGACATTCTGTAACTTTAACCTGAAATTCTAATTTATTTGATTCTTTAGCATTTTGTTTCATTGTTTTAAATTCTTCCTCGAGCTCTTCTCTCATGTGGCCTTTTTTTTGTGCATCTATGTGCTCTTATGCCAAAGCTTCCTTTGATTTTATTGTTGCTTCTTCCCAAGACTTTACTACTACCTTTTTTTTTAGACTTAGCTTTTGATTCCTCTACTAGTTCCATAACTTTTTTCGCTACCATAGCTACTTCTTATTTCTCCTTAGATCCTTGCTCCTTAAGCTAAGAAATATCCTGCAATGCTATCTTGTTTTTCTTATACCATAACTTCATGAACTTCTTTTGCACATTAATGTTAACAATACCCAAAAATCCAATCAAGGATAATCCATAATAATATCCACATCTATTTTAATAGCACAAAAAATATGAATGTAATACATATTTATCTATGGTAATCTTCAAATATTCAAAAAATATGAACATTCACACCCTTAATTTGTATGTCTTTAATTTTTGTTTCTTGAACCTACAACCTCTTAGCCAAAGCAATATTAATAAAATTGTACCTACTCCTAGGTTTTGTGGAAATAATAACCTTTTTCCTTTGAATGCAGCCATGAAATTGCAAAACATAAATTTTAGATTCAAACGATTTTTTTAATCACTATTTGACCTATCTTTAGATCCAAAGCTATGATTCCCTCAACGTTTAAACTATGATCCAAATTTATTTCTTTTTCTCTTCTTTAAGACATTTGATTTCTTTTTCCTAGTCTTGAAGTGTATCCATCAAAATAGGTATCTTCTTATCTTCTTTTTCAAATTCCCATTGCTTAAGAATGCATGTTCAAATTCTTCCCATATGTATGCAAAATTATGAGCACAAACTAAGTTCATATACCAAGATAAAGCTTCCTCTGGTAAAGAACCAAAGCTCATGGTACTATACAAAGTTAGCATATTTTAAAGATGTAAAGATTTTTCACCATTCCTTATAATTAATATCATCTTTTTTGTGTATATTATCAACTCCATGACCTCAACCCAAAAACATCCCTAAAGCAACTAGGATATATTAAATTGGGATTTCTCAAAAATAAAATTCCTAAAATCTCATCTATAAACAATTAGATATTATGTATTTTCTTTAAAACAAAATAAATTGTAACTTATTTGCTTACCTAGATTGAGTGTATTTTTTTCTTTTTGATTAATTTCTACATAACCAAAAAATAATATAGATAGCCAACTTCAAATAGCCATAACTCCTTCAATATTGCTCATAATCTAAAATATAACCAATCATTTTTGTCATACTCAAAATGATCTACACAATGATGTAAAGATATTCTAAATATGACTGCTTGGAAAAAAGATATAGCTCTTTGAAAAGTATGATAAATTTTTATTTTTTCCTTGAATTATTTGATACAAACCCTTCAAAAATTCTTCCCTTTGCTAGAACCATTGCTCTGATACCACTTGTTTTTTTTATTGTTCAGTGGAATCGATAATCGCCACGATAATCCTCACAGTCCACCCGTATAACCACTAAGTCGTATTCATGTTGAACCTTTTACGCCATTGGGAATACATTGGAATACAAAAAAGCACCCATTCCGATGAGGCCCAATATTTGAACCTTGGACGTCTGTCCCCCTTACGGAGTTTTGTCAAACTAGTTGGTCTACACCTCAAACCTTCTAATACCACTTGTTAAGAACCTTGCTTCTCATAAATATAAAGGCATCTACGATATGCTAAATATTAAATAAATCAACCATAATAATTAATCCACACATGACAAGATGTGATAATACCCTTCAGGTAGAGCAACACCAAGGTTATTCCTTAAGGAAGGAACCACTCCATAATATCTCCCAAAATGAGATATGTTCCATGAGACAATATTGTTACAAGAGAATACTAGATATGATTGATGAAGATCACAATGACAACATTCCTTCTTTATATGCTCATCTTCTAATGCTACTTTGGGGAACCAACTTTTAAATACTTATCCCACTCATTATTATAGTATATATTATTATATTATAATCAATTTTAGGTTATTTGTTCCTCATAGCAACTATTTATAACACCCTTATACAATATAATATCATGGTCATATATTCCTAGCATTAGGTACATGTTGGTCAAATATCTGCCTAAAATACAAAACATACATTTGTGCACCCTAGACACGACCAACATTGAAAGGTTGAAGGAGAGAAATTTCCTTCAGGCCAATCTCCAGAGAGGGTTGGCTTCTTTACTAATCCTACACCGGTCTTAAGCTTAGAGTTACAAGAAAGAAATGAAAAATGGAGAAAAGAGATGAGAAATATGCCTATAAGTCGAATGATGTAGGATGGGGATAGACTAGCAGCAAAAATTCATATTAAGTGTCAAGCAACATATAACAAAAAGAAAGGCAGAAGAATTACTTACGGTTTGTGGAGACAACTTCCAAAGGACATTCCAGTATTCACTCCCTCACTAGCAGTAGCTAAATCCACATGCATAATTTAAAATTAGCCAATAACAAACATGAATATGAGCATAAATTTTAAGCAGAAAGAAATCACACACAAAACCATTCAAGGAATTAAAATCTGAGTATCCTTCTATTTATGCAGAAAACTCAAAGTGTTTTTCTGCAGAGTGTCCGTCCTTCTCTATTACATGAAAATATCTAGTATTTATAGAGGATTTTGCCTCTTTCTTTTAATACATATGAGGACAAAATGTCCATGGATCAGGAACTAGCAAGAAGAATTTTCTCCTCAAAAATCTTCCTTTGGGAGCAGTTGTCCAGCTTGGGAGGAAAAATTCTTGGAAAATTAGCAAGCTTGGACGTTGGTGCATGAAAACAAGAAATCTAGTCATTGAATCTGTGTCACCATTGTGCCTTGGAAATTCACCCTTGCCAAGAGAGTCCACCAGATATAAATGTTGTTTTGAAAAGAGGTGAAGTGGGTGGGTGATGCCTTGGAAATAATCAAAATCACCTTTTAGAATTTAACCCTGCAGATCTTCAGCTGAAATTTGGGCCCAAAACTATTTGCTTTGCCCCAAAAATTAAATCTCATTATCCCCTAGTCTTTCCCGAAAAATCTGCACAATTGGTTTTTTTTGAAAAATATCCTTTGCTATTAAAATTAATTTTGTCCAACAATAGGGTGACAGGCCTTTTTGAAGTAAAACTGGGCGAAAATACACTGTATATATTTCTTCAATATTTTGTCATCTATTCTTTGTTCAAAGCTCTCCTTTCTTCACCAAAACTTCCTTCCATTTAGGGCGTGCACCCATATTTTAAACACAATGCTTAAAATATAAAAATCATCAATTTGTATGGTTTGAGTTTCGCCCCCTCTGAGGGCGAACTCACTTTTTGCTCATGATAATACTTGACGCCTTACTATTTACTTTTTACCCCCAATATGTGAAAGTCTCTTGTCATCTACCTTCGAATTGCACATAACAACATTTCATATCATCTTGCCCAAAGGAGGGGCAAAAACATTCTTTTGCATACCTCTGTAGATGTGACAGCCCACGAATTACCTTTTCTCCAATGCTTTGAATATGTTTCGCCCCAAAGAGAGGCAAAAGGAAGCCTTTGATTTGTCAAAGTTTTGCGTTTCTTTGAAAATTACGTTCGCCTCAAAGAGGGGCAAATGGGATGTTCGCCCCTCACTTGGGGCGAAAACCTTTTTGCAATCACTTTTAATTCACCAAAACGAGATCCACGATGCACCTTTCCACTTGCATTGTGGTTTCGCCTCAATGAGGGGTAAACAGGAGTTTCGTCCCTCACTTGGGGCAAAACTATGTTTGACTTTTCAACACCGGGCTCCACGCGTGCTTTCCAAAATAAGTTATTATGCTTTTGCTCCCCAAGAGGGGTAAAAGAGAGTTTTGCCTCTCGCCCCTCATTGGGGTGAAACTATGTTTGAATTTTCAACATCGGGCCCCACGCACGCTTTCCAAAAGATGTTACTATGCTTTTGTCCCCCAAGAGGGGCGAAAGAGAGTTTCACCTCCACCCGAGGTGAACTCACCTTTTACTTTTGCCTTGGTTGTTTGATGATGGGCCCACAAGTTTTTAACTTTTTAAAATGTGGTTTCGCCCCAATGAGGGGTGAAAAGGATTTTTACCCCTCACTTGGGGTGAAAGCGCCTTTGACTTTTCAACTAAGGCCATTCACTTTAATTTTTTGCTACCCTCCTTTTTTAAACACTGGTGTTCACCTCAAAAGTAGGCGAATGGAATTTTCGCTCCTCCTTTGGGGTGAATTCACCCTTGTCTTTTCCATTTGACCATCTTTGACCTGTCTTGCTGACACTTGTAAAAATAAATGTGTTTCGCCCCCAGGAGGGGTGACAAGGATTTTCGCCCCTTCCTTGGGGCAACAAGGATTTTCGCTCCTTCCTTGAGGTAAAAATACTTACGCTTTTTTCTTTTTGCCTTTGCAACTCTTCTTTCCAAGGAGAGCGAAATTACTTCTCTTCTCTGTCTTGCCCATGCTCTATGCCTTTCGAAAATGTTTTAATCCTGCTTCTTTGTTTCTTTAAATTTAAGACATTAATCTTACTTTAAAACCTCATTATTTTTCGGCGCAGTGTCCACGAAAATTAAAAGAAGAGGATTTAGAGCAAAAATTAATTTCAAAAAAATATACCAACAAAATTGTTGTATTATTCATCTATTATATTTTGCCAATTTTTTACAATAAAAATTGTAAATAAAATCCCAACAAAAATTGTAATGTGGCAAAATGTCAAAATTGCCAACAATACCATAACAAACTTACAGTACCAAAAGAGGTGAGGGATAATTTTATGATTTAACAAAAAATATAACAAGGAGAACAACCTAAGATGGAAGCCACTACAATGCATGTAGCTAACTTGAAGTGAAGGAGTCTACAACCTAAGACTTGTCATTTTGCTTTACTTTGCTTTTTCATATTTAGGTAGTAAGATGAGAACATTCATACTTCAAAAATAACACCTTACAGATAAAGAATCTTGCATTTCATGTTAATTTTTTAATGGACTACCACAAATTTTGTTTATGATGAGGTTAAACCAACTCACTTTGAAGTCAAGCACACACCAACCATTGACGTAAAACCTATACACCTATCAAGACTTGAACTTGAGCCTTCTCTATAGAAGACAACTTGTCTTAACCACTCATTCTTAACTCGATGAAAAAAATAATAAAATTCACAAATAAATTTTAAACCTTAGATTATATTATTAATTTTTTATTGTTAATAAATTAAATATAATTCTTAAATTAAATATTATTTTTATCTTATCTAAGATATATTATATAATTTTAAGAGGGATATTGATGCGGGAAAACAAAAATAAATATTGCAAATGTTAACAAGAAGTGGGATTTACACAAATAAAAATAAAAAATGATAATGAACATCCTATTTGACACCGTTAAATTCGTGGAATCCAACTCAGTTTTTCTTGATATTTTATTGTTAGATCTAAGGTTTAGGGTGCCTTTCAAAACTCTATTTGTAATAGGTTCGGGGACCCTTTAAAAACCCTTCTATTACCAATCACAAAATATATATTTGGCACCATTAAGTCATTAATAAGACCTCTTGAAAAATGGTATTAGAAAATTATCACTTGTTATAGACTATATATATTTTTTGGTTACATAGATGAATTGCTTACAATCACAATTTTTAGTAACTGTTGCACTAGTAGGGTTCAAACTATCAGCGAAGGCTTCCAACACACCCACCGTCTCGTTAATGGTAACCCGGTGTGATATGGGGACCGTCGAGGGTTCGCACCGTCTTTGTCAGTCACATGTGGCATGAAGGGGGACCGCCGAACAAGCAGGAAACAGATCGTCGTCATCAATCAAATGCAACACGCAAAGGAGTCGGATCGGGCTACTGGCCATGCATGGGCACGCCCGTGGGATTGGAACCTAGGTCTCCTCTCGGTAAACTATATATTTATAGACTATATATTTATATATATGGAAAGTAGGTAGTAAATATTTTAACCATTAGCATTCATTTTCACAAAATTTATATTTTAGAACTTAATTATATAAGTGAGATTTTCTTTCTTAATAAAAATGACATTAAAGAGTTGCATAAACTCAACCATTTGAGAAAGATGACGAATATCTTAGATAAAAAGGTAAATGAATGTTTTTTTCTTTAAGTAATATTTCCTATACACATCCACCATGGGGATTGAACCCGGGTCACATCACCGATAATGCAAGTGGCATCCTTAGCAGCAGACCACACTTGCGGGAATGTTTTTTTAAATAAAAAGATAGATTAAATATGATTTAATTAACTTGATATCAATATCAATATAATAAATACAATATAATATTTTATTATTTATTTATTTATTTATTTTTGAATAATACTTCTTATAAAGAAACATCCACCATGAAGATTGAACCCGGGTCACATCCACATGAGTGTGGTCTACTGACAATGATGTCACTTACATTATCAGTAATATTTTATTATTTTAATAAAAATGATCCAATAAACTCATATAAAAAATATATATATATATTCTAAAAAAAATTTATTCACACCAATAACCTTTTACAAACGTAACCGTGTTCTGTTTTTTTTTAATTGTATTCATGTGCACACCAAATGGTTTATTTTGTCATATAACTCAAAAATTTCTTCAAAGGTAGCAAATAAAGGAAATGGTATGGATAATATTTATTTTATGCTTGGTTGGTTCTAACAAGATTTTTTATCACTCGAGAGTAATACTGTTTGCTTAGGAGGTATGGATTCTTTTAAATTAAAAATATTTTATGGGTATAGATTTTTTATTTGTTTGTTTGTATATTGTAGTTGGTGAAAGTTTTTAGTGTTGGTAGAGGTCGATCGAGGTTTCATTTTTTTTGTCTTCGTATTGCAGATATACAGTGTAGTTGGAAATGTCCTATATATTGATAGAGGTTGATAGGGTTCCATTCCTCCTACACCTATTTTATTGATAGTGGTTCAGACCCCTCTAAAAATTCTGTGTTTACCCTAAACAATCTGTGTGGAAGGATGGTGTAGCGGTTAGGGCTTTGACTTTTTTTTAAAGAAGATCCAAGGTTCAAACCGAGCAAACTTAGAATTTATAAAAACAACCCATTCATAAAGTTAAGATTTTCTTATGAATCAATAAATATATATATATATAATATGAAAGAATCAATTTATTTTATAAAATAAATGGTATTTAGACCGTGGTGTTCGTTTGCCCTATAGATTTTTTTTAACAATTTAATTATATTAAAGTTAACTTTTTATTTGTATATTAAATGAAACATGTTATGTAAGTGAAATGCGCATTTATCATGGAAAATAGTTTTATAAGATATGTTTTATTTTACATAATATTTTTGTTTTGTACTTGTTTAAAACAATAATAACAAAATAATTTAGTTTTATGAAATAAAAAGTTTTTTTTTTATACATTTACACATATATTATATGATTTGAATAAAGGTTTTTTTTGGATGAGAACCTAGAAATATATCAATAGACGAAATAAAAAGATTATGATTATCTTTATAAGACCAAAACGATCTATAGGATTAAGAGCTTTAATACAAGATGGGTATGTTATACAACCTTACTTCCTTTTGAATTTATACTTTGGACCTTTATTCAGATTTTCAAAGTTTAACAACATCCAAGAAAGAAAATTATTCAACAAAGTTAAAAGGTTCAACATTCTCTTATCATTTTTTGGAGTGTTTTTATTTTTTTGTTGATTTTGATGAGAAGTTTTCTTATTTTTTAATTTTAAATTCTTCAAAAAGTTCTATTAGTGAGCTTACTTTTAGAGTGTTCTCATTTGCAATCTTGATGTCCTTTTAGGCTTCACATTCCATGATAGTCTCCACTACTCATTTGTAATCATGATGTCCTTTTAGGCTTCACATTCCATGATAGTCTCCAATATTCATTTGCAATCTTGATGTCCTTGTAGGCTTCACATTCCATGACAGTCTCCACTACTCATTTACAATTATGATGTTCTTGTAGGCTTCACATTCCATGACAATCTCCACTACTCCTATTGTGCAAAAGATACATATTCCTTCTAACCATGCCTCCTAAGGAATTGCACATCTCCCACTTTTGCATATTAGATGGTGTGAGCTAGATCTTAGGTGGGCTATAAATTACTTTTTCTTTTTACTTGGTCTTTCATCGATGTACTTTTGGTTGTCATAGTTTGGGTTGAACTCATTTATGTGTAACTATTTTTCCCTCCTAAATGTTTAGTTCACATGACAAGTCTAATTTCTTTCCTCACATATTGTTTAATTTCTTTGTTAGAGTTTGGGACCTCATGAAATTTAATGCTTCATTTGTCCACTAATATGGTTAGAAACTTTTCATGTTCTTTGTGCAATCTTTTTCTAATAGGCTTCTTAAGGTCTTAGGATGATTATGATAAAGCTATTTTTGCATAAGAAGTTTAAGTCAATGTATTTTTTAAATTAGTTACATGGGTTAAAATGGACCCGACTCGAATTATTAAATGACTACACGATGGTATTATAAAAGTTTGGTAATGATGCATATATCTCTTGGTAGGATTCAAACCTAGGTTTTCTCATTGAAAGTTGTGGCATTAAAGCATTGGTTGAGCTCATACCATTTGATTAAATATTAAATTTTACCCATGGGATTAGAACCTTGGTTTATAGTTTGAAACTCTTCACTCCCACCAATTGCCCCAAATACCATGGGTCACATTAATGCTATTTTATCTCATCTAACATATTAAATTAATTATCATCCTTGTCATAGTCTAGAAGAGGTCTTGTTTGATATGATCATCTTTGTAGTTGCCCTTACAAATACAAAAATATATTAATAAAAATTATATTAGAGCATCCAAATCATATCCAAGGTAACTAAAATGAAATTGTTAATCACTTTATATGGTTTAAAACACTCCATTTATGGTGGTACTTTATGAAAGCATGAGAAATAACACTTTTTGAGGTACAAGGAAACAATTTATTGATAAAAGAGGTTATGTTATGCACTTTACCTATTTTGTTTGAGAATTTATCAACAAATCAAAGTGATAATATGATGAAATTAGAAATCGTATTCATAAATGTAAGTACCATATCAATTGAGGATAAGTAGAAGAATGCCAAACTAATTTAGGTCATTTTAATCTATTGTGGTACTTTACAAGAGCATAAGGATAACCCTTTTTGACATAAGAGGAGATAATTCATTGATAAAAAAGGTCATGCTATGCACTTTACCTAAAATTTGGGCAAGTTAGCAAGAGCAATAGTTTATTAACAAAGGAAAGTGATAAGAGGAGATAATTCGTTGACAAAAAAGGTGATGCTATGCACTTTACCTAAAATTTTGGGCAAGTTAGCAAGAGCAATAATTTATCAACTATTTCTTTTCGAAACTTGAAAGATTTAAACAATCTATCCTTTAAAGGCCATTCTAGGATACTTGTGAATAATTGATATAATATTAAATACTTGTAATGGCTTACATGTTTCTATTTGAACTAGTTCTACTGTATTTAGTATTTATTAAAAAAATATATTGATTTTTTGGTTGTTCACTAAAAACATTTACTTTTATGTTTTATGGCCACATTGTATTTGAAACTTTGTTCACAACCTGTATTCTACCTTAGAGCTTTTCTATGTCTCTAAATATAGTACAATATCCTTGTGCAGTCATGCAAATAAATTGATGTGGAACTGAAGCTAAAAATTGCATTAGAGTGGATGCTTAAATAAATGTGTACAATGATCTGCTACTAAATTTAGATAGAAAATAACAACCAACTTATGCTAGAGATAATAACAACTTGGCAACTCTAGAAGCTAACAAACTAACAAAAACTAACTCACTCTATCTAACATGAGCTATGAGAAGCTTCATATAATACATAGAAAATAACAAAAATTATTAATCCCTAGGCTTAAGAAATAATCCTAGGTCTAAGAAATCTATTACATCATATGTGTTCCTCATCATTACTCCCCACCATAGAAGCATTGGACCCTAATGCTTTTAAGAGAGAAGGAAAATTGTGGGAAAAATGATGTGATATCAAAAAATCCTAGTGTGGAAGTTGACCTCAACGGGCAACAAGAGAGGAAGTGAAAGAACCCTGTTGAGTTTGACAAGTCTTATTGTTGAGCACTTGATCAAAATTAGGCAAAAGCTAAAAATTAGGTACCACTTTTGCAGGATGGTTGATGACAAGATCAGTATCTAAAGTAAAATCATGATATGGCTTCAAAATATCATGAATGTCAAGATGAGCCAAAAGATCAAGGTAAAAGGTATTTGTAGAAACTTGTTGGAGTATGTTGTAAGTCCTATAGTGAAGTGGTTTGATCTTAATATATACCTTATCTTAAAAACATTGTTTGTCTAAATAGAGATAACCTCTCTCTCCAACATGAAAAGGACAAGGAATACAATATTGATCCATTGCTTGCTTTTGTTGTTATCGAGTCTTCTACAAAATATAGACCACCTTTGATTGAAGACTCTACAAGTGTTGTATGAAATGATTTGCCTTATCTTACTCCTTCTGAATGTGTATGATAGTTGGAGAGGGAAAGCATAGAAGCAACTCATATGGGGCCCAACGCTGAAATCCAAGACAAACCTCAAAAGGAGAGTATCTTATAGAAGTATAGACTACTCTATTATACACATGCTTTATATGTGTGAGTCTCAAATCCCACTTAGCTGGAGAAGTATGGTGATAGATACTCAAAATATCTACAAGAGTGCAAATAACCACTTTTGTCTACTGATTTGACTATGAATGAAAGGCAATCGAGAAGTCAAGAGATACTCCTAAAATCTTCCACAAGAAGTACCATAAATGACATACAAAACATGGATATCTGCTATATATAATTTTGGTAGGGAGACCAAAGGAGTATCATATTGTATTAAATAAGAGTTGTGCTAAGTCAGGTGTAAAATTGATCTTTTGACATGGAATGAACTTAGCCATCTTACTAAATCGTTCCACAACCACAAAAAATACAATTATGTTATTGAACTATTGTTGGAAAACCACTCACCAAGTCCATGGAAATGATTTATAAGGATGAGAAGGAATGGACAAGGGAATACTAAGGCCCAATTTCCTATTAGCTAGCTTCAAGTGACAACAAACAACAAACTATCTCAAGAACTGTAGGATATCATGCTACATGTGAGGCCAGTGGAAAAGCCATTATAAACCACCATACAATGTAGAATGAGCATCTTTAAGAAGAGACAACCAATGCTCTTATGGCACGCAAAGTTTATCTAACTTGTACAACAACCATCCTTCATATGTTAATCCTAAAATAGACATAGATTTAAAGAGGAAGGATGCAAAAGGTGGTAAAATTTTTCCAGTTTTGGATCAAGAGTGTATTGTGTAGGTCAAGTTTGCAAATCAAAGTAAGAAATAATCACAACTATCAAATATTGAGTTGTTGGAGGATGACTCAAACAATCTACTATTGTGTTGCTAGTCCCTTTATTGTACTTGATCACCAAATTAAAATGTTGCAAATAGGTTGCCCAATTCATATGGTGAGCTTCCTCAATCTTGTTTTGGGATTGAATAAACTTAAGGGGTATGTGATCAGTATGTGCAATAGTATATTTACCAAGAAGGTAATTTCTTTGATACTTAATGGCTTGCACCAAAGCATACAACTCTTTATCATATGTGGAATAGTTATGTTTGGTAACTAAGAATGTATCAAAATGGTAGGCCATTGGATGATCATTTAACTTCAATACTGCTCCAAGGGAAAATTGTGATGCATCTATCTCTATGTCAAAATGTTGAGAGAGGATGAGAAGTACAAGGACAAGTGTTGTACACAATTTGTGTTTCAATTTATCAAAGGTATAAGCATGTTCCTTTGTCCATTGAAACATAACTTTGGATTTGGTTAAATGCAAAGGGACTACAATAGTGGAATATATAGGAATGAAATTGTGATAGAAATTCACAAGTCAAGAAAACTTTTTAACTCGGTGATGGTGAAAGAAATTGACCAATTGAGGAGGACTTCAATCTTGGAAGGATCCACTTGAATGTCTTGCTCATTGATAGTGAATCCAAGATTGGAAATGGAAGATTGAGCAAAATAATATTTTGGAAGGTTTGCATACAATTGGTTCTCTTGAAGGGTTTTAAGAACCTATTCTAGATGCTCTACATGGGCCTTAAAAATAGGAGAGTAAACAAGAATGTTATCCAAATAAATGATCACAAATATGTCCAAACTATCTCTAAACACCTCATTCATTAACCTCATAAATGTATGTAGAGTATTAGTAAGAACAAAAGGAATTACAAGCCATTCAAAAAGACCCAACTTAGTCTTAGATGTTGTTTTCCATGTGTCTTATGCATGAAACCAGACTTGATAATAACCACTCTTGAGATCAATTTTGGAAAATATCTTAGCCCCTTGTAGTTGGTCCAAAATATCATCAATTTTAGGAAGTGGATATCTATTCTCGATTCTTACCTTATTCAAAGCTCAAAAAGCAATGCATATCCTTCAAGTGCCATCCTTATTGAGCACCAATAAAATGGGAGAGGCACAAGAGGAGTAATTGATTTAATAAACCCTTTAGACAACAAGTCTTAGATTTACCTTTTAATTTATTTAGTTTAAAGAGTTTATTGCCTAGACATTGGTTCATTAGGAAGAGAAGCACTTGGAACAATCTCAATCCTATGATTAATAGCCTGAACAAGAGGAAGTGTGGTAGGTTCCTTAAACAAAAGATAATATGATTGTAAAATTCTATTTAGTGAAGCATGCCTAGTAGACTTGTGAAGTGGTGCTTGGATTCCTTCATTTTATGTCCTTATGAAAATGAGTGCCAATTTTTGTGCTTAATTTATAGCCTTGCATGCTTGTATACATCTTAAGATCATATTTGTGGTTTTTTGAGTGCATTTAATTAGATATGATTAATTATCTAATTGCAAAGTGTAAGTATTTTTTTATGCATCATAAGTAGCCTTCCTATCATACTTGTAGGATTTTCCAAGTAGTAATCCACAACATTCCATGGGAGTGACATCAAACATTACTTTATCCACAAACATAGGACCAAAAGAAAATGAGACCATGTAGGTGTGTGTGATGCTAGACATGGTCCCACTATCCTTCCATCCAACTGAATAAGGACGAGTATGTAGGCTCATAATTAACTTCAACTTATCAACAATAGACCTCGCAATCAATTTTTTTATGAGCCATTTTTTATTATACAATCAATTGAATAATCATGAGTTAGGTGAGCCCTTATGATGAACAAGTTGTCATAGTCACCTATTGAAGAGTTGTGATTCATTAGGGTGACATTGTTTAGTCTACCCTTTAATTCATTGTATACTATATCTTCCCCTATAGTTTTTAATTCATTATATATTATATCTTTCCCTATAGTCTTGTTGGAACAATTTCTTGCATCCATAGGGTTGGGTTGTCACACTACAAGAATTTGTTTGAAACCAATGAGCTATTACAAGCTCTGGTCAACCTACCTCTTTATTCTGGTATAATATGTATTGCTAATATTTAAAAAGAACCAAAATGGGTAAGGAAACCCCAGTGATAAACTTAAGATATTACAATTTTAAGCACTCCAAATTTTAGTTATACACTACTTATATTAAAATTGACCAAGCATGGACAACAACTCTAATTATGCCTTATATGTAGATCGGTGCCTAGATTCATTGGGATGTTATAGCAATTTTAACAACACTTATCAAATGAACAAAGAGAATGGGGGAAAGAGAAATTGGTGCTATTAGACTCATTCAAATATCGTAATAAATCTAATAGTTAACCAATGAGAGAAACATTCATAACACATTCAAATAATGTAATCTGCTATGAAGTCACACACAAAACTGAAGACAAAAAATATGATAGAATCAAAACCCATAATTGTATTAATTTCTCCAAATGAATTACATGCAGAGTTGGCAAAATATCATTAAAATCTATTAAAATCTCTAATACAATGAGAAATACTAGTTCAATTAATGTAACAAGACTTCTTTAACTCTCCTGTTTCAATCTAGCAATAGGAAAAGCCTTTGGACCTTTGGTTCAAAGCTCTGGAAAAATACTAGCTTCTTGAACTCTATTCTATCACACCTGCATAGTAAAGGGGAAGAATAAGGGATGAGAAAGAAAAAGATACACAAGGGATACATTAGTAAAACTAGTAGGTACTCAAGTATACCTCTTAGTAAGAATTTGCTATCTCTCAAGCTTGATGCTGATTCTGATCATGGCTGCTTCTTTTATAGCCTTCTAGTTCTTGATTCAGTTATTTTTGGCCTCATTTGGGCCTTACAATTGTCACTATATCCTCTAATATTCTTTGTGTGCTATCCAGCTATTTTGAACTACGCAAAATTGGAATTTTTGTCACAATTTTCTCTTGGTTTGAAGGGAGATCTTAAGACATGGTAGACTAGGTGATCCTTATGGTTTTTTCTTTTGCACAGACAAATGGTGAACCTTTATATACATATGTATTTTATTATTTCTTGTTGGCCCTAGTTGTTTTGTTTTATCCGTTGGGATAAAAATTTGTAGTAAATTCTTGACGTGAAACAGAGGGGGGGCCGACATGATGGTGAAGATAGGGAATATGGCATGGAAAACAAGCGAATGGAATGGCATAGATTATAAAATATTTATGAAGTATGCGGGATCAATGGGAGTCAATTTATGCACGAAATGGTGGTGAGATAACGCTTTGTGGGGTGAATGGTTACAATGGTCAAGAGATAATGCCTAGAAGGAGGAGGGCAGTGGTAGGTAGGACAAAAGATGAAATGGAAAATGAGATCTGGAAGCACCTATAGGGCACTTCCATAACTATACTCCATCAGAGTGACCCCTCTATAACTATATTCTATTTAAGCGCCTAGTGAGTAGCTTTCTTACAAACCGAGCATCTTCTCACTCTTGTTGCGCTTCCTGTATCTTTTGAATTTGCAATACAAGAACTGGTTACACCATTGAGACTTCTCAAATACTAGAGTTTGCATTTTACACTCTATTGCCATTCTCATGAACAAAAGTTTTTTCTAGCTCTTATTCTTATTTATCCTTCAAGTTGAAAATATTTTCGTATCAATTCCTTCTGCTCAGGATTATTTTATTCCTCCCTAGTACGTGATCATGTGATGAGGACACACAGATATTTGATTTGGTTCTCTAGTATTAGGTTTTTCACTCGAGCAGTTTGTATTATACTTTTTTTTTTGGTACAATCCGTGGGATTTGGTTTGATCGTCTGGATATTTCCTCATTTGGTTGTTGCCTAAATTTGTAGATGTTATTGAGCTTCTAATGGTACTTTGTTCTATCATTGAAAAATGGTTCATCTTGTGATGTGCTATCATTGGTTATACATTTGACGAAGTGTTTTAGTTGGATCATTTAGACCTGTAGAAGGATTAACTAGGGATAAAACGTTTGAAAAATTTTAGAATAAGTGCTTGAACTTGCACTCTCATTTTTTCTTTCAACTTTGTGTATTCGTAGACCTTTCTTTGAGGTGGACGCTTTTATTAGATCACATGAACTTTTTGGATTGCCACCGAAGTCCCTAAGCCTATAAATTATTATTAGTCCAAAAAATATATACCGTTAAAAATCAAATATTTTCCTGAGCACTTATTGATGGATTTGATCATGTAGGTGTGTGCCCGTCAAGATTCACTAATCGTTGTCTTTGGTTTACTTCAAATGTTGTGTCTGAGGTTGTGAAATCTGCATGATTGTTAGTCCAAAGAAATATTGTATTACAATTTGGTTAGCTTGGCTTAAGGTTGATCATTATAGTTAATCAAATATTAATAAAAACTTAAGGTGCCTTATCCATAGCACTTACCCTTCTTAAATATGTGTACCAAACATAACACTTACCGTTAGATCTCGTTTGCTTTGATCGCTACCGTTGATATCCCAAAACCTACGTGGTTATTAGTACAATGATATAATAAACACATGATAAATTAATTAGGTTAATTACGAGCATTAAGGTCGTAAATATTAGGTTAGCAACAATTTAATTAAAATACTTTAGGCCCAAAGTTTCATAATCATCGACTTGGTCTTACAATTAATTAGTGCATTAAAAATCATATAAACCCGATTTACCAAGATTAATATAGTGATTAAATATTAATAATATTTTATTAAAACACATGCCTTTATGATCCGATCATCTTTCCATGTGCCCATCGTTAGATCAAATAACAGATGCATGCACCCGTTGGATCCTCCAGATATGTGCAAAAGTTAGCAAGACGAAAGGGAGAGGATTAACAATGTATTATACCATCGTTAATCTTGATTATATACTGAGCTTAGTTCTAATAATACCTTTAATTAATCATCCAACCAAAAACTTGACGTATTTAACCTTTGGATGCCTTGGGAAAGCACCGCCATCAGATCTAAGCAGGATCGAGCGCTACCATCGGATCAATTGGAGATGTGTGCTTCATATCCCAAGGGGGAAATTTTAATATGTGCTTAGACCCTTGCTAATCATGATTAGGCTTGAAGATTAACTCCTAATAACACATTATATATAATTACTCGACAACACTTGCTTCGTTATCTTTTGGTCACCTTGGGAAATCGCGACCATTGATATCTTGAGATCTACACAAACTTTAACTAATGGACGCATACCCTTAACTTGAAAATAACCTTTTTAATATAACCACTGATTACCGAAGAGGGAAATATTAGCAACATATTAAGACCCTCATTAATCATGCTTATCGGAGCTAATGAAGTTTCATTAAAATTTAATCTTTGAGTGCTTAAAACTTCGAAGGTTAAGGGTTGGTTAGCATGAGTAGCGCGCGACCATTGGATCTTATTAAGATTATGCGCTACGATTCAGATCTATGAAGATGCACACCTTTTAACCAAAGGGATTTAATAAGGCAAATGACCTTAAACTTGTATTTAATCAATTTATTATTAACATTAAGCTTGGATTTATCCTTTAATAAATCTTCCAGTTAACCTTGGTTATTCTTAGTGAACGTGCATCTATCGGATCAATACAGAGTGAGCGCTGCCCTTTGGATTCTTTAAACCTGCTCGATGGTTAATCAAATGGGCGCATGCCTTTGATTTAATTATGTTAAGCTTATATTATGACCATTGTTAAATTTAGAAATTTATATTTTAGACAACTTTAAGGAGCGCGCATCCGTTGGATCAAGCATAGATCTGGCACTGTCATCGGATCAACTGGAGATGCACGATACTTAACCAAAGGGGGCGCATAACCCTTACTTTGATTTTAATTAATTTGATCACCTTTAGACCTTAGATTATAATATTTTTGACCATGGTGTTATTTGACTTAAACCTTGAGTTTTTTATGTGAGCGTGTTCGCCCAGATCTCGGGGGATGAAGCACTTTCATCCAGATCTTCGAAATTGCATGGGTTTTACCACCAAGGGGGCGCATACCCTCATTTTCCCACATGATTTAATTCAAAACCTTAGGATTATTTCTTTTTACTTAGGACCCTATGTTCCGATTTATTTTCTTTTAAGGACCAAAGGACTTAGGGGAACTTTTTAAATGAACATTTGATCACTTAAGTTTTTATAAGCTCTTTGATTATCGGATAAGGCCAACGGTAACTTTCTTGATGGCTAAGAGGTAATTAATCCAACGGTTAAGTAAATTGGTTTAAATTTTTATTTAGAAGAATGTTTTAAAATGGCTCTTAAGGATCAAAAATTAAAAACCAATTTTTTAGAAGCGAATGCAACAGAGACCAACAAATTTGGGTGAAGGCTTTGAAAATTAAAAATTTAAATTTGGGGGTATTTGATGTTGATTCAATTTTTGCTTCAACATAGGCTGTGACTGGGACAATGTGTTGAAAACTTGAAGCACTTGAGAATCCAAAATCTCCTGGTTTTATTGCAAGCTTAGACAGAATCATAAACCATAAAACTTGATTAGAAAATAAAAACATAAAAACTTTTAAACAGAAAAGCTACAATAAAGCAACAATAACACAATATCAAAGCAATAGAGTATTCAGGAACTATTATTTTCCTTAGTCAATTTGGATCAAAGGATCAAAATTTTAAGATCAGATGAGCTTTTGAAAATATTGTTATGATTGTTCAACAAGGTCCTCGGATATGATTATACATAATGCATCAAAGTTTATTGTTCCATCATGCCTTGGTTCAAGTGTGTGTTAGTGTATTCATTCTTGATTCCTGGGTCTTCTAGAACTTCATAATGTTTGGGAGATGGTCAAGCCTAATAATTAATTTCACTCCTTAAGGTTTTTTCCATTTGTAGGGCTCCACTTCCAGTCAAACATATATAGCCCCGGTGGAGATGCTACTGATCCCATCTGGTTTTACTCTACTTCCAGTCAGACGTCTATAGCTCCGGTAGGGGTTTTCCAAGATATCTTAGACATTAACTCAATCTGCATTATTTTGATTTTCCTTCTCTTTTTGAGAAATATTTTGATAAAAGCAGATTGTGCAATGAGTGTGTCTGAGTTGAGGATCCATTTTTGGCTAAAGAATAGAGTGTAATGATTTTTAACTCAACCATCTTACCAAAGATAATTATGTCCCTTGGACCCTAAAATTCCTTTTAATAGCATTTGCAAAGAGGGGCTTTGTCATGATGGACCAAAAAATATGATTTTACTTTGTTTTGTATCATACCATATGATAATTGCATAAACATTCAAATTTAAAAATTGTAAGCATCATCAACATCTAAAATAAATTTCCTCTTCTCTTATTTGTCTTTAAAAAAATAAACAGTAAAGAATACTCATCATCCTGTGATAATCATGAAAAACAACACAACTAAAACCACACAAAGCAAAACATAACAAAACAACAGTAAGAAAAATTACTTAACTGACAAAACAACACAACACTCTGATAGAAATATCACTTTATTTTTGGATTTTTTATTTTTATTTTTTAATTTTTAATTTTTATTTTTTTATAAAGGTTATTTACTCCCTATTGGCCCCATAGCAGGAGTTGTAGACCTTGAGATGCAGACCATTTATAGGAATTTTCTTCAATTCTCCTTCTAAGGTTTGCAACCTATAAGTATTTTGACCAAAAACTTGTGCTATTTGGTAAGGGCCAAGCCAATTGGGTTCAAGCTTTCCTTTCTCACCATGCTTGTCATTTTTAGGATCCCAGTAGATTACTATATCTCCTTCAGTGAAGGGAGTACCTTTTTCTTTCTTGCTAAACAATTTTACATTTTTCTGAATTTGTTCAATTATTCTTTTTAGGGTTTCTCTTCTTTGTTCTTGTAACAAGACAATTTGGTCTAACCTTATCTGCAAGGCATTAGGGTTCTCACGATCTTGTAACAGTGGGAAAAGTGCTAATTTCTCTATTTTGGAGGGCAACAAGGATTTTTCTCCATACACAATTTCGTAAGGAGTTCTTCTTGTATTTCTTTTTAGTGACAACCTATCTATCCGTAGAGCAAATTTTAATTCACTATCCCAACTCTTCTTATTCTTATCTAATGATATTTTAATTGTGGTAACTAAATTTTTATTTGATGACTCAGCTAGACCATTTCATTGAGGATAATAATTTGCTGAATGGTAAAGTTCTATTCCATACTTAGCACAAAATTCTACCATCTCAAATGATATAAAATATTTTCCATTGTCTATTACTAATTTTTTAGGAACCCCAAATCCAGTTAGAATGCTTTCTCTTAAGAAATTAATAACAGTTTGAGCTGTAGAACTTCTTAGAGGAGTAGCTTCTACCCATTTTGTGAAGTAATCTATTGCAGTTATGATCCATTTGTGTCTGCGTAATGATTTTGGACTAATCTCTCCAATCAGATCGATGCCCCATTGTGTGAAAGGTGCTTCTATGATCACTGGTTTAAGAGGAATAGCAACCAAGTACTTCTTACCTGTAAAAATTACTATTTATGGCAATTCCTTACATATTAATATACATCTTTGAAAAGGGAAGGCCAATAATAACCTGCTCTCATAATCTTGTTAGCTGTAGATTTTGGAGCAAAATGTCCCCCACAGAAACCATCATGGAATTATTTGATTATTTCTAGGACTTAATTTTCAAACAGAAAGACTAATAACACACCATCAGGGTGCCTCCAATAAAGCACACCATTTTGCACATGATATTTTTGTGTTTGTAGTTTCACTGATCTCATTATGTTAGTTGGCATGTTTTTAGGAAAAGATAAATTTTGTAGGTATGCTAATATCTCATCATACCATTTACATTCAATATTATTAATCCTTCTGGTGTCATGAGTTTCATCTACTGTAACAATGTTATTAGATTCTTCTCCTTCTTTATATGCTAAATATTTTGCTAAACCCTGTCCTTTTACAGTTTTGACTATTTTAAATTCAACATCATATTGCAACAGTTTTACCATCCACCTTGTAGGCCTTCCTAATGGTTCATATTGAGTAAGGACATATTTTATAGCTACAAAAGGGATGCAATAGTAAACTTTGTTAGAACCAAATATACCTTAGAAATGTTCTAAGTCTTGAATCACTACATAAGCATGTTTTTCTAACAATGTATACTTAAGATGTCCTCCTTTTAATATTGAACTCATAAAAGCTATTAGTCTTTCATTATTTTCATCATCTTTCTGAGAAAGGACTATGACAATGGAATGCTCAGATGCAAATGAATAGACATTGAAATCTTTTGAGCAATTAGGGCAGGTTAAGACTAGGACAGTAGAAATGGCTTCCTTAATATTTTTAAAGGCTTCCATATTTTTTGGTGTCCATTTTATTTCTCTAGTATTTTTGACCATGTTATTGATAGGTTTGGTCATCTTTGCAAAATTAGGAATGAATCTTCTAGAAAAATTAATTTTGCCAAAGAATGACCTGACCCCTTTTATGTTTTTAGAAGGGGAAACTTTTGAGATAGCTTCTATTATTTCTAGATCTATACTCACCCCTTTTTCTGAAACTATGTGTCCTAGTAATTTCCCTTGTGTTGTTTAAAATATGCACTTTTTAGGATTTATGGAAATTCTAAATTATTTGCACCAGGAAAGGACTATAGAAAGATGTTCCAAATGATATTTTGAATTTCTAGAAAACACTGTAATGTCATCTAGGTACACAGATACTATTTTGAACATCAACCCTTTGAAGGTAAAATCCTTTGCTCTCTGAAAGGTAGCCCCTACATTCATTAGACCGAAAGGTATTCTCAAATATTCGAAAGTATCCCAGGGTATGGTGAAAGCTATCTTATGTTTATCTTATGGATTAATCTGTATCTGATTATATCCAAAAAATTCATCTAACAGGGACATTCTAGATGAACCAACCACTACTTGCAATAGTTGTTCCATATTGGGCAATGGATAGTTATCTTTTAATGAGATTTTATTCAAGTTTCTAAAGTCTACACAGAGTCTGATATCCCCATTTTTATTTTTGATTGGTACTAAGTTGGATATCCAAGATAAAAACCTTACTTTTCAGATAATTTTGGAATCCAACAGTTTTTGTACCTCTTTTTGCATTATTGGGTGCAGGGTAGGGTTATATTTCCTCTGTTTTTGTCTAAAGGGCTTGGAATCTTCCTTCAAGGGTATTATGTGCGACATAACATCCATTTTGAAGGTTTTAAGATCTTCATATGTCCAAGCAAAATGTTCCTTATTTTTCTTTAAGAAAATTATATATCCAACTTTTTCTTTTTCTGGTAAAGCTTTGTCTATTTTTACTATTTTGGGCTCTCTAACTGTACCAATGTTAACATATTCAACTATAGTTTCTTTCTAAAGATGTTTGTATGCTTTGTCAAAATCATCAAATAAAATTTCCAGAGAAACTAATCCTTTTGGTATTCTATTTGTTTTTAGTTGGATTAGTTCTACTGGTTCTCCTATTTGATCTTTTCATTTTTCTTCATATTTTTCATCACAAATTATGTCAGCATAGTGATTTTGTAATGTCATAAAGGCTTTTATATCAATATCATCTTGAAACACTTGTAAGTAGAAAATATTGTTTGGTACAAAAGGTTTATAGATTGAGATGGTTGGGAACCTGTCCATATATTTTGTAGTAATTTATAGACTATCCAGGCTCAATGCATTTACAGCTAAAATGTCAACAACATGATTTTGTTCTCTAGGAATGTATGAAATATTAAAAGCTAAAAACTTTTCAATTTCTTCCAATACTGTAGTTTTATACTGTTTTAACCTATGATGTTTGGTTTGATACTTTCCTCTTATATGTTGGATAATTAATTCTGCATCCCTAGTTATAGTCAGGTAATTTATGCCCAACTCTTTAGCTTTTCTAAGTCCTATTATTAAAGCTTCATTCTCAACTACATTGTTAGTACAAGAAAATTCTAATCTACAAGGAATAATGAGGTAAATTCCCTTTATATCAGTTAAATTGACTCCTGCACCTGCTCCAGACTGAGATTTAGCTCCATAAAAGGTCATGGCCCACATTTCTTGTGTTAATACTCTATCTGATTCAGCATCAACCACTTTAATAATTTTTGGATCCATGTTTATGACTTTTGGTACTTCTATGAGGAAAGGGTTATGCCATATGGAATACACTCCCATTCCTTTTTCTTCTACTAAATTTACTAAATTTATCATGGTATCATCTACCTTAATTAACTCTACAAAATATTTATTGAAAGGTTCTCTTCATACAGTTACATTTTCCTTATAAAACATAGGAATGGTAGCATATGACCAATCCAATTGAATAGATCCCCCTAAATGTTCTACCCAATATCTACTTAGTAGGAGTGAAAAGAAAGGATCAACATCCACTACTTCAACATACATCACTATACCTTTCTTGGGATATTGTTCTAGATATACCAATAATTCAGTTATTACTCCAACACAAGGTACTTGCATACTATCCATCACTGATACAAGGGTAAAGTCCCTTTTACAAATTAATTCCATTTGGTCAGCTATCATCTTGGGCATGATATTGTGTGATGCTCCGCTATCAAGCATACAATTATGTATCACATACTTCTCTCCTTCATCTGAATTGTATCTTAATGACACATAGAAGGGTCTAACAGAGGATGGTGACCTAGTATCTTACTAATTTTGTATAGCAACATTGCAAGATGGGTCTTCTTTTTGTTCAACAAGTTTGAATACTCTACAGACTTTTTCTCTATATTTTTTAACTTTAATAAGCTCACCAAATGTGATATTAACCTTATTTTTACTAAGTTCTGACCCAACATCAAATTCTATATTTTTTATATCAAGTGGTTTATTACTTTCTTCTTTATGTATCTCTTCTTCTAATTCTACTAGATCAGGGATTACCTTTTTGGGGGTTTTATCAGTTTTTTATTTATTAAAATTTTTATTTGTGGAGGTTTGTTTCCTTACTTCACTGGTAGAAGCTTTATCTGTTCTATCAGGGACTATTTTGTTCCTTAAATTTAGAGTGTGGGTAGATTCTAATTCTTCTACGTCCTTCGTAGTTGGAATTAATTTCTCTTGATTCATTTTGTCATATCTAGACTCATGTGGTCTTTGCAATATTTTCGTACCTTTAGCTAATAAGATCTAGGGATGATGATTTGAAGCATATTTATCCATGTTTTCTTCGAAAAGTATTTCTCTTGATTCATCTTCTAAAGATCAACAAACATTAATCCTTATGTTTTCTTTTGAATCATCATTAAGATCTATATTGTGTTGTATACTTAAGTATATACCACATCCTTCTAGGTTATGGGAAGCATCACATGATGAGCAAAAATATGGGAAATCTTCTACAGGATTAACAGATGGGATAGGGTTTGGAACATTGTTTTGATCTCTATCAGATTCTCTTTGTCAAAATATATAATCAATGAACTACATTTCATTAGAATGATGCACAATACAATACATTGCGTTAGTAGTTTGAATAAACAACTAACCAATTGCTAACCACCATGATGTTAAGCAAATGGTGTTAAGAAAATATAATTCATAGTTATATCCCAATATGAAATATTACTCTAACACCCCCCCTTATTCTATTATTGGGGATAACATAGAAAAATCCCCCCCTTAATGTTCAAGGAGATAAAATAAAAGATTTTTTTTGTGTGTTGGATTTGTCTTTGGCTCTAGCTCTGGCTCATGGCTCTAGCTCTGGCTCTAAGGTTACTGCTAGAATAGGACCTCTCGATCTATCTTGGGATCTGCCTTTGGATCATTACCGCTAGATATGCCTATAGGTATGCCTCTAGATCATTATCTTTGGGTCTACCTTTGGGTCTATCACTGGGTCATTGCCTCTGGGTGTACCATAGGTTGTACCTTTTCTGTAGAAGCCATACAATATTTCTTTCATCTTGGTCCATTGTGTGAGATTTGTCCATCCACAATCAATATGAACCTTGTTGGCCATTTTCACTTTGTACCAAAAATTTGAAGAGGAGTGATTTGTACATCCACATGAGTCATAAGGATGTAGTTTCCAACACCTAGTTGCTACATGTTCTGTTCTTCCACAATGACTGCAACAATGCTTTGTAGGAGTTGAAGAAGATTTATGTTTTCCAAACATGGTTTTACTAGTACTTGCTTGTCCTAAATATCCAAGGCCTTCATTATTTGACCTGACTATTGGCATTATAGGAGTTTTAATGCCTTGTCCATGTTTACCTAATATTTCACCATTGAATCCCATTTTCTTCATCAGATTGGATCCATAGCCTTTGGTGTGTTTTTAAAAACACCCAATTTTTTCATCTTCATCAATGTTTTTAACACTATGGAATTTGTTATTATTGATGAGATTATGAAGCTCAGTTTTAGGAGATTCATTTGTTAAGTCACTAGTGTCACAAGCAAAATCAGCTCTTGTGACGAGATCACTTATGCTACAACTGATATCTGCCCTTGTAGGCAGGAGGTCGCCTGTATTACAATAAGAAATTGCCATCAAGGGGTCAAGGTTACTTGTGTCACAACAAATATTTACCACCATGGGCTGAATATCATTGGTGTCACAACAAGCATCGTCCATTAGGAGTTTGACCTCTGATTCCTCACTACTTTCCCTTTTCTGTTGATGCTGGGCCATGTCTAGTGAAATCAATGTCATGTAGACTGCCCTTACAACGCCTATAGGGATTTGAGCACCATTCATTTGAAGGTCTTCTGAATATTCAGAATATTTGAGAATGGATTTTACACCACTGTGTAGTGTAAGATATTTTCCATCTTCAAAAAATCCATTCCTTCCCAACCTGCTGGAAAGTAAGGATCTTTAACTGATTTTGCAACATCATCAATTGGTTTTGTGATATTTTTCTTCTTTGATCTACTCATGTTTAAGGTGTCGGTATCTACCGAAAATGCACCTTTTACAATAAAATTTTGCAAGAAGTTTGACTAAGGTGACGATGCACCCTTACAAGTCTTCCCCCTCTTGTTGCAAAATATTATGGTATGGAGAAAAGAATATTCCCCCCTTGTCTTTAGAATTTTGCAAAAGAAACAATGCTTGTATCCCCCCTTTTTATTGCAAAATAAACAAGGATGAAATTTGTATATACCCTTTGCAAATTGCAAAAGAAACTAAAATCTCTTATCTCTCCATGGAAAAAATTAGTTCCTTTTATTTTAGTTTCAAATTCTTGTTTGAGTGCAAAAATAAGGCCTCCTAACGTGGTGTTATATGCAAAATAAATAAGAGTTTTGCAAAACCAAATTTAAAAAATAAGGTATAGAAGAAAAAATACCTTAATTTTTTTTTTAGCACCACCACTTCTTTATAATTTCACTTTGCTTGATAAAAAAACTTGGGGAGATTTGAACTCACACCTCCTTCTTCTCAAGAACCTTAGAAATTAGGCTTTCAACCAACTCCACTGGTTGAGCTGATGGAACCATTAAGGTACAATATGCCCTATATTCTGGATGCCTGACCAAAATACTACTTCCAAAAATCATTATTTGGAGTCTGTGGGGTTTGAACACCGACCTACTGCCTCCGAAGCACCTTAGCAAACTTCACCCGATCGTCTCGGCTATGGGCTCAGACGAGAGTAAAGAACCACAATGTTGTATTTGTGACAGCCTAGAGCCTCAGTAAATAAAAAATTTGTTTTCAGTCCCTGCCTGAGAATTGAACTGCTGACCTCCTTCATGGCGAGCATCCTAACACGAGGTCACCTGACCATATCCACCACGAGAGCAGATGAATCTTCAAAGGCACATAGTGCCTATTGTTACATGACGTTTGTAAATAATTTTAAAAAAATAAAGATGTTACTGTTCGGCCCAATTTATTCACGATAGGTTATCGATAAAGTGAATAATAAAAATATTATCAAACTTTAGGTAATGTCGTATATCTCCAAACAAAAAAATATACCTCGAAATAAATGAATATTGTCTATGTTTAGCACTTGATCAGGATACGCCATGCACTTTGAACACTACGCATCAAAAAAAAATTATTTCTCCTGTTTGCATCACATAGTGCTCGGACGAACGAGATATCTCAAAGAATTGCAGGCCGCGTCGCATAGTGTTGTCTCATTTCGACATCTTCAACGAACATCAACTGCTTTGCATGCATCGGATGGCTAACTGCGTCAGAGATTTTCCATATTGCAATCACAAATTTTCTTTGATGCTTCAAGTGCCAGTAGGCTCTGAATTCCTCCCGTCTCCACCAGAGATCGAACGTCTATAGATCCACATGCTCACAGGTTTATCAGACCACGATTACTTTGTTCAAATTGAAAAATAAAACAATTGAATCCAAAGATTTATTGTTTCTCTTATTAAATCTCAGGGCTTGGGATAAATCTGGAGATGGCTATTCTAGAAAATATTACAAGCTACGAAAGGGGTATGTGGCCTTGGTGAATAAGCAAAGGGTTATATTCTACATAATCCATCGTTGCATCACCATGCTGATCAAATCGCCTCCAATTTTCTGCCTCCTCAGGGGAATTCCACGTGCACCATAGATCCTCTAGTTTTCTACCTCCTCAGGGGACTCCTCCAATAGGAAAATGGGTATTGTGTGTATTTTCTTCCCACAGGCGTCTTCTACAACACGAGCAGGTTCTACGCACCACATAAAAAAATTCCCAATGCCATCCAAGCACATCAAAAAACTCCCAGCATTGCTATCGGTCAACATTTTTTTTTCTCAAGCGTTCATTTCTAAATGTCTTCAAATGGCTGAATATATACGAATATCTCCAATGCGAACCAGATTGTATATCTCCAATCTTGGAGTGATGTATTGCCCAAGATCACTAATTGCTCTGCTATTCTAGTCTGGTCTTTGTGCGTACTCTGGTCTTCATGCATGCTAGGGTCTGTTGTGCATCTGAATAAGAAATATTGGAGTGGTTATTCAATAACCACCTTGTCCAACCATCGTGAAGTTTTTTTGGCCTGACCTAGCTCTGATACCATGTCAAAATATGCAATCAATGAACTATATTTCATTAGAATGATGCACAATACAATACATTGCGCTGGTAATTTGAATAACTAACTAACCAGTTGCTAACCACCATGATGTTAAGCAAATGGTGTTAGGCAAATATAATTTAGAGTTATATCCCAATATGGAATATTAATCTAACACTCTTTTCTTCCAGTTATTATTCTCGTTGTTCCTATTCTTGTTATTTTCATCAAAGTTATTATTATTTCCCCAATTCCTATTGAATTGTTTCTTGAAGGGAGGATGGTTATCAACCTGTAGGCTCTCTATTTGTGATGACTCACCATTATTCCTATGGTTTCCATTATTCCTTTCTATTGTATTGAACATCTCTATCACCTGATTAGTTAATTTTTTGGATCCACTTCATGTCTTCTCTGTAAATCAAAGGCTACCCTTTTTGGTTTTCTATCAGGTTGATTTGTCTCTAGAGAGTAAGGTTTCATTTTACCACTATCTAGCATGTTTATTTCGATATCTATTGCTTCATCCATGCATTCATCAATAGTGGTGGCTTGTTCTTGCCTTAACTCATAATTGAATTCTTCTTGAAAAACATTCTTATAGAAACAAATTGATTGGATGTCACTAGACTTGAGGTTAATAGGGATTTTGTTCCTAGTTTTGGAAAACCTTTTGTTGCAATCACTGACAACTTTGTTCTCCTTTTTCTTCATAGTTGCTAATTCGGTTAACAAGGATTGTTCATTTTTTCTTTCTTCGAATTTTCTAAGGAACATAGTTTCCATCCTTACAAAATCCTAAGGAATTTTCTTTGAATGTTCGCAGAAAAAGCCTAAGGACTACATCTTCGTGTTCTACTTCTATACTGTCCATAGTGTATAGAAATTTTTTGATATGATCTTCTCTAGTTACTACATTATTTCCTTGAAACTTGGAAATATACTTATGGGCTTTGTTAGGTAGAGCATTCAAATTTACAGGTAAAGCAAAAGGTCTACAATTGGACATTATTTTGTTGATTTGCTTGAGCCATTGTAACTGTAGGGGTAATGGGATTTGGATTCACAGTAACACTACCTACATGAATTGTGGGCTGAGAAATCTCTGTATAATATAATGAATTATCAACTGCAGTATTACAATTTACAGGGCTATGAGACTGAGATGAATTAGATGTATTTTAAGAGCAAAATTAAAATATCATCTACAGTAATATCAGCAACAATAATATTTTGATTTTTATTTTTCTTTACGTACTTTTTACTAGTAGAGTAAGACTTATTCTCATAAAAAATACTCTTAAGAAGTAGGATCTTTTGATTATGGATAAATACCTCTGGGTTATCGAATTCTAGAAAAAATATTTATTGCTTCTCCTGGTATGCACCAACACATTCTGCTCCTTCTTTCTTGATTTTTGATTTCTGGGTTTGATCAGATAGAGTCACCAGCACAGGTAGTGCATAAAGAACTGAATGTGTAATCATGATTGCTTGATATTTTTACTCTTAGCCTCATAGGAGATGGTTCTTTGAGAATTTCAAGAAAATCAAGAAACATAAAGAACACTTCAAAAAATGATCGAAAATCACGGGTAAAAGAAAAATAAAGAACATAAAAGACGTAAAAATCAAAACGCAGGTTCTTTATTCTAATTGGTCGCATGTTGATTAAAAATATAGTCGTTATGTAAATAACCAAAAAATATGTCATGAAATCCCAGGCCTAAAATCATGAAGATTCTATCCCCGACAACGGTGCCAAAATATTGTTGGAACAATTTCTTGCATCTATAGAGTTGGGTTGTCAAGCTACATAAATTTATTTGAAACCAACGAGCTATTATAAGCTCTGGTCAACCTGCCTCTTTATTCTGGTATAATATGTATTGCTAAGATTTAAAAAGAACCAAAATGGGTAAGGAAACCCTGGTGATAAACTTAAGATATTACAAGTTTAAGCACTCTAGATTTTAGTTATACACTACTTATATTAAAATTGACCAAGCATGGACAACAACTCTAATTATGCCTTATATGTAGACCGGTGCCTAGATTCATTGGGTTGTTATAGCAATTTTAACAACGCTTATCAAATGAACAGAGAGAATGGAGAAAGAGAAATTGGTGCTATTAGACTCATTCGAATATCGTAATAAATCTAATAGTTAACCAACGTGAGAAACGTTCATAACACATTTAAATAATGTAATATGCTATGAAGTCACACACAAAATTGAAGACAAAAAGTATGATAGAATCAAAACCCAAAATTGTATTAATTTTTCCAAACGAATTACATGTAGAGTTGGAATGATGCCATTAAACTTTGTTAAAAGCTTTAATACAATGAGAAATCCTAGTTCAAATAATGTAACAGGACTTCTTCAACTCTCTCGTTCCAATCTAGCAACAAGAAAATCCTATGGACCTTTGGTTCAAAGCTCTAGAAAAATCCCAGCTTCTTGAACTCTATTCTATCAAACTTGCACAATAAAGGGGAAGAATAAGGGATGAGAAATAAAAAGATACACAGGGGATACAACAATAAAACTACTAGATACTCAAGTATACCTCTTAGCAAGAATTTGCTATCTCTCAAGCTTGATGCTGATTCTGATCACGACTACTTATTTTATAGCCATATGGTTCTTGATTCAGTTATTTTTGGCCTCATTTGGGCCTTACAGTTGTCACTATCTCCTCTGATCTTCTCTACATGCTATCCAGTTGTTCTGAACTACGTAAAACTATATTATCTATCATAATTTTCTCTTGGTTTGAAGGGAGCTCTTAAGACATGGAAGGCCAGACAATCTTTATGGTTTTTTTTTGTGCAGATAAATGGTGAACCTTTATATACATATATATTTTATTATTTCTTGTTGGCCCTATCGTTTCGTTTTATCCATTGGGATCAAACTAGATTGTTGTAGTAAATTCTTGACGTGAGACAGAGGGGGGCCCGACGTGATGGTGAATAGAGAGAAGGTGGCATGGAAAACAAATGAATAGAATGACATTTATTACATAATGGTTATGAAGTAGGTGGGAGCAATGAGAGTCGATTTGTGCATGGGATGGTGGTGAGATGATGCTCTATGGGGTGAATGGTTACAATGGTCAAGAGAGAATGCCTAGAAAGAGGAGGGTAGTGATAGGTAGGAGGAAAGATAGAATGGAAAATGAGAGCTGAAAGCACCTATAGGGTACTTCCATAACTATACTCCGTCAGAGTGACCCCTTTGTAACTATATTCCATCGAAGCACCTAGTGAGTAGTTTTCTTGTGAACCGAGCATCTTCTCACTCTTGTTGTGCTTCCTACGTCTTTTGAATTTGTAATATAGGACTAGTTGCATCATTGATACTTCTTATCAAAGACTGGAGTTTGCATTTTACACTCTATCGCCATTCTCATGAACAATAGTTTTTGCCCACTCTTATTCTTATTTATCCTTCAAGTTGAAAATCTTTTTGTATCAGTTCCTTCTACCCAGGATTATTTTATTCCTTCCTAGTACATGATCATGTGACGAGGACACGTAGAGATCTAATTTGGTTCTCTAGTATTAGGTTTTTCACTCAAGCAGTCTGCATTATACTTTTTTTGGTACAATCCATGGGATTCAATTTGATCATCTAGACATTTCCTCATTTGGCTGCTGCAGGAATTTGCAGATGTTACTGAGCTTCTGATGGTACTTTTCTCTATCACAAAAAAATGGTTCATCTTGTGATGTATGTGTCATTGGTTATACGTTGGACGAAGCGCTTCAGTTAGATCATTTAGACCTATAGAAGGATTAATTGGGGATGAAACGTTTTACGACTTTGAAAATAAGTGCTTGAACTTGCACTCTCATTTTTTCTTTCAGCTTTGCGTATTCGTAGACCTTTCTTTGAGGTGGGCGCTTTCATTAGATCACATAAAATTTGTGGATTATCGTAAAAGTCCCTAAGCCTGTAAATGTTCGTTAGTGCAAAAAATATATCAAACGTTTTCCTAGGCACTTGTTGATGGATCCAATCATGGAGGTGTGCGCCCATCAAGATTCACTAATCATTCACTTTGGTTTACTTTGAACGTTGTCTTTAAGGTTGTGAAATTTGCATGATTGTTAGTCCAAAGAAAGATTGTATTACAATTTTGTTATCTTGGATTAATGTTGATCATTATAGTTAATCAAAGATTAATAAAAACTTAAGGTACCTTATCCATAACACTTACCCTTCTAAAATTTGTGTACCAAACATAACGCTTACCATTAGATCTTGTTTGCTTCGATCGCTACCGTTGATATCCCAGAACTTGCATGGTTGTTAGTACAATGATATAATAAACACATGATAAATTAATTAGGTTAATTTTGAGTGTTAAGGTCGTAAATCTTAGGTTAGCAGCAATTTGATTAAAGTACTTTAGGCTCGAAGTTTCATAATCATCGACTTGGTATTACAATTAATTAATGCATTAAACCTCATATAATCATGATTTACCAAGATTAATCTGGTGATTAAATGTTAATAATATTTTATTAAAACATAGGCCTTTATGATCCGATCATCTTTCCATGTGCCCACCGTTAGATCAAATAACGGATGCGCATACCCGTTGGATCCTCTAGATATGCATAATAGTAGCAAGATGAAAGGGGGAGGATTAACAATGTATTATACCCTTGTTAATCTTGATTATGTACTGATCTTAGTTCTAATAATACCTTTAATTAATCATCCAACCAAAAACTTGATGTATTTAACCTTCGAATGCCTTGGGAAAGCACCACCGTTGGATCTAAGTGGGATTAAGCATTGTCGTCGGATCAACTGGAGATACACGCTTCATATCCCAAGGGGTAAAACTTAATATGCACTTAGACCCTTGCTAATTGCGATTAGACTCAGAGCTTAAATCCTAATAAAACGTTTTAGATAATTACACAACAACACTTGCTTTGTTATATTTCAATCACCTTGGTAAAGCGCGATCGTTAATATCATGAGATATGCACAAACTTTAACCAATGGTCGCATACCCTTAACTTGAAAATAACTTTTTTAATATAGCCACTAATTACCAAAGGGGGAAATATTAGCAACGTATTAAGACCCTCATTAATCATGCTTATCGAAAGCTAATGAAGTTTCATTAAAATTTAATCTTTGAGTGCTTAAACCTTTGGAGGTTAAGGGTTGGTTAGCATGAGTAGTGCGCGACCATCGAATATTATCAAGATTTTGCATTGCCGCTTAGATCTACGAAGATGCACACTTTTTAACCAAAGGGATTTAATAAGGTGGATGACCTTAAACTTGTGTTTAATCAATTGATTATTAATATTAAGCTCATATTTATCCTTTAATAAATCTTCCAGTTAACCTTGGTTATTCTTAGTGAACACGCATCCGTTGGATCAAGACGGAGTGAGCACTGCCCTTGGATTCTTTAAACCTGCTCAATGCTTAACCAAATGGGCGCATGAATTTGATTTAATTATGCTAAAATTATATTATGACCAATGTTGACTTTAGATTTTAGACAACTTTAAGGAGCACGCATCCATCGGATCAAGCATATATCAAGTGTTGTCGTTAGATCAACTAAAGATGCACAATACTTAACCAAAGGGGGCACATAACCCTTTGATTTTGATTAATTTGATCCCCTTTAGACCTTATATTATATTATTTTTTATAATGGCATTGTTTGACTTAAACCTTGTGTTGTTTATGTGAGCGCATCCGCCCAGATCTCAGGGGATGAAGCGCTTCCCTCCAGATCTTCAAACTTGCACGGGTTTTATCACCAAGGGGGCACATACCCTCATTTGCCCACATGATTTAATTTGAAATCTTAGGATTATCTATTTTTACTTAGGACCCTATGTTCTAATTTATCTTCTTTTAAGGACCAATGGACTTAGGGAAACTCTTTGAATGAGTGTTTGATCACTTAAGTTTTTATAAGCTCTTTGATTTTCGGATAAGGCCAATGGTAACTTTCTTAATGGCTAAGAGGAAATTAGTCCAACGATTAAGGAAATTGGCTTTAAGTTTGATTTAGACGAACGTTTTAAAACGACTCTTAAGGGTCAAAATTAAAAACCATTTTTTTTAGAAGCGAATGCAACAGAGACCAACAAATTTGGGTGAAGGCTTTGAAAATCAAAATTTTAAATTTGGGGGTATCTGATGTTGATTCAATTTTGGCTCCAACAAGTCTCAATGGGACCATATTTTGGGTCTTCATTCGGAGACTGTATAATCAATTATTTCATCATGTTTATGATATTATAACATTGGGATACAACATGTTTTTTCTTTTTACAAAAGTATAAATCTTTGGATATTTAGAAGAAGAAGAAAAAAAAAAGATTTCTATAATAAAGGGAAGGAGAGGAAGAGGAATAAAAAGGCCTTTTCACCTTTTGTACTTGTTCTAAGTATGGGAAAAATGGTGCACCTAACAATGTTAAACGAGATGCATCTACCGCTAGTATTGATTAAGCATTACAAAAAGACATCAAAGTAAGCATGATAAGCCAAATAAGTGCAAGAAAGGAAGTTTTTATTTATTATTTGATATATTAAATCACGGTTACATAAATGTCCCCTTGAGGGCTCTATATTGATACACTCATTACAAAATGGTGCCCAAGGATTAAATCCTTTCAATAACTCGGGTGCACTTCCAATGTTCTTCCTCGTACCCACGATTGAAGTGGGCGGGCCTATGATGTCACCGCTTTATTCTTTTATGTTATGATCCAATGCTTCTTCCTCATGCGTTGTAAGACCTACTCCTACACACAAGGAAACCATATTTCGTCAATAGCAAGTGCGGATTGTGAAGCATGCAAAAGCAATACATGCACTAATAGACTAGAAAGTGGAAATATGCAATGCGACCATACAAAACAATTCCAAATGACTCAAAATCTTAGAAATATGCATAAAAAGTGATTTTGGACTGATCTAATTGAAAACAGTAAGAAAATTGCAGCCGAATTCGTGTCGATTATGTGGTGTGCCTATTAAGCCTACAAAACACAAAATAGGTGATTTTTGGTCCTAAACATCTCCAAATCACACCAAATTTGTAAAGCATATATAAAATCAGATTTAAAGAGTATCCATGTAAAATTATTAGTATAATTGATCACAGATCCATGTGCATCCTCGGGTGATCCCAATGAACCTACAAAATACTAAAAATATGATAACTCATTCAATATAGCTCCAAATTGCATCAAATTTGAATAGTATATTCATGATATATCCTAGAATAAGCCTATTTAAAAATAGTAGAAAATTATTTCTTTAGTCTATGACCATCCCTTGCTAGGGATAGTGGTGACTGTCATAGATTGGGGACCATCCTAGGGTGGGATGACCACCAGATATGCTAGTTTTTTGCCATCAATTCCACTGGGAATTGGTCAGAAACTCTCTCAAAGGTGTTGTCATCAAATTTAGGGGTGAAATTCACTCAATTTATCGGGATTTGTAAATAAATTGCACCTCTTGAATCACTTGAGAACCTCCTTCGCTAGGTAGATATTTCAAGGGAAAAAGCACAAAAGGTTGAGGGGAAATATTGGTAGCACTTCATTGCAATGTCACAAAACTCCTCTCTGTGTTTTGGATGGAAAATGGATCCACTTTATAGCCCAATGGGGCCTATGGCCAAATGGACATGCAGGGCAAGAGGTACCACTTGTCCAAAAACTTGGCATGTATTGGAGGGGGAAGGAATCTCCCTTTTTGACCTCCATTTTGCAGCATCTTATAAGGATATTGCACCCTCAGGTCTACATTATTGAATATACGGGACAAATGGCAGTTTATGGCCATGGTCATCCCACCTAGGGACGATCATTGTTGGCCATCCCTGGGTGGGACGGCCATGAACTATGGTCGTCCTAGGGTGGGATGACCATACCTACATGGCCCAAAAATTCTTAAAAGTGGGGTAGAACCTCCCAAAAGTGGTTAGAACCACTATAGAACCTTTGAGGGTTGCCCAAGGGGGCCATATGGTATCAAATTAGACCATTGCTCTTGGTCGCCTAATCGGATTGACATGATTTTAGTGTCTATAGATACCCCTTTTTGAGATGCATTGTGTGCAACACAGTGCTGAGAAAAAATAGATGACTAAAATATCAATTGATTAAGGTTATTCAATAACCTAACCAAATATAGATACCCCAATCATGGAAAGAGCATGCGTTCTTGAATCCTTGCTTCTGACGAGCTAAGGAACTTGATTCAAGTACAACCTTTCGGGTAAGGCTTACTTGATCTTGGAAATTTTTCATTCATGAAGCAGTGAAGCCTAAGTTCCTTCATGATTATTTAATGCCAAGCATTTGTTTAATTGAAATTTTTGCTTGTTTGATGTCCCAAGCAGGGGCATGATTGTCTTTGTCAATGATTCATTGGACGAACACAATTTGCATGATTGAGTGTTTAATTATTGATTTTGATTATGAATTTGTTAAGTATGACTACCCCCTCAAGTGATGAGTCAATAAGGGAATGACCAATGATAAAAGCAATGAGTCGCTTGACCCATATGACTTGGTTAGGGTTTCCTTCAGTTTTACCCATTGAGAAATGGAGCATTTTTGAGAGGATTTTGATGATTTTGTTGATGTTTCATGGAAGAAAAGAGTTGAAAAATTTGTTCCCGTGGGGTGGTCCAAACAAAATGGCCTTCTTAGGGATTAAATAAAAAAATTTCCATTTCTTCATGAGAAATTTAGGTTCATCTTGATCCCTAGTGAATTCTGACCAAATTTGAGTTGTTTTTGGTGGGTTTTGGACCCTTTTTGGTGCCTTTTTGACCTGTTTTGATGTCATTTTTTGGTGGCCATCCTAGGGTGGGATGGCTGCACAATTTATGACCATCCCAGGGTGGTAGTTTCAGCCAATTAGCCACTCATCCCACCCAGGGATGGCCATGCCTCTTGGAGGTCTATTTAAGCCAAAATTTGGGAATTTGGGCTCATTTGTGCATTTCTAACTTTGTAGTTTGAGAGGTGAGGAGGAGGAGAGTGATTATATGCAATGGAGTGCTATCAAAATCATCCCACGGTCACCATGAGCTAGTGTGGTAACTCATCCAATTGCGGAGCCGGTGCGAGACGGGTAAGGATTGAATTTCTTACTGCACTTTGCTAGTGTTAGAAGTGTAATTGTGGCTTTTTTTGTTTTTATTTTTGGTAGAGCACACTAAATCCTTGGTAATTGAACCTTAGTAGTGATGTCCTATGATTTTTTATGCTTGTATTTAAGTTTTTGTGCAATTTTATTGCTTTTCCTTGCATTATTTTGCTATTTTTTTAACTATTTTTGGTGGCTTGGAAGGCCAATTTTGGCCCATTTTGGGGGCCATCCCTGGGTGGGACGGCCAGCCTGGGTTGTTTGGGGGTCGTCCCTAGGTGGGATAGTCATAGATTTGGGGGCCGTCCCTGGGCAGGACGACCATAAATTGGCCTAAAAAAGAGGCCTTTTGGATCTTTTTTGGGTATTTTTGGGTCATTTTGAAGCATGTTTGGTGCTTTTTATTAACCTGCCTACCTATGCCAGGTGGTTAAGATTCGGTATTGAGTTTTGAATATATTTCAAACCACGAGAGAATTATTTATAGATGTAAACTAGGAATGTCTTGATGCCATTAGCCTTAAGCACGTGACACAATTATAGCCTATGATGGGTGATTGTGCTTATTTGACCGCTCTTACTGACTTATGGGATCCGTGCACAAAAAACTTCCACCTACTGATAGGGGAGATAATGGTGATGCTTGAGGATGTCTATCATATTTTGCACATTTTTATAGAGATGTGGATGATCGTATCTACTCACCATGATCTAAGAGATACGATCATGGAGAGGTACTTTGGAAGGGACTGCGAGGAGGCAGCAAATGACTCACTTAGTGGAGGGATACTGGTGGGGTTGTGGTATGAGGTCGATGTACTAACCACTAGGTATGTTTTTTGATGAATTTTATCTCTAATATGCTACTACCAGACTCATTAGGAGCCAAATTTTCTTGGAACCTATTGGAGTTAGTGTTTACTCTGGTAGAGTGCACCGTTGAGCAGTCACTAGTGATGGCTTAGGGGATGATATTGTTGGCATAGTTGTATGAAATGTTGTAGGGTATCCACTCTCAAGGGTGGAAGGGATTAGGATGCAAATTTATACTGTAGGTGTGAGGACGGCAGCACATATCTATGGATCGATCGTAGGGATCGCCATGGATGATACAGGTATAATTGGCAGATAGGAAGATAGGCTATGGGATTATATGGCAATGAGCCCAGGAGGTAGGGTGGATTCATCATATTGTAGGTGATGTAGACCATTAGGTACAATATTTTACATGAATCAAGCTAGCAGAGGTGTTTTGGAGACCTTACAAGGATTTTCCAGCATGGGCTGATGCTGAGGTACAGATCTACAAGATGAGGCAAGGGAGATGGCTAGTTGGGTAGCATGGGACTGAGCAGGAGTACTTCATGTATGCTCGAGTCATGTGGAATTTTGGTCTATATCAGGGATTTCTCAATGAGCGAGTGGTCTATCTATTCTAGGGGATGAGAGGACACTGATTTGGTTGATAGTGGAGGCAATAGGAGAAGAGGTAGATCCTGTAGTAGACATTTTGGATTTAGATGATACTGGGACCACAAAGGAGTATGACTCATGGTGGGTGATGCACCAGTGGCAAGGAGAGGGGCCACTAGGGGATGATGCAGTTGTAGCAACAACAGTAGATGGGGATCACAGGGGTGCTCCTGATGAGGGTCAGGCAGATGCAGGCAAGCGACATGTGCATCGCTGAGTAGCAGATGAGTGGGTAGATCTCCTTGACTTAGGAGATCTAGGGTATGACTTTGGTGAGGATGACTCTAATGATAAAGGAGTACTAAGAAAATTGGAAACACGAGGTGGTATAGGTATCACCTTTTATTTTCTTTCCCGCCCCCCCCCTCGCTTCCCCCCCCCCCCTTTTTTTCCCAACCCCTCCCGCCTTTTTGGCTGCTTTAATCTACACGATCAATGGGGTGAGCTAATCAGGGTTAGGCAGGAGAGAGATCTCCTATAGGAACAGGTACATAGCGCATAAGCTAAGCTTGAAAAGTAGGTGATAGAGATAGTGGCTCTGTGGGCACAGGTTAGATCATGGAGCCCTAGTTGAGAGGGCTCTAGCAGTGAGGAGATGACCAGGCTACGAGAGGAGGTGGCAGAACTCTAGTTCTTAGTGGGATTCTTTTAGGCTCATTACCAATAGGAGTGAACCTATACTGAGGAGTTGAAGGATGATATAGTGCACCTTAGGGGGCGCTTACCAGCCCATCCATTTGCTAGTGGGTCACACCAGAGTTGGAGGAGTGGTACAGGGTAATATTCTACGAGGATGGAGGCACCTGGCTCTATAAAGAGGGTAAACATGGCAGGGGGTAGTAGGTATAGAAGTTATTGATGAACTCTAACTAAGGGTGGGGGTGAGAGTCAAAGTACCAAACTTGCATGACCATGATTTGCGAGACTCTGATGGTTGTTTTTATGTTTTTGGATTTTGGGTGTGTGAGGTCTGAGGACCCACTTTATTGTAGCCTACGGGCAGTTCAAGGATTATGATGTATCTTTTTTCCCATACATATACATACATACATACATATATATATATATATATATATATATATATATATATATATATAATATATAGATGAGCTTTTCTATTTATCATCATGTGTTTTCTTACTGCTTTATGATATGTATGCAATGTATTTATTTGCTTTATGATATGGTGATGGATGCTTATCATGTATGCATATGTTGTAATGTGATTTGATTTGATGATATGTATATGCGTGGATGCATAATGAGATGGGTGATACCATGAATATGAATACTATGGGTGATACTATGCATAAATATGAATACTATATGACATACTATGTTAGGGCCATAGACTGTATAGAATTCATCGATTTATTTGTAATGTTGTTATGTGATGGATTTATGGAAATGTAGACAAATTAAATGTGATAAAATGGAATAAATGAAATGAATGTTATAGAATGTCTATGAGGTTTTCATGAGACTCAACACACTCTAGTTAATTGATCAAAAGTTATATACTAACCATGCAAGACTTTTTGACAAGGTATGAATCTACTAGGATGACCAAGATATTGAGTTTAACGAAGCAATGAGATATCTTGTATTGCACATATTAAATAGATACAAAGCAATTGGTTTGTGGTTGGTTGTGGAACCACCAATTGGTTAGATAACCCACCTACTTGGAGAGCGCCTATGAGCGCTACTTTTTATAAAATAATGTAATACCTAGGTAAAATGCACTATGCTAACATCCCCCCTTATTACATTATTGGCAACTGCAAATAGCATTGCGAAACAATTCAAATTTGACACGTGCAAGTGCCTTGGTGAAGATATCTGCAACTTGCTCATCAGTGGGAATGTATTGGAGTTGTATATGATGCTTTGGAACTTCATCTCGAATGAAATGACATCTAGTGTCGATGTGTTTGGTGCGATCATGAAATATGGGATTCTTGACAAGATTCAAAACACCTTGATTATCGCAAAACAAATGAAGAGGAAGGTTCTTTGGAAGGCCCATGTTTGTAAGAATGCGACTTAACCATATTATCTCACAGACTGCTCCACTGGCTGCGCGATATTCTACCTCTGTAGAAGAGATAGCAACCACCTACTGCTTCTTACTATGCCAAGAGACAGGACCAGATCCAAGATGAAAAATGTATCCAGAAGTCGACTTTCGATCATCAATGGATCCAGCATAGTCGGAGTCCGTGTATCCTTGTAGATAGAACTTGTTATTCATTTTGTATTCCAAGCCAAAATCTGTTGTACCACGGACATAATGAAGAACTCTTTTTGCTGCTTTCCAATGACTCACCTTTGGGTCCTGCATGAACCGTGAAAGATAACCCACAGCAAAACTGAGATCTGGCCTGGTATTTGTTAGATATATGAGACTCCCAATCAGTTGATGATAGAGAGTGCCATCTACTTGTGGGGATTGATCATATCGAGATAGCTTAAGTCCAGCCTCCATTGGAGTAGCTTTAGACTTACAGTCAGTCATGCGATATTTATCAATCAATGTCTTGGCATATTTCTTTTGGGTAACTCTGATATGATGTTTCTTTTGAGTCACTTCTAAACCAAGACAATAGTGAAGAAGTCCTAGATCTGTCATTTCAAAGGATGTTTTTAGATCATTTTTCACTGTATCAATCATACTCTCTGAACTACCTGTTATGATCAGATCATCTACATATAGCACCAAAATCACTATGTCAGAACCATTGTTCTTTATATAGAGATTTGCATCTGACGGACTTCTTTGGAAACCATGTTGCATTAGGTGACTATCGATTTTGATGTACCAAGCTCGAGGAGCTTGTTTCAGCCCATACAAGGATTTGATCAACTTACAAACTTTCTGTTCTTGCCCTTCAACAACAAATCCTTCTGGTTGGGTCATGTACACTTCTTCTTGTAGGTCACCATTCAAGAAAGCACTTTTTACATCCATCTGATGTAACTTCCACCCAAACTGAGCTGCCATGGCACAAAGTACTCGAATGGTAGTCATTTTTGTAGTAGGGGCAAAAGTCTCTTCATAATCTATGCCTTCTTTCTGAGCATAGCCCTTTGCAACAAGATGGGCTTTATGCTTATCAATAGTACCATCTACCTTATACTTCACTTTGAACACCCATTTGCAGCCAATGGGCTTCTTTCCTGAAGGCAGATTTACTAGCTTCCATGTATGATTCTTCATGAGAGATGTATGTTCTGCTTCCATAGCAGCCTTCCACTGAGGCTCACTAAGTGCATCTTGAACTGTTGTAGGTTCATTTTCATCCAATGCTATCATATAAACCCGTTCTCATCCTCCATATATGTTTCCCTATCTTCCTCTGCATCTACAGATAGTTCATCAAACTATTGGTAAAGCTCATCAACCTCTGAAGTTGATGCCTCTCTTTTCTCTTCTACTGAGTCATACTTCGAGTACAAGGTCGATCTAGAGTTAGATCTGGAAGTGAATTCAACTTAGAATCTCTCAATGTACTAGTATACCACTTTGGAATCTTCTTCTTTGGGAGTACTTTCTTTCTTAGGTTCTTCTTCTTCTTCAAGGTATACTTCTGTAGATGTGATATCTGATGTGAAAGCTTCATCAAATACCACGTCTCTACTAGTGTGTGTTTTCTTGGTTATTGGATCTATCAATCGATATCCTTTTGAATGCTCATCATAACCAAGAAAAATGCATTGTAGGGTTTTCTCATCTAACTTCTTCCTCTTTTGTTTTGGTATGTGCATGAAAGCTTTACATCCAAAAACCCTTAGATGAGAAATGGAGGGTTTCCTACCACTCCATGCTTCTTGTGGGGTCTTGCCCTGTAGAGCCTTTGTGGGAGCTCTATTCAGGAGGTACACTATTGTGTTCACTGCTTCTGCCCAAAACTGTTGCTCAAGATGTGCTCCTGAAATCATACAGCGACTCATTTCCATGATGGAACGGTTCCTCCTCTCAGCAACTCCATTTTTCTGGGGAGTATAGGTTGTAGTCAGTTGTCGCTTAATCCCATGTTCTTTCAAAAATGATGAAAATTCATTGGAGGTATATTCCCCCCTCGATCTGAGCGGAGGGTCTTGATGAAACACCCTGACTCCTTCTCAACAAGCTTCTTGAACTACTGAAAGTACAAAAATGCCTCAGACTTCAATTGAAGAAAGAAAACCCACATCTTTCATGAGTGATCATCAAAAAACAATTGAAAATACCTCTTTCCACCATAGTTGTTTGGCATAGGACCGCACAGATCGGTGTGTACCAACTCCAAAGGTTTCTTAGCTCTTGAAGAGCTAGCTTCAAAAGGTACTCGGTGTTGCTTCCCTGCTAAGCAATCCGAGCATACTGGCAATGTGGATGAAAGGTTGGGAAGTCCTCTCACCATCTCATATTTTCTCAACTCGAGCAAATATCCTGAACTGAGATGCCCATATCTCTTGTGCCATAGAGAAGTAGCCTCCTTTGTAGTTGTTGCCAGGGCAACATGAGGTGTTGAAACGACATCTAAAATGAACAAGCCATGCTTGTATGATCCGGTTGCTACATGTTTTCCTTTTTTGGTTATAAAACATCTCTTTTTTCCTTTTGCAACACGGAACACAACATCCATATCTCGATCCAACATTTGAGGGACTGACAACAAATTATTAGCCAATCCAGGAACATAGAGTACCTTTTCAATCTGACATTTGCCATCTGGAAGAGTGACAGAAACATCACCTTCACCCTTCACTTGGTAGACTTGATTGTCAGCAATTGTTACTGGCTTACCTTCTTTCTCCTCAAATGTCTCAAACCATGATTTATCGCCAGTCATGTGCTTACTAGCACCCGAATCAATATACCATACAACATCTAGCTATGGAGATGAAGTATGAGTCATGAGCACCTTGTGTGCTCTCTCAGAGTCTGAGTCGGATTCTGCAGACTCTGAGTCTGAATTTGATTCGACATAAGCAACATGTCCCTTGGGTTGCTTATTCTTTTTCTGTGGTTTGTATTTCCCTTTGCCCTTTTTCTTATGAGGTTGGTCATTCTGTTGCTTGTTCTTAAACCAACACCTGTTGGTGTCATGGTTATTCATATCACAAATCTTGCAATATTGTTTGTCATTCTGCTGATGTTGTTTCCCTTTTCCCTTTGATGAAGATCCTCCTTTTTGAAACTGACCTTGTTTCTTACCCCCTTGTTTGGTGTAGAGGGCATTATCTGGCACTTCATCCTTCTGAAACTGATTTGCCTCCTCAGTTTGAAGCAAATTCACCAATTCCACAAAAGATACTTGTCTTCCAGATACATTAAGAGAGGTTATCAACACCTTATAGGACTCGGGCAATGCTCTCAAGATGACAGAGGTCAAGAGAGTATCATCCACTGGTTGTCCCATAGTATTCAATTTGGCTTTCAATTCTACCACTCTGCATAGGAATAGATCAACTGTCTCACCAGAGTTCATATTGAGTGTATGAAGTTGAGTTTGAAGGTGTAGAATAGTGGACCGATTCTTTCCTTCATAAATAGTAATCAAAGCATCCCAAGCTTCCTTACTAGTTTTGGCATCACAGATATGAGGTTGGATCTCATCTGTAGTAGCAAGCAGGATAAACATGAGACATCTTTTGTCCTTCTTATCAAACTCTTCTTGATCTGCTCCTGTTGTTGTAGGGCGTTTTGTAGTGCCAGTCACTACATCCCACAAATCTTCCACTTGAAGAATAGCACGCATCTTATTCTTCCATGGTGTGAAATTAGAACCTTTCAACAACTGTGAATCTGAGAGATATTTGTGAACAGAGGCCATTGTGAAGGTTCCTTATAACACCAAATGGTCCCCCTTTCTTTATACCTGCCAAGCCTTTATACCGAAACTCCTCTATATATACCCGCCCTTACGTGAGGGAGACTATAAGTATATATAAGAGTAGAACGATACGTGGAACTTAGGCGATACTGAAAGGGAATCATTTTGTTTATGACACCTACCATAGAAGGTCCTTCCTCATGCGTGGGGCGTAACTTCCCCTAAACACTTTGGAAATCACTTCGTCAGGATTTACGTCTAACAACAATAACGATTAGGGTAAAAATGGAGTGAATATCAGAACTGGTTTGCCTTATTTCTCCTCGATGATTGATAGAGAACAAGCTCAGACGTCGTTGTTGCAGCTATATTAGGCGTTAGATACAGTAGTCCAAGCACGACAACATTACCTGTAAGTGTGGACCAGAGGTATCGTAGATACCAAACGTTGTTGTGCAATAAATTGCACAAATAGGTGTATAAATTTGGGGTCTTTTCTTTTTCTTTATTTGTATGATTGTTAATGCAAGAAAACAGGAAATTTAAATGCAAAATACAACCACAAATGCCCACAAATTTAACTACTTTAGGTGTCGGTTTCCACCGAAAATGCACCTATTACAATGCCAGTTTTGAGAAAAATATTCACTTTTCCACAATTTTATTCCCCCCTTTGTCTTAGAATTTTGCAAAAAGAAATGCTTAAGATCCCCCTTTTTGTTGCAAAATAAACAAGGAGAAAAAAATGGACCCTTTCCAATTCCAAAAAAAACTACTTATCCCTCCAAAAAAAACTTTGAAGGTATGGAAGAATACCTCAAAAAAATGAGCATTGTGATAGAATTTTAGATGAAATAAAATGCTCTTGTACCCTCTTTGAACCGAAAAATAGCTCTTGGTGTGAAAAATTGACTCTCTAAGGTCAAAATGCTTAGAAAAAATGACAAAAAAAGCAAAAAATGGGGTGTCAATTTTTGTTGCTTAGGGTGTCATTTTTTCTTACGATGGGCGTCAACTATGCGTAGGGTATAAAAAAAAGATCGTAGGGTGTCAAACAATGGATGACGGGTATCAAACACCCTTTCATGTGTCACCGATGTGCACGGGGAATCAATCGGTCGGAGAGGGCATCAATCGTGCTATGTCAAGCATAAAAAAATTACTCCTGATAGGAGTCGAAACTACGACCTCCCTCCAACTAAACACCATGTAGACCACTCGAACTAATGCACTCAATGAACAAGGATAGAACTGACAACACAGTTAGCATCTTCGGGTATATAAAAAGAAAAAAATATTAATCCCACATTCTTCATGCAAGAGTTTTTAGGGGCCTTAAAAACAATGAAAGCCACTAAGGCTTTCGGTTGCCTTATGGAAATAAACCCTTAATTTTTCCTCCTTTTGCCTCCACCCTGTGCATTCCTTGAATCGCTCGAACTGCTTGTTCTGTTATCCTCAAACCGCTTGAACTGCTTATTCTGTTGTCCTTGAACCACTTGTTCTATTGTCCTCGAACCACTTGTTCTATTGTTTGTATTTGCATGCCTGTACTTTATCCTGCATCATCTCACCAGGTGCTTTGGTTGTTCTACGTCTTCTAATTGTACTCTATCCTGCATCATCTCACCTATAATCATGTGCCAAGAAGAGTTGGAGTAGTTGGTGCCAAACTATGTTAACCACATCCTAGCCTTGATCACCCGTGGCTTTGATACCATACTGAGTTTGATAAAGCAATGTGATATATTGTATTGCACATATTAAATAGATACAAAGCAATTGATTTACTGTTGGTTGTGGAACCACCAATTGGTTAGATAACCCACCTACTTGGAGAGCACCTACATGCGCTAAATTTTTATAAAATAATGTAATAGCCTAGGTGAAAATCACTACGCTAACACAAGATACTCAATATCCCTATGTGTGCAAGTGAGTTCATTATTGTAATACGCATAAGATTACCCCAGTGCCAAATAGGATTGATGCAACCCATCTGTATTGAAGATCACCCTATGAGTATCATGATCCTAGGTTTTGTACGTAGTTGGATTAGACCACTAGGTAGTATAGGCTACCAAAAGCTAGCTCATCCGCATGCAAACATTGGTCTGTACACATGCAAGATGCTAATGTGATAGACATATCATCATGCGTAAGGATACCACCATTGCCAGGCAGGCTTGATGCCACCTAACCTATAATGAGGATCACCTCATGGTTTGTCAAATGCTGAGAATTCTAGGGATTCAAGTTCAATACTCCCTTCTTTTCTTTTATTTGATTTGGGATACTTGCTCATACTTAGTGATGAAAATCACTGTTTATTTTGTATTTTGTTTTCTTTGAGCAAGGGATTTGTTTAGTGATGAAAATCACTATTTATTTTGCTTTTGATTTTTGCTTTTTGGGATTTTTCTTATTGATAGTGGTGAAAACCACTATTTATTTTGGGGAATTGGGTAGGGAGGAGCTTGTCCTTTTGTCAATTCTCAGCATTTTTGAACCATTCGCATAGGGGGATGAGCAAGGTAAACTTTTCACTTAAGGTAACCTAGACCACTTTGTAGGTTTCATATTTCCTTGTGCAAAACTTGGATTTATTAGTGTGAAAATGTGTTGGGATTTTGATGTATACAAGGTACAATCAAAGCAAGACTCTACCTTCTAAAAATCAGGATAGCTTTCTACAAAATTTGAAAAGAAAACTAGAGATGGTTGAGTGACCGAAAACCCTAAAGACATTCTAGAACAAATGACTAGGTGAAGGGAAATGGACACAAATATGAAAAGTGGGAAATGTAGGTGGAGATGATATGTGAAATATGAAATGATGTGAATGATGACTTTAACAAAATTGATTTTGAATGATGACTAGTTTACAGTCTTGGTGCTTAGACATGTATGAGCAACTCTAAAATGCAAAGTGCAATGATGAGTATACCTAATGCAAGTGATTGTATAATGCAATGGTATGCAATGTGATGTAATGCAATATTTTTGTATTTTTGATGTTTTGATGATGTTTTTGAGTTTTGATTGATATATATGTATATACATTTGACCAATGGGCTTAGTAAATGCCATTGGGGCTTTTTGGGTGACCAAAGGGCTTATAGATACCTTTGGGGCATTTTGGGGTGACCTAGATCGTCATAGATTTGCCGTTTAGGGTGACCTAGATGGTATAGACACCTAGGAGCATTTTGGGTTGACCAAGTAGTTTTGTAGATACCCTTGGAGCATTTTAGGGTGACCTAGATAGTGTAGACCCCTAGGAGATTGTTTTGGGGTGACCATAGATCTGAGATTTAGGCGATTTGGGTTGACTAAGTGGTTTGTAGATACCTTGGAGCATATTTTGGGTGACCTAGATGGTTGTAGACAACCTAGGATCATTTTGGGTTGACCAAGTGGTTTGTAGATACCCTTGGAGTATTTTAGGGTGACCTAGATGGTCGTAGACCACCTAGGAGCATTTTGGGTTGACCAAGTGGTTTGTAGATACCCTTGGAGCATTTTAGGGTGACCTAGATGGTCGTAGACTACCTAGGAGCATTTTGGGTTGACCAAGAGTGTAGATACCCTTGGAGCATTTTAGGGTGACCTAGATGGTTGTAGACCACCTAGGAGCATTTTGGGTTGACCAAGGGTTTGTAGATACCCTTGGAGCATTTTAGGGTGACTGTGGTGCTCTTAAGCATAGAAAGGCCATAGATGAAGGATGTTCAAGGGTTTAAGATCCTTGATTCCTTCAAGGGTGGCTAGGCGGTAAGTTTTGGGTTCGATCTGACTAGTGATGATGAAAGGACCTAACTAGTTTATCATAAACTTATCCCTTAGGTGGGGCAGCAAGTTAGAATTTTGTTGGTTCTCTTTTAGAATGAGGTCACCAACCTAAAAGTCTCTAGGATGGAATTTCATATTATAGGCTCTCTTAAGTCACTCTTGATAAATGTGCAAGTGCTCGAGAGCATTGATGCATCGTTCATCAAGCAACGTAAGTTGGTCTAGGTGAGCCTATCACATAGTGTCATCATCGATGAACTCTTGCATGGATATGCATAGCAATGGGATTTCTAGCTCTAGAGGTATGACCACCTCGGCACCATACACTAGTGAAAATGGAGTTGCCCTAGTGGGCATCCGAATACTAGTGCGATAGGCCCATAGAGCAAGGGGTAATTGCATGTGCCAATATTTGTGATTCTCTTTAACTATTTTCTTTAGGATGGCAATCACTATTTTGTTTGATGCCTCAGCTTACCCATTTTCTTGTGGATAATAGGGCATCAAAAAGTTGTGTTGAATATTATACTTTGTTGTTAAAGCACACACATATTTGTTCTTGAAAGGTGTCCCATTATCAAAAATTATCTTGGATGGAATACCAAAATGACAAATGATATTATGCAATATGAACTCCATGATGCGGGGTCCTATCGTAGTGGTAAGGGGAATTGCTTCCACCCATTTTGTAAAATACTCGATGGCCGTAATGATGAACGTGTGATGGCCCGAGGATGCGGGTGAGATTTTCTCGATTAAATCAAACCCCCATTGCGAGAATGACCAAACCGATTGAATCGGTTGTAAGGCCTGAGAAGGTACATGTGTCAAGTTAGCATGGTGTTGACACTTTATGCACTTCTTAACATAAGCACAACAATCTCACTCTAAGGTTGGCCAATAATAGCCCATGCAAAGAATGCACTTTGTGATGGCCATGCCACTAAAATGGCCACCACATGTACCATCGTGTGCTTGGGCGATTGCCCAAACTGACTCTTGATGCTCTAAGCAATGAAGGAGGATACCTTCATAGCTTCGATGATACAAAATATCTCCCAGTAAGACATACTTTGCCACTTTTTGTTTAAATATCCATTTGGTGGCATGCGACAACCTAGAAGGGATATTACCAAGCTTTAGGTAATCTTTGATTTGAGTAGACCAATCCTGATGTGAGGAAGCCTCGATTGCATGAATTGCCTACCCCTTTTGAAGTTCATCTCGAGTGAATGTTGATTGGGAGAGAACTTGTAAGAATAGCATTGTGCTACTATCAAAAGGAGTTTGAGGGAATAGAGTCCCCCAAGCGGCATGATTCAAGTGATCATGAATTTGTGAGAACCTTTCCTGAGGAGGTTCAATCTGAATCAAGTGGACTTCTAGCATGGATTGAGTGTTCTCACGCTCAATCATAGATTACGATAACATTTTGACTTGAATGGTTGTCATATCATCAGTAGGGTTCTACGGGATTAAAGACCCCAAGGAGGCCATTGTATCCGCAAAATGATTAGATGAGTGAGGGAGTGCCTCGATATCATACCATTCAAACTTTATTAGAAGTTTATCCACAAGGGCTTTATAGGCTTGCAGAACTAGACACTTGCATTGGTAAATCCCTTTGACCTAGTTTATGATGAGCAAGGAGTCACCAAAAATGTTGAGCTTGGTTATTTTCATGGTGACAGCCATTTGAAGACCTATGAGCAAGGCTTCATACTCGACATTGTTGTTGGTGCATGGGAAATCGAGTTTGAAAGATAGGGGTATTGGAGCCCCTTGAGGTGTGAAAAATACAATTCTCATGCCACCCCCTTGCTCGCATTTGGAGCCATCAAAGAATAGAGTCATATCGGCCTGTGACTCAGGCTCATCAGAATCAGGTGATTCTGATATTTGGAAGACTCCATCATCGGGAAGCTCCATGCTAAGAGGTTGATCATCCTGGAGAGGAGCCTCTATGAGTTGATCGATGATGACCTAACCTTTAATTGATTTTTTTCGATAAATTCGAGGTCAAACTCCATCAACAACATGATCCATTTTATCGTGCGACTATTGTGATAAGTATGACTCATCATATATCACAATGGATTCTCTTTTGATACAACATACATGGTATGACTAAGCATGTAATGGCGTAGCTTCTTGGTGGTGAAAACCACCACTAGGCATAACTTTTCAATGTATGCATACTTGATTTCATAACTGACCAAGGTGCGGCTAAGGTAGTAAGTAGCCTGTTCCTTATGCAATTCATTCTTTTGGGCTAACATGATGCCCAATGCAATCTCAGTGGCTGAGATGTATAAGCGGAATGACACTCCTGGTCGGGGTGGAGCCAATACTGGTGGTGAAGCTAGGTATTGTTTGATTGCATCAAAGGTAGCTTGACACTCATCATCCCAATGGAATGTGACCCCCTTGTGCAATAGTTTGTTCATGGGTCAACATTTATCAGATAATTGTGCTATGAAGCGCTTGATAGATGTGACCTTACCCTACAGGCTTCACAGCTGCTTGATGGTAGTTGGGGGAGGCATCTCAAGGATTACCTTGACTTTGTTGGGGTCTACTTCGATGCCTCTTTTAGAGATGATGAATCCCAAGAGTTTTCTAGATGTGACATCGAAGATGCACTTCTTGGGGTTCAGTCTCACGTTGTGTTCAATAAGGTGATCGAGGACTTTGCTCAAGACATCGAGATGCTCATGGCGTAATAATGATTTGGCCAATAAGTCATCCATGTAATCTTCCAAAATTTTATGCATATAGTCATGGAAGATGTATGTCATGGCACGCTGGTAGGTAGCACCAATATTTTTAAGGCCAAAAGGCATGACCTTATAGCAAAATGTCCCCCAAGGCATTGTGAATACCATCTTGAGTTGGTCTTCTGGATTGATACGAATCTGGTTGTATCCAGAGAAACCATCCATGAGGGATAACATTTCGTGGCCCATTGTGGCATCTACCAGGGCATCGATGTTCGACAATGGGAACTCATCCTTAGGACTCACTTTGTTTAGGTCTCGAAAGTCAGTGCAAATGTGAATCCTCCCGTCGGGCTTCTTGATGGGAACCATGTTGGACAACCATGGTGGATAGTCCACTGATATGATGAACTTGGCATCCAATAACTTTTGTAGCTCATATTTCACCATCAAGGCTACTATCGGATGCATTTTTCTCAACTTTTGCTTAACTAGCTTGGCCTTTGGGTCAAGCATCAGATTATGCATGACTAGATTTGGATCCAGTCTTGGCATATCTTTGTAGGACCATGCAAAAGCTTCCTTCTTCTATGTGAGAAGGGCTATGTAATCGGCTTGCTCGATGGGGGACAAGATTTCCCCTAACTTGATACATTGAGGATTCTCAGGATCTGAGTCGATATCTTTATCAATCATTGGCTCAATTGACATATGCGACCCCTCCTCCAACTGATGGGGAGTAGGGATCAGATGAATGTCATCCATTGGGTTTAGATCATCAATTGGAACTTCAGGTTCAACCTCAGCTTGGAAGACATCTTGAGTAGGCCTTGGAGAGAAATGAAATGGTTGTAACATCTCATCGCAAGGCTAGTACTCAGAAGGTGATGGGGGAGAATCTCCTTGATCAAAGTCAATTACCCCCAAGTCGAGGTGTAGTGGCTTTGATGGGTTATTTAGATCTCGCATGGGTGCAAAAAGGTCTATGGAAATCATGTTAATGGATGGATGATTTCCCCTAGGTGGTTGATGGTGTCTATTGACATCGAGGTGTCACAAGACTTGTGGAGGTGGTTGCGGTGGAAGTAGAATGACTGGAGGTGGTCGATGTGGCTATGGGTGAGCTTGCCCTTCTGGAGGTAGAAACTCTCACTAGATAGGGTGGTGTAATGGGAACATATGTAGATATCCCTCATGCTCATCATCCAATGGGATAATCTATGCATATTCGACATGTAGACTAGAAGAGTCGATGGATGCCACTTCATAATCTGACTCATCATCAGATGTCCATTCATAGGGAGACCCTTGATCTTCTTCCTCACTATCGTGTGGAAGGGTATGCAAACTTTCACCCCTTTCATAGGATTGGATGACATCATGAGATATCTCTTGATCTCTCATGGGTGTGGGGAAGTAGTCTCCTAGTGAATAGACTCGATTGGGGTTGGCGTAGGGATCACATGCAAGCTCATCCCTATAGTTTAGGCTCATGCACTCTAAACTATCAGTGAGGACTTCAAGAGGCATAGGCTTGTTGTGTCCCAAACTAGACTTATCATAAGGCATTTGATATTATGGTTGGTAAGGAATGTGGGTGCCTTGCTCATACAAGCCCAAACCATAGCCATGCCAATTGTAGAGGTGAAGATATCTCATGGTGAAGTTAGGATTGGACATGTAGTTAATATCCTCAGAAAAGGGCTCTTCATCCTCTTCCTATTGTTGATAGGGCTCTATGCCATAGTCGAGACCCCCATAAATGAAATTTGTTTGATTTGGGGGTAGTTTAAGAGGTATGATAGTGCCTATGGGAAGATGAGGTCGACCCATGTCTTGCATTGACTCGATGGTAGGAGTGGTTGTGATGTTCCTAACTAGGTATTCTCCTAGATTGGTGGTAGCTAGATGCACTATGACTTGTGGTGGTGGAGAAGGAGGGGATGGGAGTGAGGCTTGAGTTGATTCAATGTTGGCCTCATAGGGTGGCTCCTCATCCACTAGACTAGGAATCTCACCTATGGAGATGGTGGATATGGTTGGAGGGGTCTCATCAATAGGCCTTTTCCCCATGTTCCTCGGTGGAGGATTCAATGATGATGAAGGCATATCTAGGGGTGTCGATGATGAGGATGGTATGGCATAAGATGATGATGGATTGATTGAAGGTGATGGTGAAGGAGTCAGACCTTGGCTGGATGTATTCGGTAGAAAATCTAGATGGGTTGATGGTAAGGTCAACTCAGGGATTTTCTGCACCAAGTTGTAGTACTTGAAGGGCTCAAGGTCTGTAGAGATGACATGGACTTGCCCTTCATAGGTGTACTTTAGACATTGGTGAGTGATGGAGGGTACACACTTCATGTCCCTGATCCAAGGTCTACCCAACAAGATATTGTATGCCATCTCACCCTCCAAGATGTGGCATAGTGTTGGTATGGTCTTTTGTCCTACCTGAATAGGTAGGACTATCGTACCAACTATTGAGCATATGGCATCATTAAATGCTTGAAGGGTATAGGTAGATGCAACAATATGAGATGTTGGGAGCCCAAGATGTTTGAGAGCTATTGTAGTGATGATGTTGTTGGAAGAACCAGTATCAATCAAGACTCTCTTGTAGGGTGTTCCATTTACACATGTGATGATGTGCAAGGGGGATCCACCATATCATTTGGAATCAGCTTGAGCTCATCCTCTCGAAAGGTGATCACTGGTTTCGTACATTGTCGAACATGCCCCATAAAATTGTTAAAGGAGTTAGACTCTTGGGGCTGTAGCTCGATCACCTTGAGGATCTCCATTAGAGCTTCTCGATGAGGTGGAGATTGTTGAATAAGCTCATAGATGGAGAGCTGAGTAGATGTTGTTCTCAGGCTCTGAGCGAGCTTGCTCTTTATCATGACCATGGCTAGGGTGGGAGGTTTGGCACTGGAGGTGGCAAAGGCTGTGACGTTGAAGGAATATCACTTGAAGCCATAGGTGGTGCGACTGGACTTGGGTACCACTTGTTCCTTGTCACAATGTTGATCATGCCGATGAACCCTTGCTTAGGGGGTGCCTGATGGACCTCATTCACTTGTGGTACTAGCTTTGCCTATTCTGCATGGGTAGGCAATGGGTCTTTAAAAACACCCATCTATTGATTGTTTGGTATGATAGGGTTATCGACCTGAAGGTCATTCCTATCGATCATATCTTGTACCAGATGTTTGAACTTATAGCACATCTACACATCATGCCCATTTTGCCTATGAAACTTACAGTATAGGTCTTCATGGTATCCTTTGGGCTTTGGTGCATTTGGATTGATAGGTCGACTCTCAAGTAGATTAATTGCCTTAGCTACATAGAGGTACTCAAATAAAGAGTCCATGGACTCAGCAATGGGTGTAAACTATCGCTTAGGGTGATGTTGTTGATTCTGCCCTTGGTTATTCTGATTGTCCTTGTTGTAATTTCTAGGTGTGGCCTGATAATTAGGCTTTTGAGGTGGCACTGGTTGCACAGGCCCTGGAATACTAATGGCAACTTGATTGACTGATGTTGGCTTAGGTTGCATTAGGTTGTTCTTGGCATTCTTGTTCCACTCCTTGTAAGGCTTCACAATCTCTCCCTCTTGAATCTTGATGTCTTCGATTGTTCTAGCTTGCGCTAGAGCATCTTCAAGAGTTGGATATTGTTGGAGTTGCAGCAATAAGGAGATCAAATTTAAGCAGCTCTTAGCAAACATTTGAGTCAACTCCATCATGGGGAGTAAGTATGGTAGCTTGGCAAGCAATGCTCACCACCTATTGCCATAGTTTGTGATTGACTCATCATCAAATTGTTTCAACCCTGCAAGGTCAGCCAATGTCACCTTTCGCTTGGTATTGAAGGTGAAGCATTCTAGGAATGCATCTATGAATTGATCAAGATTGTAGATGCTATGCTTCGAGAGTTGGGTGTACCACTCCATAGTTGGGCTAGAGAGGGTAGTCAAGAATATCCTCAAAAGTAAAGCATCATTATCCTGGATGCCAAAGCATTGGCTCAAGAACTTGGTAACATGCTCCTACGCATCTTCATCTCCCTTAAAGTTAGCTAAGTGGGGCATCTTAAACTATTCTGGATAGGAAGGGGTAGGCATGGAAGGATGGAGTGGTTGACTATACAACTAGTATAAAGTGGGCTTTTGGGACCTAGACCTAGAGGTCTTGTTCTCCACTGATTCTAGGCACTCTAGCAATACCCTATATGCATCAGAGGATTTGATCTCCTCTTCTTTGCTTTGATCCTATGGTGGAGGGTGAGGAACATCAGGCCTATTATAGGGTGGTTGAATATCACCCCCTACCTCGATAAGGCATTTCAAGATATTCCACTTCTAGCTCATGCTCGGTGTAAGCCCCATAAGGCATCTCTTGAGCTGGCCTATAAGGAGGGGTAACTACCTATGGTAGGCACTCTATGTTTGGCCTAGGAGGCAAGTCCCGATTCGGCCTAGGAGGTCATGGAGGCAACATTGGGTAAGGCCTAGGAGGCCTATCTTGGATGAAAGTGGGTTACCTCTGATGGACTTCCTATCTATGGGTACTAGGGGTAGGAACCCTCTCATGTAAGGTTTTCTAAAATAGCTCATTGGTTTATCATTCAATCCTTTCTTTCTCTATTTGATGCAAGTGGTCCAAGCATTCTTTGTCTCATCAAAGCTGCTTGAATTATGCTTGGCATTCAACATATCTTGTGATCACTTGATTGATCTATTCTACCATGTGGGGTCTAGGAACCCTAGCAATATCACCTTGAGGCCTATCTCATTCAGGATGATCTGAGATATCAATCATGTGCTTCCCTCGATCGAGGGTAGTCATGTTCACTTGAGGTTCAGGTTTAAGCATGTGATATTTATACTCACTAGTGTAGAGGCACATCATGCTTGCATAGTATACTGGTCTTGAGGATAATCAAGGATCTCCTCATGCCTTCCTTCATTGATGAGGAAGGGAAGGGCTGAGTTGGCTCACCCTGAGCGATGAGTATCATACTCATCTTGGTACCTAGGTTATTGTAACCTATTAGGGTGGTGTAAGGGTGAAGTGTGATCAATTGGCCCTACCCAATGTGTGTACTCTTGCTCTTGCCCATAAGTGGGCATGTTAGACCTAGCAGGCATGCGAATGCATGGTACTACTCTATCTACTAGCACCTCAGTGCATGGTTGCCTTTCATCAAAGAAGGCATGTGAAGTGTCTAAATATTGGGAATATGCTCTCGGATTAGGATCAAAACCTGTAGGGGTGTCCCACATAGGGCTCCCTTGTAGGTGAAGTTCTTGACTAGCTATTCTAGGACTTGGGTGAGTAGAAGGCCACCAAGGAGGTATGACCAGGTCCTTGGGGCTAAATCAGAGATGACTCATGTCTCCTAGTCTACTCTCCATAGTGTCCACCCTTGAGTGGGCTTGGCTGTGGGTACACACCATTGCTATTCCCTACCAAACCCTAGATGATTATCTCCTTTACAAATTTTTAATAAAGCAGCACACAAGAATGGAAACATGCAATAAGATAAATGTTTATCTCTTTTAAGGATTATGTGTGTTCCCTAAGTTATTTTGTGTGTTTAGATTTGTTGTTTGTAAATAAGACCTTGTGTCATGTGTTTTGCTCTTGTTGGATGATATTCTTGTGTTTAATTGGATTTCACCTGTATGCTCATAGCTCGACAATCAACAATGAAATTTTGGTCATGTAAACCCACCAAAGTATGGAGATGAAACCCATACCCAGTCAAGGAGCACAGGTCCTACCAGTCCTCACCCAGTACTCACTTGGTCAGCGTTATACCCTTCAAAGAGAAGTACATGCAAATTTTCCAAGCTATGTCGGATCTTGGAGCCAGCCTTGGCCAAAAATAGGGTTCATGGGATTTGAGACAATGGGTGGAGATGAAACCCACCATCGTTGATCTCTACTAGTGGTTGGTGATGAAATCCAACTCACTAGCATTTAAGTGGAACATGGTGTGTGTGGTTCCTTTTAAGCTTAAATAAAGTAAACAATGAAGCACTCAATGATCTTTCACTAAATGCAAGAAAAGGATGTTTTACTTTCAGAAAATCTAGATAAAAAGCAACCTACAAAATGCATGTCCTAAATGATAACCTACCCATTAGGTAGGCTACAAGCAAGCAAGCCATAGAAATGCATTTCTACTTAGTTCATTTTCAGTTTTTCTTCTTTTTTTTGTTGTTTTTGCAATTATGGAAAAGTGAAATCTATCTTTCTACCTTTCAAGCAAACAAGGGAAGCAAGAAAAACAAAATTTAAGCAATTTTTGACTGTAGAAAAGCAAACTGAAGGTTTAGGCACTTACCTTGATAGCCTAAGAACTTGTTATTTCTAGAATTTTGAGTAGAAAAGCTTCTATTTTGTGGCCATCCTAGGGTGGGATGGCTTCTAGTTTGGGGGCCATCCTAGGGTGGGATGGTTGTGTGGTCATCCCTGGGTGGGACGATTAGCAGTTTTAAGGTCATTTTAGGCTAGAATGACCAGTTCTTGCAATAGAATAAAGGTAAAAATGAGGTCAAATCTTAACCAAATCAATTGGGATAGGGTCCCACCATGATCACCACTGAAGTATGGGAAAAATGGTGCACCTAACAATGTTAAATGAGATGCATCTATCGCTAGTATTGATTAAGCATTACAAAAAGACATTCAAGTAAGCATGATAAGACAAATAAGTGCAAGAAAGGAAGTTTTTATTTATTATTTGATAGATCAAATCATGGTTACATAAATGTCCCCTTGAGGGCTCTAGATTGATACACTCATTACAAAATGGTGCCCAAGGATCAAATCCTTTCAATAACTCGGGTGCACTTCCAATGTTCTTCCTCATACCCACGATTGAAGTGGGTGGGCCTATGATGCCACTGCTTTGTTATTTGATGTTCTGATCCTATGCTCCTTCCTCATGCACTGTAAGACCTACACCTACACACAAGGAAACCATATTTTATCAATAGCAAGTGCGGATTGTGAAGCATGCAAAAGCAATACATGCACTAATAGACTAGAAAGTGGAAATATGCAATGCGACCATCCAAAACTATTCCAAATGATTCCAAATATTAGATATATGCATAAAATGTGATTTTGGACTGATCTAATTGAAAATAGTAGAGAAATTGCAGCCTGGATTCATGTCGATTACGTGGTGTGCCTATTAAGCCTACAAAACACAAAATGAGTGATTTCTGGTCCTAAACATCTCCAAATCACACCAAATTTGGATAGCATATATAAAATCAGATTTAGAGAGGACCCATGTAAAAATATTAGCAAAATTGATCACATATTCATGTGCATCTTCGGGTGAGCCAAGTGAACCTACAAAATACTAAAAACATGATAACTCATTCAATATAGCTCCAAATTGCATCAAATTTGAACAGTATATTCCTGATCTATCCTAGAATAAGCCTATTTAAAAATAGTAGAAAAATATTGCTTCAGTATATGACCATCCCTTGCTAGGGATGGTGGTGACTATCATAGATTAGGGGCCATCCTGGGGTGGGACGACCACCAGATCTATTGGTTTTCTACCACCAATTCCACTGTGAATTGGTCAAAAACTCTCTCAAGGGTGTTGTCATCAAATTTGGGGGTGAAATTCACTCAATTGGTTTGGTTTTGTAAATAAATTGTGCCTCTTGAATCACTCGAGAACCTCCTTCGCTAGGTAGAGATTTCGAGGGAAAAAGGCACAAAAGGTTGAGGGGAAATCTTGGCAGCACTTCATTGCAATGTCACAAAACTCCTCTCTATGTTTTGGGTGGAAAATGGATCCACTTTATAGCCCAAGGGGGCCTATGGCCAAATGGGCATGCAAGGACATGCAGGGCAAGAGGCGCCACTTGTCCAAAAACTTGGCATGTATTGGAGGGGGAAGGAATCTCCCTTTTTGGCCTCCATTCTGCAGCATGTCATAAGGATTATGCGCCCTCAGGTCTGCATGCTTGAATAGGTAGGATAAATGGTAGTCTTTGGGTGCCATTTGTCCAAAATTTGACTTTTTGGGAGTCAAAGACCATGGTCATCCCACCCAGGGATGGCCGCTTGTGACCATCCCTGGGTGGGACGGTCATGAACTGTGACCATCCCAGGGTGGGACGGTCATGCCTATATGGCCCAAAACTTCCCAAAAGTGGGGTAGAGCCTTCCAAAAGTGGTTAGGACCACTGTGTAACCTCTGAGGGTTGCCCAAGGGGGCCATATGATGTCAAATTAGCCATTGCTTTTGGTCGCCTAATCGGATTGACATGATTTTAGTGTCTACATGTTCCTACTAAATTTGGAGACTTGGAAGCACCCATGGAACCAAACTATTATGGTCCTCTTGATTGAGCATCAAACTTCTCTTTTGCTAGTTGAACTTGATCAAAATTTACATCCAAAGTGGTAAGGGTAGTATATTTCAATTTCCTAAATAATGGTTCCTGTAAACCACTCTCAAATTTGAAAACAAGTCCATTAGTTGAATCTTACATGCCAATTAGTATTCTCAACTTGTCAAACTGGTAAATATAATCTTGAAAAATTATGTTGCCTTGCCTTAAGAAAAGCCATTTTATGATGAGATCTTCACCATATTCTGAAGTATAAAAGGTATCATTCAATGCTTTTACCAATTTATCCCAATTTTCAATGGAATTTCGAGTGTGTTGGCATTCAATTACTAAAACTTTAGCTCATCCAAAAAATTTCAAATTTTCAAATGAAAATCTTTCATATTTTAGAATTTGACTGTATGCAAACCAAGTATCCATGTCAAGGATCCAATTATTTAGAACCTCAAGATCCCTTGTACCATTATAAATCTTGACCTCACATTTTGTTTTGGAGCAAAGGTCATTGTTATGGAATTTGATGTCAAGGGGAGAAGTTTGGATGCTAATGCCATTAACCTTATTGGCCTATGCACTTACTACATTGGCCAGTTTAACCATAGTCTTAGCCAAATTGGCAACCATGACAAAACAAGTGATAAACAAATGCAACTAATTAAATGTACCTATGTAGAAATTACAAGGGGGATACAATTAATTGCAAGTAGTTTACAAGCAATTTTAGCTTACTAAACTATTACAAAGTTTACCTTTTATCTCTAACAAAAATATATATTTTAAATTAATTAATTTTAATTAATTGGAAAAAACAAAATGCTACTTGGTAAATATTAAATTAATTAAATAATTAATTTAATACAAAATTAAGTAATTTTACTCCTTTTTAGTAACTCAAAGGTTATAAAATATAAAATTTTCACCTTGTGCTTTTTTTGAAATTGTCTCCACTTAGCCAATGGTTATTTTTAGAGGATCCAATGGCATCAAATTACTTGGTTTTCATGCACCTAATGGTTGGATGATAATTGGAAAGGTCACCCAATGGTCTAATTTTTACCTCAAATCATGCCATGTGACACTTGTTGAATTTATCATTCTGCTTGATATCGTCCCTTGTAACTCAATGATTCATGTGTTATTAATTCACGGTACTCAGTTAGCATTTAATCCTAGTCAATAAGGTGGAAGAATTTTAGACCATTCAAGGGCCCATGGACTAGTCGATCACTATTTGTTGGAAACTACACCCCTCCATCTCACCCAATGGTCCAATTTTTCCCTCAAATCATGCCATGTGACACTTGTTGAATTTATCCTTCTGCTTGATATCATTTGTTGTAACTCAATGTTTCTCTTGTTTTTAATTCACCTTAGTTAGAATTTAATCCTATTCAATAAGGTGGAATACTTTTAGACCAGTCAAGGGCCCATGGACTAGTCGATCACTATTTATTGGAAATTGCACTCCTCCATATCATTGTCCATAGCATTGTTAGAAATGCCAAATGTTTACTACATTTATTCTCCAATCTGAGTGCCATGTGTCACTATAGGAGGAAAATTGTTCGATGGCCAATTTCCTTCATGGTCAATTATTTTTTATCATAGGTTGACTAATGTATTACCTACTTCTAACAGAGTTAATATCATAACCCATTTTTCTAACCATATTCATGAGTTTTTTTTTTTAGTTATTGAACTTTACCTCTCTAGGAATTGCTCTCATTCTCAAGTAAGTTGTTTATTCAACTTCTTGTCATATATGGCTTGACCCACTTAGATCCATCTATAGTTTACCCATCTCTACACTTTCACATGTCAATCTGGTAAGTGTACTAGATGCACCTTAAGCAAACCTTCCTCTTGAGATTTACCCATCACTACACTTACACTTGTCAATCTGGTAAGTGTACTAGATGAACTCAAGCAATCCTTTTTGTAATTTACCCATAACTACACTTACACATATCAATTTGGTAAGTGTACTAGGTAAAATTCAAGCTATCCTTCTCATTTTCCAATGAGCTAACTTGATTTTCCCCCTTCTTCATTCTAACAAGAAGGGTTTGCCATACACTACTCCTTACACAAGTCCACCTGTGTAAGAGCATTCAGTGTAAAGGGGTCCATCCATCTATTAAGTGGTCTCTCACTCTACCATATATGGAAATTTCTATGTACTTGAGTCCCTTAAGCAAGGTTAGTATATTCTAAAATATTTCATTCCATAGTAGGAGTTATTAAGGGAAAATAGGTTTTGGTATAGAAGGTTTATACTTCTTTCAATGCTTCTTCATTCTACTAAGTTAATTCAGTTTTTATTAACTCGTTAATTTATAAAGGTACTTATCATATATGATATACTCTACATCACTAATGTATTCAAAGTGAGATTCTATTTTACATACCCATGGCCCACTTCGATAAGCTACTCCTTACTAAACCTCAAGCATATTTTATATTAACTTGTTTCATCCCTACGTTCAACTTACTTCAAACTAGTGAAGGCTATTTTAATCAATAACCTGAATGCTCTCATTTTACTAGATAAGCAATATCTCTTCCATTCATTCATTACAACTAATAGCCATCAAGATTTTACAAAAAATACATGCAGAGTTTAAAACATAGCTCACTGGTGCTTTCTATTGCACAATCTGTCACTCTTTGTTTTTCTAGTAGATTTACATCTCTCCTAGGAGATGATTTCACAAAAGATCTTCTTTACAATATACACTTGTAAATAATTACATCAGAATTTCGTTAATTAGCATAACAAGGTTGTACTTCGAAATTCATCGAAGCATAGAAATAGAGATTGATTTATATGGTTTCACCTGGCTAACCAAACTAGCATCAACTCCCTCCATTTTGAATTCTTCTCTTAGCCACCGAGAAGAGATTGACCTTGTGAAGGGATTAGATATGGAATCAAATATATTGCTATGAAATTTTTTTCATGAACTCAATCTCAATGCTACAAATTTTCATTTATAAAGCTCATTTATAATCTACCAACATGCACATTGTAAATCACAAAACTCTACTTCATATTTGTATAAGTTTAGAAAATTCCAGAGAAGAACATGCATTCTTAATTCCTAGTTAATGAGTTTCTCAACTCAAATTAAAAAATGGTTCGCAAGCATATATCAATTTTCTTTTGTGCTAAAATAGTCTTCATCATTCTATAAACTAAGCATAATAAAACACTCACTTCATTTGTTTGCAGTAAGCATCTGAAAACACATTATTGTTTTCTTTCAGTCAATTGCAACGCAATCCATTCAAGCATGATATTTCAATTTAAAGAAATTGAGCAAATAAAGAGTCCAAGTAATTTTAATAAATAATTGACCTTATCATACCTATCAAATGGTATATAAACAAAAAAAAATACTCAGTAATATCATAAAAATATTACCCAACAAACCAACTCATATAAACTTTCGAAAACACAAACAAAAACCAAGACACCAAAACATACTTCTCACTATTCCAACAGATATAAACCAAACTCAATACTCGTTAGTTCTACATTTTTAACAAGACTAGAGACACATAAATGATGTTGTTCCTTTAATTCGATGACTACAAATAAGCATGCACCAATGCAGTGCTAATATGACCAAACTAAAATGGATAAATACCTATTTATTGCTTGTCTGTGTAGTCATAATATATGTTGCTGGTTATCCTGGGTCTGCATGGTTATCCTGAGTCTGCATGCAAATATATTGACCTAATAACCATATACACTACACTTGTGAGTTACCTATAAACCAAAGTGCACAACATATACTTTTCACAATGTAAGGGCAGGTTTCCAATGGTTTTGCATAACAAAAATAGTCGATACATAAGATACTTCAAACACAGCCTCAATCAATTTTAAAAAAATGGATGAAAAGTTCCTTAGTTATCTAATTATGTCTTCCTAGAAACACTTCAGGTGGCAATGGAATTTATTGCTTGATTTCATTTAAAGAGCTTCCACACTCTAAAACACCAAAACATCTCCAATTGCATGCTAAGGAGTGTAAGAGATTAAGCTAATCTTTCACTATACCACAATAGAAGGCTTGAAATATTTTTCCAACATTTTAGACTGTGTCATACTATGTATTCATCTATATTATATTTTTAAAGAAATAAAATATCATTTTCAAGCATTCTACAAACTAGACTGATGAGTTTCAAGACTACTTAGATTTTGCTTACAATTTTTTCCAGAAACCAATCTCCTTCCAATGTTCTGAACTTCTCTTTGCTTATTTCTTATTTTTTATCCCCAGTTCTTTTTTTCCTTCCACAAAAATGGTCCGACATCAATCTCCATAATCTTATCTTACCGTTGAGCTTCGTGGAATATGCGTAACTCCTCAACAAACCCGAAGCACTTCCCCACTCACTCAAGCATGTAGGAGGAAATCCAGTCGACAATAAAAAGTCATCTATCCAAAGTTCTTCTTAAGAACATAGTTGGAGAACTTTAAAACTTAATCGTTTTCCTTTTTTCTAAATCAGCAAACATGTCAAGATAGAATACAATGTTGCAGATTTTCTGAATTTGGAATATCAAGTTCACACTCATGAATCTTTTAATATTAGCAAAATACACATCTTCATTATAACAATGAAAGTCTATATTCATTATTACTTCTTTATAATTTAATAAAGCTTTCCATACAAGTACTTCAATAGTGTTATCTATCCAAAATGCTTTCTTTATATGCTTTATTTTCTAAAAGAACAATAAAATCAAACATTCATTTCTTTTGCAACGAATATTTCCATTCCAAATTAAAATTCATCTTGAAAATATTATTGTGAAGTAAGCAAATTTTATCTAGAGCTTGATATATCTTTTCTCATGCAAATCATGATATGCATTTTCATGAAAGGAGCATTTATCCATGTTTCCCCCAAATATTCTGATAAATAACCCATAATTTCCCTTAAGGCATCCCATTCTCGGTGGTTAATTCTTCTTGCCACTGTAAAAAAACCTATACCTGCAAAAGTGCAATTCTATTAGTAGCATTATATCCTTCCATTAAATGTACATTTGCAAAAACTAAACATGACATAGCCAATCATTCTACAAAAATATATATCCATAAAATATATGTTTTGCATAATTAATTATGAAATAGCCAACAATCTCATAAATAAATCAACATAGCAAAACATAAATCCATCCAAGTAAAAAATCTTCCAAGGGAGGGTCATGAAATCCTACCCCCCTTAGGCTTAACATAGTCCTCTATGTTTTAAATAGTTCAAACATAAAATAATAATTACATATTTTTCTCAAACAGGCCTGGAAAGTGTCGCTACATATCTGCTACTTTCTCCCAAGTAGCATTCCTCTCGGAGAAGCGGTCCCACTAGATCTTGCATTATCCCAGAGTCCCTTTCCTCATTGATTTAGATCAAAAATCAAGGATCTTTAATGGATGCACCTATATAGCCTATGTATTTACCATCTGCAATTTAGAAGAGTCCCACACATGATCAGGATTAGCAATGTATTTTCTAAGCAAAGATATGTGAAAGGTGTCATGAATTTTCAACAAGTTGGGTGGTAAGGCAAGTTGATATGCCATAAGACTAATATTTTCTATAATTTCAAAGGGTCCAACAAAACAAGGATCTAGTTTTGTGGACTTAATAGCACTCTTCCTTGGTCTCACCCTCAAAAACACTCTATCACCTACTGAAAACTCTCTTGGCGATCTCTTAAGATCAACATAACTTTTTTGATGATTCATGGCTTCTTTAAATATTTCTCTGATCATTCTTAACTGTTACTCCATTTATCTGAGCATGTCCGGTACAAGCACAACATGATCCTTTAGATTATCCCATGATAATAGTATCATACACCTCCTGCCATATAGAGCTTTGAATGGTGTCATGCCTAAAGTCGAATGATATCCATTATTGTAGGTAAATTCTACTAGGTGTAGATAAAATTCCCATCGGGTCTTTTGATCCATACAATACATACAGAGCATATCCTCTAACACCTAATTCATCCTTTTGGTTTACCCATTAATTTTTGGGTGATATGCAAAATTGATGTTTAGCCTAGTGCCAATGACACGATGTAAGGCTTACCAAAATTTGAATGTGGATCTCGAGTCTCTATCTGAAATAATCACCTCCAAAAAACTATGAAGCCTAAATACTTATTTAGCAAATCTATAAGCCACAACCACGATATCATATTTGGTATTTTTGGGTATAAAGTGCACAACATTGGTCAGTCTGTCAACCACAAACTAGGATTACATCATGCTGGAATCTGGTCTTTAGAAAATCGATAATAAAATTCATTGAAATCACCTACCATTTTTTTGCAGGTACATTATGAGAGTATAGTAGTCCTACATGATGTCTGTTTTTAGCATTTACTTTCTGAAATTTGAGACATTGGGTAAAAAATTTAGCTATGTTCCTCTTCATTCCTATCCAGTAGAAAGTTTTCTTCATATTCTCTCTAATTTTTGGCCCCCTTGGGTGGGCAGAATATGGGGATCTTTATGCTTCGTTCATGATCATTTTCTTAGATCATCAACCTCAAGAATTACTATTATATCCTTAAAGCATAAGAAACCATCCTTGATGCTAAAATCCTTATTTTCATCGGGTTTCCTTACCATCTATTCCCGAATTTGATTGTAATACACATCCTGATGTTGCATTCCCTTGACTTATTCCTTCAAGTCAACATTGATGCAATTCAAAAGAGCTATGTGTCTTATCCTATTGAGTGCATCAATGACTTTATTTTCCTTCCCTTTAATGTATTTAATACAAAAATCATATTCAACAAGAAATTCCATCCACCTTCTCTACCTGGTATTTAGAAAAGTTTGAGTAAATATGTATTTCAAACTTTGATGGTCTATCCTTAACTCAAAGGGTCTTCCAACCAAATAATATTGCCAACTCTTGAGAGTGAATACCATCACTGCCAATTCCAGATAATGGGTTGCATAATTAACCTCATGTTGCTTCAACTTTCTTGATCCAAAAGCTACCACTACTTCATCCTATAAGAGCACTCCTCCCAAACCTTCTAATGATGCATTTGTTTACATAGAAAAACTACCTCAAGGATTTTATATCTTTAATATGGGAGGTGTAGTGAGTTTTTGTTTGAGCAGATCAAAATTTGCCTCACATTTATCCATCCACTTGAACTCTTTCTCCTTCCTCTAAAGGTTAGTTATTGGAGAGGTTATCTTGGTGTAATCCTTCACATAACACCTATAGTATCCAATCAAACCCATGAAACTTCAAACTTTCATCATATTTGTGGGTGACAACCAATTTAGTATGTCCTCTATCTTCTTGGGATCTACAACTATTCTTTCAACTGATATGATATGTCCCAAGTACTACACTTTTGACATATAAAAGTTACACTTAGAAAAATTCATGTACAATTTATTATTTCTTAGCAACTCTAGCACAATATTAAGATATCGGTCATGCTCTGCCTTATTTTGAGAATATAGTAAAATATCATCCAAGAACACAAGCACAAATCGATCCAAATGCTTCTTGAAAGTGTTTTTCATAAAATTCATAAATGCTGAGAGCATTTGTTAGGCCAAAAGGCAAGATAGTAAACTCATAATATCCGTAGAAAGTTTTAAAGGTTGTATTATGAGTATCCTCTTCACGGATTCTCAATTGATGGTATCTAGATTTCAAATCAATCTTCAAAAAGATAGTGGCATCCCTTAACTGATCAAAGAGATCCTCAATTTTGGTTAGAGGATATTTATTTTTAATAGTTACCTTGTTTAACATTGTATAATATATGCATAATCTCAAGGAACCATCCTTTTTATTTACAAACAACACAGGTGCACCCCAAGGGGACACACTTGGTCTAATTAATCCCTTCTCCAACAACCCTTGTAGTTGCACTTTAAGATCTTGCATCTCAATAGAATTCATTTTGTAAGGAGCCCTATGAATAGCCTTTATTCTAGGTTGAAGCTCAATTATGAAATCAAATTCATGTTTAGGTGGTAATCCAAGTAAGTCCTCTGGAAATACATCCCTAAAATCCTAAAGTGTCGGTTTCCTCTCTAACACCTCTTCCTCTTTTCATTTTCTATCTCATTTAGTTTTACTATGTAAATCATTCCTCCTTTTTTATGGCTTTCATAAGTTGCATTATCAAGAGGATTCAAGGTTGAAAAGCCCCTTGCAGGCTATACACCCTTTGAATTTTCTTGTCATATTTTGTATACTCAATCCATCTATCCTAAAAATTGATCACAGTCTTATGTTCTTGTAACCAATCCATTCCTAGGACTACATCAAAAGCATGTAGTGGTGCTACATAAATACAACCAATGGTTGTACCACTAGGTAAGATAATTTTAGTCATAGGATAACATTGGTCTACATAATATGTCTATCCTGAGCCATACTCAACCTTCCACTCATGTACCATTATTCTTGGCCTTTTTGGTATATCCTTAATCAAGCTAGTAGAAACAAAGCTATCTATAGCTCCACTATCTATCAGGATTTTAAAATTCCTATAAAAAATCTTACCCTTAATAAGTAAAGGAGTGGCTTGTCCTTCCAGATTTTGACTCCCTATCATTGCATAGATCCTGTGTGCAAGTTCCTTGTATGCAGATTCTTTGTAAGCTAGAACTTTTTCTTTCAAACTTGATCCTGCTCTGAGCGGGTATTTATTAGCATAATGTGGTCCACCATAATCAAAACATTTTGTTTTGGGTTTTAGATGTGTTTTATACCTATGACCTTCCTCTGCTTTCATTGCTAATGGGGGGTTGGGTTGTCCCTGTAGTGGTGTTTTATTATTGTTGTCGTAGCGATTGTTAGGATTATGGTCCTTCTCTCGAAATCGTCTCCTAAAATTTCCCTGCTTCTTATCATTTCCTTTGTCCTGACCAGGGGAGCCTTTGTTTACCTATTTTGCTTCCCACTTCATAAATCTTACACTGTTTCTTTTCTTGAGAGTTTTTTTTTCCTATTCGAAAGCACCTTCATAATCAAAATAAGGCTTAAGATAAGTCTCAACTTTCCTAGACAAATCATAGGCCTTCTAAAGAGTATTAGGCTCTCTCATGTTCACTTCATGTCCTATTCTGGGATCAACTCCTAATATGAACTTATGAATCCTCATATTTTCATTATACGTAGGCACATACTCAACAACTTGAATTTTTTTTCGTAGTATGCTTCACCATTTTAATTCCCTATCTAAGATGGTTGAATTCTTCAAATTTCTTAGTATAAAAATTTTCTGTGAGGAACCTTTATTTAAAAGCTACCACAAAGTCTTCCCATTTTAGATCCATTGTAGCCTCAATTCCTCATTCTCCACTAAATATTTTCCACCAATCCAGGCCAACACCCAATAAATGCAAAGTGGTATATGATGTTTGTGTCCTAGTGGAATAATTATTCATATCATAGAAAGCATTTATCTTCTTCAGTTGAGGATATTATATTACTTAAGATTTATTTATAAGCCTAATTTATATTGCATTGTATTATCATAATACAATGCAATATATCTTAGGCCTATAAATAAACATAAGTTAATATAATATCCTCAACACCTTTAGCCAAGCTTCAGATACATCACCATCTTCCTCTCCCTTGAACTTGGAAGATTTTAGATGCTTCATATTATTTTCCAATTCTACCACAAGTCAAATTTTTGCCTGTTGTACCTCTGAAAGGGGTCCATTAGCTTGTCCCACTCTAGAGTTTCCAACTTGTGAATCCTGATTCATTATAGCTTCCAAAAATTACTTCTACGTTTCCATCTATTCACGAAGTAAAGCAACAGTTGCAGTGAGATCCTCTCTCTCATTACTAGGATTATCTATACCTACATTTACGGTCTTGAACTCTACATTAGTTTGTCGTGTCTGCCTTGTCGATGGGATAGCACTCCCTCTCCCCCTCTTTGGTGGCATTGTTCCTGGCCACACACAGGAGAGATAGTAAGAATCAATTCATAATTACATTTTCAAATTCTTTATCCTACTACCAACTAAATACCTAGTTATATTAACTAGACAATCGAGGTTTACTTTCAATAAATACACTATTCATATAGGTATAGTCTTTACGCGATGCACATCCTATTATACACCTATGTCTATTCTTGCACAAGAAAACTTGTATCCCTACAAACCAAGCGCTCTGATACAAAATGTCATAACCCATTTTTCCAACCATATTCATGAGCTTTTTTCTTAGTTACTGAAATTTACCTCACTAAGGATTGCTCTCATTATAAATTAATTTTTTTGTTCAACTTCTCTTCATATATGGATTGATCCACAAAGATCCATCTATGGTTTACCCATCTCTACACTTTCACATGTCACTCTAGTAAGTGTATAAAGTGCGCTTCAAGTGAACCTTCCTATTGAGATTTACGCGTCACTACACTTACACTTGTCAATTTGGTAAGTGTACTAGGTGAACTCAGCCAATCATTTTTTTGTAATTTACCCATCACTACACTTACACATGTTAATCTATTAATTGTACTAGGTGAACTTCAAGTTATCCTTCTCATTTTCCAATGACCTAACTTTATTTTTCCACTTCTTCATTCTATCAAAAAGGGTTCGCCATACACTACTCCTTACATAAGCCCACCTGTGTAAGAACACTCAACATAAAGGATTTCGTCTATCTATTAAGTGGTCTCTCACTCTGCCATATATGGAAAGTTCTATGTACTTGAGTCCCTTAAGAAAAGTTAGCATATCCTAAAATATGTAATTCTTTAGTAGGAGTTATTAAGGGAACATAGGTTCTGGTATAAAAGGTTTATACTTTTTTTTAGTGCTCCTTCATTCTACTAAGTTAATTCAATTTCTATTAAATCATTAGTTTATAAAGTTACTTATCATATATGATATCTTAACTCTACATCACTAATGTAGTAAAAGTGAGATTCTATTTTACATACTCATGGCCCACGTCAATAAGCTACTTGTTATTAAACCTCAAACACATCCAATATTAACTTGTTTCGTCCCTACGTTCAACTTACTTCAAACTAGTGAAGACTATTTTAATCAATAACTTGAGTGCTCTTATTTTACCAAAAAAACAATATTTCTATCATTCATTCATTACAACCACTAGCCATCGGGCTTTTACAAAAAATACATGGAGATTTTAAAACATAGCTCGTTGGTGCTTTTTATTGCCCAGTCCATCACTCTTAGTCTTTCCCAACAAATTTACATCTTTCCTGGGAGAGGATTTCATAAAAGAACTTCTTTATAATATACACTTATGAATAATTACATCAGAATTCCATTAAGTAGCATAGCAAGGTTGTACTTCGAAACCCATCAAAGCATGAAAATAGAGAATGATTTTTGTGTTTTTGCCTAGACAAGCATCAACTCCCTCCATTTTGAATTCTTTTCTTAGCCACTGAGAAGGGATTGACCTTGTGAAGGGATTAGAGACGACATGAAATATATTGCTGTGAAATATTTTGCATGAAATCATTCTCAATTCTACAGATTTTCATTTACCAAGCTCATTTATAATCAACCAGCATGCACATTATAAATCACAAAAAACTTCCCAACAAAATCGAAGCACATCCCCACTCACTTGAGCACATAGGAGGAAATCCAATCAATAGTAAAAATTCGTCTATTCAAAGTTCTTCTTAAGCACATAGTTGGAGAACTTTAAAACTTAATAATTTTCCTTTTTTCTAAATCAGAAAATATTTCAAGATAGAATACAATGATGCAGATTTTTTTATTTTGAAATATCAAATTCACACTCATGAATCTTTTAAAATAAGCAAAATACAAAGCTTCAATAAGTGCAATAACAATGAAAGTCTATATTCATTATTACTTCTTTATAATTTAATAAACCCTTTCATACAAGTACTTCAATAATGTTATCTATCAAAAATGATTTCTTTATATGCTTTCTTTTTTAAAAGAACAATAAAATCAAACATTCATTTCTTTTACAACAAATATTTCCATTCCAAATTAAATTTCATCTTGAAAAGATTATTACACAGTAAGAAACTTTTATCTAGAGCTTGATATTTCTTTTATCATGCAAATCATGATATGCATCTTCATAAAAGAAACATTTATCCGTGTTGCCCCCAAATATTTCGACAAATACCCATCATATCATTTCTCTTAAGGTATCCCATTCTCAATCGTTAATTCTTCCTGCCACCATAAAGAAACTTATACCTGCAAAAGTCCAATTCTATTAGCAGCATCAAATCCTTCCATTAAATGTACATTTACAAAAACTAAACATGATATAGCCTATCATTCTACCAAAAGATATATCCATAAAATATATTTTTTGCATAATTAATTATAAAATAACTAATCATCTCATAAATAAATCTACATAGCAAAACATAAATTCATCCAAGTAAAAAGTCTGCCAAGGGAGGGTCATGACATCCTACCCCCCTTAGGCTTAACACAATCCTCTATGTTTTAAATAGTTCAAACATAAAATAACAATTAAATATTGTTCTCAAATAGGAATGGAAAGTGTCGTTGTATATCTACTACTTTCTCCCAAGTAGCATTCCTCTTGGAGTAATGGTCCCACTAGACCTTGCATTGTTCGAGAGTCCCTTTCCTTATTGATATGGATCAAAACTCAAGGATCTTTATTGGACATACCTCTATAGCCTTTGGATTCACCATTTACAATTTAGAAAAATCCCACACATGATCAAGATTAACAATGTATTTTCTAAGCAAAGATATGTGAAATATGTCATGAATTTTTGACAAATTGGGTAGTAAGGCAAGTCGATATGCCATAGGACTGATCTTTTTTATAATTTCAAAGGGTCCAAAAAAATGAAGATAGTTTTTTGGACTTAATAGTATTCTTCCTTGGTATCCTCCTTAGAAACACTATATCACCTAATGAAAACTCTCTTGGCGATCTCTTAAGATCGACATAAATTTTTTGATGATCCATGATTTCTTTAAGCCTTTCTATGATTGTTATTAACTGCTGATCCATTTATATAACCATGTCTGGTCCAAGCACTACCTAATCCGAAGCAGAGTTGCATTAAAAAAAACACATACAATCCACTGAAAACCAGAAATGCTAAAAGGAGCCAAAGCTTTCCATTACTTTCATGCTAAAAATGAGGATCCCAAAAGAAGAGCCCTTTTACAATTTCGAAAATTCCCACTTATGCCCTATTTTCCCCTTTTTTCCCACCTAAAACTTGAAATTTCAAATTTGAAATTTGGGGCAACTTGCGGAGGTCATAACTTCGCGCTCGTTGACCCGATTGACTATTACAACATATTTTTGAAAATGGCATGAAATGAGCTAAGCAAAATGACCTTGGATCTTTGCACCAAGGCTCGTGTCTAGCCGAAAATCCTCAAATTCGACCTCTAAGACCTTTAAAAATCTCCTGCAAGAAAAACTAGTTTTTACTAGTTTTTACAAAATTAAACAATTACAATATTTTTTGGGTGATGCAAGATCACTTTTACACCATTGGATGCTCCTGCATCAGACACCCAGGGTAAATTGAGAAGTGACCTTCACTTCTTTGTTGTTGGAAGAAAACCAAGGCGTTCAACCTCAGCCTTCGACAACCAAGATGAATCTTCAACAGGCCTGCCCTTCCACTTAACCAGATATTCTGCATACTGCCTATTTCTTGTGCTTTTGCCTACATGGGTATCTAGGACCTCTTCTATCTCTTCTATCTCTGGAGTAGATGTGGGAATACTCCACAATTCTATGACTGGTCCGCCATTATTGTCACCTTCATGATATTCTGCCAAATCTGAAATGTTGAACACAGGTGATATATTCAGCCCACTTGGCAATTCTACCTCATAGGCATTCCCTGAATCCCATTTCCCTATGACCCTGCATGGTCCAAACTTCTTCATTTTTAACTTGTTGTAGGTTTTAGCAGGAAATATTTCCTTTCTCAAGTGAACCATAACTTGATCTCCCACTTGGAACTCCTTAAGTCATCGCTTCTGGTCTGCTCTTGTCTTGTACTGAGTGTTCATCTTGTTGATATGTTGCTTCACTTCATCATGCAGGCTCTTCAGGTGCTCTACAAAGTCCTCAGCCTCAACACTGCTCTTTTCCCTCTGTCCATATTTCTCAACTCGAAAGCATTCCTTGGGCTGCTCCCATACACAATATGGAATGGGGATTTATTAGTACTCCTATTGATAAAATTATTGTATGCAAATTCTGCCTATGGCAAAACCAAATCCCATCCCTTGGGCTTATCTCCTACCAAGCACCTCAGTAGATTGCCCAAACTTCTGTTCACCACCTCTGTTTGTCCGTCAGTCTATGGGTGGTATGCAGAACTAAATTTTAGGTCTGTCTTCAATTTCTTCCATAGGGTCCTCCAGAAATACCCAACAAACTTGGTATCCCTGTCGAAAATGATACTCTTTGGTAGACCATGTAGGCGTACCACCTCTTTGAAAAACAACCCTGCAACATGAACTGCATCATTAGTTTTCTGGCAGGGAATAAAATGTGCCATCTTCGAAAACCTGTCAACCACCACAAATATGGAGTCATTCCTCCTCTGTGTCCTTGGTAAGCCAAGAACAAAATCCATGTTGATGTCCTCCCATGGCCTATCTGGTACAGGTAACGACTGATATAATCCAGTGTTCTGTCTCACACCCTTGGCCATCTGGCATACTCTGCAACTCTGTACAAACTTCTTCACATCTTGCTGCAACTGTGGCCAATAGTAGTTCTCACTAACGAGGGCAATGGTCTTATCTCGACCAAAGTGTCCAACCAACCCTCCACTGTGCTTCTCCTTGACCAGATTCTCCCTCATTGAACTCCTTGGAATGCATAATTGATTTCCTCTAAACAACATCCCATCTTGGATTAGAAAATCCAACCACTTAGTCCTGTCTAAAGTAACAGGTGCTAAGCAAGCCCTCCAAGCCTCTACAAAATTAGGATCTTCAGGGTACAAACCCTTAAGTTCATCAAACCCTACAACTTCCACCTTCATTTCTGTCAACAAACACTACCTTCTACTTAAGGCATCTGCAACTCTGTTTGACTTCCCACTCCTATGCTTCAACACAAAGGTATAACTCTGTAGAAACTCAACCCACTTTAAGTGCCTCTGATTTAGCTTCCCTTGGCTATTAATATACTGTAAGGCCTGATGATCAGTATATAGAACAAACTCTTTTGGCAAAAAATAATGCCTCCACTTCTTTAGAGCCTGAACTATAGCATAAAACTCCTGATCATATACATAATACTTCTTCCTAGCATCATTGAGTTTCTCACTAAAATAAGCAACATGTTTACTTTCTTGACTCAACACAACTCCTATGGCACTACCACTAGCATCACAGTCTACCTGAAATACCTTATTGAAATCTGGAAGTGCTAAAATAGGTTGTTCTATGACCTTCTTTTTCAACATATCAAAGCTCTTATCTGCTCCTAAGGTCCACTTAAATTCTTTCTTATCCCCTCTCATTGTTTCTGTTAGGGGTGCACAAATACTGCTGAAATTTCTAATAAATTTTTTGTAAAAACTTGCTAGACCATGAAATGATCTTACCTCAGTTATGCTCCTTGGAGTAGGCCATTCAATGATAGCCCTCACCTTTTCTGGGTCCATTTTTAGACCTTCAGCTGAGATAACAAATCCCGGATACACTAACTCCTTCACAAAACTGCACTTCTTCAAATTAATCAGCAATTGCTCCTCCTTCAACTTCTCAAAAACTCTTCTGATATGCATCAGATGCTCTTCCAGGGTCTTGCTAAATATTAAAATGTCATCCAAATAGACAATGATGAATTTTCCTAAAAACTCCTTCAATACCTCATTCATCAGCCGCATGAATGTGCTTGGTGCATTGGTTAGCCCAAATGGCATGACCAACCACTCATACAAACCCTCTCTGGTCTTGAAGGTTGTCTTCCACTCATCCCCTTCTCTGACATGAATTTGATGGTACCCACTCTTCAGGTCAATCTTTGTGAAGTACTTGGCTCCACTCAAACAGTCCATAATGTCATCCATCCTTGGCAATGGGAACCTATATTTTATGGTGATCTTGTTAATAGCTCGGGAGTCTGTACACATTCTCCACTCTCCATATTTCTTTGGTGCTAGTACTGTAGGTACTGCACATGGACTCAAGCTCTCCCGAATCAGTCCCTTTTTTAGCAACTCTTGGACTTGTCTGTTTAGCTCCTCACTTTCTACAGGAGTCATTCTATGGGCTGCCTTATTGGGTAAACTAGATCCTGGTACCAAATCTATATGGTGACTGATCTTCCTCACTGGTGGCAAACCCTCTGGTACATTATCTGATATAATATCTAGAAATTCTTCTAACAGACCTGAGACTTCTACTAGGGTATCTTTGCATTCTTCTTCCCTAACTCTAGGAATTAATGCATAGCACATATGCTCATGTTTCAAACCATCCAAAAACCTTCTACCTTCAACTAAACATATTCTGGCACTACTACATACCTTTTCGTCCACCTCCTTTAGGGGCTTCAACTTATGGCGCACTCCATTCTTTGTCAGGGAGTAAGTGTTGGCACGCCCATCGTGCATTGCACACCGATCAAACTGCCACGACCTTCCCAATAGCAAATGGCAAGCATCCATAGGCAGGATGTCACACAGGACCTCATCACAATAATTCCCAATATTAAATTTTACCAAGCACTGCTCACTGACCAAAGCCCTATGGTCCTTCTGCAACCACGCAATCCGATATGGATGCGGGTGTCTCTTCCTCTCTAACTACAGTTTGGTAACCATTCCTTCTGCAACTAGGTTATCCATGCTACCATTATCTATGATAACATTACAGACCTTACCTGCACATTTACACCTTGTGCAAAATAAGCTCTTCCTCTGATCTGGATCTTTCTCCTCATTCAACAAGGCTCTCCTTGTTATCAGTACTTCTCCTCTTTCTGCTTCTTCAGAGTGCTCAGATTCAACACCTTCATCAACAATAGCAACTCGGGCATTACCTTCAGGCCTCCTATTTGTTCCTCCTTGGTGTTGTGGACACTCGTATGCTCGATGTCCTTCTTCTCCATAGTGGAAACAGGTTCCACGAAATCCTCCTCTTCCAAACCCTCGTCCAGACCTTCCTCTTCCTCTCTGGTAACCATTATTTTGGTAGTTATTATTCTGCTCATGGGGCGGTAAGCATTTTCTCCCTTCTGGTCTTGATTGTTGCTTGTATCCCTAGTTTTCTTTTGGTCCTCATTCCATCCTCCATTTGTTCTCCCACCAGTTCTTCCACCATGACCTCTTCCTCTCTGTTTGCTTTCAAACCTCTTGTTCAACTTCTCTTCTACCTTCAAGGCAAACTGGTAAGCATCTTCAATGGTGGTCATCCTGACCAGACTCAACTCTTCTTGAATACTTGCTCTTAACCCATTAATATAATGGGCTACCTTCTCCTTGTTGGCCTCAGAATGGCCTATTCTAATCAGGATCTTATAGAACTCCTCTGTATATTCTTTGATAGACTTACTCGATTGTCTCAAACCCTGCATTTTCTTGAGCAGATCCAACTCGTAATCAGCTAGAATAAATTGTCTCTTCAACTTCTCCACCATCCGCTCCCACCTTGTTATCCTTTCTTTTCCTCTTTTGTTTCTGTCTAGCTGCACTCCCTTCCACCATATGCTAGCATGACCCTTCAGCTTGGTCTTAGCAAACTTGACCCTCTCGGGATCTTCTACCTCCTCATACTCGAAGTATTCCTCCATGTCATTGATCCAGTCGATCAACTCTTCTGGGTTGAGATTTCTAGAATACGTGGAGACATCAAACTTTGGTCTCTTTCCAATCTATGATATGGCCTTATACAATCTGGCTTGTGCAGGATCTACTACCTCTTCTTCTTCTTCTTCGAACTGGGCCTCTTCTTCTTCAACTTCATCTTCACTCCCTTCTTCTCTCCTTGGCTCAAACCCTCTACGCAGCTCCTCTTGCAGAGCTTGAACTTACCTCTGCAAAGATCTAAAATCTTCTTCTGGCACCATATTTCTCCCACCACCATGGTTTCTTCATGGAGGCATTCTTCTCACTTCTCCCACAAACCCTAACCATATATCCTGGTGTAAACTACCTCACGTTCGGCGCTCTATTTACACACTCAGGAACTCTCGCTCTGATACCACTTGAAGCAGAGTTGCATTAAAAAAACACATACAATCCACTAAAAACCAGAAATGCTAAAAGGAGCCAAAGCTTTCCATTACTTTCATGCTAAAAATGAGGATCCCAAAAGAAGAGCCCTTTTACAATTTCGAAAATTCCCACTTATGCCCTATTTTCCCCTTTTTTCCCACCTAAAACTTGAAATTTCAAATTTGAAATTTGGGGCAACTTGCGGAGGTCATAACTTCGCGCTCGTTGACCCGATTGACTATTACAACATATTTTCGGAAATGGCATGAAACGAGCTAAGCGGGGCAACCTTGGCTCTTCACGCCAAGGCTCGTGTCTAGCCAAAAATCCTCAAATTCGACCTCTAAGACCTTTAAAAATCTCCTGCAAGAAAAACTAGTTTTACTAGTTTTTACTAGTTTTTACAAAATTAAACAATTACAATATTTTTTGGGTGATGCAAGATCACTTTTACACCATTGGATGCTCCTGCATCACTTTCCTTATTGATATGGATCAAAACTCAAGGATCTTTACTGGACGTACCTCTATAGCCTTTGGATTCACCATTTACAATTTAGAAAAATCCCACACATGATCAAGATTAGCAATGTATTTTCTAAGCAAAGATATGTGAAAGATGTCATGAATTTTTGACAAGTTGGGTAGTAAGGCAAGTCGATATGCCATAGGACTGATATTTTTTATAATTTCAAAGGGTCCAAAAAAATGAGGATATTTTTTTGACTTAATAGTATTCTTCCTTGGTATCCTCCTTAGAAACACTCTATCACCTAATGAAAACTCTCTTGGCGATCTCTTAAGATCGACATAACTTTTTTGACGATCCATGATTTCTTTAAGCCTTTCTATGATCGTTCTTAACTGCTGCTCCATTTCTCTAACCATTTCTGGTCCAAGCACAACCTAATCCTATAGATTATCCCAAGACAACGGTGTCCTACACCTATTGCCATATAGAGCTTTGAATGGTACTATGCCTAAAGTCGAATGATGTTCTTTATTGTAGGTAAATTATACTAGGTGTAGATATTCTTCTCATCAGGTCTTTTGATCCATACAATACATACGAAGCATGTCCTCTAATACTTGATTCACCATTTCGATTTACCCATTGATTTTTGGGTGATGTGCAGAACTGATGTTTAGCCTAGGGTCAATAGCACAATGTAAGGCTTGCCAAAATTCGAATGTGAATCTCAAGTCTTTATCTGAAATAATCACCTCCAAAAAACCATAAAGCCTAAATATTTCTTTGGTAAATCTGTTAGCCATAACCACAACATTATCTTTGGTATTTCTAGGTATAAAGTGCACAACCTTGTTCAGTCTATTGGCCACAACTAGGATTGCATCATGCTGAAATATGGTCTTTGGCAAACCGACAATAAAATCCATTGCAATCACCTACCATTTTTGTGTAGGTGCATCATGAGGGTATATTAGTCCTGCAAGATATCTATTTTTAGCCTTTACTTTTTGACATTCGAGACATTGGGCGACAAATTCAGTTATGTTCCTCTTCATTCCTAGCCATTAGAAAGTTTTCTTTATATTCTCTCTCATTTGCCCCCCTTGGGTGGGAAAAATATGAGGATCTATGTGCTTCGTTCATGATCATTTTATCAGATCATTGATCTCAGGAAGTACTACCCTATCCTTAAAGTATAAGAAACCATCCTTGATGTTGAAATCCTTGTTTTCATTGGGTTTCCTTACCATCTTTTTTTGAATTTGATTGCAATACACATCTTGATGTTGCATTCCCTTGACTTGTTCCATCAAGTCGACATAGATGTGAGTTAAAACAACTATGTGTCTTCTCATAATGAGTGCATTGATAACTTTATTTTCCTTCCCTTTAATATATCCAATGCCAAAATCATATTCAGCAAGAAATTCCATCCACCTTCTCTGCCTAGCATTTAGCAAATATTGAGTAAATATGTATTTCAGAATTTGATGGTCTATCTTTAACTAAAAGGGTCTTCCCACCAAATAATATCGCCAACTCTTGAGAGCGAATACCAACGCTGCCAATTCTAGATCATGGGTTGCATAATTGACCTCATGTCACTTTAGTTTCCTTGACCCAAAAGCTACCACTACTCCATCTTATGAGAGCACTCCTCCCAAACCTTCCAATAATGCATCTGTACATGCAAAAAAACTACCTCGAGGGTCTGGTATCTTTAATATGGGGGTGTAGTGAGTTTTTGTTTGAGCAGATCAAAATATGCCTCACATTTACCCGTCCACCTAAAATTTTTCTCCTTCCTCTTAAGATTAGTTATTGGAGAGGTTATCTTGGTGTAATCCTTCACATAACACTTATAATATCCAGTCAAACCCATGAAACTTTGGACTTTCGTCACATTTGTGGGCGATGACCAATTCAGTATGGCCTCTATCTTCTTAGGATCTAAAACTATTCCTTCAGCTGATATGATATGTCCCAAGTACTGCAATTTTGACACATAAAAGTCACACTTAAACAGATTCTCGTATAATTGATTCTTTCTTAGCAGCTCTAACCACTACTAACCTACTTTGATACCACTGATGTGGAATTAAAGCTACAAATTACATTTGAGTGGAAGCTTAAATAAGCATCAAGAAGAATCATACAAGTACAACCATCAAGATGCATACATTGATCTATTGCTAAATTTGGATAGTAGACAACAACGGACTAGTGCTAGAGACAATAACGACTTAACAAAATCACAACTCTAGAAGCTAACAAACTCTAACATGAGCTGTGAGAAGCTTCGCGTAATGCATAGAAAATAATAAAAATTATTAACACCTAAGCCTAAGAAATCTATTACATTGTATGTGTTCCTCATCACAAATAAACAAATTACAACCTCCTTAGATGGAATTCTAATTTATACTCAAAACATAATAGATATGATTAAAAATAAATGAATTTCGCTCAACCAATTAAATTCCTCAATTTTCAAGGAGGAGACCTAAGTTTGAATCTTGATAAGGGGTGCATGCATAATTGCCAAGTAGTTGTGATAACACTATATGGTCATGATGCAATGTGGGTTGGTTCCATTTCAAACCTATATTGTTTAAAAAAGGTATGAAGAATTAAAATCAAAACTAATTTAAGTGATTTATTATAAATAAGAACGGGAAATTATTTGTTATTTAGTCTTGTTAATTATTATTTCATTAAAAAATATTTCCTATGTATCTTGACAACATTAGGGGTGACTACTAGTAAAATATTTACCCTAATAAAGTTCTTCCATGCATATAAATTTTAGTGGTATATTATATTTTAGAATGGGTATTTTTATATGTACTCTAAAACAATTATTACATAAATCTTGACCTTTTATTTTATCAATAAAATAATAAAGACTTCATTTTTAAAACATGTTATAAATATTAAAACAACTACCAAAATGCTAATGCCACACTATGAGCAAGTTGGATAGGTGCCCTAATGAGTAACAATTAAAGGAATTACTTTTGTATTTGAATTTGAAGTAAAATTCATTAGAGCAATAGGAAAAGAAAAAATACTAATGGGCTTGTGGATATTATCGAAGGAGTTGTCAAAAAGTTTATGAATGTAGATCCTATCACTATAGGATGTATTACTCGATTTATATCTCTTAGTTTAGGGTCAATGGGTATCATCCAAAACTTATGGCTTGTATTATAGCTTCATTATGATATTAAAAAAATGTAGTACATACTAAAACAACTAGACAAATGCTAATGCTATGCTATGACCAAGCTGGATAGGTGCCCTAGTGGGTAACAAAAATAATAATTTTTATAATTCAATTTGAACAAACTCATTAGAACAAAAAAAAAAAATAAGAACTAATATGCTTGTGGTTATTGTTGAAGGAGTTATCAAAAAGTTTGTGAATATTGATCCTCTAGTTGCAGGATGCATTACTTAATTTCAATGACTCTTACTTTAGGGTCAAAGGGTATCATCCAATTCTTACAGCTTCAATATGATATCAACAAAAAAATAATAATTGTAATCGTAGGAGGAAACTTTGTCATGTTGACTATTACAATAATGGTAAAACTTGATGGCATGTTATAACTCAATAACCATTAAAATATAAGTGAACAAATTTATTTTATAATATATTTCTTCTTTTTTATTTTTTTAGGAATGCACTTTATGGGGTCTTTCATATCTTAAAATGTGCTTTAAAATTAAATTATTTAGTTATAACATAATGGAATAAAGAGACAATTTGAAAAATAGGAAAATCTAATGTGGGCTAAAAACATCCCAATTGTGAATTATCAATAAAATTATTAGATTCAAAACTCGTAAGGATTAATTCTTCAACTTAATATCGTATGCTTTTAGCATTGGGTGTGGGCTAGATTTGATTGTAATTTGTGCTTAAAATTATGTATTTAATACTTAAATGTTGAATCTATGGTTTCTTCTAATATAATATAGGGATAAGTTTAGGTTTTTAAGAAAACAAATTTGTATTTTATATTGGTGTTATGGATCATTTATGAAGTAGTTGACATAGGTCACACATATTCCAAGGTTTATGTGTCTACGATGATATATTATAATAATAAGTTAATTAGGATCTATTCTTCTTAGTATTATAATATGAGAGTATATAAAGAAGGAATCATGAAGTTAATATATCATCATATCAAGTATTTTATTGTGATAGTTTTTCCCAAAAATTAGCTTATATGACTTTGCTCTCTACAAGTGGCACTCTCATATTGGAGAATCATGAAGATTCCTTCCTAAGAGGATTTTTGGTGTTGACCTACCTTAATAATATTCTATATTTTTTTTATTGATTTATCCTATGATGGATTATCTACTTGTTATGTCTTTGTGTTAGATGGTGATTTATGCTATCACAAGATTCAAAAAACTTCCTTAGTTTTGGGTTTTAAATGAGCATGTAAGATAATTTTTAATTTTTAACTCTATTTAAGTTCGAATTAATTCATAACTTGATCTTTTTTTTGTCATAATATCTTTATATCTTGTGTTGCATTAATAACACAATAGAATTGCCTAAGATTTGTTATCACTATAGGAATTTAGAGAAAAATGATCTTATTATTAAACAAATTTACTCATTATGTTATATGTATGTGTTGCAACAAGTAACAAAGGTCTAAACAGAATACCTCTAGACTACAGTAGGTAGATGATAATAGCATTAGATGCAAATGTGGGTTTGTCTATTCCTCATGATTCAACCATTGTATATGAGAATGTGAAATTGTTCAACATTTGTCAACCATGAGAGGAATTAAATTGGTTACAAACTTTGGTTTAGTTGGCCTAATGAATCTCTCAATGGAGTCCTAGTTTAAAAAAGTAGACATTTAGAATTGTAATATTGTGCTTCTTAAATTTTTCGATAACAAGAGTTGGACCTAATCTAAAATATAAGAAGCATATGCAAAAGAATGTTCCATGGATCTCCTAAGTAGGTGACATTTGTTATTAAGAGGAGGGCGGATGGTGGAAGTGTTCTATCTTGAGTTGAGGTAAAAACATATAAAATAAAAATTAGACAATAAGAATTTATCTCTTTCTTAAATTTGACTTCCTCTTTTTCCATAAAAAATAATTAAATAATTTTGTTTGCATCATAAACGTAGAAACTTTTATTATAACACTTTCTTCTATAAACAATGCCTCTATTTAAAATGTATCTTTATTCCTCAAAATTAAATATTGTTCTTTATTATGACACTTTCTTCTACAAAAGATGTATCTATTTAAAATACATGTCTGTCTATTTAAAATGTATCTTTATTCCTCAATTTTATGTCAAAATCAAATATTATTCTTTGTTCTTGGTTGATTGTCATCTAAATACTATTAGTTCTTTTAACTAGGTATACATCAATATTTCTTTAAACTTGTTATTGTTATATTTATCATGTTTTTTTTAATGAATCAATATAATTAAAAATAAAAAAATTACTTTAATATAGAGGTAAGTTCTTTCGTTTTCATTCAAGAGACCCAAGTTCAAACCTTATACGAGGAGATCAAGACCCCTTATAAAAACTTTTGTTTTTAACTTAAAATTTTACCAGCGAGTCTTTCTTTAAATGTTTGGGACAAATAAATGATATAGTTAGCACTAAGGTTCAAATATTGAGAACATCAAATAAACTAAATAGGTCAATGTAACTAAAGTTGATGTAAAAAGAAAAACAACCCTTTCAAAACCCTACTTAAAATTGCTTTATATAAAACTATTTGTTTGGCTCTTCTTCCGAGGTCCAAGCTTCAAACGATGAATGTGTATATGGAATTATGTGTTAATCCTCTATTAATAAGTTTAGATCTCGGCTTTACGAAGGGTCATGGCTAATATGGTAATACTTGACTCTAAGCATCCTTCGTAAAGGTTTTTCATACTAACCAAATCAAACAAACAAAAAAAAACATAATCAATATTAATATTTTTACATTACAAAATAAAACTTATATTAATATATTTACACTAAATAAAAATATTCTTAAACCAATAAAAATTCATAATAACATAACCAATATTAATATGTTTACAATAAATACTCTTTAAAAAAAAAATTATATTATTGTATTTACACTAAATAAAGTATTCTTAAACCAATAAAAACACATGATAACATAACGAATATTAATGTGTTTACAATAAATATTCTTAGAACTCACTATTGTTATATTTACACATCAATCCTTCTTCAAACTCATTATCGTTATATTTATAAATATATTTTTAATAAATTTAATAATTAAAATAGAAAATTATTTTAAATAAAATATTTTAAAATTAATAAAAATATATTTACACTTAAAAAATAAAATTTATTTTATTAAATTTTTTTAATTATTATTTTTTTTAAAATGGTTTTAAATTTATATATATTCTAACACACCAATCTTCTCGCATACTCACTTACATTATAATATTTTAATAATTTTTATTAATACAATTAAAATATTACTTATATTTAATTCAATAAGTTAACTTATATAATTTTTTTTAAGTTAATCGTTATATAGTTAGTAAGACTAATTAAGAAGTTATAAATGGATGTAGACGAATCATTTTTTTTTTTTTTTTGAGTTAAATGATACTATAAGCAAAACAGATACCCACGTTCGTTCTTTTTGCAAAAATGTTTTTTTTAGTGTTTAATGGTTTCAAATCACGATAGAATAAGTGAATATGTTTAAAAAAATTGAAGTGCTCTCACCACTCTGACAATATTATCTATTTGTCATTGAAATTGGAATTGAACTCTTGTCGTTACCTGCTCGTGCTGGCGGGCGTTTATTGGGGTTTGGTTGGGAAAGCTGTGTAATTAACGTTAGCTGATGGTTTGCTTTGTGGTTAGACAAAGCCAACCAGATGGCAAGTGGCATTACCTAATTACCTACATACACATAGATCTTGTTCGTTGGCAGCTTAGCATTGTGTTCATCTTTTTTCCCACTGGGGTGGCTTCCTAGAAGGCAAAGTAGTTTATTTTTTGGCATAGGGAACGGGTAACTGCTATGTATATATCTGTCTTCTTCTTATAAATTGCGAAAGATAAATATTAAAATCTAAATAAAATGTATTAAAATAAATATTTTATTATTAGATAATATAATTATTTAAAATTTTGTTTTAGTTGATGTAATTTATTAAATCTTGGTAGTATTATGATTAAGATAATACCATACTTAAATCGATGTAAAAAAGGAAAAACACCTCTTTAAAATTTTATTTTTTCTTAAAAAAATCTTAATATATATAAATTGTTAAAACTAAGGGATTTTTTTAATATATATATGAATTGTTTCAATTAAGGACAATTAGACAATTTTAGTTGAATATATATGATTTTATATTTTTAGTTTGTATTGAAGACGTATATGTATTACACTTTAATGTACACCTATAACATATCATAAACTTGTATTTTTATTAATATAGATGTTTTTAATATATATATATATATATATATATATATATATATATATATATATATATTATATATATTTTATTGCATAAGAGAGTTGGTTATATATATATATATATTGATTACATAGGAGAGTTGGTTACAGCTACTAATACATATATATTTGATTATATAGGAGAATTGGTTGCAATCATTATTTTTAGTTACTAGTCACTTTAAGGTTCAAACCACATGGACTGCTTCTAACAAACATATCCATCTCATTCTTATTGATCCGGTGTGAAATGGGCACCACCGACTGCTCGAGGTTTGTACATCGTTATCGGTCATCGGTCGTGTAGAACTACTTTGCAAAGAGTTGAATTTTCTCAACGTTACCCAAATCTCTTCTTTGTAAGTGCCCAACCACACTTGGTTTTATTATTTACTCTAATATATTTTTATCTGGGAATTATTATATTCTACTTATTATACCTCAAATTTATAGTTTAGTACTACATACTAATAAATCCATACCTTACCTACTCTAGACCTATATATTTATCTAGCCTCTTTGTTAGATTGATATATATATATATATATATCAAATTTTGTTTTTTTAAATAAAAAATTTAAGATTCAAATTTAAAAAGAGATCATTTTTATTATTATTATTATTTTTAGATTTCGTTAGTGTAAGGATCTCTTATGATCTATGTTTAGGGTTAGACATCTCATTCCACCATGACCTCTCATAAGTAGAGCTGAGTTTATCAATGAGAAATTTTAACACACAACCATACAAGTCGAGGTTTGAACCTTAGACTTTCTAAAAAATAGCCAAAGCCTCAACTATTGCATCGTGCCTTCATAGTTTCTCAGAGACCTAAAAAATAATATTATCTTTAAACTATTAATTAAAATTTTAATATTATGAAAAAACCAATCAACATTGTTAACCAACATTAGAATAAGCTTTCTTATTGGATTACCAAGAAACTCTCCCTTGCAAGAAAATTCCAAGTTTGCTCCAAGATTTTGGCTACCACTCGTATATTTTTCTTCCTATTGGACTCCATCCCGGGCCTGTTACCAAAATCTAGAGAAGTTGTTGCGAGATATTCTTTGGGCTAGCTCTTCCCAGAAGAAGGGATTTCATAGAGTAGCCTGGATATTTGTTGTCTTCCTAAGTCCTCTGGCGGGATGGATCTATTTGACTGTCAACGCTAGGGATTTGCTCTGTGTACAAAGTGGGTTGTTAGAGCTATTAAAGGCCCAGAAGCCTGGAAGGTCCTAATTCAACATTGTATTTCTACAGGCCTTCCTTTGGGTAAGAAATTTTGGTGGGGGATGTCTCTCCCCTCTATTGTTACAGATGTGTTTATTAAAATTCAAGTATCCTTTGTGATGCAGAGCATTTGGCGAGCTTGGGAGGCTCTTAAACCTTGGCTCTGTTGGTTTGGTGATGGGCGAAAAAAAGGGGCTTCCATAGCCTCTCTTAATGTGTGGTGGTCGTCTGTCATTACTTACCACAACTTCCCTTTGGCCTCATTTCAATGGATTCATGCTCAACAGTTTTTCAAGAAGGGCAGTGCTACTATTTCTTATTTCTTCTCTTCTCATACCGAAGATTGGATTCCTTGGGAGGTTTTTAGACGACTTCATAATTTAAAACCAGAAGATAAGACCACGTATGACACTATGTTAGATAGCATTCACTTCTCTTTTTGGCCAAAAATTACCAGGCATTTCCAAAAACCTTGGTGGTCAGACTAGACCTGACCGAAGAACATCCCGTTAATTCAGTACAAGGCCCGTTTGGGATATTCCTATTCCTAGATTTCTCCACACTTGCCCATGGTGGGTAAGTTGAACGAGCGTTGAGACTTAATCTCCAGGCCTTCACAGTGGAAATTGTGTTTTAACATGGTCTAGGCCTCTTATCTTCAGCCAAAGCTGGCTTTTCTTGCTTGGAGTCTGCTTTTTCAATGTTTGCCTATGGGACAACGACTAAAATACTTAGGCATTGCTAATCCCAAATACTATTTTTTACAATGAACTTGAAGATTGCACTCATGTTTTCTGGTTGTGCCGTAAAGCTCAAATGGCTTGGAAGTGGTTGGAATATTTCTTTCAACCTTATATGGCCACTTCTTTTTCTTGGCACCATTCCCTGCTAGACGATGTTCATTTTTCTATTCCTCTTGTACTCGTTTGAAATATTTTTAGAGTCAATATTATTTTTCACTTATGGAAGACCAGAAATAATATAGCTTTTTCCAGAGACACAACTTCCGATTCATTTTCTTTAGTTGATAAGTATGTTGTATTTTTTAACTCTTGGCTTCAGATACAAGTTCAAGTGGAAAAAATCATATTGACATCCAATACCTGAGGACTCTCCTGGACCTTTTGGCCAATGCGTCGTGCACTATAAGTTGGGTCCCCCTGGATTCAACATCACAACGTCGTGCTGGCTCTCATTCCCAATCTCATCGAGGATGCAGGGCATTGCCGCAGGCAGGGAGACACTGGTCTCAACCTCCGTCGGTGATCAAACATCGTTATTTTGATGGTGTTGGTAATTCGTGGCTGGTGAGTGGATGAGATGTTTGTCTAGAACCTTCACACCAGGTTGTGGATTGGGAAGATGCGGTCGTGGCGGTGCCAGTTAATGCTCTTGGATGGCACGGTGATGGCCAAACCCCTTGCCCCCCAGGATATAAATGCACAAGAGGTTAATGACATTGTTGATATGGGTGAAACTGACACTGATAATAATGGCTAGGATGCTCCTATTGTCGCCTCTCCCTGGCACCATGATGACAATGTGGACAAATTTATCTCCCCGATGTCTGGAAACGATTTATGTTCTACGGATGCATGCTCTTCTTTGATTTTTGGCTAAGAGGATGATTTTAATTCCTTTTTTTTGTGTTAGCCAGCTAAAGTCTTTGTATTTACTATTTTGTTTCTCCTAACCGTTTGTGGTTAGTGTGATTTTTGGGACCCTACTGAGATGTGCGTATTTACCCACTTTTTGTATGATTAAGTTGTATTTTTAATATAATATAGCTTATTTCATTCAAAAATTCAAACTATTAGACGATGTGTGAGTAAAGTTTTAAAAAATCAACATTTTCATCCATTAGTATCCCATATGTTTGGTCGATGACCTTGTATGTCAGGTTAAAATTATTTAAAATATTTATTTAAATTTAAAATGATCATTTATATATATTTTTAATTATTTATATTAATAATTATTTATTTTGTAGGAGAAAACTTACATAAAAAAGGTATTATGGATTTTTTTAGATGTGTTTTATGGATATTATAGATTTTTTAGATATGTTTTATGTGAGAAGGATTTAGAAGTATTTGATCGTATACTTTTTATTGTTAGTTTGCTCACACCATTTGGGTTTGTTTTTTAAAAGATACAAAATTATGTTAAGTAGCTCTGTTAATATTGAAAGAGTTGATGAAATGTTAGATTAATTACTTCAAATCTAAAGCATTATATATTCTTTGGAGAATTGGTTTTGGCATTATTTATTGGAATTTATGGTTTGAAATGATTAACAACATTTTTAAAAATGAAATCTCAAAATCATGTCCAAGTTTTAAGTGTATTATTGCCTCTCTGGTAAAATGTTTACAAATATGGTGCTCCTCATAGGAAGTCTCAATTCCAAAAAAATAGGTGCAAATAACTTGACTATAAGATTTGGACATACATGGAAGAGTCATCTGCTACAACGGAATTAAAACAAAGAATTTACTTCCATCTATGGTAAAATTAAAATGTGCAAAAATTGGGTTATCGAATTAATTTCAATGGTGTTTTTAAAGGAAATCTAGGTAAAGCTTGTGGAGGTGGTGTTTTTAGAAATAATGAAGGAAAAATTATCTCACTTATCAGCATCATATTGAACTAAAACTAACAATTATGTAGAGGCTATGACACTTCTTAGAGGGATTAAAATTGTAGTAGAAAAATAATGGAAATGTATTTCAATTATGGAGGACTCATAAATTATCACCAATGCTATTAACAAAAATGGATGTGCATACTAGATAAAAAATAATATTAATGTTGATGTTCATCATTTATTACTAGAGGCAATCTCTTGGTAGTGTGAGCATATTTATAGAGAAGGAAATTGGGTAGTAGATAAATTAGTGAATTGTGGTGTTGATCTTCATTCCGATGAAATTCAAATTTTAGAAGACAATTGGCCAAGTGAGATTGTATGTCTTAATAAAAATGATGTCAAGGACCTGATTGTGGAAACATAGCACTTCAAAGAAGTTGAAGAATATATTTAAGAGAAAAAGGTATGCTACAACAAATGTAATATTTTGGTATTTTGATGGGAGTGGCCCCCAATAAAAGCCACATAACTTATTAGGAAAAACTATAATTTTTGACATTTTGATCAAATATATACCTTTTTAAAGCATTGTGAATATGTAGTATTTGTTCATGATGAAAATTTAGGAGTGAGTACAACCAGAAGGGAGTGAGAATATGGCCCGAGAGTGAGTACAATTGAAAGCAAGATCAAGCGCAATCCATGAGTGATTATAGCCAAAAACGAGTGTGAGCACAAGCTAGGAGGAAGAAGGAAGTGTGAGTAGGAAGCAAGAAGTAGAATGCAAAGTGTGATCAAGTAACAAGTGCCACTTCTTGTTCCAGATCGTAGGAGAATTTAAAGAATTCAGTTGAAGAAAACCCAGGAGAGAGTGCAAGCTAAGATTGAATGCAAGTTAAGGAATGTGAACCAAGAGGGAGTGTGAGCCAAGATTCAGTCATGGCAAAAGAGTGATAGGTTTATCTAGAGTGCATTTCAAACCCTTACCATGAATGCATGGAACATTGTTTCCAAAAAATTATTGAAGTGAAGGAATGCCAAGAAAAAGAAGAGACATGGGCAATTGTGAGCCAGGAGGGAGTGCAAGACTTGAGTGAGTGTGAGGCAATAGCGAGTACGAGCTAGGATCTAATCATGGAAAAAGAGTGACAAGTTCATCCAAAGTGCATCAATGCTTCAAACCCTTACCATGAATGCATGAAACATTATTTCCAAAAAAAATGAAGTGAAGGAACATTGAGAAAAAGAATAGACAAGGGAAATTATGAGTTAGGTGAGAGTGCAAGCTGTGAGCAAGTGTGAGGTAGGAGAGAGTGTAAATCAAGATAAAGTGCAAGCCAAGAGGGAGTGCAAGACAGGATGAAGCTTCTTTGGCTATTATGGAAGAAAATTCGTATTTGAAAGCCTTAATGAGAAGTCAGGATGCCTTAGCTAGAAATTGAGATGCCCTAGTTGAAAGTACAAAGGCCCAAGTAGGAGATAAGTAGAAGATCGAATACATGGCAAGTTCAATTTAGGTAGCAGATGTTACACCAGAAGTAAGTATCAAGGATGATATGATTGAGCATTATATAATAGTTTTTAAAAGTAGAGGGTTAAAATTTAAGTTCTATAGATCATGGCCAAGGTTCAGGGTTATGCATAAGCGCGAAATATTGTAAATTGGCTCTATTTAGGATTTTTAAAATTTTGAAAAGGCTAATTTTGGATCATTTCACTGGGGCCCATTCGCTCGAAATTTACGGGGTGAAATTTTTTTTGGGGTAAATTCGCTCGCCGTTGATAATCATGAACCTAACTTTATTTTAATTTGCCGACCTCAAATTACATATGATTTTGATTTTCCCGCCCAATTCGCCTTCAAATTATAAATGATTTTATATTTTTCGCCTAAATCGCCTTCAAATTATAAATTATTTTATTTTTTCCTCCTAAATCGCCTCATATACTACGCGTATATATACTATACTGGGTGCTGATAAACATACATAAAAAATAATCTAACTCAAAAATAGCTTTAAAACAATGAAAAACTTGCAAAGGTTGTAGAGGAGTGTCGATTGGCGCAAGATGATAGGTTGCAGAGCCGTGACTGTCGAAATAAACCGATCAGTTGCAGACGAGTGTCGATCAATGCAAGACGGTCGATTGTAGAGCCGTGTCTGTCGGCATAAGCCGATCGGTTGTAGAGTCGTGTCTGTTGACATAAGTCGATCAATTGTAGAGTCGTGTTGATCAGCATAAGTCGATCAATTTTAGAGCTATGTCTATCGATAGAAATCGATCGATTGTAGAGCCTTGTTCGTCGATATAAGTCGATCGATTGTAGAGCCGTGTTTGTCGACATAAATTGATCAGTTGTAGAGCTATGTTTATCGGTAGAAGTCGATAGGTTGTAAATTTGTGTCTATCAGCATAAGTTGATCGGTTGCAGAGCCATGTTTGTTGCCATAAGATGATCGGTTGTAGAGTCATATCTGTCGGTATAAGTTGATCGGTTGTAGAGTTGTGTCTGTCAACATAAGCCTATCAGTTGTAGGGTTTATCGATTGGAATTTTCCAATCGGTTGCAGAGGTGTTGATCGGTATTGGTCTGTCAATTGCAGAACCGTGTCGATCATCTTTAGCCGACCGATTGTAGAGGTGTCGATCGACATTTGTTTATCAGTTACAGAGGTACCGATCAGCTTTGGTAGGTTGGTTACAGATGTGCCGATCGGTATTAGTCTATCGATTGTAGGGTCATGTCGATCGATGTTAGGTTGTTGGTTGTAGTGTTGTCGGCATAACTTTATCGGTTGTAGGGACGTGTGGTCAACATTTTGTTGCTTGTAGTGACTATCGATCGGTATAAGTCGATCGATTGCAAGGAAGTGTTTATCGATAAAAGCGTATCGGTTGTAGAGGATTCATAACTTAAAATCCATAGAGTATTCTATTCCATTGTTCTTTAGTCCAAATCTCTTTTTCTACATTTTTATAGGCATTGTAGGTGAACTATACGCAACGATGGTAGACAACTATCAATATCATCTAGTTGTGTGTCCGGAGCATTTCTTTTGTTAGAGACTGCTTCTTGTCTCTTAGATTATGTTTCATACGTAGTATAGAAGCACTATCTACAAATCTGGTCGATAAGTATTCCCTGTCATGTTGTGTGTTAGGATCATATGTTTGTCTTGATGGATGTCTGCTATTTTCCTTCAAATTCATATACATTTTCTAACATCTAAAGGTTTTTCTTTACAGATACAATGTCACCTACTGAAGATGGAAAGAAGGGAGGCCAATCTTCTTGTAAAAATGCAATTCTAAAATATTTTACACCAAAATGTAATGAGACATCAGTCTCTACAGATTCTACACAACTTGCAGGTACAAACACCTTTTACCATTAGTTTTCTAAAAATTTTGTTCTTAAATGTAAAAACTTTCTCAATTAATAGATAGATGGTTTTCTGCTTATCTACCTCTTTTTAAATGCTTTGTAAAATTATATTATGTTAATTCTTTAAAATAGTGTCTTTTTTACAATAAAAAATGATAGAGAACATCAAACATTGAATGTAGTTAACATTGTCGACCCTGATGTGCGTTCACTCGAATATATTCCAGAAGATGAGATGGGACCACATGATAATTTTCCTAATAATGACATTCAACAACCACTTCAAGATATTTTAAATTCAGACACATCAACCGAAAAAGAAAAATACAGTACAATTAAAATTCAGACCTTTAGGTAATCTTTTAGTCAAAAATCTAAACGTCAAAAGATAAGCAAATGGACTATTGGAAGAGATTTTAAAAATGAATGGGCACAATTATACCCCTTTATTGAGCGAGATGAGAAATTGAATGTGTGTAAATGTATTATTTGTACATGGAAGCTGGGAAAGGATCATTTATTACAAAATAAGAAAGACACAATAGAAAAACATTGTGGGAAATTTTACATAAAATAAATACGAAGTGATGGAACAATTAACATAATTCATAGGTGGAAGGATGCAACAGAATGTGTGCATGTGAGATATGCTCTTGAATATGATAAAGCAGTGAAACAAAAACAAACTCTCATTGAGAAGGGTAGAATAATCGAGGCAAAATTTCAAAAAGTTAATAATACTTTATTAGCCTCAAAGAAATTGTAGTTTGCTATTGTATATAGTATTCTAAAAAAAGGTCGACCCATGTATGATTTTGCTGATTTTAAAGAAATACTTCAACTAGCCAATGTACAAAACCTTACCTGTTCACATTGGTTAGATCGAAGTGGTTGGGAAATGGTAAAATGTCTATCACTGGTTGAGAAAAAAGACCTGAGAGAGAATGTGAAATAAGCCAAATTTATTTCACTTTCCATTGATGAGGTAACAATTGTTGACAACACATCTTGGATTCGCATACATGTTTACACATTCAAAAATCATTTGAGACAACCTCATTTACTAGCACTACATAAGATGATTGAAAATTGTAATGCGAAAAATATTTATAATGTTGTTGTAACTAGTTTAAAGGATATTACCGGGATGAATGAAAAGGAAATTGCCACAAAGTTAATTTGTGTTGGAGCTGATGGTGCGGATACAATGCAAGGACAAAGGAATGGTCCTTGTGTTAGGCTTCAGACTTCCATTGCCCCATATGTGATTCCTATTCATTGCATGGCTCATCAAATGAATCTTGCATACAAAATTATGAGTAATTTTGATAATGTATCCAGAGTGGAAGAACTTATCCGCGATATACACTCATACTTTTCATGCAGTTCAAAAAGGTTTGCAAAGTTTCAACAATTTTCTCTAGGTGTAACGAAAGGCAGAAATATGTTAAAAGATGTGGAAACCAAGTGGATTTCGCTATTTCTTCCTGCATAAAGGGTATTTTCAGAATATCAATCCTTGGTTGGGTTTATGTATGCACATCGTAGAGATGTTGACAAGGCAAAAAATTTGCTTTTTCGTATGAATGACTTGGAAACACTTCTCACATTATGTGGTATTCTACCAATGTTACAAGAAATGAATACTATGATCAAACTTGCATAGGAAATGGCAATTTATATTGTCGATTCCATGAGGATGAGAAAACAAATATGTATGGTTATTGACAAGATTTATTTATCAGAAAAACATTTTGAGGATCCCAAGTTTGATAGTCGAAATACGTTAATTAATGTCAATGAACCGAACAACTTTTTAAAGTTCAACATCAACGATAATCTTTGTATTGCTATCCATGGAAAGTTGATTCCTGTATATCATTTTGAAAAATTATTAAATACTCTGACAGATGATGTTGAATAAATGCCCATTACCCATTCCGATTTTGATGAGGTTTTGGATAACACTAAGAATAAATTGAAAAGAATTGCAAATGCATTGACAAGTGAAATAAGAGATTGTTTTAAGAGAGATGAGACACTTGAGGCCATGGCTGTTGTTAATCCTAATTTCTGGAATCCTTATGGTGACCAAAGTAGTATAAGTGAGTTGTTTGTAAAATATATGGGTAATATTATGAAACATTTCTTTAGAAGTGTGGAAATAAATGACATTGAAATCAATGGTATTATAAACAAAGATCTTTTGAGACATCAGTCAACCAATTTTGGAATAACAATGGATAATCAAATTGCACAATTTAAAAATCCACATGAGACTGGTTCAATCACGTGTTTCTAGCAAAAATTATATCGAAGTAGTGTCTTGCAAGATACTATGAGTGAATACTTTATTTTATATGAATTATGTCAGACAATGATTTTAGGATCTGTTGAAGACGAAAGGGTTTTCAGTGCATAAACTTTTTTTAAATCAAAAGTTCGTATCAGGTTGGACAAAAAATTGGAAAATTATTTGAGAATGTATGTGTCATCGTACAAGGTGGGTAACTTTCCCTATGACGGAGCGTTGACATATTGGAAGTCCCTAACAAAAAGAAGAGGTCTCTCTAATATGATTGATAATGACGAAAATGATTCAGCTAGGAGTGATGATGAGATTATGGAAACACAGAATTCACAGATTCTCAATTCTTGTGGAGAAGTTGATAAAGCTTTGTATTACCTTCTAGAAATGTAAAAAATGCAATGATTATATGACAAATTCATATAATCTAAGATTTTTCGAATTTGAAATCATTTTGTAAAATTTTAGTGATTTGAATAAATTCATATTAACAGTGTTTTTTCGGATTTGAAATATTTCATATTATCACAGATTTTTTGTATTTGATTTGTTGTAAAATCATATAATAATTCAATTTTCAATGATTATGCATGTTTGTTTTTTAATGTTATGGATTGTCTATGTTTTCAAAATTTATGATGTATGTTATAGCTTTGAGTAAGTTAAAAATTTGAAAACCATGTATACATAATGATGCTATGTTATTGAACTAAATGTATATGTTGACAAAAAATAATTATTTTTCCTTTGAATTTAAATGTATGTATGTATCATTAGTATCAGTAGTTGTATGATATGACAAAATATAGTGATTTTTTATGATTTATGCTTTGTCATTGAGTAAACCATGTATGCATATTAAAAAAAATTGTACATATGTATGAAAAATGCATGTAGTATATTACTCTAGATATGGAAAACGAAAATTTAAACCCATTCATAGATATATCCAGATTATCATACTCATTTTTATACAACTATAATGACTAACTATGAGTATGATTGCACTAAAAATTGAAACCCATTCATAGATATATCCTTCGTAAACTCACTTGAAAAATAAAAATAATATAGCTTAATAGAAATGAAAATACTCACTTTTATACGACAACAAGAATGAATATGAGTAAACTGAAATTTAAACACATGCATAGATATATCATTCGTAAACTCATTTGAAAATTGAAATATAAAAACAACATAGCATAATATAGGGAAATTGAAATTTAACTCTCCATCGTAAACTAACATTGAATATGAAAACAATATAGCATATTAAAAAAGAAAAAACACTTTTCTATACAAGAACAAGAATGAATATAAATAAACTCAAATTTAAACACATGCATAGATATATCATTTGAAAACTCAATTAAAATTTGAAATATAAAAACAACATAGCATATTTGAAACACCATAATACTTAAAAGATGAAAATAACACAATTATAAAAGTGTATTTCTTAAAAGTAAAATAATAAAAACAAGTATCTTGTTTTCATACGAAAACATATGAAATTTCATAAAATTGTCTTTCAAAATATAAAATTTTAAAATTCAATTTTTTGCTCCAAAATATTTTCTCGTCGGCAATGGACGTAATGCAGCCCTAGGTGGGGGTTTTCAAAGATCAAGAGAACTAGATGTTCTAGGTTTCCTTGTTTATCTTTTCCATACAAGTAGTGTTGTTTCCTTCACAGGTGTTTCGGAGTCTCCTGATTCCTCTTGATTATAACCTCTGACAGCAACACCCCGCTTTGAAGAGAAATATGATGTCTTTTTCTATGTATATATAAAATGTCAAAATTACAAAAAGATAAATAATGGAAAAAAAAAAATTAAATATTGATTAAAAAATTACCTGAACCTACTGTTCTCTCATGGTTGCATTGTCCAGGATTGAGTGTCATGATGTTGGTACTGGAGTGTTCTGCAAATTGTAAAAAGACTCATAAAAAAAACAATAATATAATTACATGTGCTAACTGTCGGTGAGGGTGAAGCGTGGGTTATCACGTTCTCTATTTCCAATCTGATCTGATGTGAGACATAGGTGGACTAGTCAAATTTATGGTGTGAAAAATAATGGACCAAATACACTAAGGCCCACATCGAAATTTATGTCGGCCTTCCTTACATAACGAGTCTGGCAAGGAAGAACTCTCAACATACCCAAAGAAATTTATTTTCAATCGCCAGTATGGTCAAACCCCTTCTAGACTTGGTGGACATAACTGCAAAAAAAAACAAAATCAGTAATACACCAGTGACTAGAATTTAAATTCGATAAAATTAAAAAATAGTTATACCTTGAAAAGATTTCAACTACACATTGAAGTTGGTCTCCAGGTAGAGTTTGTCTTCATTAGTTAATTGGTATTTGGAAGTGATAGGCTCAACACTATCGTGGGGAAATGTTGTCAATCTGGTGACATCTGCGGTTGTGAAAGAAAGAACGGTGTTTTTGTTGTCAGCGACAAGATTTACCTTGCTCGAATCCATATTATAAGTTGCAATGATCCTCTCCACCAGTTTAATGTCTATATCGAAATGGGGCATTGAAAAAAGACCCCAAATACCAGAGTTTGTGACCCAAGACATGTTGTAACCTGGTGTTGATAAAATATTTGAAATCAAGGGGCAAACCAAGTTCTTATAATTAACTTTAAACATTCCAAGGGTTGCAGGGGACACCATAGGGTGTATGGGTATGGATAAGAAGACACAGAGGATTGTACACAATACTTGATAGAAAAGGATTAAAAATGGAGGAAAAGGCTTAAATATAGCTTAAAACTTATGGTAAAAGGTTAAAAATAAGATAAATCTAGAGGAAAAGGGTTAAGAATGCGTTAAAATGAGAGGAAAAGACGTAAAAATACATTAAAAAGGGAAGAAAATGATTAATGCTGCGATAGAATAAACGAAAAAATGATTGTTAATCCCTTTATATAGAATTCTCTACATACAATCAGCTTTTGGATGGGTGACACGTGGCCTCTAAATACAATTATTTCATAGAGGGTTGACAAGTGGCCTTTGAATGCAATTATTTCATAGATGGTTGACACATGGGACAGATGCAACGCTGTACCTACAACCGATCGACATATCTACAGCTGATCGGGATGTTTGCAACTGATCGACATATCTACAGTTGATCGTCATGCCTATAATCGATCGACATTCCTATAGCTGATCGGTATGTCTACAATCGATTGGCATGTTTTTAGTCGATGTACATATCTGCAGTCGATCGGCATATCTATAGCCAATCGACATATCTATAGCCAATCGACATGGCTGCAACCGATCTGAATGGTTGTAGCCGATCGGCATGGCTACAATCGATCAGCATGGAAACCCATGCATAGATATATACAACTATAATAAAAATGACCATATTCATTTGAAATATAAAAAAAATATCGTAAAATAGAAATGAAATTACACTAAAATTTAAACACATGCAACAATATGAAACAATATAGCATCATTAAAAAGACAAAACACATTTCTATACAACAACGAGAATGACTTTGAATAAACTAAAAATTTAAACTCATTTGAATATTGAAATATAAAAACAACATAGCAAAATCCACAAGACAAAAGTCATTTTTATATCACAACATAGATAACATTGAATAACATGTAAATCTATACCTATGCATATATTCTACGTAAACTCAAGCATATTTGAAAGTTGAAACACCATAATACTTAAGAGATGAAAATAACACACAATTATAAATGTAAATAGTGTAATAGTAAAATAATAAAAGCAAGTATCTTGTTTTCCAATGAAAATATATGAAATGTCTTAAAATTGTTTTTAAAATTTATTTTTTCCTCTCAGAATATTTTCCCCCTTCCTCCACTAATTTTGCCTTCTCAATGGCTTCTGCAGTCTCCATAGCAACGACCCCTCCCTCATATTTCCCTTATTCAGCTCATTTTTCCACATCCACTACTTCCATGATTACCACATCCTGCATTTCGACGACTCTTTTCTCGAGTTGGGTAACAGTACTATCAATTGCTCCATAATTGACGAGGATCATCTCAACATTTTGCATTCCATCGAGAAGGGTCTTTTCTTCTTTGCCAACATCTTCATATTTTGGTCCTTGAACTTCTTTACCCTTCTCCTTAAGTAGAACATCAGGATCTAATCCATTGCAGATAATGATTTTTCTCAAATTATTATTTTTTTGAACTGATTCATGTGCTCTTTTTCATTGCCATGGAAGCATTTATGAACTCTTTTGCCATCCTTGTTACGATTGAAACTGAAGGGATTAATTTTATTGATACAAATGGTTACAATATATAGGCATAAGCCTATATTCAACATATGACACTTGTCAAGAGAAACTGACAAGTGTCAAGGTGAAGGCATAGTGCACTTTAACTCTAACATTCCCCCTTAAAGTGCACTATCCTAACTAAAGAAAAAAAAACAAGTCAACATTAGGTAACATTCCCCCTTAATGTTGACTTCTCTAAAACAACCTATCATCCTCTCTTATTGCTGATTTGGTCTAGGCTCGTGCTCTTTGCTCTTGGCTCTCCAACTATGAATAATGCTAGATTCACTGTGTATACATCTTGGTATGTTGCCTCAGGGTCAGCCACTTCCACGGGTCTATTGCCATTGGGTCAGCCATCTAAGTGCCTCAGGGTCATCATGGGTGCCTCAGGGTCAGCCACTTCTGGGTCTATTGCCTCTGCAGGTCATCCTCAGAGGATGTTGCCTCTCGTAGGTCACTGACTAGATTCACCATAAATATCAAATCTCTCCTTATGGTGAACTCAATCTAGAAGGTGTCGGTCTCTACCAAAAATGCACCTAATACAAAGGAAAAACGAGCCATATAAGAGTGTCGGTCTTTGCCGAAAATGCACTCAATACAATAAAATGAGCCATAGATGCCAAATATGGAGAAGAAGAAAAGAATAGAAGAGAATCTTCTGAAGTGTCTTCGTCTGTAGTCTTCAGAAGTAGATCCGAAAAAACCTCGGATAGAGTCTAGGGTGTCTATGTCTGTAGTCCCTAGAATAAGTGTCCTTATGGTAGTCACTGCATCTTACCAAAATGCATGGGTAACCAGTCGCTGCATCCGCCAAGTAGAAAGAGATGAATACTAGATACTAGGTTCACTTACAAGTACCTTGGGAGTGTCGGGTACAACCGAAAGTGCACTCCAAGGTAAAAAAAAACTTTGAGGCTAAAAAACTCAATTAAAACAACCTCAAAATTATAATATGACACCACCATTGTGTTCGTCGCGGAAAACCATTTCCAACGACTATAAATACCCCTATATTCCACCATCAAAGGGGCCTTCATCATGTGGAAAAAATAACATCATGCCTATCTAAGGCAGAAAATAGACAACATCGCTCAATGGCGACATCACTCTCAGGCGAAAAAAATAGCATCAATTTCCCTCGCAGGGGAATTACATGGGCCATTTAGGGCCATCATCTCTCTGAAAAATACAATAAGAGGCCATGAGGGCAGAAAATAGACAACATCGCTCAATGGCGACATCACTCTCAGGCGAAAAAAATAGCTAATGAGGCCATATAGTCGGCCATTTGCTCCCTTCCAACAAGCATGAGGGGCCTTCCACCTCAATTCAGAAAATAGCATTGAAAATTAGTTCCCCCACCATACAATAATAAAGTGTTCCCCGTTTGAATTAAAATACCCCTTTGATCTTTAAAATAATAGTCCTCTCTTATGTTATGCTTTCATTTAAAAAATGCATCACACAAATAAAAACAACACGGTCATGGTATAATGCATATGCTTTGCGGGATTTTTGGCAGTACCGCTCCTCATCCACGCATGATGGCCACCACGTGGTGCATGGACCCCATTCCAATGAACTTCATGACTGCAACTCCGTCGGCATGGCTGATTTTACGCTACTGCTGCCACTTCTCGTCTCTGTCGATAGTTGACGGAGACCACGATCACTTTGCAGAAGCTAGAGAATCGTTGGCAGAAGGCGTCGTAAATGGCGTTGTTTGGTCGACGATTGCACAAAGTCTCTAAAGCAGGACACAAGTACTCGTCATCCATGTGGCCCAAGGCTTCATGAATTCTGCTTGCAGCATAATAGAGGGGTTTTGAAAGCAGATCCCCTGCAACAGCCATGGGTGTAGTTGTGAATATAACATTGCCAAAATAACCAGGGGGAAGAGATGGCCGCAGCCTGCTTCTGCCATCTGTGGCAATATACAATTTGGTATCAGGTTTCTTCAGATGCTTGTAATGCAGTTGAGACTCTAATTGTTGGGCATAATGAAAGCCAATTACAGTCAAGTTTCCCTCAGATTAACGTACACAATCAGAAAGGAATGTTAGGAGTTAAACTGAAGGGATTAATTTTATTGATACAAATGGTTACAATATATAGGCATAAGCCTATATTCAACACATGACACTTGTCAAGAGAAACTGACAAGTGTCAAGGTGAAGGCATAGTGCACTTTAACTCTAACAATCCTGAGATAGTCTTGTAAGTTTTGAACCTGCTTATTGAGATTTTCATACTTTACCTACAAAAGAAAAAAAAGTTAATCAACATGAAAAGATAATTACATTTTAAAAAAGAGAACAACAAATGTTTGAACACAAAAGTGATTGAGTCAAACCTCAGCAACATTCTTTGTATCTACAACAACAACAACCATTTTCTTATCATTTGCCCATTCATTGTAATAAGCTTGGGCCTCACTGTTTATATTCTCCAATTTGTTCATTATAAACTTTAAAATTTCATCTGTGTATAAAGTATTCAACTTCAACATGCCAGATTTTACTTGTTGTAGCAGAGCCTCCATATTTTTTGGTTCATTTTCAACAATAGAAATTTTTCTTTCTCTTTTTGAAAAATTATTGTATCGGACATTAATTTCCTTTATCAACACCTTAGCCCGATACTCCCATTTTTTCATTTATGTTATATCTGGAAGTAGCAAATATTTAATTATAGATTCAAGGTTATTAGAAACCAAATATTTTTATGAAAAAATTATTATATCATCCTCTTGTCGAGGAGGAGCTTGACGGGTGCTTCTTTCCCTTGGAGGAGATTTGCTTGAACATTTTGCACCTTCATTTACTTTGTCTTGAACCAATTATGATAGTTGAAATTGAGTGTGTATGTTATCTTACAAAAAGTAATTTTTATCAAGTGGAACATTAGCCAACCCAGTACCAGAAGCTTCCGGTATATCCTTAAAACTAAAATTATTAACAGATATACAGTCAAAACTGAAAAAATTCTTTGATACTTCTCTCTCTAAAATTTGTTGTGTTGCTTCTCTCTGTGGTCTAGATGGCAGAAAGTGTTTTCCAACTATGAGGCATTGACCTCGCATTTTATTTGGTCATTAAGGAGGAGGGGGCGACATTTGTTGATTTTGTTGATGACATTGTTGCAAGGGACCTTAAAACATAAAAATAAAAATTAGTTAAAATTTTTGTGAAGATAGAAAATAAAAACTAGTTATAAAATTACATTATGAAAATTGGTTGCAAATATTTTTATAACACTTACCGGTAGAAGAAAAAACATCTTGCGTAGATGCTGCTGCAAATTGAATGTGGTCATGTTGTACATTTGAAAAAAAAACAAAATTAATTAAAAATAGTAAAAATATGTAAAAAATTTGTCTCGATAATAACTAAAACTTACTCTCAGAAGATGAAACCTCATGCGTAACTATGCCCATTGGCAACGGACGTGCAATCGCATGTGGATATCGTCGACAAACAAGAGAAATAGATCTTCTACGTTTCCTTGATGATATTTTCCTTATCAGTGGTGTTGCTTCCTTTGCAGGTGTTTCAGAGTCTCTCCTGATTCCTCTGGATTATAACCTCTGATAGCAGCATCCCGCTTTGAAGAGGAAGAGGATGCCCTTTTCTGTGTTTGGTATAAAATGTAAAAATTACAAAAAGACAAACAATGGAAAAATAATAAAAATTACTTAAATATTAAAAAATTACCTAAACCTGATGTTCTGTCATGGCTAAATCGACAAGGATTAAGTGCTACGATGTTGGTACTGCAGTGTTCTACAAATTATGAAAAGATTCATAAAAAAAAGCAATAATATAATTACATGTGCTAACTGTCGACGAGGGTGAAGCGTGGGTTTTCACGTTCTTTATTTCCAATCTGATCCGATTTGAAACATAGGTGCACTAGTCAAATTTTTGGTGTCCTATACAAAAAACCAAATACGCTAAAGCCCACAACGGAATTTATGTAGGCCTTCATTGCAGAACGAGCCTAGCAAGGAAGAATTCGCAACATGTCCGAAGAAATTTATTTTCAATCGTTGGTATGGTCAAACCCCTTTTGGACTTGGTGGAATTAACTGCAAAAAAACTAAAATTAGTAATTGTAATTTCAATCACTGATAAGAATTTAAAATCAATTAAATAAAAAAATAGTTATACCTTGAAAATATTTCGACTGCACTTTGAAGGTGGTCTCCAAGTAGTTTTTGTCGTCATCAGTTAACTAGTATTTGGAAGTGACAGGCTCAACACCAACGTGGGGCAATGCTGTCAATCTGGCGACATCAATGGCTGAGAAAGGAAGAACGATGTTTTTGTTGTCGACGACAAGATTTACCTTGCCTGAATCCATATCATAAGTTGCAATGATTGTCTCCCCCAGTTTAATGTTCGTATCGAAATGGGGCATTGAAACAAGACCCCAAAGACCAAATTTCGTGACCCAAGACATGTCGTAACCCGATGTTGATAAAATTTTTGAAATCAAGGGGTAAACCAGGTTCTTATAATTAACTTTAAACATTCTAGGGGTTGCAGGGGACGCCATAGGGTGTATGGGTATGGATAAGAAGATACAATGGGAAAGGTTTCAAACGAGAGAAAATTGGTTAAAAACTGCTTAAAAATTAAGGTAAATTGTAAAAACCAAGATAAAAGTGGAGGAAGAGGGTTCAGATTGCATTAAAACGAGAGTAAAATGGGTAATAAAGCATTAAAACGAGAAAAAAATGGTAAGAAAGCTTTAAAACGGGGGGAAAACGGTTAAAATCATGATAGAAAAGGGAAAAAATGACTGTTAATTCCCTTTATATAGACTTTTCTGCATGCAATCATTTAACGGATGGATGACATGTGTCCTCTACATGCAATCGTTTAACGGATGGATGACACGTGGCACAGAGCACCGTTGCTACCGATGGGAACTCGACTATTGCAGCACATCGACATGGCTGCAACCGATCATCATGGTTGCAATCGATAGTCATAGCTTTAACCGAACGATGTGGCTGCAATCGATCAACATGGTCGTCATGGCTGCAACCGATCGTCATGGTTGCAACCGACCATCATGACTACAACCTATTCGTATGGTTGCAACCAATCAACATGGCTATGACCAATCAACATGGCTGCAACCGATCAACATGTCTACAACTGATCGTCATGGCTGCAACCGATCGTTATGGCTGCAATCGATTGTCATGGTTGCAAATGATCAGCATGGCTGCAACCGATCATCATGGCTGCAACCGATCAGCATGTTTGTAACCGATCGACATGTCTGCAATCGATCAACATGGCTGCAATCGATCGTCATGGCTGCAACCGATAGGTATGCTTGTAACCGTCGTCATAACTGCAATCGATTGGTATGCCATTTGTTGTCATGTCGGTCTGATGTCTTTCATATCAGCCTAAAGCTTTTAAGTATGTCGTACATTTTTATATTTTGCAAAACCGATATTCTTGGCCCAAAACATAGAAAAAATTGCCACGGTTTGAAAATTTTTGGAGAAAAATAATTGCAATTCACCACGGTTTGAAATTTTTTGGATAAAAATAATTGGAATTCGCCATGTATACTTCTCCATATTTCTTCAAGATTCCAAGACAATTCACCTTCAATTTATAAATAGATTTCGGGGCCGACCCCTTATGCATAACCCTACCAAGGTTTTTAGAGATTCGAAATTGTATCAAGTGGAAGTGGGGATTGAACTCAAATTATTCTAACTTTTATTCCCAAAGGATATTTCCTCATCATCATTTCCAATTCAAAAATTGTGGATAAAATAATGGTTGATGGTCCTTGGTTTAGGGGAAGAGATGCACTTTATTTGAGACCATGGAATGAATTTTGTTTTGTTGAGATATAAACTATTAAGGAGCTTCTAGTGTGGGTTAGGCTTTTGGACTTTTATATCAACTTATAAATAGGGATGTTTTATAGAATTTTTAAAAATACGCTAGGGGAATTCATCAAGGTAGGACCAACTACAGAGGAATGAAAGCATGTTATATATACCCAAGTATGTGTTGCTATGGATATTTTAAAACCTTTGCCACAATCCATTAATATTAAAGCTGAATCAAGAGAATGGGATCAACAAGTAGATTAAGAAAATATTGCATTTCATTGCCATAATTGTTATGAGATTGGACACATGGCAAGAGTTTGCAAAGTGAAAACTATGAAGAAAGAGACAAAAAATTCTAACCATGAGATAAACTTCAAGATAAAGCAAATAAATCATACAATAATAGAGTCTAGATCAGATCAAGGATATTCTACTCCAAAAGAAGAGGTAAAGAAATACTATCTACAGTATCATTTGGCAAGTTTAGAAGGAATTACAGATGCAAAAGAAGATGTGGAGATAAATTTTAAAACAAAGACAACAAAAGAGGTCAAGTTTATTCCAGGTTAATCATCTTCATTTTCATCAAGTAGTATAGAATCCCCTCCAGTTAATAAAAGTGAAAGTGGTGAAGATGCTATCCCTTGCACTTTAAGGTTTCAAGAGGATAATAATAAAGAAATGAGGTTGGAGGAAACCCATAACAATTTAGGGTTTTTAAGGCATAATAAGAAGGTAATTGCTATAAAAGAGCATCCTTGCACTTTAGGGTTTCCAAGGCAACATAGAGAAGATTTTGCTTTTGAGGTTATTCCTTGCACTTCATATTCTTTTGAACAAAGCTAAAATTAAAGATGATAAGTTTTACTATGAGCAATGTGAGAAGATTGAAGAGATTGATGAAGATGAAAGTATTGTTGGTAATGAAAAAAAGAGAGGAAGACCCAATAAACAAAAACAAAGAGAAAAAGAAACCCAAAAGGGTATTGATATTGAAAAACAAAAACAAATCACAAGTGTTAACAAGAAGGGCTAAACCCACAAATAAAAATAAAAAATAACAATAAAAATAATATCTTAGAATATTAGAGGAATGAATAAGAACCCTAAAAAAGGTATTAAGAAATTGTGAGGTTGTTATAAACAAGATATTTATAGATATAGAAGCTGGGCAACAAATATTTTAGTCATTTGTAATGTTGAATTTCATCTTGACAAAATTTAAATTTCAGAAGGCATCTAATATAAAATGAGTTGATTGTGGAAACTTAGCATTTTTGGGAAGATGGAGAATATCTTTGATAGAAAGACAAATGAAGAATATCTATGATAGAAAGGTAAAGTTGGATATGCTTTAAAAAAACTTTTTAGAAATGTAATGAGAGCAATGTAATGTTTTGTTATTGTAATGGGAGTGAGCCCCAATAGACGCCACACATAGCTTATTAAAAAATAAATGTAGTATTTGTTTAAGTTTAGACTACTCTCCTACTTTAACCTCCTTTAATTAAATATTCATCCCTTTCATTTAATATTTTATTTAGAAAAAAACACTTATAACAAATCTCTAAAGGAAATCATTCAACTTGGACGTACTATTAGATATAATTTTGTATAGTAGAATAATTCATATTTCTCATAGTGTTTCAAGAGATTTTATGGCTTCTATTTAGGAAGTTGTTTTTCTAGAACCATAATTTACACAAAGATGTAAAGTAGAATGAAAATTTGAGGATATCTAACAATAATACAAAAATATATATTTCTTATGTTACACCTGAAACTATTGTAGGTCGGGAACCCTAAACCAAATTTTTGGGGGTGGTCTGAAACCCGAAGTCTAGCTGAAGGAGCGTGGAAGGATAGGTTGGATGAAGGAGCGTGGAAGGCTAGGCTGGTTGAAGGAGCGTGGAAAGATAGGATGGTTGAACAATTGTGGAAGGCTAGGCTTGTTGAAGGAGTTGTAGTGGAAGGCTAGGATGTTGGGTGGAAGGCTGGGATCGCTAAAGGAGAATGGAAGGCCGATAAGGCTGAAGGAGAATAGAAGGTTGGTCCGACTGAAGGAGCTATAGTGGAAGGCTAAGATGTTGAGTGGAAGGCTAGGAAGGCTGAAGGAGCATGGAAGTTTGGTTAGGATTAAGGAGCGTGGAAGGTTGGTATTTCCTACGTGGAAGGCTTGTTTGATGCTGGTTCAATTGAAAGAACCACGACAGCAGGTTAGGTTGCTGGATGAAATGCAGAAACATGTTAGGTTTGCTAGGTGGAAGGTTGAGACAACTAAACCCTCCTTTTTTTGTATTTGGTGTACCTGTGAAGAACCCACAAGGATTGGGATGGTTTTTCCCCCTCTTTGTGTTGTGGGAGTGAGCCTCTTTGCATCTTGACCATATATTTCTTAGTTCCTCCTATAGGATTGGTCTGTTGTGATGGGTGTTGGTGGTTTGTTCTTCCTATATTAGGGTTCTTGTTTTGGATGGGGTTTGATTTTGATTTTAAATTTGAGCACCCATTGAACTTGGTGTTTTGGACAAGAATCCAATGGTCTATTGCCTAGGTTTCTTTTTTAAGTGGGTTATTTAATTTTTTATTCATGATTGAGCGCCCTTGGTTCCAAAACCCTGCTTCCTATCTTGGGTGGGAAGGTTTTATTTCAGAATGCCTATTGTAGGATGTATTTTTTTTTTGCTAGAGGTCGACGTTTTTGACTACAAGGTTCCTGATGAACTGTAAAAAAAAATTTACCTTTTGATTCATATTGGAGCAGTCTACCCCTTAGTTTTGTTGTAGGTTTTCAATTTTTCTAGTGGGAAAGGGGGAAAACTTAAATTTAAATTTGATCGAAATTTAGGTGAGAACCTGATGGTGCTTTGGTTTGTTCCTGCCTGTTGGGGATTCATCTTCGAGAAGTTGTAGGGTATGGTTGTGACATCTCTACAACGTTGGGCATAAGGTTGTTTGGTAGGAATTTCTAGCAGATTTTTATTGGTTTGGGGTTTGAACTTGTGTGCCTACTGGAAGGAGTTCTTGTTGTTGGTTGTTGGGTACCTGTTGGTGGAGGCCAGAGTTTTCAAAATCAAGATTCATGTTATGGGTAGGAAGGCCTAATTTTTATCTATGATTCAAAATCGAGCACTCTTGGTGTTTGAGTGAAAATTTTCAAAATTGAGCGCTCTTTTTATTTTTATTTTTAAATTCAAATTGATGTCGGATAGCATTGTTGGTTGTAATGTTGGATCCGTTGGTCAATTTCCCTAATTCTCGAGGCAATTAGTTCTTTGGATTGGGTGGGAAGCTTCATTTCAATTTTTTTTTAAATCCTCCAAGTTAAGGCAAGAATGTTGTTTGTTTTGGATCCGTGGGATCCGACTTAGCTTGATATCTAGGTTCTCGAATGCAGTATTAGTTTATGTCGAATATAGGATCTACCTCTTAAAATTTGGTTGTTTTTGGTTCAAGTTGGATAGGAGCCACCTGAGTTTGGTTTATTTTATTTAAAGTTTGGTCTCCTTTTCCTTTAGATGGGTCACACCTTCTTGTGTTTTGGTTTCTTTTTATTGTTAGATCTTAGGTTCGAGGGCCCTTTCAAAACCCCTTTCTGTAAAAGGTTTAGGGACCCTTTCAAAACCTCTTCTTATACCTAATTAAAAAAAAAAAAAAACTATTGTGGGTCTAAAACTTAGCTGACACAAATATTTTTAAAATATGATATATAACTATAGAGTTTTCCTAATTTTAGACTCAAAACGACATAAAATGTATAAAATACAAAAATAAAACTTATTTGCTTAGAAAAATTTCAACCTTTCAATTTTATGTGCTTTAATTTTTAATGTGAAAGAAAGTTATAAAAATATTCATTAAATTTATGTAAAATAAAGTTTTACAAATATATAAACAATTTTTTTTATTAATTTAAAATAAAATTAACTTCATGTCAAGAAGATAAATTAACATAAAAATTAAGATACCATCATCTTACAATTTAAATGCTAATATATGAAATAATTTAAAATAAACTATCATCATATAGTTAAAATATAAGCATAAGAATAGCTCTTGACTTTAGAAGGGTCACGGTTGGGGGAGCTTGCTCAGCCTTGTATGTTGGTTGTAGGGGTTTCTCACATTAACTAAAAAAAAATTAATATTTATTAATTTTTTTTTTTTTGTATGAGGAACCTTTTATATACAACATATCCGCAACATGCCAGGGGAGAGATTTGAACACAAATAAACTTCAATTGAACACAAATATCAAACTTAATTTTTAATGTTTAAAATACAATACAATTAGAACCTCATAGAAGATTTTAGTGAGTATATGGTTGCTTTACTCCTTATATATCTTATTTTGTTTTTTTATGTATGTGGTTGTCCAAACAATATTACCGATTAAACATTTTATATAACTTTATTCCAAAGTCCAACCCTCTTCAAAATTAAAAATTTAAATTTTATTAAAATTTTAAACTTGTCTATGTGGGTCGGTGTTGTGATCAAGGTTTTAATTTTTCTTTTTTTTTTCTAAAGAAACCCATGTTTAAACTATAGCGGGTGTTGTGTATATGTAAGTTTGTGTAAACAAAATAAAATAAAATATGAAGTACACTGGGTGAGACAACTAAAACCACATTCCTTATAAAAAAACTACATTTTCAAAATAGCAAGAAGGGTCTCACTCCCCATAATAAACCAAGGTAACCAAAATAAAATATCCATAACATACCATTGAGGTATGGGACAAAATCCCTTAAAATATTTCTACAAGATTTTGGATTATTCCCTTCTCCTAGTATCATTTTAACAATACCTTAACACAACTAAGAAAAAAATCTATTATTTCTTTTTGTAATCCATAGAGGAGTTGGTTATATACAGCCCTTTTTTACTAGCAAGCAGATCCTGGAACTGCCCCCAAAAACACTTATTCTACTTTGTTGTTATTTAACATAGTACAAGGAGAAGCATGGGGGCTTCAAATTGGTACCATAGTTGTTAGTCTGGCCACCTTTGCACAAATACACATGCCCTTAGGGTTTAAACCTAAGTCTCTGTTATTGAATTGAACTAACATGCTCTCAGGGAACACAAGTTAAACTACAACCTTTACTTGTTAGCTCAGGGAACACAAGTCAAACTACTACCTTTACACAAATAAACATATTCCTAAGGACTCAAAGGTTCAATCTTAACTCCGCCTAAGAAAATACCACTCTTCTCAAAAAGTGAGTTCGTGTTTTGCATAGAGAATTCAAGCTCTCCCCTACCATTTTCCTCTTCTAGGAAAAACTGGCCTGCCTCAAATTCCATCCATCTCTGCTCTCCATCTCTAATACGAGTCATCTTCAAACCCCTAAAATCTTCAACCGACTTGTCTAAATCATCCAGAAATCTAGCAGATTCTATGATTTTGCAGTCCGTCGTTGTAAGCTGAAATTCAAACAGCGTTAAATGCTCTAAATAGTGCGAATCCCGCATTTTTTCCTCGTCGATCTTCACAATAAAACATACACTATAATGGGTATTCCAAGACAAAAGCTTACAATCAAACCCTCCCCTCACATCAAATTCCCACGCTTCAATTGATTCTGCTGTTTCCTCGAACCTGGAAGAGCCAAAATCTGTATTTACTCACTCAGAAGCAAAATTTGTATTTACTCACTCAGAAGCAAAATTTGTAGGTTCAAAGGGTCTTATGGCTTAGTTGTGGCTTCCATCCCTTGTGAGGTTCTTATAAAGTTGGGAACAACTGCCCATAATATATGGAAGGATTGGAGATGGCTTAAAGGTCATAGAATCTCTTCCATTACTTCTAGTTGGATAAACAAAATTTTTTTGTGTCCTCCTTTAGACTCTAAGCTCAATGTCAAGTGGCAAGTGAATTTTACTAATGCCCAATGGCGGTCTCTTGCTGCTCAAATTTGGAAAGTTCATGTTGAATCCAAAACTCAACTTCTTGGATGGTGGATTTTGCATCAAAAATTTCCAGCTTCTGAAAGTTTCGCTTTGATTTTACACAATTCTCCTCAATGCAATTTTTGTAATGCTTTGAAAACTCTCATTCACTTGTTTTGATTTTGTGACATTTTGGGATGTCTTCTACACTCTTCTTTTCCCCTTTTTTACTAGATCTTGGAAGCTTTCTCTGTTTGGTTTTTCTCAGCTGCATCAATACCCCAAACTCTGGGATGTTTGTAGACTCATTCTTCTCAAGCACATTTGAAAATGCAAATGGAAAAAGGTGTTTGATGGTTCTGCTCCTCCATTGGATATAGTTTTAGCAGACTTGACCTTTGATATTTTGTTACATGTGGGACGCATTCATTCCCAATTTTATGAAACTTCCAACACATCACAAGATGTTATTGACATACTTCATCAGCTTTCTCATATGGTTCAGGATCTCAGAAGGTAGATCCAACAGTTAACTAAAAAGAAGGCAGTTAATAATGATAAGTTTAAGATTAAATTACTTTTATTTCTTCTTTGAAGACTTCGAAGATATCATGGAAAACACCAAAATTTCCCCATATAAGAGGCTCTCCCACATATGAGTGTTGATATCTAGTGTATTGTAGCAAGATATAGCTATAATCTTTTTATTGCTATTAACTTCTATTCTTATGTATATTCAGTTATGGATGCTTTACTCCTTATCCACCTTATTTTATTTTTTAGTTGGTGGACAATGTTAGCACCATAATATTGTAATGTTTCGGTTATTGAATTAATATAATCTACTTTTTTCTTTAAAAAAATGGATTTAGATTGAGCATAAAATAGGACACATCATTAATGATTATTGATAAACACTTAAACAATCATCAATTTGTTGTAACATATAAGCAATCACACCTAACATTACATATGTTAACATTCTCTTAATGTTAAGGTTCCAAAACTCAATACTAAAAATAAATTGGACATTCATAACATTCACCTAAATGTCAATACCAAAAACATAGGTGACCTCTCTTAGAATATTTTAGATGTTAATGGACAATGGCACACATATGTTCATATAATAAACGTCAACTAAATAAACTTACAATTAATTTAAATGAATTGTTGATGAAGAGAAAATATGATTACCAATGAGGGAATGTAGTTAGAATCCATTTCAACCAATTTACAAGGTGAAATAACCAAAGGTTGTACAAAATAAAATTTATCTTTGATCTTAATCCTACTTAAAGAATTGTGTCAACACTTAGAAAAATATATTTTTGGATTGCTTTGTGAATGCATTTTTTTATTAAAATGAATAATTTATTCCTTTGGATGGTCCAAATTTTAATTTCATATTTGTTTATAGTATAAAATGTTATAATTTTTATGTGAAATATTTAGTTAAACATAAATAATTTTGAAATATTGATAGTTTTAACTATATTTTTTTGACATTTTGATAAAATAAATACCTTTCTAAAGCATTTTGCATAGGTAGTTTTTGTTTGAGTTTATACTATTCCCCTACCATAACTTTCCTTAACTTTTTTAATGAAATAATCATTTTTCGTTTTATATTTTATTTAAATACCAAACGTTCATAACAAATTTCTCGATGGCTTAATTCAACTTCGACATATAATTAGATATAATAATTGGAAGTAAAGTAATCCATATTTATCATAGTGTTTCAAGAGATTTGATAACTTTCATTTAAGAAGTACTTTTTTGAACCATAATTTACACACATGGAATATTTTAGGATATCTAGCTATAACAAAGGAAATCTAAATCTATTTGCATGTTAAACCTAAAACTATTATAGGCCTAAAACTTAGTTGACACAAAGCTTCTCAAAATAAAGTATATAGATATGAAAAATTACCAAGTCTATGCTCAAAATTACATGAACTGTACCAATATATATATATATATATATATATATAAATAAAATTGATTTTCTTCAAAATATTTCAATATTTTAATTTTTAGTGTAAAAGAAAGTTATAAAAATATTTTTTAAAAATTATGCAAAATAAATTTTATAAATACAAAAACAATTAAATGTTCATCCATTTAAAACAAAATTGACTTCATGTCAAAAAAAAATTATCATACAGACCAAGATCCCATCATCTTATAATTAAAATCCTAATTTATAAAGTACTTTAAAATAAACTCTCATCATTGTCATATAATTAGAATAAAATAAAATATATATTAAATTTCAAAAATATTTTTTAAAACTTTTATAAATGATGATGTGTAACATAAGAATCTATATTATCTATATTACCATACATGCCACAACAAAACTAAAAACTCTACTCTTTAACATTTTCATCGAAGTAATTTATATAACATATTAAATTATAAATAACCATACATACCAACTAAAATAAATATATTAATGATTTTTTTAAAAATTATAAAAGTAAATATTTTTTATTAAATATTTTTGAATATTTACTAAATAAACATGAATTGAAGATAAATATTAGATCTCTTACAAAGATGAAGTAGTCTTTAATGTCTGTAATGCATGTAAGACTCTTCTCATAGAAGATATTGTTTCCATTATATATAAGTTTTCAACTATACATATATAGTTATTGAATTTCTTACCCTATTTAGTAAGAGACATTTTAAGCCAAGGAAACAAGAAAGGCTTAAGTAACCCTAGTAGGATCTCTTCCCCACCAAGTCCTCCAAATTCCCATGATACAAGCACATCTTCTAGAAGATATGATCTTAGAGAAGTGAAAAAGGTAAAGGAGCTATTGGTTATGGTCATGTCTCAGGGGGCTTGGGTCTTGAGACAATCACTCTCAGGAATTTGATTTTAAAGTAGGAAGGAATCCTAGTTAAAAATTGCATAAGAAAAAACTAAGAAGAAAATTTTATCTCGTAAACAAAAATCTATAGTTAGGGTTCTTAGAGCAGGACAACCCAAAGGGAAAGGGTATCAAAGATCATTTTCTCTTTAAATGTTAGAAATCTTGGGGTGTCTCATAAAAAAATAGCCCTAAAGAGTTTGTTTAAACTTCATAAGCCAGTTATAATTTTAATTCAAGAGACTATGTTGGATGTAAAAAAGCAATTGGAATACTCGTCTCTCTCCTACCAAATTGGAACTTTGTAGGGTTAGACTCAAAAGGAATATCAAGGGGAAATGTAACACAATGGAATTCCTCCTTCTAGCTAGTTAATAAGGTTTATATTGAGGCAGGTGTAGTTATAGTGTTGCATTCTATGGAGCTTTTATGACTTCATTGCTTTGAATTTTTATAACAAATGCTTCATGACTTTGTTGCTTTGAATTTTTTATAACAAATGCTTCATGACTTTGTTCTTATTTGAGCATTTATCTAATTTGATATTCCATTTGTTCATCCACTTGTTCTGCTTCAACCATGTATTCTTTCTTTTGTTCATTTCTTCTATTAAAGCTTCAGACCATCTACATGTATCCATTTGTTCAAAATTTTCAAATATTCCAGAAGATAAAACATAACAATTGCCTCTTATGAAAGGTATTTGCTTCTACTAGAATATAAAACTAAATTTTTTGTTTTAAATTTATTTTTAGTCAAACTTTTTTAATCCTTTTTATTTACCTCTATGTTTAGTTTGATATGTTGCTAATCTACACTTCACACCAATACAACATCACTTGAACCACTAGTAGTCTTCTAGTAGTCTTCTAGCTCATACAACATCAAACATTTTTTAATCCTTTTTTAATAAACCTATATAGTCTTCTAGCCCATAGAAACCTAAAATTTTCATGGATATACTCCATATTTATTTCTTTATTATAATTCTCTTGAAACCTTAAAGTGCAAGGGATACACTCTATACTAGTTTCATTTTTTTTTTGCAAAAATAATGAATTTATACTCCTTGATTTACTTAGATTAACCTTGACCTCTTTACCTCCTTTGCTTTAAAATTTTCCTCCCCATCTTCTTCCGTACCTTTAACTCCTCCTATTTGAACTTGTGCATTGTACTTCCTCCTCCATTGTATAGTTTTTTTCTCTAATGGTTAATTTGAGTAAACTATAATGACCTTTTTCATTTGATGATATAGAGGGGCTTTCTTTCCCACTTTATTAGGAGTGGAAAATCTTTGATTTGACCCAACTTCTATTATGACATGATATTTTTACTTCACAATGAAGTTTATTTTATTTTTAAAATTTTCCTCTCTTTCTCCATCATTTTCATTTTGCAACCTCTTGTCATGTGTTCAGTCTCATAACATTTGCAGCATTGAAATGAAGTGTTTTCGTAATCCACTTATTTATCTCATTCTCTTAATTCATATTTAATCCTAATAAACTACAATAAAGGTTTTGAAATATTTATGGCAACACATATTCACATGTATTCAACTTGTCTTTTCTCTTAAGTGGTTGATTCCTCCTAATGAACTGGACTAGAGAATTACCAATATTTTTCAAAACCTCCTTATTGATAAGTTGATATGGAATTTCAATAGAGCTAATCCACATGAAAAACCTTTTAATTATGTCTCTACAAAAAAAATCTCACTCTATATTCTTAAATATAATGCATCTCTTTCCTTAAACCATGGGTCACCATCCAATGTTACCATGGGTCACCATCCAATGTTTTATCTTTAACTTTTGAACTAGAGAAAATGATGAAGAAAAATCCTTTTAAGAAAAGAGTCATGAAGTAATTTAAATTCAATCCTCACTTCCATTGATAAAATTTTGATTCTCTGAAAAACCTGACTTACACTGTTTGTGAAACTTACTAACTCTCTCCTAAAAACCATTATGTTATATTGACATATAAAAAAAGAAAAATAATACTTGCTCTTTGCTCATTCTTTATTTGTTGCTCATACTAACAATAATTACCTTTTTTAAAAGAAGAAAAGATGAAACTTACCCATACTTTTTTTAATCATTTTTAAATAAACATTTGTTTTATTAAAAATTAAAAAGAATTATCCGTTCATGTAGAGGAGTTGGAGAGCAAGTGGGTAGTTAAAACTCTCCAGTTATCGAGAGGCCCAGGTTCAAATCTCTCCCCTCACATGTTGCGGATATGTTGTATATAAAAGGTTCCTCATAAAAAAAAAAAAAATTTAAAAGAATTAGATAAATAACTATCTTTTATGTTTTAATTTAAATAAAATAAAACCCCAATCATTAATTTAAAGTATAAATGCCACACAATGAGAAAATGACATCATAAATCTAGGCTAAATCTAAATCTTTGAAACTCTATCAATCCTTTCATCTATTTTTTTTAATTAGTTATATGGAATTGAAATAGCCTGTACTTATATTGCATCATCACCATCTAGTAGTATTATAATAGAGCTTGGATATTATCTATGTATTCATTAATAAAATTTGAACTTGGATCTCCTCTTTGAAAAATTTAACCAATTGAGATAATGTTATTTTATTAAAATTTTAGGGTAAAACACAAGTTTTGAAAGGGTCCAGTCCTTTGTAGCTAGGTTTGAGCTTGTGTTTCCTATAATGTCATTTGATTAAAAAAGTTAGAATAAAACACAAGTTATGCTTGTCTTTCTTGAATGAAAACCCAAAAACATACCTCTATGGTATGCTTCATTGGACTTTGTTTAAAATATAAAAAACTCATGGATTTGTCAGATGTGGGGAATGCATGAATGTTACTTTAAACTGTATAAACTCTTTGTTAGGTAAAACCAAAGTCAAGGGAACGTCCAACAACTCGAACTAAGACAACACTCAGCCAAGAACCCCAACCGTCCAAGAAATCAAACTAAGACATCCCACCAACAAGCAACACTCCACCAAAAACCCCAAGCATAAAAAAAAATCGAACTAAAACAATCCACGGACAAGCAACACTCCCCACTTCAAATCCATTTAACAACAAAAAATCTGAGTGAAAATATAATAACCCACGCCTTAAAGTATATGAAATTTGAATTAAAATATAATGAATTTCGGCCCTTATATATATTTTTTGAATGAAAAAGAGCAAAAACAATTCTATTAAAGAATAATTAGACATTTTTACATCAAAAAAATTGGTGGAAACTAACCACCATGGTTACAGACAAAAAAAACCAAAGCATAAGAAAATCCAGATACAACGAGCCCACGGCTAACAAAACATCAGAACTTGGCTTTAACTAAGCATAACCACAAAGAGAGTTGTTGCAACAGAAGTATGGGGAGGCGCATCTGCCTCATCCAAGCCCATGTAATGTCAACCGGTGTTGGAAAGTGCAGGAATAGGCCAACAAGCATCATTGGGCTCCATATCATTACCACCAATTGAAGGCCCAATATCCCATCCATTTGTGCGAGCAATATCCACAGGGTCTGTAGTATCTGCTGGATCCGACCAAGTATCCCCCCAAACTGTACCAGGAGTGGGTACTTCAGGAAGGTAATTTTCCCATCCTGCCACAAGGGGAGGGGTAAGAGCAGAAGGACGAACATCCCAGCCACTATGTTGTTTGGAAGAACCTGTACCAGACCCTCCATGTTTGAAAACTGGAGGTTGGGACCAATGTCTCCCTCTGCGTGGAGGGGACCCTCCGCTGTAACAAGAAGAATTTCGACGAGAACGAGATCAAGAACCTGACCGACCATGAGATAATGGATCTTCGGGAAGGTGACTAACAATGCAAGGTGCATTACCCCAATGGTCAATAAGGCTACGTAGATGTTGAATCTCCACATTAACCTTCTCCACCTTCACAAAAATCTGTAGCCAAGAATCATAAAACACTGCATACTAATTCGAAGGAAAAAATCCGTGAACTAATATCATAACCAGTGAACTAATATCATAACCAATTTGGAGTCTTTAAATTAAGCATGTGTATTTTTCTTCAAAAGATAAAATTTACCATTTAATATTTTTTATTATTTTAATTAAAAAAAAATCGTTTTTCGAACTAATTACAACAAATGAGGCTAAGTTAAAAAAAATATATATATATATATATAATTTTATTTATTTTCATATTAAACTAGAACATTTACATTTATTCATCGGTTTATAAAATCTATTAACGTATAAATCTCAACCTTAAGCTTATTTAATTTGGTTCTGTCAACCTCCTTCACGGCAATGGAAGAAAGGACCCACTATCCCTAACCCAATTAATATATTAATTTTCCTGTTGAACCGCGTTGACCATTCCCTTTAGCATTTGGTAAGGCCTTAACAAGGTCATACCCGTTTAAATGTCTTCACATATTTAATTTTGACAGCGTTAGTTTGGATATTTAAAGTATTAATAGTAGGGTTTCTTACCTCATTAAATTTAATATATAGTTTCTTACATTAATTAATTTAAATTAAATTAAATAAATATATGTTATGGGGACAGTGCAACCCTATCCTTAATTTTTTTAAGAAATTTAAAATTCAAACTAGAATGTTTATAACTGTATATTAAATTACCTATAGATAAGCTCAACTCTTTATAAAAATCATAATAAAATAAAAATATTAAACTTTAAACATTCTTTATAAAAAAATTTACTGCTTCACATATTTCGGATCTTTGAAATCAATAACTAAAATTCCAAATGATTAGTATATTTCTGTTGCAGTTACATCACAGTAATATTTCGTTGAACTCTAATTAAGAAGAAAATGACTTATTACACCCGCGAAGAAAATGACTTATTATACCAAAGAAAAAGAATAAGGTAATTAAATGCAAAGTTTAAAGGTCTTTCATTATTCCTGTAAGAAAAAAATTGATGTTAAATACGTATTAAGTAATATATTTAATATATATATTTTAAAGATTTGTTACTTGTTTTACACAGTGTTTTTGAGTATTATTGTATTGAAGGTAGTGTTTTTGAGTATTATTGTCTAGAAGGTATATTTAAGATTAATAATATTTATTGTTTTTTTTTAATTTAACGAAAAAATTCTTGTAGGGTCGTTTTAGTTTGATAAACCACGATCAAGGGGTTCTACATCGTCAAAATCACTTGAGAGTCATGCCCGGTTCTAATCACACTAACATTATCAACTGGATTTTGAGTATCCGATGTGTGTTTGGTAGGGTAGAGATTCGAACCAAGGACCTCTCTCGGAGGATTTCCCTACCCTCTCCAACTCACCTACAACAGGTGGGTATAATAGTAGCTATTGTTGTATTGGTCCTATGATCAATGGTCTCTACATACCTGAAATAGTTATAGAAAGGTATGTCATTTGGTTAGCTACCTCAGTGTTGACCTCATTTTCATTATGAATCTGTTCATGTAAATAATTTAGCTTGTCAACTATCATTGCAATGTTGTGCACATGAGTATGTATGTTGGCACGAACAAGAGTAAATTTGAAAAGAAAATTGATATGAACACCTCTCAAGAAGGAGCCAAACCAATAAACACACTTTGACATCATTGTTTACATATGTGTTTAAGGACATGTCTATAATATCCCCATCCAAAACTTTCACTGTCAAGTTTAGATCTTCCAAAAATGGTATTTTTCTAAGAAACTTGCAAAGCGAAGAAGACAAACCTATAATAGACCAAACTCTTTGGGTAAACTTTGTTAAGAACCTTTGCTTCTCATAAATATAAAGGCAACCATAGTAATTCATCCACACAAGGCAAGATGTGATAATACACTTTAAGTAGCTCAACACCAATGTTATTCTTTAAGGAAGGAACCACTCCACAATATCTCCCAAAATGAGATCCACTCCACCAACCAAGAATGTTACAAGAGAATACTTGATATGATTGATGATTATTACAATGATAATATCCCTTCTTTATATACCCATATTCTAATGCTACTTTGGGGAGCCGACTCCTAAACCCTTATCCCACTCATTATTATAATATAATCAACCTTATGTTGTGTGTCCCATGCCAACTATCCATAATACCCTTATACAATATAATATCATATTCCTATGTTTAGGTATTATCCATAAATTTCACTCTCCTTACAAATGTTTCATCCTCGAAACATGAGAAGAAACTAGATAATAGAATTTGCTAATCAATGTTAATAACTAGTACAAATCTTGATCATCACTCAATCCAAGTAAAATTTTGAGTGGTGGCGGTTTATGATGGTGCCAAGGTGCTATTGTGTCACGTGAATATCCATAACTACTTTGTTGGCTACATGCTTCTACTACTCTACTTTGATATTCTGAATGATTTGTCTTATTATTCCATGATGTTGATGCACCACTCTAAAGTCTAGAATTACTATGCTTTTTCTACCAAACACTTCCATACTTTATGCCTTTTGGACTCCATGTAGATTCATAATAATATTGATGCCCTAAGCTCTGCCTCCAAGATTGTTGCCACTCATGGTGGTATGGGTGGCAATATTCTATAATTTTAACATGACATTCTATTCTCTTTGATTCTTGAATGTTTTTGTTTCATTGTTTTAAATTCTTTCTCAATATTTTCTCTTATGTACCCTTTTAGTGCATCTATGTGCTCTTCTTGCAAAGCTTCCTTTGATTTTGTTATTGCTTCTTCTTGGGACTTTGGTTTTGCCTCTGTTGTCAACATAGCTTTCAATTCCTCTATTGGTTCCTTAACTTTTTCCCTTGCCATAACTGCTTCTTGTTTATCCTTGGATCCTTGCTCTTTAATTTGAGAAATATCCTACAGTGCTACGTTCTTTTTCTTATGCCATAACTTTATGAACTTCTTTTGCACATTTACAATACCCAAAGAATCAAACCAAGGATAACCCAAAATAATATCTACATCATCCATCTCAATAGCATGGAAATTCATATGTAAAACATATTTATGTATAGTGATTTTCAAATCTTTAAAAATATGAACATTCCCTCAATTTGTATGTTATTAACTTTTGTTTCTTGAACCTGCAACCTCTTAGCCAAAGCAATATAAATAAAATTATAAATGTTGCTAGGATTTATGAAAAGAATAAATTTTTCCCTTTGAATGCAGCCATGAACTTGAAAAACAAAATTTTTGGATTCAAACAAATCCTTTGGATCACTATTTGACCTATCTCACACCAAAACTATGGTTCTCTTAGCCTTCAAACTATCATCCAAATTTGTTCCTTTTTTCTCTTTCTTAAGACATTTGATTTGTTTTTCATAGTCTTTAAGTGTATCTATCAAAGTAGCTATATTTTTATTATTTTTCTCAAATTTCCATTTGCTTAAGAATGTGTCTTCAAATTCTTCCCCTATGTATATAAAATTATGGACACAAGTTCATATGGTAAGTTAAAGCTTCTCGTAAAGAATCACTAAGCTTTATGGTTCCATGTAAAATTATAAGATTTTAAAGATTTAATAAATTTTCACCATGCCCTGGCATCAATATCATCCTTTCTAGTGAATATTGACTAAAATTCTTGAAATTTTATCTATTATTTTTTATAAACAATTACATTTGCATATTTTCCTCAAAACAAAATAAACTACAACAAATTTGCTTACCTGGATTGAGAGAAATTATTTTTTATTTTTATTGAATGTTTGCATAGCCAAAAAATAGTGTCGATAGCCCAACTTCAAACAACCATAACTCCTTTAATACTGCTCAACATTTAACATATAACCAATTATTTTTGTCGTATATGAAATGATCTACACAATGATGTAAGAATATTTTAAATATGAATGCTTGAAAAAAGATATAGCTATTTGAAAAGTATGAAAAAAATTATTTTTTTCTTTAAATAATCTCTGCAAACCTTGCAAAAATTCTTCAATTTACCAAAACCATTGCTCTTATATCAATTGTTAAGAACCTCTGCTTCTCACAAATATAAAGGCATCCACAATATGCTAAATATTAAATAAATCAATGATAGTAATTAATATACACAAGATAAGATGTGATAATACCCTTAGATAGCACAACACCAATGTTATTCCTTAAGGAAGCAACCACTCCACAATATCTCCCAAAATGATATTTGTTCCACAAGCCAAGATTGTTACAACAAAATACTCAATAATATCGATAATGATTATCATGACAATGTTCCTTCTTTATATACCCATCTTATAATGCTACTTTGGGGAGCTGGCTTCTAAATTCTTATCCCACTCGTTATTATAATATAATTATTAAAATATAATTAACCTTGGGTTATGTGTGGCCCATACCAACTATCCATAATACCTTTATACAATATAATATCATAGCTGCATATTCCTATCCTTTGGTACCATAACAAACTTACACAGTACCAAAGGAGGTGAGGGATAATTTCATGATCTAACAAAAAATATAACAAGGAGATCAAGCTAAGTTGGAAGCCAATACAAACGATGTAGCTAACTTAAAGTGATGGAGTCTTCAACCTAAAACATTATATTTTGCTTTAACTTTGGTTTTTCATTTCTAGGTAGTAAGTTGAGACCATATATACTTCAAATATGACACATCAATTAAATAATCTTGTGTTTCATGTTAACTTTTTAATGGACTACCACAAATTTGTTTATGATGAGATTAGAATAACTCACTTTCAATTCAAGCATCCACCAACCATTAACATAAAACCTCTATGTTTATCAAGACCTTGAGTATTCTCTATAGAAGACAAGTCATCTTAACCTCTCATTCTTAACTCGATGAATAAAATAATAAATTTTATCAATAAAATTGAAACCTTAAATTATATTATAAAAGTTTTTATTATTTAATAATTTAAATATAGATTTTAAATTAAAATATTATTTTTAGCTTGTCTAACATATATTATATAATTTTATCAAATGGCATTATCTCAACGAGTTAGATTCCTCAACATTCAAAGAGGAGACTTAGGTTCAAATCTTGCCAAGCGATACATGGATAGTATCCAAGTTATTGTAATACCACTATGTAATGATGTAATATGTGTGGGGCTTGTTTCAATCTTGTATAACCAACTGATTATATATATATATATATATATATATATATATATATATATATATATATATTACAAAGGGATTTGATAGGGGAAAATAAAAGCAAACATTTCAAGTGTTAATAAGAAGTGAGGCTAAACCCACAAAAAAAAAAAAAAGTGACGATGAAAATATATCTTGGAATGTTAGAGTATGAATAAGACCCCCTAAAAGAAAATACTAGAATTTTTTTTGTTATAGGAAATATATTTATAGATATAGAAAGTGATGATGAAAGTATATCAAGAAGTTGATTGCAGAAATTTGGGAGTTTGAGGAAGATGACAAATATCTTAAATAAAAAAATAAATGAAAATACCTTTGATAAAAAAATAACTTGAATATGACTTGGTTAATGTAGTGAATTCTCACTACACTTAAAAGTTGCCTTGGATACAAACAAGAAGCAAAAAATCGAGCATTGGACAAAGTATAAGCAAAAGTTTCAATCAACAAATTGGAATATAAAGAGTCATGAAAGGTGCAAGAAAGCAGGTGTCTGAAAGTTGAAATTTATGAAACTCTCAACCAAGATACAAGATAAAATTCCCAATGTGGTTTCAAGTCAGATAAAAAAAATGTTCGATATTGGAAGATGATGAATACACCAAAGTCAAATAATAAATTTCAAAAATCTAGGTCACCTATACTCCAAAATCTTAGGAAACCATATTTTTCCCCGGGGGCTCCTGCACTTAAACCCCCGCATGGTGGGTCGTTGGCCACCCCAAACCCCCCAATCAAGATCATGACCTCGGATCCTGCACATTGTGTTGAGGTGTACAATCTTTCAATTCTACATGGAAGATGTGGCAACCAAGGAAAGTAGTTGGCGCATTAAAAGTAAAAGTTATCGAAACCATGCTAGGAGAAATCCTTGAGCCAAGTGATATTAATTTTCCATGAATCCCCAAAATGGGGGTATATGGCAGTAAGAGAGACACGGGAGCATCCAAGGACTCATAAAACTCAGTAGTAATGACTCCAAATTTGAGAATCTTAAAAGGACAGTGAATTCAATCAAAGACATGACCTAACGCATAGAGGAATAGTCATTTTGAAATCTCTACACAATTTTGGAGGGAAAATCTCCCTATTGTAATCTATAATAGTAGTAGTCTTAGCATTATAAAGGATCAACGAGTTTGCAATTCTATTCATTTTATGGTTTCGTTTCATTTTTTCTGTAAAAACAATCAACTCTTGAGCGACTTGTGTGTAATATTGAACCCCCGCTTCTTGCATAATCTATGTAAAATATTGCTCACATATATATATATAAATATATTCATGAGAGCCTGTGTCTATTTTTTGGCATAGCCTGTAGATGCGTTGTTGTGTGTGTATTTTTTTGTGACCTTTAACCTAAATATTAGGTTTTATTAAGTGTATGTGTGTGTGAGGGGCATACACCTTTTTTCGAACCTAGTCACTTGCTTGGCACTCCAACGAGACCTATATTCTTATGCATGTGTACAATTGGTAACTCTCATATGTGCTTCATTGTGTCAAGGAGAGGAAGTGTTCACCATTGGCACATAGTGTTTAGACCTTTTTTTATAGGAATATCTTAGAGGATCTCTTAGTGCATCACCCCCTTTAATTTTTTTGAGTTGTTTGTTTGTTTTTTACTTTTAATTTCTCGCATTTCCTTTTCTCTTTGTTGAGTAACTAGAGTGCCTTGAAGATCACATCCTAACAAGGAGCCAACCTTGTAAAAAAATTTTGAGACCACCAACCGTGGTCCCGCTATGTTTCTCCTCACGAAGCATGATTGGCCTAAACGAGGACAATTAAAGATGACAACAATTTACTTCATAACAATATAGCAAAAAAAATATTATATTATATTATTTTAATCAAAATGACCAGAGTAAAAACTACACATAATTTATTTAAATTAAAACATATATGAAATAACTTCTAGTAATAAGTTTTATTCATATAAAATATTCTACAAGATTTTTACTCTTTTTCTTTTCTAAAAATAAATTATATGATATAAGATGTTATGTGTACCTCAATAATATTTTACAAACTTATTCGAAAGAGATAAGTTGGTTGGTAGAATTTGAGTGCTTATTGGTGGAATATGAGTGCTTAATGGTTTTAAACCACCCTCTTAGACGATATGAGGGTGGTTTTAAACAATCCTCGTATGATGTAAACTTTTTACGATGCCCTCATAGACGGTAACTAAATAACTGCCCTCAAAGGTCTTTAAGGGCGGTTAAAAACCACCCTTAAAGACTCTTTTTGGTGTAGTGAGACAACAAATCCTTTTAAGTAGTTGATGGATGAAGCCCTTGAGAGACATAAGAATTAAATGTTGGATCAATTTTCCTATATTCTTCAATGTCTACCATCTACTAGCATCGTGACATGACCATTCAATGCCTCGATACTATTTAAATTTTAGGTGAACTTTGATATCCTAGTCTTTGAGGGAAAAATCAATGCAAAAGTAGTGGAGAATTGGTTGGACCAACTATCTACATATTTCTTTGTCAATCATTTCTTTGATAAGGAGATTAAAAGCCTCAATACTAGTCCAAAATTGGTGGGAAGCATATGAGAAGAATCAAGAAGATTTCGAAGACCCTACATGGGATGATTTTGTGGAAGTAGTCAAGAACAAATATTACCCAATAGGTGCCTATGAATACTTGTACATGCAGTGGCAACAACTATGTCAAGGCAAAGAACAGTTTGTTCAATACTATAACAATGCTTTCCATTCATTGTCTATGAAGCTTGGCATCCAAGACACCGAGATTCATCAAATTCTCAAATACTATAATGGGCTATAGTTGTACATAAGAGAAGACATGGACTTATTTGAGTTCAAGACACTAGATGAAGCATACAAAATTTCCATCAAGATTGAGAAATGTAAAAACATAAGAGCAAGAAAGGAGATGGTTCGAATAACAAGAACCAAAGCACCAAGGACTAGCTCAAAAGGTAAAGTCAATTTCTAAAGCAACCAAATAAATAAGGTCAACAACACCATCAAAACTGGAAGCGGAAGAAATATTCACATGACAACAAGCTCTGGAAGAACAAGACTGGGAAATGGTGTGACTACCATAAGAGCAACCGATATCCCAAAGAAGAGTGTCAAAACATTTAGTCTCTATTTGTTGAGATATAGATCTTTACATCCACGATACCAACACATCCCCAACCAAGGATAAAGTTAAGAAGATTGTGGAGGCTAAACCACATGTGACTATTGCTACCTCTACTATATAGATCAAAATAGAGGGTTCACCTCAAGAGAAGCAGTTATTCCACTCACAATGCTAGGTAAATGGTAAACCTTTACATTTTATTGTTGATAGTGGGAGTCAGAAGAATTTGATCTTTGCTGATATTATTAAGAATTTAAGTCTTCTTATAAAGCCTCACTCATATCCATATAACATTGTATGGTTGAATCAAGCAAGAGATATCTATGTCACTCAACAATATCTTCTCTCTTATGCCATAAAACCATTTAGAGATGAAGTTTTATGTGATGTGGTTCCATTGGATGTTTATGATGTGCTCCTTGGCTAGCCATACATGTGGTAGAGACATGGTATATATGAGTCAAGACCATGTAAAGTCATCATCACTCTTGGAAACCAATTGTATAGGATACCAAACATAACCCCTTCCAATTGTATTTCCCTAATTAGTGGCAAGCAATGCAAAAGGATGATCAAGAAAATAAAGTAATTTTCTCTCTTGATGATCAAGCCTCAATATACCAAGAATATGGTTACTGCTACCATGACTACATAGTAATCACAACAACAAAGAAAAATAGACTTGGTCATTGCAGAACAAGGTGATATCTTCAATTCATCCACTAGAGTGCCACTCCATTGTGAGGTAAGACATTCTATAGATTTGATTCCTTGTTCTCCTTTAACTAATGCCCCTGTTCATCATAGATTAGTAGTTGAAAATGATGAGAGGTAGATTCAAAACTTATTTAAAAAGGGCCATATCAGATCGAGTTCTTCTCCTTGTAGTAGTCCAATTATCTTGGTACCAAAGAAATATGACACGTGGAGACTCTACATAGATTACCTAGCTCTAAACAAGATCACTATGAATAATTAGTACCCATTACTTTGGATTTATGAATTTCTAGATTAGCTACATGGTGTAAAGTTCTTCGCGAAGATTGACCTCAAATATAGGTACCATCAAATCCTCATCGAGCCCATAGACGTGTGGAAAACAACATTCAAATCCAAAAAGGATATGCTTAAATAAATAGTTATACCTTTTGTCTTGACTAACACATCGACAATTTTCATGAGGATGATGGATGAAATTTTGCAACCCTTCACCGATGCCTTTGTAGTTGTGTATTTGGATGATATCATCATGTACAACAAGACGTGGGAACAACACTTGCAACATACCCAATAAGTGCTCCAAACTCTTCGAAAGCATAAATTATATGTAAACCTAGAGAAATGCACATTTGACATGAGGCAAGTCTAGTACCTTGGGTACATTATCAATGAGGAAGGTATTCATGTTGACCTTGAAAAGATTCAAGTTATCCAAAATTGGTCAACTCCAAAGACTCTCATAGAGCTTCGCAACTTTATGGGTCTTTCCAATTTTCTACTGCATATTTGGTTTGGGATTTTTGCACATTGCATGGCCATTGAACCGGATTACAAAAGGGAGAGCCAAAACCAAGTTCTAATGGGGATAAGTACAATAGGGATACTTTGAGAAGTTGAAATCTCAACTATGATCAAAACTTATTCTTGCACTGCCAAACTTGAGGTAACCTTTTAAGTTGATGATAGATGCATTAGACTATGTAGTGGGGGTTGTCCTCACACAACATGGCCACCCTATTGCATAACATAGTGAGACTTTCAATGAGGTTGTCATAAAGTATTCCACATATGATAAAGAACTTTATGCCATTATCCAGGCCTAAAGCAGTGGAAGCATTACATCTTAGGCAAATAAATGATCATTTACACTAATCATAGACCTTTAGAGTTTATGAAGACATACAGCAAGCTCAAGAACAAGAGGCATAAAAATGGACTACATACTTTAAAAAAATTATTTGATCCTTCGATACAAGAAGGGAAGCATTAATTTAGTTGCAGATTGCCTAAGCCGACCACCCATCATGGTACTCACTGACATCCTTGATTCTTGTAGGCATGAGACATCTAGTTGGTCCATCCTGTATGCTACTAATCCTAATTTCGTTGAAACATATCAAGCCCTTTAGTCAGTTAAGTATATTTTTTAATTTTATTTATACGGACATCTACTTTATGACATGGGATACATATGTGTGCCCTTTTTTGAAAGACCAAAGATGATATGGGAGGTACACTTCACTAGGGTAGCAGGTCACTTTGGTGTGGAAATACTTTGGTCGTTCTTCAAAAGCACTTTTTTTGGTCAAACATGAGGAATAATATGGAGAAATACATCAATTCTTGCATGTCGTACACAATTTCAAATCCAAATAACAAGGAACTAGGCTTGTACACACCCTTGTCGATACCTTCCAAGCCTAGGGAATATGTTTCCACATACTTCTTCTTAGGTTTACCTATTTTCAAGCATGGCAATGATTGTGTCTTTGTGGTGGTTGATCAATTTTTCAAAATGTCTCTTATGATTGCTTGTAAGAAGAGTATCATGACTGAAGAAAATGTAAGACTATACTTCAGTCATGTATGGTTACATTTTGATCTACCAAAATCCATTGTCTCTAACAGGGATAACATATTTTTAAACATATTCTAGAGCACTCTCTAGGAGATGATGGACATAAATTTCACCATATCCATAACATTCCATCCTTAGACCAATGGACAAGCAAAATTTGTGAACAATATGATTGTGCATATGTATAATTTGAAGTATCTTCGAATGTGGGATGAGAATCTACCCTACATTTAGCATGAGTATAACAATGCTTTGCATACCTCCACCAAACACAACCCTTTTCATGCATGTTTTGGTTTTTAGTTTTTGATCCCTATGGATGTGGCTCTTTCAATCTCACTTAAGGTTTTCACACCACATAGAGAAAAAGAAATAGAAAAGTCAGTGAAGTTTGTTGAGCATATTCAACATATACAACAATAGGTTCTTGAACTTCTAGACCAATGAAAATAAAGTACAAGCAACACCATGAACAAAATCACACCCCATACCATCTCTAAGTGGGATATCATGTTTGGTTACAGTTGCAGAAGGAATACCTCGTAGGCCCATACAGGAAAATTAGACCTCTATGTTATGGAAATTATAACATCACCAAACAAGTGGGATAGAATACCTTCGAGGTAGATCTACCACATTACCTTGGGTTACATCCAATTTTCAATTTTGAGATTCTAAAACAATATTACCTGCCATTACTAGACACTTCCACAGTAATAGAGAAGTTAGTAATTGAGGATCACAACCCTCAAGGTCTCACACTAGTAGAAGACGATCAAATAGTTGATACATGGACTAAAAGAACCAAGAGATAGTCCTCACAACTCTACAGAGTAGTTTGAGAAGGTCAATTAAGTCACCAAGCTAGGTGGTTCACAAAAACCCATATAAAAAAGGATCTTCCACACTTGATGTAAAAACTTGATGCAATGGGGACCATTGCTTCTCAAGGAAGGTCGAATTATTCGTACGGATTACCTAATTTTGATAGACAAACTATGAGTCTCCAACAGATATACTATGACTCTCTAATAGATGGGTTATGGATCTTTGAAAAGTAGACTCAAACTTGAACTTTGATGGATAAACTCATACTAGACTTTGACAAACAAACTTGGACCATGTATAGACCATAAAGTACAAATTGTAAAATGGATGTGGATCACAGAGTACAGATTACAAAAAAAGTGCAGACCATAGAGTGCTGATTTTGAAGAATCATCATAATTGTTGTCTTCAAAGTTGAACCATCGTAATGGTCATAACCATTGTCTCGAAAGTTGAACCATCACAATTATCATAACCGTTATCTTAAAAGTTGAATCATCATAACAATTATAATTATTATCTCGAAAGTTGAACCATCATAATGATCATAATCGTTATCCCAAAATTTGAACCATCATAACACTCATGTAATTAAATTTATAAGGTAGTGGTATTGAGGTTGGAGATGACATGGTGGTTTCTTGGAAGTTGCACAATTGTAGTGGGCAACAATCTTTTATGACATATTTTTTTGTTTAGCTGACGTCTCTTCTCAAAGATTACCTTTTGTGTAACTTTCTTATAGATTATTATTGTTTGGCAAACATCTATTCTCAAAGATTGTATCTATGTAAATTTGTTCAATGCCTTGTATGTAATTTTATGTTCAAATTAATACAATTTGTTGTTATCTTGCAATCTTTTTTCTTTTCTATTTTTATTTTTCTACTCTAAAGAATCCATTGTCTCTGCAAACTTTGGATTACCTCAACCCAAAAAATCCCTAAAGCAACTAGGATATAATAAACTAGGATTTCTCAAAAATAATATTCCTAAAATCTCATCTACTTATTTCTATAAACAATTAGATCTACTTATTTTCTTTAAAACAAAATAAACTATAACTTATCTACTTATAACTTATATATATATATATATATATATATATATATATATATATATATATATATATATTCTTGTTATTTTTGACAAATATCTACGTAACCAAAAAATAATGTAGATAGCCAACTTCAAATAGCCATAACTCCTTCAATACTGCTTAGAATATAACATATTCAGTCATTTTTGTCATAGTCAAAACGATCTACACGATAGTGTAAAAATATTTTAAATATGACTACTTGAAAACAAGATATATTTGTTTAAAAAATATGACAAAATTATGTTTTTCCCTTGAAGTAATATTTTCAAACCCTACAACAATTCTTCCTTTTGCTAGAATCATTGCTTTGATACCACTTGTTAAAAACTTTTACTTCTCATAAAGATAAAGGTATCAAAAATATGATAAATATTAAATAAATAAATCACAATAATTAAACCATACATGAGGACATGAGATGTGATAATACCCTTCACGTAGGGCAACACTAATATTATTCCTTAAGGAAGGAACCACTCCATAATATCTCCCAAAATAAGATATGGTCCATAAGCCAAGACTGGTACAAAAGAATACTCAAACTAGGGTAGCCAATTGGCAAACACTCGACCACTAACTCAACCACTACCATCCAACCTACCCCCTTTTGGGTATGCCATGGTTTGAACCTTGGACCTCCCCAAAGAGAGGCCAAAGCCCTAACCATTACGTTGTCCTTGTTGGGTATGATTAATGATGATTACAATGACAATATTTTTTCTTTATATGCCCATATTCTAATGCTACTTTGGGGAGTCGACTTATAAGTCCTTATTCCACTTATTATTACAATATAATATTATAATATAATCAAACTTGGGTTATGTGTAACCCATACCAACTATCCATAATACCCTTATGCAATATAATATTATAGTCGCATATTCCTATCCTTAGGTACCATAACAAACTTACAGTACCAGAAGAGGTGAGGGATAGTTTCACAATTTAACAACAAATATAACAAGAAAAACAACCTAATATGGAAGCTGATATGGATATAGCTAAGTTAAATTGAAGGAGTCTTCAACCTAAAACCTAATATTTTGCTTTAACTTTAGTTTTTAATATGCAGGTAGTAATTTGAGACCATTTATACTTTAAAAAATAGGCATCACTTAAATAATCTTATGTTTCATGTTAACTTTTTAATGGACTACCACAATTTATTTATGATGAGGTTAAGACAACTCACTTTCAAGTCAAGCATCCACCAACTATCTATTGACATCAAACCTCCATGCCTACCAAGACTCGAATTGCCTTCTCTATAGAAGACAATAAATGTTAACCACTCATTCTTAACTCCATGGATAAAATAATAAATCTCACTAATAACATTGAAACCTTAAATTATATTAAAAAAATTGTATTTTTTAATAATTTAAATATGAATTTTAAATATATATATATTTATTGTGTATACTAGAGGAATTGGTAATTCTTACATTTTTTTATCGTCTCTTTGTAGGTTTGAATCCTGCTCCTTGCAACCATTATAACTTGCAGTTGCGTCGGGTAAACTTTTTAACATAATCAGCGATGTTGATGCGATACACCCTCTAATACTATGAGGCCTTGAAATTTAAATTGAGGTTACACACCAAACGAGATGCTTTACCAATCGACCAAACCCTCAAACTTAATTAAAAATATTATTTTAATATTGTTCAACATATATTATATAATTTTATCAAATGACATTAGCTCAATGGATTAGATTCCCCAACATTCAAAGAAAAGACCTAGGTTCGAATATTACCAAGCATACATAGATAATATCCAAGCTATTGTAATACCACTAACTTATCTAACATATATTATATAATTTTATCAAATAGCATTAGGTCAATAGGGTAGATTCCTCAACATTTAAAGAGGATATCCAGGCTTGAATCTTGTCAAGTGATACATGGATAATATCCATGTCGTTGTAATACTACCTTTTGTTTTTCCATATCAATGGCATACAACCAACTTGAAAAAAAAACATATATTATAAAACTTTTTGAGGATATTTATGTGGAAAAACAAAAGCAAATATTGCAAGTGTTAATAAGTGAGGTTAAACCCACAAATAAAAACAAAAAGTGATGATAAGAATGATATATTGGAATATTAAGAGTATGAATAAGACCCCTTAAAAAAATATTAAGAAATTGTTAAGTTTTTATAGAGAATACATTTATAAAGATAGAAATTATGTAGCAAATATTTTAGCCATTGGAAGTGTCAAAGTTTATCTTAACAAAAATTCAAATTTTAAAAGGTAATTATATGAGTGAGATTTTATCTATTAATTAAAATGATATTAAGAAGTAGTCCCGAGGGCTAGGTAGATTGGTAAGTGCTTGTCTGGATAGGAACTTACCAAGAAGACACCTAGGTTCAAACCTCGGGGCAGCCTATTTGCAAAGGTAGTAGTCTGATCTGAATCCTTTGAGTGCGTGTCAAACCAATGATGATGGTATGAATCTTGGGCTATCGATGGTTCCCTTCACGTCGGGTCAACAATAACAAGGTGAAATGCGTTTGGTGGGAACAATCCCTGTGGTTTGAACCCTAAGCTTATCAAATACTAAAAAAAGTGTGGTTGTGACCACCTCTCCTATGTACCAAAAAAAATGAAAAAAAGGGAGTAGGTTGTGAAACATGACAAAATCTTTATAAAAAAAAGAGGAATGAGAAAAATTCTTTTATAAAAATTTTTTCTAAATTAATAAATTTAATTAATGTAATTAGCTTGATAACAATATAATAATATTTTTTATTTTTTTTATTTTATTATTATAAAATAAATATAAAATATATATATTTTAATTTATATTTTATATATAATATATATATATATATATATATATATATATATATATATAATATATATATATATATATATATATATAATATTTATATTTATATTTTTTAATCCTATATATATTTTATTTTTTTTTATTTTTTTTTTTTCCCCGGGGGAGGGGCCGCCCCGGGGGGTAAGGTGGGGGGTGGTTTTTTTGGGGGGCTTGGGTCCCGCCCCCCGGGGGGGGGGGGGGTGGTTTTTTTTTTTTCTCGCCCTCTTGAAAAAAATTTTTCTTCTTTATAAAAATATTTTTTAGTTTTAAGTCTTAATGTGCACCTTAATAACATTTTACAAATGCCCCTAAGGGCTAAGTGGATTGGTAATTGTCTCTCTGTCCAGGCACTTACCTAGACGAGACCTAGATTCAAACCTTGGGGGCAAGTTTGTTTGCAAAGGTAGTAGTCTTATAAGATCTAATGTGCACCTTAATAACATTTTACAAATACCCCTAAGGGCTAAGTGGATTGGTAATTGTCTCTCTGTCCAGGCACTTACCCAGACGAGACCTAGGTTCAAACCTTGGGGGCATGTTTGTTTGCAAAGGTAGTAGTTTGATCTGAATCCTTTGAGTTCACACCAGATCGATGACAATGGTACGAATTCCAAGCAATCGATGATTCTTTTCACGCTGGGTTATGAAATTACGAGGTGGTATAGGCTTGTTGGGGGCAGCCCCTGTGGTTTGAACCCTGCACTTGGTAGTTACTAAAAATAGTGTGGATGTAACAAACATTGTACAGACTTAAGTCCTAAAGGGCTAGGTGGATTGGTAATTGTTTGTTTGGCCAGGACCTTACCAAGAAGAGACCTAGGTTCAAATCTTGGAAGCATGCCTATTGCAAAGGTAGTAGTCTGATCTGAATCCTCTGAGTGCGCGTCAAATTGACAATGATAGTACAAACCTCAAGTGACTGGTGGTCACCCTCACGTTAGGTTAATAATAACGATGTGGTATAGTATTGATGGAAGCAACCCCTGTGGTTTGAAATCTGTACTTGGAAATGGGTTTGATCTATACTTGGAAATTACTAAAAATAGTGTGGATGTAACCATGTATAAAAAACATTTTACAAACCTAAAGGTGACTGTTTTTTAAAATCAAGTTTATTACATGAGATATTATGTGCACACCAAATTACTTATTTTTGTTATATAACTCAGAAATTTTTTCAAAGACCAACCATTTACCAAGAAGACACCTAGGTTCAAAACTCGGGGGCAGCCTATTTTTAAAGGTAGTAGTCTAATCTGAATTCTTTGAGTGCGTGCCAGACTGACAATGATGGTACAAATCCTGAGCGACCAGTGATCCCCTTCAAGTCGGGTCAACAATAACGAAGCCGAATACATTTGGTGGAAGCAGCCCCTGTAGTTTGAACTCTGCAAAACGGAATAGGTTTGGTGGAAGCAACCACTGTAATTTGAACCATGCACTTATCAATTACTAAAAGAGTGTGGTTATAACCAACTTTCTTATATAATCGAAATAAATAAATTAATTAATTGATTCCTCAAATCAATGAATAAGTTATTTATTTATTTATTTTTAATCACTACTTGCCCAAAGGTATGGATCCATTTATCAAAGAGCCATCCTTACCATTTAATTTATTAATGGGTATTTAGACACTGGTGACCCTACGATTTTTTTATAATTTAATTGAATTAATTATAAATTTTTAGTTCTATATTAAATAGAACATGCTACGTGCAAGTAAAACAAATACCATTGAAAATAGCTATATTCCATTTTACATAATATTTATGTCTTGTTTGTTTAAAAAAAATAAAAAAAAAATAATTTAGGTTTTTTTATTTGGTTATTGTGAGAAATTTTGTATAGGGTTGAGTAGTTTCTTTTAAAGTTGAGCGCTATACTTATCAATAAGGAATTTAACACAAAGCTAGTTGAGCGCTATACTTATCAATAAGGAATTTAACACAAAGCCACCACACCCACCCGTCACACAGTCACCCACGTTTTGAATCAAATAATTTAGGTTTATGAAACGAAAGTTTTTTTTTTTTATATACTTATCGCATAGCTTGAATTTGAGTTTTCAGCATGAGAACCCAAAAATATTAATATAGTGTTTTTAAGAAGAAACCTATTGCATAACTTGGGTTTTTTGCATGAGAACCCATAGACGTTTTTTTTGGTTACATAGATGAATTGGTTACAATCACAATTTTTAGTAATTGCCAGTGCAGCTGGTAGGGTTCAAATTATCAGCGAAGGCTTCCAACACACCCATCGTCTCGTTAATGGTAACTCGGCGTGAGATGGAAACCGCCGGACGCACAGGGTTCGCACCGTCTTCGTCAATCTGGTTCAACATATAACATGAAGGGGAACCGCTAGACAAGCAGGAAACAGATCAGGTGCAACATGCAAAGGAGTCAGATCGGGGCTACTAGCTATGCATGGGCATGCCCGTTGGATTGGAACCTAGGTCTCCTCTCGGTAAGCGCCCCAACTTACCATCCACCTAGACCCACGGACAAAACTCAAAGACATATTAATATGGTGTTCCTTTTGAGACAAAATAAAATGACACTAATTTTGTTTATGCAAAAGATGAAGTATGGTGTATAACTTTATTCTTTTTTTTAATTTGAACTTTAGGTTTTTTTTTCAAATTTTTAAAATTTAATAAAATTTAAGAAAAGTCATGAAATAATTTAAATTCAATTTTACTTTCACTTAATCCAATTTTAAATAATAAAAAAAACCTTACATGTCCATAAAACAAACTTACTCTCTAATTTTAAAAATTATTATATTATATTAAAAATAAAACAAGGAAAAATAGCACTCCCTCCTTTTTATATATATATATATATATTTTTTGTTGTTGTTGCTCGCGCTAAACACTCCATATCCTCTATATTTTTTAAAATTAAATAAACTTTTTTTTTTTTTTTTGGGTTACATAGACACAATGTTTAGCAAATATTTTATTAAAATTATAAAAATAATTTAAATAATTATTTTTAATACAAATAAAATAAAACATTAATCGGTGAGGGGGAGGGAAGAAAGTAGAGAGGGGAGGGCTATGGTCCCTCCCCTGCTCCCCCTCCCATGGCTCCTGGTTCCTGCCCAGTCCCTGGCTCAACCCAGGTCATCCCTCCCGGGGAGTGGTTGTTTGCAGATGATCTCCTGGGGGGAGATCCTTCTCCACTATCTGCGTCCCTCCCGGCCGGCTAGGGTTTCCTTGGTTGTTTTTTCAGACTGGTGCTTCCCAGGGATCCCTGTTTGGTTGGGGATCCCTTCCCTTTTTCCCTCAGGCTTCCCCCTGGGGTTTTTTGCAGGTTATTCGCATGGATCTGGTCCCCTGCGTTTCTCGGTGCGGTGGAGGTGATGGTTTAGGGTTTGGATAGCTTTTTTGGGTCTCCCTTGAGGTCCTCACAGCTTTGGGGGTGGTCTGGGGGGGCCTCTTTCCCCCTTTTGCTTGTGAATCCTCGGCGGGATCCTGGCTGCTGTTATTCCCACGTGGAGGCTTCTTCGTGCTGGTTCTACTCCTTGGTGGACACCCTGGGCATCTGGTTTGGCCTTGGGGGGGGCTTTTCCCTGTCTGGGTTGTTCCCATTCCCAGTCCCAGTTCCCTGAAGCTGCCTCTGTGCTTGGACAGGATTCTTGGTCCCTGCTGCTGGGTTTCCTTTTTCTGCTGCATGTTTCATTCTTGGGGGGTCTGATCTATGCATGCAGACCATAGATCCCACTGTTTTGGTTCCTAAGGATCCCATCCCTGTGACTGTTTCCTCTTCCCACTCGGGATTCCCAGTCCCTGGATCCCTAGTCCCTTAACCTGTTGTTTCTTTTTGTTTTGCTAGGACGGGATCCTCTTTTGTTTTCCCGGGGCGGGTTCCTCGTGGTGCAGCTCTCTGGTCGCTTCCTGATGGGCTGGATCCTCTCTGTGCTGGCTGTCGGCTTCCTGCAGGATGGCTCTCGTTGAACGGAATGTTTTATTGGTGGGCGGGATGGTTTCTCCACAGGGCGGGATCCGCCAAATCCGCCGGTTTTCCCGCGAGGCGGGATCCTTTCTTTTCTGTTGGTTTCCCGGATGACGGGATTTCCTCGTTGCTTCCGCTAGGCGGGACTGTTTGTGGTGGTTTTGACTGCTTCCCGCGAGGTAGGATTTTATTGTAACGATTTTTCTTTGCTTCCTGCTGGGCGGGATCTTCTCTATGGTGGTTTTTGGCTACTCCCCGTTGGGCGGGATCTCCAAAACTACTTTCTTTCTTATTTGTTTGTTTCCCGCTGAGAGGGATTGTTTCATGCTTACTGTTATCGTCAGGCGGGATTTCTGTTTTGGTGTTTGGTTTCAAGGGATTGATGCCCTAGGCCCATTGCTTATGTAATCAGGTTTTGGGATCCTTGTTAAAACCCACTGTAAATACAAACACTACTTACCAAAAAAAAAAAAAAAACATTAATTATAAATTTAATTTATTTAACTTTATATTTTTGAAGACATCTTAACAATATGTTGTTGTTTCATCTTAATAACTTTAATTCAAATCACTGAAAAGAGAATTTCGAATGTAACCCTAATTATATTACTATTTATATTTCACATTACTTTTAAATAAAATTATAACCTTCAAATTTATTTAGTTTGATTCCTTCAACTTTATTTTTTAAATTTAATTAATGTAAGGGTGTCTTTATTCGAATCCTTTCAACTTTAGAAAGACCCATTCATACTCCAATTAATATATTAATTTTCCTATTGAGCAGCGTTGACCATTCTGTAAGCCTTAACGAGGATTTAATGTCTTAACATATTTCGGATCTTTCAAATCAATAACTAAAATTCTTAACAAATAGGAAGACGAAGCTCCACAAGTCCACGTTTATTCTAATAACTATCAAAATGATTAATCTGCGTGTCTGTTTCCACAATATCCGTGAAAGAGGTAAAGAATGCTGAACACGTTATCCGAAATCAATTCAAAAACTAGCGAATATGTCAAAGTTGTGGCCTGGCACGCATGTTTTAAACGACGTGTGCAACCATGGTGGACAGTTAAAGTCGAGGGCTTATTGGCTTTTTTAAAAAGTAACTTGAAATATGAGTGATACAGTTGGGGTTATATTTTGGGGGCTTTCTTTGAACTCAGATTGCCTTTTCAAATGGAGTATGGAGTGTGTGCAATCTGGTTTACTTTTGAATTTAAATTCTAGATTTATTTAAAGTTTTAAAATTTAACATTTAAAAAGAAAATTATTTAATAAGATAACAAAAAATTAAATTTATTTAAAAATTTTAAGTTCAATATTCTCTTCTCATCTTTTTGAGTATGTTTTTTTATGTTGTTCATTTTGATGAGAAAACTTTTATTATTATTATTATTTATTTAAAATATATATATATATATATATATATATATATATATATATATATATATATAGTGAGCTTATTTTTAGAGTGTTCTCATATGTAATCATGATGTCCTCGTGAGCTTCACATTCTATGATGGTTTTTATTATTCCTGTTGTGCAAAATACACATATTCGTCCTTACTATGCCTGCCTCCTGAGGAATTGCTTATCTCTCACTTTCACATCTAAGAAGGTGTGAACTAGATCTTAGTTAGGCTATAAAGTATTTTTTTCCTTTTATTTGATCTTTGCATCGATGTACTTCTTTGGTTGTGTTCACATTTTGGGTTAAACTTATTGATGTATAATTTGTCTTTCCTTCCAAAATTTTTTATTTCACATGACAAATCTAAATTTTTCCCTCATATATTGTCTAATTTCTTTGTTAGAGATTAAAACCTCGTAAGATTTAATGCTTCATTTGTCCACTAAAATGGTTAGAAATTTTCTATGTTCTTTGTGCAACCCTCTTCTAATAGGTCTTTTAAGGTCGTAGGATGATTACGACAAGGCTATTTTTCTATGAAGTTTATATCAATGCATTTTTTTAATTAATTGTATGAATTAGAATAGAACCAACTTGAATTATATGATGACTACATAATGGTGTTATAAAAGTTAAGTAATGATGCATATATCTCTTGGCAGGATTAAAACCAAGGTTTTTTCCTTCAAAGTCATGAAATTTAATTGGTTTAGAGTGTCAAACTCGTCACTCCCACCAATTGCCCTAAACCCCATGGGCCACATCAATGTTTTTTAATCTCATCTAACATTTTAGATTAATTATCATCCTTGTCATAGCCCAGAGGAGGACTCTTTTGATATGATCATCTTTGTAGTTGCCCTTACAAACATAAATATATATTAATAAAAATTAGATCATAACACTCCATTTATGGTGGTACTTTATGAGAGCATAAGAAATAACATTTTTGGAGGTAAGGAGTCAATTCACTACAAAAGAGGTTAGGTTATGCACTTTACCTAAACTTTTGGGTAAGATTGAAAGAGAAATAATCAACAAAGCAAAGTGATAATCTCACAATATTAAAAAACATGTTCATAAATACAAACACCATATCGATGGAGGAGATATAGAAGAATGTCAATTTAATTTAAGACATTTTAATCTAAATCTATGGTGGTAATTTCCAAGAGCATAAGAAATAACACTTTTTGATGTAAGAGAAAATAATTCATTGACAAAAATGATCTTGCTATGCACTTTACCTAAAATTTTAGGCAAACTAGCAAGAGCAATAGTTTATCAACAAAGCAAAATGATAAGAAGGGATAATTCATTGACAGAAAAGGCCATTTTATGCACTTTACCTAAAGTTTTGATCAAGTTAGCAAGAGCTATAGTTTATCAACTATTTTCTTTTTTTAATTTGTAAGATTTAAACAATCTATCCTTTAAAGGGCATTCTAGGGTACTTGTGAATAATTGATAAAATACTAAATGTTGGTTATGACTTACATGGTTCTATTTGAACTAGTTTTATTGTATGTAGTATTTAGGCTTATGCAATAAGATACAAACAAAGCAAATGATAGGGTTTGGTAGAGTGGTTTCATATGGGTTAAGTGCAAGCAGCTCCAAAGGTTGTTTTTCGGGACCTTCGGGCCCTAGTGGCCAACATTTTTGTGGTTTTTGCTCATGATTTTAGCAGGATATGTTGTAGGAGACCCAATATGGGTTAGACGTTTATCTTTCAAAAGATCATGCGGTGAAATTGATTGACATTGGATTCCAATTTGTTGCAAAAAATAAAAGTAAAAATAATACCTTTCCTCGACGTCTAGGGCATGGATTAAAGATATCATGAAACAAGTTTCAAGCATTTGATCAAAAAATGGTTCAGATCTTAAACGAATCTGGTGCTAAGGTGCACCCTCAAAATAAATCCATAATGGAAACCCCTTTCAAGGGTAAGGACTTCCAAGACTCGACCCTAAAAATGAATTTTAGGGATGTCCTCCTTGTTGGACAACCTCGGGCTAATGCTAACATTAATATTAGGGCTTCCCGTAAACCTCGAAGAATTCCTAAGATTGATCCAAGGAAAATTGAGTCAAGATGTCTTAGAGCAACTCATGGAACTCCTATTGTTAAGCTTGATATGGATGACATTCAGACTAGCATTGAAGATCTAGAAAAAAGAGGACTAATTTATTGTTTTTTTGTTTTTCATCCGAGCCTATCTGCTTTCAAAGTCTAGGCTACAAAAAGTTGGAAAACTAAAGGTGAGTTACAAATCTCTATTTATCCAAATGGTTATTTCTTGTTTTATTTGCTAATACTAAATATAGAGAATACATTTCAAGGGGGTCCCTGATTCTTTGGAAGGGAAGGGAATTTTATGAAGCCTTGGCATACTAAATTTAAATCTGAAGAAGATATGTCTTCTATAAGGTCACGTGTGGGTTAGACTCTTTGGCCTCCCAAATGAATTCTAGAATTTGGCTATTTTTTTCAATTGGAAACTCTTTGGGAAATTTTATGATGACTCGTTGATTGTACTCAAAAATTTGAAGTTATTATTTATGCTCGAATTTGTGTTTTAATGGATTTGACAAACCCCTACCTAAAAATATCACATTACAATTTGGGGAGGAAACTTGAGAGCAAGTAGTGGACTATGAGAACATTCCTTTTTGTTATAGAATTTACCATGAGTATGGTCATTTGGCTAGTGTTTTTCCAAATAAAATTTTAGATCAAAAGAAAGAAGATACAAATTCAATAGGTTTCCAAATGCCTAAGAAGAAGAAAACTTAGAAAAAAATCAATTATGAAGGATCAATCAAAGTTATCAGCTAATATGTTTGAAATTATTTCCACAAATGATGCCCTAGGTGAGGAAGAGGAAATAATGGTAGAAACACAATTTAGAGATGAAAGGAATAACTCAGAGACAAACCAACAAATCAAAAGTTTTCAACAAAAAAGGGAGAAAATATACACAAGAAAAATAATATTTTAAATGTTGAGACTTCAAATAATACGGGTCCCAAGATAGACTCTATTGAACCTTCCAACAACACTTTGGCTTTGTACATGCATTCTTCAAAGTTAGAAGACATCCCGGACTTAATTGGAGTAAGTTAAGAAACAAGGAAAAAAAACTAAAGATGGATTCTAATCAAAAGGTAGGTCGCAAGACCAATCAACATCATATGGTAAAAGAAGGTGAAAAGCTTGTAGAGGAAGGTAATATTAATTCCCTTACCAACTATTTTAGCCCCGGTATTAATGAATATTATCACTTGGAATATTAGAGGACTCAAAGGGAGTCTTTCAAAACAAAATGAAATTAGAAGAATGATTCAAATAAACCATCCACATCTTGTTTTCCTTCAAGAAACGAAGATGTCAATAGAGGAAATGGATTCAATTGCTAGTAAAATTTGGTTAGCTAGAAAAGTTGTTTTCCTCAATTCCTAGGGGAATTCTGGTGGCATTGCTTACCTTTGGGACCTAAAAGAGGTAGTTATTCACCATATGGTTGGTAACCTGGGTCTTTTGGTTGTATCTATCCAAATTAGACATTCCAACCAAATTATGCTTTGCATAATTGTTTATTCTTTTACTTCTTTAGAGGAAAAGAGAAGATAGTGGAAGGATATAACTTATATTATCTCTCATTTTCATGAAGCTTGGATCTTGATAGGAGGATATTTCAGTACCATCGTCTCTTTGGATGATAAAATGGGGGGAAATAGAAATTTGGATAGGAGCACTGACCTCATGAATGAATATATTGTAAACTTTCATCTTGTGGAAATTTATCCATTTAATGTCCTTATGACTTGGTCTAACAAAAGACAAGGCTTAGCTTGTATCATGGAGATATTAGATAGGTTCCTGCTCTCTAACCATTTCTTAATCCATGGTCACATTCCTAAAGTGAATACTCTTAACAATATTGGTTCAGATCACTGGCCAATCATGGTGGAAATTTAGAAAACCAATGTGATTTTCTCTCCTTTTCAATTTCATTTAATGTGGCTTAGAGACAGCCTCCTTCAAACCTCGAGTGCAACAATGGTGGAAGGAAGGTAAACCAAGATATGGGAATAAGATGTTCTATTTTACCAAATGGTTGCAATATATTAAATCCAAAATCAAGACTTGGAACTGGAAGGAGTTTGGGGACGTTCAACAAAAAAACGTAAAGTTATTGCTCAACTTAAAAATTTGAATAATGAAATATGTTTAGATGGCCTCATAGAGAGCAGGAAGTATAGATGAAATTAGACTCACAAATCAATTAGAGGAATGGAAAAAAAGAGAACTCTTATGGAAGCAAAAATCTAGAATTCAATGGCTCAAAGGAGATCAAAACACAAATTTCTTCCACAAATATCTTCTAGCTCAAAGATCTCACAACTTTATTTCTTTCCTAAATTCAGATTTCGAAGATGTTTTCTACACTTGGGATGGCATGAACTCTACTGTTGTGAATTACTTTTCCAATTTTTTTGTTGCTACTCCTCTTGACTCGGCTTCTCAACAAAATGTTCTTCAAGTTATACCTTCTCTTATAACTTATAAGGAGAAATCTATTTTGGTCTGCTCTCGTTACTATTAATGAGCTTCAACAAGAGGTTTTTAAAATGCAAAAAGGAAAAAACCTAGGTCCTGATAGTTTTCCCATTGAGTTCTACCAAGAGTTATGGGATATCCTTCATGTTGATTTATTAGAGGTGGTGGAAGAAGCAAGGAAAGCCAAAGAAATTTTTAAGGTTATCAATAAAACTTATATAACTCTTGTCCCAAAAGCTCAAGAGGCTTATCATATCTTAGCTTTTAGACCTATTGCTTTATGTAATGTTCTTCTCAAAATCATTACTAAGATCATGGCAGAAAGGTTGAAGCCTATTGCTTTATGTAATGTTCTTGTCCCAAAAGCTCAAGAGGCTTATCATATCTTAGCTTTTAGACCTATTGCTTTATTCGTACGGATTACCTAATTTTGATAGACAAACTGTGAGTCTCCAACAGATATACTATGACTCTCTAATAGATGGGTTATGGATCTTGAAAAATAGACTCAAACTTGAACTTTGATGGATAAACTCATACTAGACTTTGACAAACAAACTTGGACCATGTATAGACCATAAAGTACAAATTGTAAAATGGATGTGGATCATAGAGTACAGATTACAAAAAAAGTGCAGACCATAGAGTGATGATTATGAAGAATCATCATAATTGTTGTCTTCAAAGTTGAACCATCGTAATGGTCATAACCATTGTCTCGAAAGTTGAACCATCACAATTATCATAACCGTTATCTTAAAAGTTGAATCATCATAACAATTATAATTATTATCTCGAAAGTTGAACCATCATAATGATCATAATCGTTATCCCAAAATTTGAACCATCATAACACTCATGTAATTAAATTAATAAGGTAGTGGAATTGAGGTTGGAGATGACATGGTGGTTGCTTGGAAGTTGCACAATTGTAGTGGGCAACAATCTTTTCCGACATATTTTTTTGTTTAGTAGACGTCTCTTCTCAAAGATTACCTTTTGTGTAACTTTCTTATAGATTATTATTGTTTGGCAAACATCTCTTCTCATAGATTGTATCTATGTAAATTTGTTCAATGCCTTGTATGTAATTTTATGTTCAAATTAATACAATTTGTTGTTATCTTGCAATCTTTTTTCTTTTCTATTTTTATTTTTCTACTCTAAAGAATCCATTGTCTCTGGAAACTTTGGATTACCTCAACCCAAAAAATCCCTAAAGCAACTAGGATATAATAAACTAGGATTTTTCAAAAATAATATTCCTAAAATCTCATCTACTTATTTTCTATAAACAATTAGATCTACTTATTTTATTTAAAACAAAATAAACTATAACTTATTTACTTACAACTTATATATATATTCTTGTTATTTTTGACAAATATCTACGTAACCAAAAAATAATGTAGATAGCCAACTTCAAATAGCCATAACTCCTTCAATACTGCTTAGAATATAACATATCCAGTCATTTTTGTCATACTCAAAATGATCTACACAATAGTGTAAAAATATTTTAAATATGACTACTTGAAAACAAGATATATTTATTTAAAAAATATGACAAAATTCTATTTTTCCCTTGAAGTAATATTTTCAAACCCTACAACAATTCTTCCTTTTGCTAGAATCATTGCTTTGATACCACTTGTTAAAAACTTTTACTTCTCATAAAGATAAAGGTATCAAAAATATGATAAATATTAAATAAATAAATCACAATAATTAAACCATACACAAGGACGAGATGTGATAATACCCTTCACATAGGGCAACACTAATATTATTCCTTAAGGAAGGAACCACTCCATAATATCTCCCAAAATAAGATATGGTCCATGAGCCAAGACCGGTACAAAAGAATACTCAAACTAGGGTAGCCAACTGGCAAACACTTGACCACTAACTCAACCACTACCATCCAACCTATCCCCTTTTGGGTATGCCATGGTTTGAACCTTGGACCTCCCCAAAGAGAGGCCAAAGCCCTAACCATTACGTTGTCCTTGTTGGGTATGATTAATGATGATTACAATGACATTATTTTTTCTTTATATGCCCATATTTTAATGCTACTCTGGGGAGTCGACTTATAATTCCTTATTCCACTTATTATTACAATATAATATTATAATATAATCAAACTTGGGTTATGTGTAACCCATACCAACTATCCATAATACCCTTATGCAATATAATATTATAGCCGCATATTCCTATCCTTAGGTACCATAACAAACTTACAGTACCAGAAGAGGTGAGGGATAGTTTCACAATTTAACAACAAATATAACAAGTAAAACAACCTAATATGGAAGATGATATGGATATAGCTAAGTTAAATTGAAGGAGTCTTCAACCTAAAACCTAATATTTTGCTTTAACTTTAGTTTTTAATATGCAGGTAGTAATTTGAGACCATTTATACTTTAAAAAATAGGCATCACTTAAATAATCTTATGTTTCATGTTAACTTTTTAATGGACTACCACATTTTATTTATGATGAGGTTAAGACAACTCACTTTCAAGTCAAGCATCCACCAACTATCTATTGACATCAAACCTCCATGCCTACCAAGACTCGAATTGCCTTCTCTATAGAAGACAATAAATCTTAACCACTCATTCTTAACTCGATGGATAAAATAATAAATCTCACTAATAACATTGAAACCTTAAATTATATTAAAAAAATTGTATTTTTTAATAATTTAAATATGAATTTTAAATATATATATATATATTTATTGTGTATACTAGAGGAATTGGTAATTCTTACATTTTTTTATCATCTCTTTGTAGGTTTGAATCCTGCTCCTTGCAACCATTATAACCTGCAGTTGTGTCGGGTAAACTTTTTAACATAATCAGCGATGTTGATGCGACACACCCTCTAATATTATGAGGCCTTGAAATTTAAATTGAGGTTACATGCCAAACGAGATGCTCTACCAATCGACCAAACCCTCAAACTTAATTAAAAATATTATTTTAATATTGTTCAACATATATTATATAATTTTATCAAATGACATTAGCTCAATGGATTAGATTCCCCAACATTCAAAGAAAAGACCTAGGTTCGAATATTACCAAGCATACATAGATAATATCCAAGCTATTGTAATACCACTAACTTATCTAACATATATTATATAATTTTATCAAATAGCATTAGGTCAATAGGGTAGATTCCTCAACATTTAAAGAGGATATCCAGGTTTGAATCTTGTCAAGTGATACATGGATAATATCCATGTCGTTGTAATACTACCTTTTGTTTTTCCATATCAATGGCATACAACCAACTTGAAAAAAAAACATATATTATACAACTTTTTGAGGATATTTATGTGGAAAAACAAAAGCAAATATTGCAAGTGTTAATAAGTGAGGCTAAACCGCAAATAAAAACAAAAAGTGATGATAAGAATGATATCTTGGAATATTAAGAGTATGAATAAGACCCCTTAAAAAAGTATTAAGAAATTGTTAAGTTTTTATAGAGAATACATTTATAAAGATAGAAATTATGTAGCAAATATTTTAGCCATTGGAAGTGTCAAAGTTTATCTTAACAAAAATTCAAATTTTAAAAGGTCATTATATGAGTGAGATTTTATCTATTAATTAAAATGATATTAAGAAGTAGTCCCGAGGGCTAGGTAGATTGGTAAGTGCTTGTCTGGATAGGAACTTACCAAGAAGACACCTAGGTTCAAACCTCAGGGGTAGCCTATTTGCAAAGGTAGTAGTCTGATCTGAATCCTTTGAGTGCATGTCAAACCGATGATGGTGGTATGAATCCTGGGCGACCGATGGTTCCCTTCACATCGGGTCAACAATAACAAGGTGAAATGCGTTTGGTGGAAACAATCCCTGTGGTTTGAACCCTAAGCTTATCAAATACTAAAAATAGTGTGGTTGTGACCATCTCTCTTATGTAACAAAAAAAATGATAATAAGAAGTTATTGAGAAACATGACAAATATCTTTAATAAAGAAGCAAATGAAAAAATTCTTTTATAAAAACTAAATTAAATTAAAATATAATGTAATTAGCTTGATAACAATATAATATTTTATTATTTTAATAAGAATAAGCATAATAAAAACTACACATAATTTATTTAATATATATATATATATAAATAAAATTTCTAGTGATAAGCTTTATTCATATAAAACATTTTATAAGTTTGTAAAGTTTTTCTTTTCAACCGAAAGGCAATTGCCCTAGTGGTTAAAGATGGTGGTTGTTTCTTAAGTGGTCTTGTGTTCAAACCCCTTGAGGGTGGTTGTTGATGTAATTTGTAAACGTTCTCTTGAAAAAAAAAAGTTTTTCTTTTCTAAAAATATATTATAAGATATAAGATCTAATGTGCACCTTAATAACATTTTACAAATGCCCCTAAGGGCTAAGTGGATTGGTAATTGTCTCTCTATCCAGGCACTTACCTAGACGAGACCTAGATTCAAACCTTGGGGGCATGTTTGTTTGCAAAGGTAATAGTCTTATAAGATCTAATGTGCACCTTAATAACATTTTACAAATACTCATAAGGGCTAAGTGGATTGATAATTGTCTCTCTGTCCAAGCACTTACCCAGACGAGACCTAGGTTCAAACCTTGGGGGCATGTTTGTTTGCAAAGGTAGTAGTCTGATCTGAATCCTTTGAGTTCACACCAGATCAATGACAATGGTACGAATTCCAAGCAATCGATGATTCTCTTCACGCTGGGTTATGAAATTACGAGGTGGTATAGGCTTGTTGGGGGTAGCCCCTGTGGTTTGAACCCTGCACTTGGTAGTTACTAAAAATAGTGTGGATGTAACAAACATTGTACAAACTTAAGTCCTAAAGGGCTAGGTGGATTGGTAATTGTTTGTTTGACCAAGAACTTACCAAGAAGAGGCCTAGGTTCAAATCTTGGAAGCATGCCTATTGCAAAGGTAGTAGTCTGATCTGAATCCTCTGAGTGCGCGTCAAATTGACAATGATAGTACAAACCTCAAGTGACTGGTGGTCGCCCTCACGTCAGGTTAATAATAACGATGTGGTATAGTCTTGATGGAAGCAACCCCTGTGGTTTGAAATTTGTACTTGGAAATGGGTTTGATCTGTACTTGGAAATTACTAAAAATAGTGTGGATGTAACCATGTATAAAAAACATTTTACAAACCTAAAGGTGACTGTTTTTTAAAATCAAGTGTATTACATGAGATATTATGTGCACACCAAATTACTTATTTTTGTTATATAACTCAAAAATTTTTTCAAAGACCAACCATTTACCAAGAAGACACCTAGGTTCAAAACTCGGGGGCAGCCTGTTTTTAAAGGTAGTAGTCTAATCTGAATTCTTTGAGTGTGTGCCAGACTGACAATGACGGTACAAATCCTGAGCGACCAGTGATCCCCTTCAAATCGGGTCAACAATAACGAAGCCGAATAGGTTTGGTGGAAGCAGCCCCTGTAGTTTGAACTCTGCAAAACGGAATAAGTTTGGTGGAAGCAACCACTGTAATTTGAACCATACACTTATCAATTGTGGTTATAACCAACTTTCTTATATAATCGAAATAAATAAATAAATAAATTGATTCCTCAAATCAATGAATAAGTTATTTATTTATTTATTTTTAATCACTACTTGCCCAAAGGTATGGATCCATTTATCAAAAAGCCATCCTTACCATTTAATTTATTAATGGGTATTTAGACACTGGTGACCCTACGATTTTTTTATAATTTAATTGAATTAATTATAAGTTTTTATTTCTATATTAAATAGAACATGCTACGTGCAAGTAAAACAAATACCATGGAAAATAGCTATATTTCATTTTACATAATATTTATGTCTAATGGTTTGAGTTTGTTTTTAAAAAATAAAAATAAAATAATTTAGGTTTTTTATTTGGTTATTGTGAGAAATTTTGTATAGGGTTGAGTAGTTTCTTCTAAAGTTGATACTTATCAATAAGGAATTTAACACAAAGCCACCACACCTACCCCTCACATAGTTACCCACGTTTTGAACCAAATAATTTAGGTTTATGAAACGAAAGTTTTTTTTTTTTATATACTTATCCCATAGCTTGAATTTGAGTTTTCAGCATGAGAATCCAAAAATATTAATATAGTGTTTTTAAGAAGAAACCTATTGCATAACTTGGGTTTTTTGCATGAGAACCATAGACGTTTTTTTTGGTTACATAGATGAATTGGTTACAATCACAATTTTTAGTAACTGCCAGTGCAGCTGGTAGGGTTCAAATTATCAGCAAAGGCTTCCAACACACCCACCGTCTCGTTAATGGTAAGTCGGTGTGAGATGGAAACCGTCGAACGCACAGGGTTCGCACCGTCTTCGTCAATTTGGTTCAACATATAGCATGAAGGGGAACCGCCGGACAAGCAGGAAATAGATCAGGTGCAACATGCAAAGGAGTCATCGGGCTACTAGCTATGGATGGGCATGCCCTTGGATTGGAACCTAGGTCTTCTCTCGGTAAGCGCCCCAACTTACCAATCCACCTAGACCCACGGACAGAATTCAAAGACATATTAATATGGTGTTCCTTTTGAGACAAAATAAAATGACATTAATTTTGTTTATGTGATTAGAAAGTTAATACAAGATGAAGTATGGTGTATAACTTTATTTATTTTTTTTATTTGAACTTTAGGTTTTTTTGTTCAAATTTTTAAAATTTAATAAAATTTAAGAAAAGTCATGAAATAATTTCACTTTCACTTAATCCAATTTTAAATAATAAAAAAAACCTTACATGTCCATAAAACTTACTCTCTAATTTTAAAAATTATTATATTATATTAAAAATAAAACAAGGAAAAATAACACTCCCTCCTTTTTATATATATATATTTTTTTGCTCGTGCTAAACACTCCATATCTTCTATATTTTTTAAAATTAAATAAACTTTATTTTTTTTTTTTTTGGTTACATAGATGAATTGGTTAATCACAATGTTTAGTAAATATTTTATTAAAATTATAAAAATAATTTAAATAATCATTTTTAATACAAATAAAATAAAACATTAATTATAAATTTAATTTATTTAACTTTATATTTTTGAAGACATCTTAACAATATGTTGTTGTTTCATCTTAATAACTTTAATTCAAATTTCTGGAAAGGAGAATTTCGAATGTAACTCTAATTATATCACTATTTATATTTCACATTACTTTAAAATAAAATTATAACCTTCAAATTTATTTAGTTTGATTCCTTCAACTTTATTTTTTAAATTTAATTAATGTAAGGAACATAATATTTTGTTTTCTTTATTCGAATCCTTTCAACTTTAGAAAGACCCGTTCATACTCCAATTAATATATTAATTTTCCTATTGAGCAGCGTTGACCATTCTGTAAGCCTTAACGAGGATTTAATGTCTTAACATATTTCGGATCTTTCAAATCAATAACTAAAATTCTTAACAAATAGGAAGACGAAGCTCCACAAGTCCACGTTTATTCTAATAACTATCAAAATGATTAATCTGCGTGTCTGTTTCCACAATATTCGTGAAAGAGGTAAAGAATGCTGAACACGTTATCCTTAACTATTAAAGAAATCAATTCAAAAACTAGCGAATATGTCAAAGTTGTGGCCTGGCACGCATGTTTTAAACGACGTGTGCAACCATGGTGGACGGTTAAAGTCGAGGGCTTATTGGCTTTTTTAAAAAGTAACTTGAAATATGAGTGATACAGTTGGGGTTATATTTTCGGGGCTTTCTTTGAACTCAGATTGCCTTTTCAAATGGAGTATGGAGTGTGTGCAATCTGGTTTACTTTTGAATTTAAATTCTAGATTTATTTAATGTTTTAAAATTTAACATTTAAAAAGAAAATTATTTAATAAGATAACAAAAAAATTAAATTTATTTAAAAATTTTAAGTTCAATATTCTTTTCTCATTTTTTTGAGTATGTTTTTTTTATGTTGTTCATTTTGATGAGAAGACTTATTATTATTATTATTATTATTTATTTAAAATATATATATATATATATATATATATATATATATATAATATTAGTGAGCTTATTTTTAAAGTGTTTTCATATGTAATCATGATGTCCTCGTGAGCTTCACATTCTATGATGGTTTTTATTATTCTTGTTGTGCAAAATACACATATTCGTCCTTACTATGCCTGCCTCTTGAGGAATTGCTCATCTCTCACTTTCACATCTAAGAAGGTGTGAACTAGATCTTAGTTAGGCTATAAAGTATTTTTTTCCTTTTATTTGATCTTTGCATCGATGTACTTCTTTGGTTGTGTTCACATTTTGGGTTAAACTTATTGATGTATAATTTGTCTTTCCTTCCAAAAATTTTTATTTCACATGACAAATCTAAATTTTTCCCTCATATATTGTCTAATTTCCTTGTTAGAGATTAAAACCTCATAATATTTAATGCTTCATTTGTCCACTAATATGGTTAGAAATTTTCTATGTTCTTTGTGCAACCCTCTTCTAATAGGTCTTTTAAGGTCGTAGGATGATTACGACAAGGCTATTTTTCTATGAAGTTTATATCAATGCATTTTTTTAATTAATTGTATGAATTAGAATAGAACCAACTTGAATTATATGATGACTACATAATGGTGTTATAAAAGTTAAGTAATGATGCATATATCTCTTGGCAGGATTAAAACCAAGGTTTTTTCCTTCAAAGTCATGAAATTTAATTGGTTTAGAGTGTCAAACTCGTCACTCCCACCAATTGCCCTAAACCCCATGGGCCACATCAATGTTTTTTAATCTCATCTAACATTTTAGATTAATTATCATCCTTGTCATAGCCCAGAGGAGGACTCTTTTGATATGATCATCTTTGTAGTTGCCCTTACAAACATAAATATATATTAATAAAAATTAGATCATAACACTCCATTTATGGTGGTACTTATGAGAGCATAAGAAATAACATTTTTGGAGGTAAGGAGTCAATTCACTACAAAAGAGGTTAGGCTATGCACTTTACCTAAACTTTTGGGTAAGATTGAAAGAGAAATAATCAACAAAGCAAAGTGATAATCTCACAATATTAAAAAACATGTTCATAAATACAAACACCATATCGATGGAGGAGATATAGAAGAATGTCAATTTAATTTAAGACATTTTAATCTAAATCTATGGTGGTAATTTCCAAGAGCATAAGAAATAACACTTTTTGATGTAAGAGAAAATAATTCATTGACAAAAATGATCTTGCTATGCACTTTACCTAAAATTTTAGGCAAACTAGCAAGAGCAATAGTTTATCAACAAAGCAAAATGATAAGAAGAGATAATTCATTGACAAAAAAGGCCATTTTATGCGCTTTACCTAAATTTTTGATCAAGTTAGCAAGAGCTATAGTTTATCAACTATTTTCTTTTTTTAATTTGTAAGATTTAAACAATCTATCCTTTAAAGGGCATTCTAGGGTACTTGTGAATAATTGATAAAATACTAAATGTTGGTTATGACTTACATTGTTCTATTTGACCTAGTTTTATTGTATGTAGTATTTAGGCTTATGCAATAAGATACAAACAAAGCAAATGATAGGGTTTGGTAGAGTGGTTTCATATGGGTTAAGTGCAAGCAGCTCCAAAGGTCGTTTTTTTGGGACCTTCGGGCCCTAGTGGCCAACATTTTTGTGGTTTTTGCTCATGATTTTAGCAGGATATGTTGTAGGAGACCCAATATGGGTTAGACGTTTATCTTTCAAAAGATCATGCGATGAAATTGATTGACATTGGATTCCAATTTGTTGCAAAAAATAAAAGTAAAAATAATACCTTTCCTCGACGTCTAGGGCATGGATTAAAGATATCATGAAACAAGTTTCAAGCATTTGATCAAAAAATGGTTTAGATCTTAAGCGAATCTGGTGCTAAGGTGCACCCTCAAAATAAATCCACAATGGAAACCCCTTTCAAGGGTAAGGATTTCCAAGACTCGACCCTAAAAATGAATTTTAGGGATGTCCTCCTTGTTGGACAACCTCAACCTAATGCTAACATTAATATTAGGGCTTCCCGTAAACCTCTAAGAATGCCTAAGATTGATCCAAGGAAAATTGAGTCAGGATGTCTTAGAGCAACTCATGGAACTCCTATTGTTAAGCTTGATATGGATGACATTCAGACTAGCATTGAAGATCTAGAAAAAAGAGGACTAATTTATTGTTTCTTGGGTTTTCATCCGAGCCTATCTGCTTTCAAAGTCTAGGCTGCAAAAAGCTGGAAAACTAAAGGTGAGTTACAAATCTCTATTTATCCAAATGGTTATTTCTTGTTTTATTTGCTAATACTAAATATAGAGAATACATTTCAAGGGGGTCCCTGATTCTTTGGAAGGGAAGGGAATTTTATGAAGCCTTGGCATACTAAATTTAAATCTGAAGAAGATATGTCTTCTATAAGGTCACGTGTGGGTTAGACTCTTTGGCCTCCCAAATGAATTCTAGAATTTGGCTATTTTTTTCAATTGGAAACTCTTTGGGAACTTTTATGATGACTGTTGATTGTACTCAAAAATTTGAAGTTATTATTTATGCTCGAATTTGTGTTTTAATGGATTTGACAAACCCCTACCTAAAAATATCACATTACAATTTGGGGAGGAAACTTGAGAGCAAGTAGTGGACTATGAGAACATTCCTTTTTGTTATAGAATTTACCATGAGTATGGTCATTTGGCTAGTGTTTTTCCAAATAAAATTTTAGATCAAAAGAAAGAAGATACAAATTCAATAGGTTTCCAAATGCCTAAGAAGAAGAAAACTTAGAAAAAAATCAATTATGAAGGATCAATCAAAGTTATCAGCTAATATGTTTGAAATTATTTCCACAAATGATGCCCTAGGTGAGGAAGAGGAAATAATGGAAATAAAAATATTAGAAACACAATTTAGAGATGAAAGGAATAACTCAGAGACAAACCAACAAATCAAAATTTTTCAACAAAAAAGGGAGAAAATATACACAAGAAAAATAATATTTTAAATGTTTGAGACTTCAAATAATACGGGTCCCAAGATAGACTCTATTGAACCTTCCAACAACACTTTGGCTTTGTACATGCATTCTTCAAAGTTAGAAGACATCCCGGACTTAATTGGAGTAAGTTAAGAAACAAGGAACAAAAACTAAAGATGGATTCTAATCAAAAGGTAGGTCGCAAGACCAATCAACATCATATAGTAAAACAAGGTGAAAAGCTTGTAGAGGAAGGTAATATTAATTCCCTTACCAACTATTTTAGCCCTGGTATTAATGAATATCATCACTTGGAATATTAGAGGACTCAAAGGGAGTCTTTCAAAACAAAATGAAATTAGAAGAATGATTCAAATAAACCATCCACATCTTGTTTTCCTTCAAGAAACGAAGATGTCAATAGAGGAAATGGATTCAATTGCTAGTAAAATTTGGTTAGCTAGAGAAGTTGTTTTCCTCAATTCCTAGGGGAATTCTGGTGGCATTGCTTACCTTTAGGACCTAAAAGAGGTAGTTATTCACCATATGTTTGGTAACTGGGGTCTTTTGGTTGTATCTATCCAAATTAGACATTCCAACCAAATTATGCTTTGCATAATTGTTTATTCTTTTACTTCTTTAGAGGAAAAGAGAAGATAGTGGAAGGATATAACTTATATTATCTCTCATTTTCCTGAAGCTTGGATCTTGATAGGAGGATATTTCAGTACCATCCTCTCTTTGGATGATAAAATGGGGGAAATAGAAATTTGGATAGGAGCACTGACCTCATGAATGAATATATTGTAAACTTTCATCTTGTGGACATTTATCCATATAATGTCCTTATGACTTGGTCTAACAAAAGGCAAGGCTTAGCTTGTATCATGGAGATATTAGATAGGTTCCTGCTCTCTAACCATTTCTTAATCCATGGTCACATTCCTAAAGTGAATACTCTTAACAATATTGGTTCAGATCACTGGCCAATCATGGTGGAAATTTAGAAAACCAATGTGATTTTCTCTCCTTTTCAATTTCAATTAATGTGGCTTAGAGACAGCTCCTTCAAAACTCGAGTGCAACAATGGTGGAAGGAAGGTAAACCAAGATATGGGAATAAGATGTTCTATTTTACCAAATGGTTGCAATATATTAAATCCAAAATCAAGACTTGGAACTGGAAGGAGTTTGGGGACGTTCAACAAAAAAACGTAAAGTTATTGCTCAACTTAAAAATTTGAATAATGAAATATGTTTAGATGGCCTCATAGAGAGCAAACGTATAGATGAAATTAGACTCACAAATCAATTAGAGGAATGGAAAAAATGAGAACTCTTATGGAAGCAAAAATCTAGAATTCAATGGCTCAAAGGAGATCAAAACACAAATTTCTTCCACAAATATCTTCTAGCTCAAAGATCTCACAACTTTATTTCTTTCCTAAATTCAGATTCTGAAGATGTTTTCTACACTTGGGATGGCATGAACTCTACTGTTGTGAATTACTTTTCCAATTTTTTTGTTGCTACTCCTCTTGACTCGGCTTCTCAACAAAATGTTCTTCAAGTTATACCTTCTCTTATAACTTATAAGGAGAAATCTATTTTGGCTGCTCCTATTACTATTAATGAGCTTCAACAAGAGGTTTTTAAAATGCAAAAAGGAAAAAACCTAGGTCCTGATAGTTTTCCCATTGAGTTCTACCAAGAGTTATGGGATATCCTTCATGTTGATTTATTAGAGGTGGTGGAAGAAGCAAGGAAAGCCAAAGAAATTTTTAAGGTTATCAATAAAACTTATATAACTCTTGTCCCAAAAGCTCAAGAGGCTTATCATATCTTAGCTTTTAGACCTATTGCTTTATGTAATGTTCTTCTCAAAATCATTACTAAGATCATGGCAGAAAGGTTGAAGCCTCTTTTGCATAAGATTATTTCCCCTGAACAAGGAGGTTATGTGGAAGGACGTCAAATAGTGGATGAGATAGTTATTGCTCAGGAAGCCATCCATTCCATGGAAATGCAAAAATATCCTTCTATGTTAATTCATTTAGACTTATTCAAAGCTTATGAAAGAGCGGATTGGCACTTCCTTATTAAAGTTTTGAGGCAATTTGGTATCTCTCAAGATTGGATGGACTGGATTATGGGTTGTATCTCTTTAGTATTCTACTCGGTTCTTATCAATGGTAGGCCTTCACATCTGTTCCCAGCTTCTAGAGGTATTAGGCAAGGTGACCCCCTCTCCCCTTATTTATTCATCATTCTTGTTGAATGCTTGGGTAGGACTATAACCAAAAATAAATTCAAGAAAATCCTTAAGGGAGTTATCATTGCTCATGGAGCTAGGCCTTTCTCTCATCTTCAATTTTTTGATGGCTCTATTATGTTAGGTAAAGCTACAGTTAAGGAAGCTTCTAAAATTAATCAAATCATTAGCTATTTTTCTAAGGCTACCGATCAATTGATCAATGAAGACAACTCTAAAGTCATTTTCTTTCACTACTCTACCAGACAGAAATCCATGGTCTTGGATAAATTAATATATAAGAAGACCTCCCTTTCGATCACTTATTTACGCATCCCTATCAATACTCAAAGACAAAAAAATAAATACTAAAATTGGTTGTTGGACAGAGTTAAGAAGAAAATTTGAAAGTGGACCAATACGTGGCTTTCTTTTGGGGGCAGAATTACCTTGGTAAAATATGTCCTTCAATCTATACCTATTTATATTTCTACCGTGTTGAATATCCCAAAGGTTGTTCTTCGAGAATTGGATCAAATTAATCATTGGTTCCTCTGGAGTGGTACTAAGGAGAAAAGAAAATGGGCCTTGGTGAAATGGGACACTTTATGTCTTCCTAATAATGAAGGGGGGTTAGAATTTCGATCTGCTATTAATAACAACAAAGCTTTATTTATTTTTTTTTTTTTTTTTTTTTTTTTCTCCTCCCTTATATTTTTAAAAAACCCTGTTCCCCTTTAGCTACCAAATTGTATTGGAGGATTATAGATAACCCCAATGCTCTTTGGGACAATAAGTCCTGAAGACCTTATTCACTATTAATTATCTACAAAATGTTCTCCCATTTTAGCGGTTCTTAAGACCAATGAGGATTTGATAAAGTAAAAGTTATTTTGGATCATTCATAATGGTCAACATGCAAATTTTTGGACAGATTCTTGGGATGGTCACCAACCTTTGATAACTCAGTTTCCTGATTGGAGGTCTTGGATGGAGGAGCTTCATCGAGCTAATTGGATAAAGGTGGCTAATTATTGTTAATACCATACTGGTAATTCAGAGGTTGGTAGATATTGGATCCTTTTGAGTGGTGCTTTCACCCAGTTGTGAAAGTACACTCTCCTTTAGGATTTGGGTTTCCAAATCCCCTCTTGCAAAGAAGTTAAACACACAACTTCTCCAAGGTCTCCGCTATATTAGCATTTCGCGTATATGTATTAATAATCTTTGGATAAAGATACTCAATATAAATGCTTGGAACACCTTAGTGATTGCAAGTAACTGTAAACAAGGGGCAATGTTGGTTTATTTTATCGTGAAGCTTTAGTGATTGTTCATTGAACCGAAATAAAGCAAACGTGTGTTGGCCCTCCTATGACCACGATGTAACTTTAAAGGGAATTTTGTGAAAAAGCCGTAAAACACAACTCCTTCGATGAAATCGGGATTTTCATGAAGGGAATGTCATCATAGGCTTGTGAATGAAACATGAAACAGAGGAAATGAAATTTCAGCCTGCAATGATAAAATTGTTTTTTTTTTTTTGACTTTGAAGTTTTTTTATTTTTTGTTTTTATTTTAATGTCTGTAAAAATAAAAATGCAGAATTTTTGGAATCAATAAAATGCAGAAAGTAATCGAAAACGAATGCAGGAAATTGAAAATAAAGTGCGTTCAGTATGATGCTATCCTGTTTCGACAAAACCGAAGATGCGAGGTTTCCATGCATGCAACCTAACCTACTGGACCTGCCAAAACCAACACAATCCCCATAGACTAAGTGCTAGCTCCTAGGGTTTAAGATAAATTTCAGATTCGGGTATTCATATGAAGCAACCAAGTGAACTTGCATTTAACTTCATCTACAAACTCGAAATCTAAAAAGAAAAGAAATAGACATTAAATCCGTAGCATGCAAAGATGGATCTCCTTCTTTCTTGCCCACAAGATGCAAATTTCTGAAAACAACTCTGTATTAAAGATTTGTCATTTATCCTAACAGATATTTCTGACTTTCCCAAAAAATAGAACAATTGGGAGAAAAAACCCCAAAAATCAGGTCCAGAATGGCCTCTCGCCTTTGACACTGCAACTCTGTTCCAGCAGTTTCCCCCTCCTTTGTTTGAGATATATCTTGATATTTATAGAGGTTGCCTCTCTGCAGTGTTTTAAAATATCTATCCGTCCACATCTCTCTTTGTGGTATTTAAAATATAAGGCCCATAAATAGGTACTGGAGAAAAGGAACATTCCACCGAAATCTGTCTCTCTGTAGTATTTAAAATATAAGGCCCATAAACAGGTACTGGAGAAAAGGAACATTCCGTCGAAATCTGTCTCTCTGTAGTATTTAAAATATAAGGCCCATAAACAGGTACTGGAGAAAAGGAACATTCCGTCGAAATCTGTCTCTCCGCAGTATTAAAACATAAAACGGACTTTCCTGGGACCCACAGCATAAAAACCGGAAAGTGTCGCGATATCGCTACAACTTTGCGCTGACTGCTCCCTTTGTTGCTTTGACCGCGATTTCATGACAAGTCGCGATATCGCTACAACTTTGCGTTGTTCCTTTGTTGCTTTGACCGCGATTTCATGACAAGTCGCGATATCGCTACAACTTTGCGCTGACTGCTCCCTTTGTTGCTTTGATCGTGATTTCGTGACAAGTTGCGATATCGCTACAACTTTGCGCTGACTACTCCCTTTGTTGCTTTGACCACAATTTCGTGACAAGTCGCGATATCGCGACAGCATTCTTCCTCTCTTGATTTGGGCTTATCTTTGATCTTTCTTGCCATTGTTTCTATTTGTGCCACTTGTTGCTTCCTGCAAAAGAAAAAGGCAAAAGTTAGAATTTTCCTATTATCAATCCAAACCCTAATGTTCATTGCATGTCAGCTTGATTTTCTCCTTCTCGGCTCTTGTTCTTTTGAAACCTGTCGCGATTTCGAACCATATTTGCTTTGTGCCTCTATTGCCTCTTGGTGGTACAGATTTCATGAGGTGGTTTACTTTGTATCCTCCATGGCCTTTTGGGTCACGATTTTGCGACAGGTCGCGATTTCGTGACAATTTTACTTCCATACCCTCCATGGCATTTTGAGTCGTGATTTCATGACGTGTCACGATTTCATGACTTTTTCTTTCGTCTTGTCGATTTCAGGACATGTCACGATTTCGACGACTTGCTTTGTTTTGGTCACGATTTTGCGACATGTCATGATTTCAGGTTTTGCTTTTGTACTCTTGGGTCATGATTTCGTGAATTTTTTTCGATTTTGCGATTTTTCTTCGTTTGATGTCTTTCTTTGGGCACGATTTCGTGACACTTTCTTTCGTACCTTCTCATTGGGTCGCGATTTCATGACATGTCACGATTTCACTACGATTTTGCTTTCGTACCTTCTATTGCATTTGGGGTCACGATTTCGTGACATGTCGCGATTTTGCGACACCTTTGAACTTACTCGTTCTGGCATAGAAACTCGTAGGGAAACATAGAGGAGTAAGCCTTTCAACCCTTTATGCAAGATTTTGCGTGAGCAGCAACAATAAAAATGATGTGGTAGAATGCCAATAAGACGAACACAGCTAAATATCAAAAACAAGAAGGGTGGGTCCCCAATTTTGGGGTACGTTGTGGAACAGCCACAACAAATGGCGACTCTGCTGGGAAATGCTCCTGAGCATTTCGGTAAGAACCAAACCTGAAAACCTTCAAAATTTTAACACTAGCGTCAGCACATATCCAAAGAATGAAACTAGACGAGAAATACATGAAGGATTAGAATTACTCAGCATCGGCTCAATGTGTGTGTGTCGTGATTCATTCCTTATCGTTTGAAACTCATTTAGCTTTCCACTGTCAGCTTTACCTGAGTGCATATGCGAGGCTATGAATGATTTGTTCAGATTTTAATGCATGACAAATATGACAACTGTCTAGTACCATGAACAAACATATAAAAACTGTCAAACCCTCTCAGGATCAAATATATATATACTGAATTAATTTATTAGATCCCAAAGCTGGTCGTGTGCCACTACCATCTTGAACCCATGTGCAAGTGTAAGTGAAATCATAGCTTTGGGGGAATAGGATTCCCACCCTTAAGGAGATGGGAATTTAACCCTATCCTTACTACTCTGATCTGGAGTTTATTACCTTATCTTGAACAAAATGATTTAACCTGTTATGGATGAAATAGTTAGGCTAGTCTATCCTTTTGAGCAGTCAGCGGTCCTGCTTTTAGGCAAGACATGTTGCCACGCGTGAGCATACTCCACTGCCAGACAGGCGTCTATAGCCCCGGTGGAGATTAACCCCATAATTCATGATTGGGCTTTACTTTTGATTTTCTTGGATCTTGGGGATGACTACCCATCCTTGCCAGGGACACGTAGTACGATCCTTCCAATCCAATATTGATGATGAAAGAAAAACAGAAGCTTTGGGGAGTCGGATTCTCAACCTAAGCGAGATGAGAATTAAACCCTATCCTTACTACTCCGATTTTGGGCTTTAAACTTTAGGGGAGTGGTAAAAACCACTGTTAAAAAAATTATGTTGCATGATGGGATAGACATGAAGTATTCTTTTCGCCTTACCTATTCTTCCAAGTGAGGTTTTGACCATTTTGTTCAAGATCTTCTTTAATATGTGTAGATCGTGCTCGGTTCAAGATAGTTCGGGCCACCAGTTCCCAGCCTTAGGGTCCTTTTAATATTTGTTATATAATGACCCTAAGAGGATTTGACACCTTTTCAATGAATGTGCTTGAAATGTAACTGAGATAATAGAAATGCCTATGCAATGTGGAATGTAATGCGCGATATGGATGGATGCATTGCTTTCTTGAAATGTGGATGGAGCCTACCACCTATTTTGTCATACTTTGTCAAAACAAACTAACAACTTCACGCATCATAAATTTCAAACGATGTTATTTAATGAGTTTGCGATATCTGTGGAGCTCTCTGCAATATAATTCCAATACTTCATATTCTCCTAGTCTTGATCAACATTCATAAGGACATAAGCTGACGACTTGCTTTATTACCTTTTTTTTTTTTTATAAAGAAAAACCAAAAATGTCCAAAGGACCAACACACAAAACTTAAAACCAAACCTAAAAACACTCCCAAAAACAAAACTTGAACACACACAAAACACCAGGAATTATAAACGGATGTACAACATGAAGCAAGATGTTGCACAATTTTGATTATTATTTTCCCGGATCCCAGATCTGATTAGAATTCTTTAAAAGGCCTATGACGTGATATACATGCCAAATATGGAAGGAATCAAACAAAAATAAAACTAGACCAAGCCATGCAACCAACTTCAGCTTTCCTTTCTCACTCCACCAATTAGATTCAGTTCCATTGTTATTCTTACAGGCGAGATTCGGATTACCGAATTGATTAGACAATGGTTGATTTTCAATTCTTCCTTGTATATTCCTTAAGGTGTAAATTTCATCATTCTTTTCATGGTTTAGAAGTAAGCTTTCTTTATTCACAATGAAATTTTGTAAGCAAGAGCCTATTTCTAAAATTTTCAAAGCCCATTCATTTTCCCTGTTCTTAGGCCAATCAAAGTTGTGCAATTGTTTACAAGCATCTAGGATGCTTACTAAATGAAAATCATCGCAAGCTTTTATCCTAGATTTCTTTATCAATTGTTGATGGATCTGATTTAGCAATCTAAATACATCAACTTCTTTTTCTTTTATCAAATCCATGTTATCAAAGGTGTGGTTAGAAATTAATCCTTGTTCTTCATTCACTTTCAAAGGCATTTTATCATAAACATCATCTGAATTGTACAAATATTTACCTAAATCTTGGATGTTTGGACACAACGGTTTAGATTTTACCTTTTTCACATTTTCATTTACCAAAATTTGGTGAGGATTTGCAATTCCTTCTTTTACCTCATGATCTTCATATTCCTCATTGATTACTTGTTCATCAAACATACCAAAATTGGGCACCCAATTGAAAACATGCCCATCCTTTTCAACCCTCGAATATTTTTGGTCAAAGTGTATGTCAAGTAACTCATCTTGATGATCGCTCATTTGAGTTGCTTCCAATTGATCAATTTTTTGATCATTAGTTCCCCGCTTCTCATCGAGAGCTTCTTCCAAGGGCAAGTGGTGAAATTCTATCATATCTTCAAATTTATCTATTGATTTTCTTCCAATTTCAGTTTCAACCACTTCCTTCAATTCTATGGTAGGTTCCGTCCTATCACATATTTCAGACATGGTTGAATTTAGAACCCCTTCATCTAAATAATCGTGTATTTCTATGAATGAGATCATTTCTGCATAATCCTCACTAGTGGACGTTGGCTTAGCAATTTGCACCCCCTCTTGGACTACCTCAAAGGTGGTTATAAGATTTGGACATTCAATTTCATCCCCTTGATCTTTTACCTCAGGTATCATTGGAGTGGAGGTTGCTACATTTGATGGTTGGTGTAGGTTGGCGTCACTAATTCCAAAAGAACAATCTCTCATGTGAACATGTTGTGTCTTTTCCTTTTTTAACACTTGTTGTTCTACCTTTTCCAGAATCTCATAGATTATCTCTAGAGACAAGTCATCCACGTTTTCCTCAATGACGGTAGCAAGTGCGGGGTGTATGGCTCTCAGGTATATTTCAATAGCTTCTTCTTCTGATGTACCCAAACTTTCCCACATTTGAGAATATAATTCATGAAACCTCATATTGAATCGACCTGTGGACTCACTAGGTTCTTTACGCATAGCGGTGAATTGATTTTGCAGCCCATTTAAGTCAACTTGGTTACCAAAGTGATAAAGATAGGCTGCTTCTAATTGGTTCCAAGAAATCTTAACCTCCATGGGTAAATGATGATACCACGAGAGTGATTTACCGTCCAAAATGTATGCAAATAACCTACAAGCCACCTCCTCATAGAAAATCTGGAATTGACATAATGTATTCTTGTAGATATGCAGTTTTTGCAAGTATCCTAGTGGCACCTCTTGATTAAAGCATCGTAGAAACTCTAATAATAAATTAGGAGTTTGATAGGGTATCACCTGTAGAGACAAACCCTTATAATGATCCCCTATCGTAGATACCATTTGTTCTCTTAGAGCTGCGATTTCAGCTCTTAGGGATACCATTTGCTCTTCAAAAGTTGCCATTAGTAAACTCAGAATATATTTTTAGAACCAAGTCTGTTAGTCATGAATAGAAGAAGGAATCATGATAAAGCCATATTCTAAACAAAAGTAAGGTAGTTTCTGATTCACCAGGTCGCATACGCGCAAGTGAAGAGCATACTCCTAGTGTTGTAGGCTTTCTGATTCACAAGATCGCATTACACGCAAGTGAAGAGCATAATACCGACAACAATACTTTTAAGACAGGATAACTCCTTATAAATGAGCACAAAATGACTAGCAAATATCGGACATGTGAAGCATGAATAATCATGTTAGCATCAACCAAGATATGTGTCCATTAAAATCAAATGAAAGTAATTGCATGGAGACAAACTCGTTAGTCACGACCAAAGGTATTCTTTTTTTTCAAAATAAAATCGAAACACATTATTCCTGTATGAACAATCAAAGAGCATTAGAATAACGCATAGCATTTTATGCCCTCCTTTTAACATTACGAGGTTGTATTGTTAAAAGAGGGCTAAAGATAATAATTAATAGGGCATGAAATATTCAAAATTTAAATCCCTATAGCATTTAAATCATACTGAAATAAACCAGTTCAGGCCCTCCTTCTAGCGCCAATCTGTTGAGTGGTATTTTCACCCGATTGTGAAAGTACACTCTCCTTTAGGATTTGGGTTCCCAAATCCCCTCTTGCAAAGAAGTTAAACACACAACTTCTCCAAGGTCTTCGCTATATTAGCATTTCGCGTATATGTATTAATAATCTTGAATAAAGATACTCAATGTAAATGCTTGGAACACCTTAGTGATTGCAAGTAACTGTAAACAAGGGGCAATGTTGGTTTATTTTACCGTGAAGCTTTAGTGATTGTTCATTGAACCAAAATAAAGCAAATGTGAGTTGGCCCTCATATGACCACGATGTAGCTTTAAATGGAATTTTGTGAAAAGGCCGTAAAACATAACTCCTTCGATGAAATCGGGATTTTCATGAAGGGAATGTCATCATAGGCTTGTGAATGAAACATGAAACAGAGGAAATGAAATTTCAGCCTGCAATGATAAAATTGTTTTTTTTTTTTTTGACTTTGAAGTTTTTTTATTTTTTGTTTTTATTTTAATGTCCGTGAAAATAAAAATGCAGAATTTCTGGAATCAATAAAATGCAGAAAGTAATCGAAAACAAATGCAGGAAATTGGACATAAAGTGCGTTCAGTATGATGCTATCCTGTTTCGACAAAACCGAAGATGCGAGGTTTCCATGCATGCAACCTAACCTACTGGACCTGCCAAAACCAGCACAATCCCCATAGACTAAGTGCTAGCTCCTAGGGTTTAAGATAAATTTCAGATTCGGGCATTCATATGAAGCAACCAAGTGAACTTGCATTTAACTTCATCTACAAACTCGAAATCTAAAAAGAAAAGAAATAGACATTAAATCCGTAGCATGCAAAGATGAATCTCCTTCTTTCTTGCCCACAAGATGCAAATTTCTGAAAACAACTCTGTATTAAAGATTTGTCATTTATCCTAACAGAGATTTCTGACTTTCCCAAAAACAGAACAATTGGGAGAAAAAACCCCAAAAATCAGGTCCAGAATGGCCTCTCGCCTTTGACACTGCAACTCTGTTCCAGCAGTTTTCCCCCCTCTTTTGTTTGAGATATATCTTGATATTTATAGAGCTTGCCTCTCTGTAGTGTTTTAAAATATAAATCCGTCCACATCTGTCTCTGTGGTATTTAAAATATAAAGCCCATAAACAGGTACTGGAGAAAAGGAACATTCCATCGAAATCTGTCTCTCTGTAGTATTTAAAATATAAGGCCCATAAACAGGTACTGGAGAAAAGGAACATTTCGTCGAAATCTATCTCTCTGTAGTATTTAAAATATAAGGCCCATAAACAGGTACTGGAGAAAAGGAACATTCCGTCGAAATCTGCCTCCCGCAGTATTAAAAACATAAAACGGACTTTCCTGGGACCCACAACATAAGAACCGGAAAGTGTCGCGATATCGCTACAACTTTGCGCTGACTGCTCCCTTTGTTGCTTTGACCGCGATTTCGTGACAAGTCGCGATATCGCTACAACTTTGCGCTGACTGTTCCTTTCGTTGCTTTGACCGCGATTTCGTGACAAGTCGCGATATCGCTACAACTTTGCACTGACTGCTCCCTTTGTTGCTTTGACCACGATTTCATGACAAGTCATGATATCGCTACAACTTTGCGTTGACTACTCCTTTCGTTGCTTTGACCGCGATTTCGTGACAAGTCGCGATATCACGACAACATTCTTCTTCTCTTGATTTGGGCTTATCTTTGGTCTTTCTTGCCATTGTTCCTATTGTTATGCCACTGTCGGTTGGCTTCCTGCAAAAGAAAAAGGCAAAAGTTAGAATTTTCCTATTATCAATCCAAACCCTAATGTTCATTGCATGTCAGCTTGATTTTCTCCTTTTCGGCTCTTGCTCTTTTGAAACCTGTCGTGATTTCGCGACATGTCACGATTTCACGACCTGTTTTGCTTTCGTGCCCTCTATTGCCTCTTGGGTCGCGATTTTGCGATGGTTTTACTTTCGTATCCTCCATGGCCTTTTGGGTCGTGATTTTGCGAAAATTTTACTTCCGTACCTTCATGGCATTTTGAGTCGTGATTTTGTGACATGTCGCGATTTTGCGACGATTTTACTTCCGTACCCTCCATGGCATTTTGAGTCACGATTTCGCGACATGTCACGATTTTGTGACATGCTTTTGCTTTCGGGTCGCGATTTCGTGACATGTCGCGATTTCGTGACCTTTTTTCTTTCATACCTTTCATTGCGCTTTGGGTCACGATTTTGCAACATGTCACGATTTCGCTACGCATTTTGCTTTCATACCTTCTGTTGCGCTTTGGGTCACGATTTCATGACATGTCACGATTTCACAACGCGTTTTGCTTTCGTACCTTCTGTTGCGCTTTGGGTCACGATTTCGCGATGCGTTTTGCTTTCGTACCTTCTGTTGTGCTTTGGGTCACAATTTTGCGACACATTTTGCTTTCATACCTTCCGTTGCGCTTTGGGTTGCGATTTCACGACATGTCGCGATTTCGCGACGTGTTTTGCTTTCGTACCTTCTGTTGCGCTTTGGGTCGCGATTTCGCGACGCATTTTGCTTCCTTACCTTTCATTGCGCTTTGGGTCACTATTTCTTGACATGTCACGATTTCGTGACATGTCACGATTTCGCGACGCGTTTTGCTTCTGTACCTTCTATTGCATTTGGTGTCGCGATTTCACGACGTGTCACGATTTCGCGACGTGTCGCGATTTCGCGACAACTTTGAACTTACTCGTTCTGGCACAAAAACTCGTAGGGAAACATAGAGGAGTAAGTATTTCAACCCACCATGCAAGATTTTGCGTGAGCAGCAACAATAAAAACGATGTGGTAGAATGCCAATAAGACGAACACAACTGAATATCAAAACAAGAAGGGTGGGTCCCCAATTTTGGGGTACATTGTGGAACAGCCACAACAGATCCCTATTGAGGACTATTCAAAATCTAGAAATACAAAGACAAAACATCAAATGCATCTTGCATATGAGATCTCTCTTGGTCCCATGATAAATATTGTTTTGGATGGAACAACACTACTAAGGGTGAGTATTCAGTTGCTCAATGTTAATTGACCTTATGCCATAATAATCCCAACCAATCTTATCATATATTTTCTCAATTGTGGGCTCAAAAGCTATGGCCTAAGGTGAGGTTCTTTACTTGGTTTTTATTGCATCATAGGGTGCTAACTGGTGAGCAAGTTATGAAATGTGGTTTTCATGGCCCTTTTAGATGTAATGTGTGGAGAGAATGTGGAAACTCTTAGCCATATTTTTATTGAGTGCACCTTAGCCTCTGAGCTATGGAGGATAATGGTCATCTTACTTGACTTACAGTGGTCCAATTTTTTTACGTTTGAACAACTTTGGACGGATTGTCCTAAATAAGGGGGTGTTGATAATTTCATTAGGCAGTTAGTTTGGATGGGTTCTACCATTCTACCTTGGAATATGTAGAATGAAAGGAACAACCAGATTTTCAATCAAGAAAGAAAGGATATTCACTATATTTGAAAAAATACCATTGCCAACTTAGTTGAATCAGTCCAATAGCTCCTTAATCACCCCCAAAAATCCCACCAAAGATGGGATCAAGTGATGCAAATATTGAAGATTAACTCTTCTAAGGGAAACCAACTTAAAGGGAATGTGAGTAATTGCAAGATAGAAAGAACAAGGAATTTGTAGCCTCCTCTTAAGGCTTATGGAAAAGTCAATATTGATGGAGCCTCTAGGGGAACCCTGGAAAAGCTAGTGCAGGAGAAATTGGTAGACTTTCATATGGCTCCCCGGTTTTAACTTTTGCTGAGAATTTAGGCATCCTTTCCAATAACCTTGTTGATGTGTATGGTATCCTTAGAGGCCTTCAAGAGGCTACTAAGGTTGGATGGAAAAAGGTTTTGGTTGAATCTGACTCTCAACTCATTATTAATATTTTTAATACTCCTAAGAATCATAAGGTTGATTGGAGAATTAAAATAATTGTTGAGAAGATTCAATAAATCTAGATGGGCTTTTTGAAAGTTGATTACAATCATGTGGTCAGAGAACAGAATAGGAGTGTTGATGCTTTAGCCAATTGAGCATTGGACAAAGGTGATCTTACTTGCTACGACCACCCTCCCAGATGGTGGGCTTCACAAATAAGGGAATTTGGATGGCTCCAATACTATAGGTACCTAGTTTTTTTTGCTTTATATTTGCTTCTCTTCGGTTCGGTCGGGATATTTTAGCTCCCTAGCTCAGACATATCTTTCTTATGTTTTCTCTATTGAATCTTGTCTTAAAAGTCTTTTGGCCTAGAAAGGTCGTAGTTGTGTTTTGTTTTTTTTGTTTTCCTTTTTTTTTTAGTTTTTCGAGGGGGTGTGTGTTTTTTGTTTTGTTTTGTTTTTGTGTTGTTTTGTGTACTTTTTCTTTTTTGTGTGTTTTTATTGTTTTTCATGTTTTTATTCTTTTGTGTTTTGTGTTTTTGTTTTTTTAATTGTGTTGTTTTGTTGTTTTTATGGTTTTCTTATGTGTTTTGTGTTTTGTTGTTAATTTTTATTTTATTTTATTATTATTATTATTATTTTTTTGTTGTTGTTTTATGCTTTTATGTTGTTTTTATTTGTTTGTCTTTGTTTTTAATGTTGTTGTGGTTTTTGTGTTTCTTTGTGTTTTTGTATTTGTTTGTTATTATTTTTGTTGTTTTAGCCATGCTCGTTGAGTGTGCCAAAGGGGGCAGGTCAGATGCGAGCCTTGGGTGTTTTTGGCAGAATAGATACCCTTGCTTCATTGGGACTTACCCAAAAGTGGCATCCCATTTGGGGTGTTTTCCACAAACAAAAAAAATATTTAGTAAAAAAATATATTGCTTTGTTGGTTGTTCACTATAAACATTTACTTTTATGTTTTACGATGATATTGCATTTGAAACTTTGCTCACTTAATTAATTCTACCTTAAAGCTATTCTTCATCTCTATATATACTACAACATTCTTGTGCAATCATGCAAATCAAAAAATAAATTATAACTTGCTTAGATGGAATTCTATTTTATATTCAAAATATAATAGGTATGAAGAAAATTAAATGACTTTCACTCAACCTATTAAATTCTTCAAATTTCAAGGAGGAAACTTAAGTTTGAATCTTGATGAAGAGTGTATGCATAATTGCCAAGTTGCTATAAAAACACTATATTCTCTTGATGTGGTCATGGTGTAATATAGGTGGGGTCTTTCAATCTTATATAGTTAATTAAAAAAAGTTTTGAAAAAATTAATTAAAATAAAATCTAATTCAAGTAATTTATTATAAATTAGAAGGGGAATTAATTTGTTATGAAATGTTTTATCTTAAAAAAATATTTCTTGCATATATTAACAATATTACGGATGACTACTAGTAAAATCTTTACCTTGGTAAAGTTCTTTTATGTATATAAATTTTAGTGACATATTTTATTTTAGAATAATCATTTTATATGTATTTTGAAATAATTATTGTATAAATCCTTTGGTTTGAACCTTGCACTTGCAAGTTGCTAAAAATATAGTGTGGTTGTGACCAACTTTCCTATATAACCAAAAAAAATTATTATATAAATTTTAACCTTTTATTATTATCAATAAAATAATAGACTTATTCCTTTTTAAAACATTTAATACATATTAAAACAACTAGCCAAATGCTAATGCTACACTATGATCAACTAGCCAAATGCTAATGCTACACTATGATCAAGCTGGATAGGTGCCCTAGTGGATAACAATTAAGGGATTTACTATTATATTTGAGTTTAAATTAAACTTGTTAGAGCAATAAAAATAAGAACTAATAGGCTTGTGGTTATTATCGAAGGAGTAGTGTAAGTATATGATCCAATTCTTATGGCTTGTATTATGGCTTTAATATGATATCAACCAAAATTTAGTAATTGTAATTACAGGAGGAAACTTTGTCACGTTGATTATTACAATATTGTAAAACTTGATGTTATGTTATAACTTCATAACTATTAAAACATAAGTAAATATCTTTTATATAATATTTTTTTATTTTTATTTTTTTGTAGGAATGCATTTCATGGGCTCTTTCATATCTTAAAATGTGTTTTGATTTTTTTCAATTGGTTATATGAAAATGTGCTTTGATTTTTTTCAATTAGTTATATGGGATTGAAACAGGCCCCACTAGTATTACATCATCACCACATACTAGTATTACAATAAAAATTGGATATTATTCATGTATTGTTGGGGAAAATTTGAACCTTAGTCCCCTCATCCGCATTATATCATCACCACATAGTGGTATTACAATAAAACTTGGATATTATCCATGTATCATTGAGAAAAATTTAAACCTTAGTCTCCTCTTTAAATATCGAGGAATCTAATCAGTTGAGCTAATACCACTTGCTAATACCACTTGATTAAAATGTACTTTGAAATTAACTTCTTTAGTTATAATATTTTTTCTTTTTGTTATGTACAACCATTTATACACACCCACCTACACCGTGGTTTGAACCTTGGACCTCCCAAAGAAGAGCCAAATCCTGAACCGTTACATCATCCTCTGGGCAGTCATAACATTTTGAAATAAAAGATAATTGCAAAATAGGAAAATCTAACGTGGGCTAAAAACACCCCATTTATGAATTATCAGTAAAATTATTAGGTTCAATACTTGTTTTAGATGTAAGGACTAATTCCTCAACTTAAAGTGTATGTTTTTAGCATTGGTGTAGGCTAGGTTTGCACTCAATCATAAATTGTATTTTGTGCTTAAATTTATGTCTTTAATACTTAAATGTTGCATCTATAGTCCCTTATAATATAATATAGGGATAGGTTTATGTTTTAAGGAAATGATTTCTAATTTATATTGGTGTTATGGAGCATTTATGAAGTGGTTGGCATAGGTCACACATAATCCAAGGTTTATGTGTCAAGATGATATATTATAATAATAAATCAATTAAGGTTTGTTCTTTTTAGTATTACAAGGTGAGTATATAAAGAAGGGACAATGGAGTTAATATATCATCGTAGTATTTCATTGTGATAGTTTTACCCAAAAATTAGCTTATATGACTTTGCCCTACTTAAATGACATTCTCATATTGAATAATTATGAAGATTCCTTCCTTAAGGAGTATTGTTGGTATTGCCCTACCTTAATAATATTCTCTATATTAATCTCTTTTATTGATTTATCATTTGATGGAATATCTATTTGTTATGTCTTTGTATTAGATGATGATGACTCATAACACTTAATAGATTTTTATTGTAAATGAACATGCAAGATAATTTTTAATTTATCTCTATTTAAGTTAAAATTAATACATAACTTGATATTTTATTTGTCATAATATCTTTATATCTTATGATGCCTCATAATACAATATAATTACCAAGAGTTGTTATCATTATAGGAATTTAGAGAAAAATGATTTTATTATTAAACAATTTTATTTATTATATTATATGTATGTGTTGCAACAAGGAACAAAGGTCTAAAGAGAAAACCTCTAGATTAAAGTAGGAAAATGACAATAGCATTAGATGCAAATGTGGGTTTGTTTATTCTTCATGATTCAACCATTGTATATGAGAATGTGAAATTGTTCAATATTTGTCAACTATGAGAGAAACTGTATTGGTGATAAATTTTGGTTCCATGGGCCTAATGAATCTCTCCATGGAGTTCTAGTTTTAAAAAAAATAGACATTTAGAGTTTTGAACTTGTGCTTCTTAAGTTTTTCAATAACAAAAGCCCAACCTAAGCTAGAAGATTGCGATAGAATAGACGAAAAAATGATTGTTAATACCTTTATATAGAATTCTCTACATACAATCAACTTTTGGATGGGTGACACGTGGCCTCTAAATACAATCGTTTCACAGAGGGTTGACAAGTGGCCTTTGAATGCAATCGTTTCATAGATGGTTGACACATGGGATAGATGCAACGCTATACCTACAACCGATCGACATATCTATAGCTGATCGGCATGTTTACAACCGATCGACATATCTACAGTTGATCGTCATGCCTACAATCGATCAAAATTCCTGCAGTTGATCGGCATGTCTATAATCGATCGGCATGTCTTTAGCCGATGTACATGTCTGCAGTTGATCGACATGTCTGCAGCCGATCGACATGTCTACAACCAATCAACATGGCTGCAACCGATTAGAATGGTTGTAGCCGATCGGCATGGCTGCAACCGATTAGAATGGTTGTAGCCGATCGGCATGGCTGCAACCGATCGACATGGAAACCCATGCATAGATATATACAACTATAATACAAATGACCATATTCACTTGAAATATAAAAACAATATCGCAAAATAGAAATGAAATTACACTAAAATTTAAACACATGCAACAATATGAAACAATATAGCATAATAAAAAAGACAAAACACATTTCTATACAACAACAAGAATGACTTTGAATAAACTAAAAATTCAAACTCATTTGAATATTGAAATATAAAAACAACATAGCAAAATCCACAAGACAAAACTCCTTTTTATATCACAACATGAATAACATTGAATAACATGTAAATCTATACCTATGCATATATTCTACGTAAACTCAAGCATATTTGAAAGTTGAAACACCATAATACTTAAGAGATTAAAATAACACACAATTATGAATGTAAATAGTGTAATAGTAAAATAATGAAAGTAAGTATCTTGTTTTCCAATGAAAACATATGAAATGTCTTAAGATTGTTTTTAAAATTCATTTTTTCCCCTCAGAATATTTTCCCCCTTCCTCCACTAATTTTGCCTTCTCAATGGCTTTTGCAGTCTCCATAGCAACGATCCCTCCCTCATCTTTCCCTTATTCAGCTCATTTTTCCACATCCACTACTTCCATGATTACCACATCCTGCATTTCAACGACTATTTTCTCGGGTTGGGTAACAGTACTATCAATTGCTCCATAATTAACAAGGATCATCTCAACATTTTGCATTCCATCAAGAAGGGTCTTTTCTTCTTTGCCAACATCTTCAGATGCTGGTCCTTGAAATTCTTTACCCTTCTCCTTAAGAAGAACATCAGGATCCAATCCATTGCGGATAATGATTTTTTGCAAAATGTTATTTTGTCGAACCGATTCCTATGCTCTTTTTCATTGCCATGGAAGCGGTTATGAACTTCTTTGCCATCCTGAGATAGTCTTGCAGGTTTTGAACCTGCTTATTGAGATTTTCATACTTTACCTGCAAAAGGGAAAAAACTTAATCAACATGAAAAGATAATTACATTTAAAAAAATAGAACAACAAATGTTTGAACACAAAAGCAATTGAGTCAAACCTCAGCAACATTCTTTGTAGCTACTACAACAACAACAACCATTTTATTATCATTTGCCCATTCATTGTAATAAGCTTGGGCCCCACTGTTTATATTCTCCAATTTGTTCATTATAAACTTTAAAATTTCATCTGTGTATGATGTATTCAACTTCAACATGCCAGATTTTATTTGTTGTAGTAGAGCCTCCATATTTTCTGGTTCATTATAAATTATTATATCGGGCATTAATTTCCTTTATCAACACCTTAGCCCAATACTCCCATTTTTTCATTTCTGTTATATCTGGAAGTAGAAAATATCTAATTATAGATTCAACGTTATCAGAAACCAAATCTTTTTATGAAAAAATTATTATATCATCCTCTTGTCGAGGAGGAGCTTGACGGGTGCTTCTTTCCCTTGGAGGAGATTTGCTTGAACATTCTGCACCTTTATTTACTTTATCTTGAACCAATTCTGATAGTTGAAATTGAGTGCGTATGTTATCTTGCAAAAAGTAATCTTTATCAAGTGGAACATCAGCCAACCCAGTACCAGAAGCTTTCGGTATATCCTTAAAAGTAAAATTATTAACAGATATACAGTCAAAACCGGAAAATTCTTTGATACTTCTCTCTCCAAAATTTGTTGTGTTGCTTCTCTTTGTGGCCTAGATGGAAGAAAATGTTTTCTAACTAGGAAGCATTGACCTCGCATTTGATTTGGGCGTTGTGGAGGAGGTGGCGGCATTTGTTGATTTTGTTGACGACATTGTTGCAAGGGACCTTAAAACATAAAAATAAAAATTAGTTAAAAAATTTGTGAATATAGAAAATAAAAACTAGTTATAAAATTACATTAAGAAAATTGGTTGCAAACATTTTTATAACACTTACCAGTAGAAGAAAAAACATCTTGCGTAGATGCTGCTGCAAATGGAATGTGGTCATGTTGTACATTTGAAAAAAAACAAAATTAATTAAAAATATTGTAAAAAAAATGTTTTGATAGTAACTAAAACTTACTCTCAGAAGATGAAACCTCATGCGTAACTACACCTGTTGGCAACGGACATGCAACCGCATGTGGAGATCGTCAAAAAATAGGAGAAATAGATCTTCTACGTTTCCTTGATGATATTTTCCTTATTAGTGGTGTTGCTTCCTCTACAGGTGTTTCGGAGTCTCCTGATTCCTCTAGATTATAACCTATGATAGCAGCATCCCGCTTTGAAGAGGAAGAGGATGCCCTTTTCTGTGTTTGGTATAAAATGTCAAAATTACAAAAAGACAAACAATGGAAAAATAATAAAAATTACTTAAATATTAAAAAATTACCTGAACTTGATGTCCTGTCATGGCTAAATTGACAAGGATTAAGTGCTAAGATGTTGGTACTGGAGTATTCTGCAAATTATGAAAAGATTCATTAAAAAACAATAATATAATTACATGTGCTAACTGTCAACGAGGGTGAAGCGTGGGTTTTTACGTTCTCTATTTCCAATATGATCTGATTTGAAACATAGGTGCACCAATCAAATTTTTGGTGTCCTATACAACAGACCAAATACGCTAAGGCCCACATCCGAATTTCTGTTGGCCTTCCTTGCAGAATGAGTCTAGCAAGGAAGAATTCGCAACATGCCCGAAGAAATTTATTTTCAATCGCCTGTACGGTCAAACCCCTTTTGGACTTGGTGGAATTAACTACAAAAAAGCTAAAATTAGTAATTGTACATTAAATCACTAATAAGAATTTAAAATCAATTAAATAAAAAAATAGTTATACCTTGAAAATATTTCGACTGCACTTTGAAGGTGGTCTCCAAGTAGTGTTTGTCGTCATCAGTTAACTGGTGTTTGGAAGTGACAGGCTCAAGACTAGCGTGGGACAATGCTGTCAATCTGGCGACATCAATGGTTGAGAAAGAAAGAACAATGTTTTTGTTGTCGATGACAAGATTTATCTTACCCAAATCCATATCATAAGCTGCAATGATCCTCTCCCTAGTTTAACGTTTGTATCAAAATGGGGCATTGAAACAAGACCCCAAAGACCAAAGTCCGTGATCCAAGACATGTCGTAACCCGATGTTGATAAAATTTTTAAAATCAAGGGGCAAACCAGGTTCTTATAATTAACTTTAAACATTCTAGGGGTTGCAGGGGACGCCATAGGGTGTACGGGTATGGATAAGAAGATACAATGGGAAAGGTTTCAAATGAGAGAAAAATGGTTTAAAACGGCTTAAAATTTAAGGTGAATTGTAAAAACCAAGATAAAAGTGGAGGAAGAGGGTTCATATTGCGTTAAAACGAGAGGAAAATGAGTAAGAAAGCGTTAAAACGAGAGAAAAAGGGTAAGAAAGCTTTAAAACAGGAGGAAAACAGTTAAAATCATGATAGAAAAGGGAAAAAATAATTGTTAATTCCTTTTATATAGACTTTTATGTATGCAATCGTTTAACGGATGGATGACATGTGTCCTCTACATGCAATCGTTTAACAGATGGATGACACGTGGTACAGAGCACCGTTGCTATCGATGGGAACTCGACTGTTGCAACACATCAACATGGCTATAACCGATCATCATGGTTGCAATCGATAGTCATGGATTTAACTGAACGATATGGCTAGGATCGATCAACATGGTTGTCATGGCTGCAACCGATCATCATGGTTGCAACCGACCGTCATGACTACAACCTATCGGTATGGTTGCAACCAATCAACATGGCTACGATCGATCAACATGGTTGTGACCGATCGACATGGCTATAACTGATCGTCATGGCTGCAACCGATCGTCATGGCTACAACCGATCAACATGTTTGTAACCGATCGACATGTCTGCAACCGATCGACATGGTTGTAACCGATCGTCATGGCTGCAACCGATCGTCATGCTTGTAACCTATCGTCATGACTGCAATCGATCGGTATGCCATTTTTTGTCATGTCATTCTGATGTCTTTCATATAGACCTAAATATTTTAAGTATACCATACATTTTTAGATTTTACAAAACCGATATTCATGGCCCCAAACATAGAAAAAATTGCCATGGTTTGAAAAAATTTGGAGAAAAATAATTGCAATTCACCACGGTTTGAAATTTTTTGGAGAAAAATAATTGGAATTCGCCATGTATACTTCTCCATATTTCATCGAGATTCCAAGACAATTCGCCTTCAATTTATAAATAGATTTCGGGGCCGACCCCTTATGCATAACCCTACCAAGGTTTTTAGAGATTCAAAATTGTATCAAGTGGAAGTGGGGATTGAACTCAAATTATTCTGACTTTTCTTCCCAAAGGATATTTCCTCATCATCATTTCCAATTCAAAAATTGTGGATAAAATAATGGTTGATTGCCCTTGGTTTAGGGGAAGAGATGCACTTTATTTGAGACCATGGAATGAATTTTTTTTTGTTGAGATATAAACTATTAAGGAGCTTCTAGTGTGGGTTAGGCATTTGGACTTTTATATCAACTTATAAATAAGTATGTTTTATAGAATTTTGAAAAATACCCTAGGGGAATTCATCAAGGTAGGACCAACTACAGAGGAGTGAAAGCATGTTATATATACCCAAGTATGTGTTGCTATGGATATTTTAAAATCTTTGCCACAATCCATTAAGATTAAAGTTGAATCAAGAGAATGGGATCAACAAGTAGATTAAGAAAATATTGCATTTCATTGTCATAGTTGTTATGAGATTGGACACATGGCAAGAGTTTGCAAAGTGAAAACTATGAAGAAAGAGACAAAAAATTCTAACCATGAGATAAACTTCAAGATAAAGCAAAGAAATCGTACAATAATAGAGTTTAGATCAGATCAAGGATATTCTACTCCAAAAGAAGAGGTAAAGAAAGACTATCTACAGTATCATTTGGCAAGTTTAGAAGGAATTAAAGATGCAAAAGAAGATGTGGAGATAATTTTTAAAACAAAGACAACAAAAGAGGTCAAGTTTATTCCAGGTTAATCATCTTCATTTTCATCAAGTAGTATAGAATCCCCTCTAGTTAATAAAAGTGAAAGTGGTGAAGATGCTATCCCTTGCACTTTAAGGTTTCAAGAGGATAATTATAAAGAAATGAGGTTGGAGGAAACCCATAACAATTTAGGGTTTTTAAGGCATAATAAGAAGGTAATTGCTATAAAAGAGCATCCTTGAACTTTAGGGTTTCCAAGGCAACATAGAGAAGATTGTGCTTTTGAGGTTATTCCTTGCACTTCATATCCTTTAGAACAAAGCTAAAATTAAAGATGATAAGTTTTACTATGAGCAGTGTGAGAAGATTGAAGAGATTGATGAAGATGAAAGTATTGTTGGTAATGAAAAAAAGAGAGGAAGACCCAATAAACAAAAACAAAGAGAAAAAGAAACCCAAAAGGGTATTGATATTGAAAAACAAAAACAAATCACAAGTGTTAACAAGAAGGGCTAAACCCACAAATAAAAAAATAAAATAACAATAAAAATAATATCTTAGAATATTAGAGGAATGAATAAGAACCCTAAAAAAGGTATTAAGAAATTGTGAGGTTGTTATAAACAAGATATTTATAGATATATAAGCTGGGCAACAAATATTTTAGTCATTTGTAGTGTTGAATTTCATCTTAACAAAATTTAAATTTCGGAAGGCATCTGATATAAAAGGAGTTGATTGTGGAAACTTAGCATTTTTGGGAAGATGGAGAATATCTTTGATAGAAAGACAAATGAAGAATATCTATGATAGAAAGGTAAAGTTGGATATGCTTTAAAAAACTTTTTAGAAATGTAATGAGAGCAATGTAATGTTTTGTTTTTGTAATGGGAGTGGCCCCCAATAGACGCCACACATAGCTTATTAAAAAATAAATGTAGTATTTGTTTAAGTTTAGACTACTCTCCTACTTTAACCTCCTTTAATTAAATATTCATCCCTTTCATTTAATATTTTATTTTAAAATTAAACACTTATAACAAAACTCTAAAGGAATTCATTCAACTTGGACGTACTATTAGATATAATTTTGTAAAGTAGAATAATTCATCTTTCTCATAGTTTTTCAAGAGATTTGATGGCTTCTATTTAGGAAGTTGTTTTTCTAGAACTATAATTTACACAAAGATGTAAAGTAGAATGAAAATTTGAGGATATCTAACAATAATACAAAAATATATATTTCTTATGTTACACCTAAAACTATTGTGGGTCGGGAACCCTAAACCAAATTTTTGGGGGTGGTCTAAAACCCGAAATCTAGCTAAAGGAGCGTGGATGAAGGAGTGTGGAAGGCTAGGCTGGTTGAAGGAGCGTGGAAGGCTAGGATGGTTGAATGATTGTGGAAGGCTAGGCTTGTTGAAGGAGTTGTAGTGGAAGGCTAAGATGTTGGGTGGAAGGCTGGGATGGCTAAAGGAGAATGGAAGGCCGATAAGGTTGAAGGAGAAGAGAAGGTTGGTCCGACGGAAGGAGCTATAGTGGAAGGCTAAGATGTTGAGTGTAAGGCTTGGAAGGCTGAACGAGCATGGAAGTCTAGTTAGGATTAAGGAGCGTGGAAGGTTGGTCTTTCCTACGTGGAAGGCTTGTTTGATGTTGGTTCGATTGAAAGAACCACAACAGCAGGTTAGGTTGTTGGATGAAATGTAGAAACATGTTAGGTTTTCTAGGTGGAAGGTTGAGACAACTAAACCCTCATTTTTTTGTCTTTGGTGTACCTGTGAAGAACCCACAAGGATTGGGATGGTTTTTCCCTCTCTTTGTGTTGTGGGAGTGAGCCTCTTTGCATCTTGATCATATATTTCTTAGTTCCTCCTATAGGATTGGTCTGTTGTGTTGGGTGTTGGTGGTTTGTGCTTCCAGTATTAGGGTTCTTGTTTTGGGTGGGTTTTGATTTTGATTTTAAATTTGAGCACCCATTGAACTTGGTGTTTTGGACAAGAATCCAATGGTCTATTGCTTGGGTTTATTTTTTAAGTGGGTTATTTGATTTTTTATTCATGATTGAGCGTCCTTGGTTCCAAAACCCTGCTTCCTATCTTGGGCAGGAAGGTTTTATTTCAGAATCCCTATTGTAGGATGTATTTTTTTTTGCTAGAGGTCGACGTTTTTTACTACAAGGTTCCTGATGAACTGCAAAAAAAAATTTACCTTTTGATTCATATTGGAGTAGTATACCCCTTAGTTTTGTTGTAGGTTTTCAATTTTTCTAGTGGGAAAGGAGGAAAACTTAAATTTAAATTTGATCGAAATTTAGGTGAGAACCTGATAGTGCTTTGGTTTGTTCCTGCCTGTTGGGGATTCATCCTCGAGAAGTTGTAGGGTATGGTTGTGACCTCTCTACAACGTTGGGCATAAGGTTGTTTGGTGGGACTTTCTAGTAGGTTTTTTATTGGTTTGGGGTTTGACCTTGCGTGCCTATTAGAAGGAGTTCTTGTTGTTGGTTGTTGGGTACCTGTTGGTGGAGGCCAGAGTTGTCAAAATCAGGATTCATGTTATGGGTAGGAAGGCCTAATTTTTATCTATGAATCAAAATCGAGCACTCTTTATGTTTGAGTGAAAATTTTCAAAATTGAGTGCTCTTTTTATTTTTATTTTTAAATTCAAATTGATGTCGAATAGCATTGTTGGTTGTAATGTTGGATCCGTCGATCAATTTTCCTAATTCTCGAGGCAGTTAGTTCTTTGGCTTGGGTAAGAAGCTTCATTTCGATTTTGTTTTTAAATCCTCCAAGTTAAGGCAAGAATGTTGTTTATTTTGGATCCGTGGGATCCGACTTAGCTTGATATCTAGGTTCTCGAATGCAGTATTAGTTTATGTCGGATATAGGATCTACCTCTTAAAATTTGGTTGTTTTTGGTTCAAGTTGGATAGGAGCCACTTGAGTTTGGTTTATTTTATCTAAAGTTTGGTCTCCTTTTCCTTTAGATGGGTCAGACCTTCTTATGTTTTGGTTTCTTTTTATTGTTAGATCTTAGGTTCGAGGACCCTTTCAAAATCCCTTTCTGTAAAAGGTTTAGGGACCCTTTCAAAATCCCTTTCTGTAAAAGGTTTAGGGACCCTTTCAAAACCTCTTCTTATACCTAATTAAAAATATATATATATTGTGGGTCTAAAACTTAGTTGACACAAAGATTTTTAAAATATGATATATAACTACAGAGTTTTCCTAATTTTAGACTCAACACGACATAAATGTATAAAATACAAAAATAAAACTTATTTGCTTAAAAAAATTTCAACCTTTCAATTTTATGTGCTTTAATTTTTAATGTGAAAGGATTTTATAAAAATATTCATTAAATTTATGTAAAATAAAGTTTTACATATAAACAATTTTTTTTATTAATTTAAAAGAAAATTAACTTCATGTCAAGAAGATAAATTAACATAAAAATTAAGATACCTTCATCTTACAATTTAAATGCTAATATATGAAATAATTTAAAATAAACTATCATCATATAGTTAAAATATAAGCATAGGCATAGCTCTCGGCTTTAGAAGGGTCACGGTTGGGGGAGCTTGCTCAGCCCTGTAAGTTGGTTGTAGGGGTTTCTCACATTAACCAAAAAAAAAAAAATTAATATATATTAAAAAAACTTTTTTTTTTAACTTAAAAAAAAAACGAGAATGCCTAACAAAAAATTAATATACTATGATTTTTAATAAAATTATAAAAAAATACTGTTTAAAAAACATTTACCAAATGAACTTCAATTGAACACAAATATCAAACTTAATTTTTAATGTTTAAAATACAATACAATTAGAACCTCATAGAAGATTTTAGTGAGTATATGGTTGCTTTACTCCTTATCTATCTTATTTTGTTTTTTTATGTATGTGGTTGTCCAAACAATATTACGGATTAAACATTTTATATAACTTTATTCGGAAGCATTTATTCCAACCCTCTTCAAGATTAAAACTATAAATTTTTATTAAAATTTTAAACTTGTCTAAACTATAAATTTTTATTAAAATTTTAAACTTGTCTTTGTGGCTCAGTGTTGTGATCAAGGTTTTAATTTTATTTTTTTTTTAAAAGAAACACATGTTTAAACTATAGCGGGTGTTGTGTATATGTAAGTTTGTGTAAACAAAACAAAATAAAATATGAAGTACAATGGGTGAGCCAATAAAACCACATTCCTTATAAAAAACTACATTTTTGAAAATAGTAACAAGGGTCTCACTCCCGTAACAAACTAAGGTAACCAAAATAAAATACCTTGTAACATACCATTGAGGTATCGGACAAACTCCCTTAAAATATTTCAACAGTATTTTGAATTATTCCCTTCTCCTAGTATCATTTTAACAATACCTTAACACAACTAAGAAAATAATCTATTATTTCTTTTTGTAATCCATAGAGGAGTTGGTTATATACAACCCTTTTCTACTAGCAAGCAGATCCTGGAACTGCCCCCAAAAACAAACATTTATTCTACTTTGTTGTTATTTAACATAGTACGAGGAGAAGCATGGGGGCTTCAAATTGGTACCATAGTTATTGGTCTGGCCACCTCTGCACAAATACACATGCCCTTAGGGTTTAAACCTAAGTCTCTGTTATTGAATTGAACTAACATATTCTCAAAAAAAACACAAGTTAAACTACTACTTTACACCAATAAACATACTCACAAATAAACATACTCGTGGGAACTCAAAGGTTCAATCTTAACTCCGCCTAAGAAAATACCACTCTTCTCAAAAAGTGAGTTCGTGTTTTGCATAGAGAATTCAATCTCTCCCCTACCATTTTCCTCTTGTAGGAAAAACTGGCCTGCCTCAAATTCCATCCATCCCTGCTCTCCATCTCTAATACGAGTCATCTTCAAACCCCTAAAATCTTCAACTGACTTGTCTAAATCATCCAGAAATCTAGCAGATTCTATGATTTTGCAGTCCGTCGTTGTAAGCTGAAATTCAAACGGCGTTAAATGCTCTAAATAGCGCGAATCCCGCATTTTTTCCTCGTCGATCTTCACAATAAAACATACACTGTAATGGGTATTCCAAGACAAAAGCTTACAATCAAACCCTCCCCTCACATCAAATTCCCACGCTTCAATTGATTCTGCTGTTTCCTCGAACCTGGAAGAGCCAAAATCTGTATTTACTCACTCAGAAGCAATTACATTTCTTTGTGTTCCAACAAGCTAAATTTGTAACCCATACTAACCTCGAGTCGTCACGTGACACCCAATTCCAATACTCAGCGAAACTGTCGATAGATAAATCTCTTGCGGACAACATACAACCAATCTTTCCCGTAGGTCGATCCACCCAAATCCTCTATGTTGTACAGAGACCAAGAATATATATATATATATATATATCAATCCGTTGAACAGAAAGGAAAACTAAACACAAAGAAAAGAATTGAATTGGTGATGTATACCTTGGTTCCATTGTCTATGAGAATTGAGTGACAAAGGTGAGAATAGAGTTCTTTCTTTGAGGGGAAGGCCAAGGGGATAAGGGCCCTGGAGAGGATTTGAGCATAATGTGGAGGCAACATCTTCTCCCAAACAAGATCAGAATTAGCAGCAGATCTCCACAAGGCACACACGGCAGCGAGTCTGCATACATCCTTTGGTTCTGTAGAGGACAAAATTGTCGAAATACAGTTCTCTGGCAATTCCCTTGACGCAATATCGCTGCTATCTTCTATGTTTTCCATCTTCAAGTCGGTTAAGACTGGATGACTCTCCAATATAGTTATTAGAAGTGAAAGAGGGCTTTGCGGCATATAAATTTTGGGCTGGTGTTACTAGCCGAAGCTAGAATTTGTAGAGGAAAAGGACAACCCTTGAAATAGTCAAGATCCGTTTTCATTTCTTGGAAATGAAGTTGTCTATAAACCAATCCTGTTTCACATGTAAAATAGACTTAGGCTTCCTCAAGTATTGAGGATACTATGAGATTGAGCCCACGTATGCAACATTTTTATATAAGCGAAAAAAACAAAAGATAAATTGCGAGAGAAAGAGTATATATTGAATATATTATTTTAAGAAGTCATTACTTAGAAGGCTTTTTTATTTTATTTATTGTTGTGCATACAAAAAAATATATAAAAAATTTCAGATAACTTTTTATTTATAAAAGTAGATTTAGATTTTAAGCATTAATGATTTTCTTACGCAAAGTAAAAGTTTGACTCTAAAATCTGTTATTAGAGCTATTTTTGGTGATAAAAATTGGAAACATTTTTTTCGTTACAGAATCTCTCTAGCTATTCACAAAGGTAAATGAAAAGAAACCTCATGGAAGGATAAGGTCCTTAATTTACAGTTAAAGGATTTATTCAGTTACCCAAAATTGGAAAGCTTGGTAATTTCTCATTTATTGGTTTGGAAGTTTGACTCCTTGAGACATGGTCTAAGCATTGGTCTAAATAATCTTTGGTGGAATAAGCGTATCCTCCATACTGATAAACATTTAGCTTTATGCAATACTATTCGAGGTCCAGCATTTCTAAAGAAAATTATTAATAAAATTAGAGATATTTATGATTTGGGTAGTTGCTCAATTCTTATCTAGAACCAAATTTGCAATTTTGCTTCCTTCCCTCTAGGTTCAAAGAGTCTTATGGCTTAGTTGTGGCTTCCATCCCTTGTGAGGTTCTTATAAAGTTGGGAACAACTACCCATAATATATGGAATGATTGGAGATGGCTTAATGGTCATAGAATCTCTTCCATTACTTCTAGTTGGATATACAAAAATCTTTTGTGTCCTTCTTTAGACTCTAAGCTCAATGTCAAGTGGCAAATGAATTTTACTAATGCCCAATGGCGGTCTCTTGCTGCTCAAATTTGGAAAGTTCATGTTGAATCCAAAACTCAGCTTCTTGGATGGTGGACTTTGCATTAAAAATTTCCAGCTTCTGAAAGTTTCGCTTTGATTTTACACAATTCTCCTCAATGCAATTTTTGTAATGCTTTGGAAACTCTCATTCACTTGTTTTGATTTTGTGACATGGCTAAACAGTTTTGGGATGTCTTCTACAATTTTCTTTTCCCCTTTTTTACTAGATCTTGGAAGCTTTCTCTGTTTGGTTTTTCTCAGCTGCATCAATACCCCAAACTCTGGGATGTTTGTAGACTCGTTCTTCTCAAGCACATTTGAAAATGCAAATGCAAAAAGGTGTTTGATGGTTCTGCTCCTCCATGGGATATAGTTTTAGCAGACTTGACCTTTGATCTTTTGTTACATGTGGGACGCATTCATCCCAAGTTTATGGAACTTCCAACACATCACAAGATGTTATTGACAGACTTCATCAGCTTTCTCATATGGTTCAGGATCTTCAGAAGGTAGGTCCAGCATGTAACTAAAAAGAAGGTAGTTAACAATGATAAGTTTAAGATTTAATTACTTCTATTTCTTTTTTGAAGACTTCAGAAGATATCATGGAAGACACCAAATTTCCCCATATAACAGGCTCTCCCACATATGAGTGTTGATATCTAATGTAATATCTAGTGTATTGTAGCACGATATAGCTATAATCTTTTTATTGCTATTAACTTCTATTTTTATGTATATTCAGTTATGGATCCTTTACTCCTTATCCACTTTTTTTTTTTTTAGCTGGTGGACAATGTTAGCACCATAATATTGTAATGTTTCGGTTATTGAATTAATATAATCTACCTTTTTCTTTAAAAAAATGGATTTAGATTGAGCATAAAATAGGACACATCATTAATGATTATTGAGAAACACTTAAACAATCATCAATTTGTTGTAACATATAAGCAATCACACCTAATATTACATATGTTAACATTCTCTTAATGTTAAGGTTACAAAACTCAATACTAAAAATAAAGGTTGGACATTCATAACATTCACTTAAATTTCAATACCAAAAGCATAGGTGACCTCTCGTAGAATATTTTAGATGTTAATGGACAATAGCACACAGATGTTCATATAATAAACGTCAACTAAATAAACTTACAATTAATTTAAATGAATTTTTGATGAGGAGAAAAGATGATTACCAACGAGGGAATATAGTTAGAATCCATTTCAACCAATTTACAAGGTGAAATAACCAAAGGTTGTACAAAATAAAATTTATCTTTGATCTTAATCCTACTTTAAGAATTGTGTCAACACTTTAAAAAATATATTTTTGGATTGCTTTGTGAAGGCTTTTTTTTTTATTAAAATGAATAATTTATTCCTTTGGATGGTCCAAATTTTAATTTCATATTTGTTTATAGTATAAAATGTTATAATTTTTATGTGAAATATTTAGTTAAACATAAATAATTTTGAAATATTGATAGTTTTAACTATATTATTTTGACATTTTGATAAAATAAATACCTTTCTAAAGCATTTTGCATAGGTAGTTTTTGTTTGAGTTTATACTATTCCCCTACCTTAACTTTCCTTAACATTTTAATGAAATATTCATTCTTCATTTTAAATTTTATTTAAATACCAAATGGCTTAATTCAACTTCGACATATAATTAGATATGATAATTGGAAGTAAAGTAATCCATCTTTATCATAGTGTTTCAAGAGATTTGATAACTTTCATTTAAGAAGTACTTTTTTGAACCATAATTTACACACATGGAATATTTTAGGATATCTAGCTATAACAAAGGAAATCTAAATCTATTTGTGTGTTAAACCTAAAACTTAGTTGACATGTCTTCTCAAAATAAGGTATATAGATATGAAAATTTACCAAGTCTATACTCAAAATTACATGAAATATATATATATATATATATATATATATATATATATATATATATATATTAATAAAATTGATTTTCTTCAAAATATTTTAATTTTTAGTGTAAAAGAAAGTTATAAAAATATTTTTTTAAAATTATGCAAAATAAATTTTATAAATACAAAAACAATTAAATGTTCATCCATTTAAAACAAATTTGACTTCATGTCAAAAAATTATCATACAAACCAAGATCTCATCATCTTGCAATTAAAATCCTAATTTATAAAGTACTTTAAAATAAACTCTCATCATTGTCATATAATTAAAATAAAATAAAATATATATTAAATTTCAAAAATATTTTTTAAAACTTTTATAATTGAGGATGTGTAACATAAGAATCTATATTATCTATATTACCATACATGCCACAACAAAACTAAAAACTCTACTCTTTAACATTTTCATTGAAGAAATTTATATAACATATTAAATTATAAATAACCATACATACCAACTAAAATAAATATATTAATGATTTTTTTAAAAATTATAAAAGTAAATATTTTTTATTAAATATTTTTGAATATTTACTAAATAAACATCAATTGAAGATAAATATTAGATCTCTTACAAAGATGAAGTAGTCTTTAATGTTTGTAATGCATGTAAGACTCTTCTCATAGAAGATATTGTTTCCATTATATATAAGTTTTCAACTATACATATATAGTTATTGAATTTCTTATCCTATTTAGTAAGAGACATTTTAAGCCAAGGAAGCAAGCAAGGCTTAAATAACCCTAGTAGGATCTCTTCCCCACCAAATCCTCCAAATCCCTATGATACAAGCACATCTTCTAGAAGATATGATCTTAGAGCAGTGAAAAAAGGTAAAGGAGCTATTGGGTATGGTCAGGTATTAGGGGGCTTGGGTCTTGAGACAATCACTCTCAGGAATTTGATTTTAAAGTAGGAAGGAATCCTACTTAAAAATTGCACAAGAAAAAACTAAGAAGAAAATTTTATCTCGCAAACAAAAATCTATAGTTAGGGTTCTTATAGCAAGACAACCCCAAGGGAAAGGGTATCAAAGATCATTTTCTCTTTAAATGTTAGAAATATTGGGGTGTCTCATAAAAAAATAGCCCTAAAGAGTTTGTTTAAACTTCATAAGCCAGTCATAATTTTAATTCAAGAGACTAGGTTGGATGTAAAAAAGCAATTGGAATACTCGTCTCTCTCCTACCAAATTGGAACTTTGTAGGGTTAGACTCAAAAGAAATATCAAGGGGAAATGTAACACGATGGAATTCCTCCTTCTAGCTAGTTAATAAGGTTTATATTGAGGCAGATGTAGTTGTAGAGTTGCATTCTATGGAGCTTTTATGACTTAATTGCTTTGAATTTTTATAAAAAATGCTTCATGACTTTGTTGCTTTGAATTTTTTATAACAAATGCTTCATGACTTCATTCTTATTTGAGCATTTATCTAATTTGATATTCCATTTGTTCATCCACTTGTTCTGCTTCAACCATGTATTCTTTCTTTTGTTCATTTCTTCTATTAAAGCTTCAGACCATCTATCTGTATACATTTGTTCAAAATTTTCAAATATTCTAGAAGATAAAACATAACAATTGCCTCTTATGAAAGGTATTTCCTTCTACTAGAATATAAAACTAACTTTTTTGTTTTAAATTTATTTTTAGTCAAATTTTTTTAATCCTTTTTATTTGCCTCTATGTTTAGTTTGATATGTTGTTAATCTACACTTCACACCAATACAACATCACTTGAACCACTAGTAGTCTTCTAGCTCATACAACATCAAACGTTTTTTAATCCTTTTTTAATAAACCTATATAGTCTTCTAGCCCATAGAAACCCAAAATTTTCATGGATATCCTCCATATTTATTTCTTTATTATAATGCTCTTGAAACCTTAAAGTGCAAGGAATACACTCTATACTAGTTTCATTTTTTTTTTGCAAAAATATGAATTTATACTCCTTGAGGAAAATGAAGTTGATTTACTTAGATTAACCTTGACCTCTTTACCTCCTTTGCTATAAAATTTTCCTCCTCTTCTTCTTTCGTACATTTAACTCCTGTTTGAACTTGTGCATTGTACTTCCTCCTCCATTGTATAGTTTTTTTCTCTAATGGGTAATTTGAGTAAACTATAATGACCATTTTCATTTGATGATATAGAGGGGCTTTCTTTCTCACTTTATTAGGAGTGGAAAATATTTGATTTGACCCAACTTCTATTATGACATGATATTTTTACTTCATAATGAAGTTTATTTTATTTCTAAAATTTTCCTCTCTTTCTCCATCATTTTCATTTTGCAACCTCTTGTCATGTGTTCAGTCTCATAACATTTGCAACATTGAAATGAAGTGTTTTCGTAATCCACTTATTAATCTCATTCTCTTAATTCATATTTAATCCTAATAAACTACAATAAAGATTTTGAAATATTTATGGCAACACATATTCACATGTATTCAACTTGCCTTTTCTCTTAAGTGGTTGATTCCTCCTAATGAACTCGCCTAGAGAATTACCAATATTTTTCAAAACCTCCTTATTGATAAGTTGATATGGAATTTCACTAGAGCTAATCCACATGAAAAGCCTTTTAATTATGTCTTTGCTAAAAAAATCTCACTCTATATTCTTAAATATAATGCATCTATTTCCCTAAACCATGGGTCACACCATCCAATGTTTTATCTTTAACTTTTGAACTAGAGAAAATGATGAGGAAAAATCCTTTTAAGAAAAGAGTCATGAAGTAATTTAAATTCAATCCTCACTTCCATTGATCAAATTTTGATTCTCTGGCTGACTTACATTGTTTGTGAAACTTACTAACTCTCTCCTAAAAACCATTATGTTATATTGACATATGAAACAAGAAAAATAATACTTGCTCTTTGCTCATTCTTTATTTGTTGCTCATACTAACAATAATTACCTTTTTTAAAAGAAGAAAAGATTGAAACTTACCCATACTTTTTTAATCATTTTTAGATAAACATTTATTTTATTAAAAATTAAAAAAGAATTAAATAAATAACTATTTTTTATGTTTTAATTTAAATAAAATAAAACCCCAATCATTAATTTAAAGTATAAATACCACACAATGAGAAAATGACATCATAAATATCGGCTAAATCTAAATCTTTGAAACTCTATCAACTTTCATCTATTTTTTTAATTAGTTGTATGGATTTGAAATAGCCTGTACTTGTATTACATCATCACCATCTATTAGTATTATAATAGAGCTTGGATATTATCTATGCATCCATTAATAAAATTAATAAAATTTGAACTTGGATCTCCTCTTTGAAAAATTTAATCAATTGAGATAATGTTAGTTGATTAAAATTTTAGGGTAAAACACTAGTTTTGAAAGGGTCCAGTCCTTTGTAGCTAGGTTTGATCTTGTGTTTCCTATAATGCCATTTGATTAAAAAATTTAGAATAAAACACAAGTTTTGGTTTATGCTTGTCTTTCTTGTGTTTCCTATAATGTCATTTGATTAAAAAAATTTAGAATAAAACACAAGTTTTGGTTTATGCTTGTCTTTCTTGAATGAAAACTCAAAAACATACCTCTATGGTATGCTTCATTGGACTTTGTTTAAAATATAAAAACCTCATGGATTTGTTAGATGTGGGGAATGTATGAATGTTACTTTAAACTGTATAAACTGTTTGTTAGGTAAAAACAAAGTCAAGGGAACGTCCAAAAACTCGAACTAAGACAACACTCATCCAAGAACCCCAACCGTCCAAGAAATCAAACTAAGACATCCCACCAACAATCAACACTCCACCAAAAATCCCAACCATCCAAAAAATCGAACTAAAACAATCCACCGACAAGCAACACTCCTCATTTCAAATCCATTTAACAACAGAAAATCTGAGTGAAAATATAATGACCCACGCATTAAAGTATATGAAATTTGAATTAAAATATAATGAATTTCGGCCCTTATATATATTTTTTGAATGAAAAAGAGCACAAAAAATTCTATTAAAGAATAATTAGATCTTTTTACATCAAAAAAATGGGTGGAAAATATCACACCCCAGTATAGTTTGAAACTAACCATCATGGTTAGGAGACACCAAAAAAACCAAAGCATAAGAAAATCCAGATACAACGAGCCCACGACTAACAAAACATCAGAACTTGGCTTTAACTAAGCATAACCACAAAGAAAGTTGTTGCAACAAAAGTATGGGGAGGCGCATATGCCTCATCCAAGCCCATGTAATGTCAACCGACGTTGAAAAGTGTAGGAATAGGCCAACAAGCATCATTGGGCTCTGTATCATTACCACCAATAGAAGGCCCAATATTACATCCATCTGTGCGAGCAATAACCATTGGGTCTGTAGTATCCGTTGGATCCGACCAAGTATCCCCCCAAACTGTACCAGGAGTGGGACTTCAAGAAGGTCATTTCCCCATCCTGCCACAAGGGGAGGGGTAAGAGCAGAAGGACGAACATCCTAGCCACTATGTTGTTTGGAAGAACCTGCATCAGACCCTCCATGTTTAAAAACTGGAGGTTGGGACCAATGTCTGCGTGGAGGGGACACTCCGCTGTAACAGGAAGGATTTCAGCTAGAACGAGATCAAGAACCTGACCGACCATAAGATGATGGATCCTCCGGAAGGCGACTAACAGTGCAAGGTGCATTACCCCAATGGTCAATAAAGCTACGTAGATGTTGAATCTCCATATTAACCTTCTCCACCTGCACAGAAAAATTTGTATCCAAGAATCATAAAACACTGCATACTAATCAGCCAAGAAAAAAATACTTAAACTAATAGAGTCTTTAAATTAAGCATGTGTATTTTTCTTCAAAAAATAAAATTTATCATAAATCGTTTGTCGAACTAATTACAACAAATGAAGCCAAGTTTAAAAAATTATATATATATATATATATATATATATATATATATATATATATATATATATAAAATAATTTTATTTATTTTCATATTAAAGTAGAACATTTACATTTATTCATCGGTTTATAAAATCTATTAACGTATAAATCTCAACCTTGAAGCTTATTTAATTTGGTTCTGTCAACCTCCTTCACGGCAATGGAAGAAAGGACCCACTATCCCTAACCCAATTACTGTATTAATTTTCCTGTTGAACCGCTTTGACCATTTCCCTTAGCATTTGGTAAGGCCTTAACGAGGTCATACCCGTTTAAATGTCTTCGCATATTTAGTTTTGACAGTAGGGTTTTTTACGCTTATTAAATTTAATATATAGTTTTTCACATTAATTAATTTAAATTAAATTAAATAAATATATATATATCATATCATATTATTAAATGTCTTCACATATTTAATTTTGACAGCCATATTTAAAGTATTAATAGTAAAGGTTTTTTACACTTATTAAATTTAATATATAGTTTTTCACATTAATTAATCTAAATTAAATTAAATAAATATATATATATCATATCATATCATGTTATGGGGACAGTGCAACCTTACATGTTTGGCTTTTTTTAAGAAATTTAAAATTCAAATTGAGATGTTTATAACTATGTATTAAATTATTTATAAATAAGCTCAACTTTCCTTATAAAAGTCATAAGGAAATAAAAATATTAAACTTTAAACATTCTTTATAAATAACTTTACTAATCAAATTTTAAATAATAAAAAAAGTGTCTTCACATATTTCGGATCTTTGAAATCAATAACTAAAATTCCAGATGATTAGTATATTTCTGTTGCAGTTACATCACAGCAATATATCGTTGAACTCTAATTAAGAAGAAAATGACTTATTACACCCGCGACGAAAATGACTTATTAAGAAAAAGAATAAGGTAATTAAATGCAGAGTTTAAAGGTCTTTCATTAAACTGGAACATAAATGCCTTTAAGAAAAAAATTGATGTTAAATACGTATTAAGTAATATATTTAATATATATATTTTAAAGATTTGTTACTTGTTTTACACAGTGTTTTTGAGTATTATTGTATTGAAGGTAGTGTTTTTGAGTATTATTGTGTAGAAGGTATATTTAAGATTAATAATATTTATTGTTTTTTTTTTTTAGCGAACAAAATTTGTAGGGTCGTTGTAGTTTGAGAAACCACGATCAAGGGGTTCTACATCGTCAAAATCATTTGGGAGTCGTGCCCGGTTCTAATCGCACCAACATTATCAACTGGATTTTGAGTATCCGATGTGTGTTTGGTAGGGTAGAGATTCGAACCAGGGACCTCCCTCGAAGGATTTCCCTACCCTCTCCAACTCACCTACAACAGGTGGGTATAATAGTATCTATTGTTGTATCGGTCCTATGATCAATGGTCTCCCTTGTATTGATACCTGAAATAGTTATAGAAAGGTATGTCATTTGGTTAGCTACCTCAGTGTTGACCTCATTTTCATTATGAATCTATTCATGTCAATAATTTAGCTTGTCAACTATCATTGCAATGTTGTGCACGTGAGTATGTATGTTGGCACGAACAAGAGTAAATTTGAAAAAAAAATTGATATGAACACCTCTCAAGAAGGAGCCAAACCAATAAACACACTTTGACATCATTGTTTACATATGTGTTTAAGGACATGTCTATAATATCCCCATCCAAAACTTTCATTGTCAAGTTTAGATCTTCCAAAAATGGTAATTTTCTAAGAAACTTGCAAAGCGAAGAAGACAAACCTATAATAGACCAAACTCTTCGTGCAAACTTTGTTAAGAACCTTTGCTTCTCATAAATATAAAGGCAACCATAGTAATTCATTCACACAAGACAAGATGTGATGATACACTTTAAGTAGCTCAACACCAATGTTATTCCTGAAGGAAGGAACCACTCCACAATATCTCCCAAAATGAGATCCACTCCACCAACCAAGAATGTTACAAGAGATACTTGATATGATTGATGATTATTATAATGATAATATCCCTTCTTTATATACCCATATTCTAATGCTACTTTGGGGAGCCGACTCCTAAACCCTTATCCCACTCATTATTATAATATAATCAACCTTATGTTGTGTGTCCCATGCCAACTATCCATAATACCCTTATACAATATAATATCATATTCCTATGTTTAGGTATTATCCATAAATTTCACTCTCCTTACAAATGTTTCATCCTCGAAACATGAGAAGAAACTAGATAATAGAATTTGCTAATCAATGTTAATAACTAGTACAAATCTTGATCATCACTCCGTCCAAGCGAAATTTTGAGTGGTGGCGGTTTATGATGGTGCCAAGGTGCTATTGTGTCACTTGAATATCCATAACTACTTTGTTGGCTACATGCTTCTACTACTCTACTTTGATATTCTGAATGATTTGTCTTATTATTCCATGATGTTGATGCACCACTCTAAAGTCTAGAATTACTATGCTTTTTCTACCAAACACTTCCATACTTTATGCCTTTTGGACTCCATGTAGATTCATAATAATATTTATGCCCTAAGCTCTGCCTCCAAGATTGTTGCCACTCATGGTGGTATGGGTGGCAATATCCTATAATTTTAACATGACATTATATTCTCTTTGATTCTTCAATGTTTTTGTTTCATTGTTTTAAATTCTTTCTCAATCTGTTCTCTTATGTACCCTTCTTTTAGTGCATCTATGTGCTCTTCTTGCAAAGCTTCCTTTGATTTTGTTATTGCTTCTTCTTGGGACTTTGGTTTTGCCTCTGTTGTCAACATAGCTTTCAATTCCTCTATTGGTTCCTTAACTTTTTTCCTTGCCATAACTGCTTCTTGTTTATCCTTGGATCCTTGCTCTTTAATTTGAGAAATATCCTACAGTGCTACGTTCTTTTTCTTATGACATAACTTTATGAACTTTTGCACATTAACAATACCCAAAGAATCAAACCAAGGATAACCCAAAATAATCTCTACATCATCCATCTCAATAGCATGGAAATTCATATGTAAAACATATTTATGTATAGTGATTTTCAAATCTTTAAAAATATGAACATTCCCTCAATTTGTATGTTATTAACTTTTGTTGCTTGAACCTGCAACCTCTTAGCCAAAGCAATATAAATAAAATTATAAATGTTGCTAGGATTTATGAAAAGAATAAAATTTTCCCTTTGAATGTAGCTATGAACTTGCAAAATAAAATTTTTGGATTCAAACAAATCCTTTGGATCACTATTTGACCTATCTCACACCAAAGCTATGGTTCTCTTAGCCTTCAAACTATCATCCAAATTTGTTCCCTTTTTCTCTTTCTTAAGACATTTGATTTGTTTTTCATAGTCTTTAAGTGTATCTATCAAAGTAGCTATATTTTTATTCTTTTTCTCAAATTTCCATTTGCTTAAGAATGTGTCTTCAAATTCTTCCCCTATGTATATAAAATTATGGACACAAGTTCATATGGTAAGTTAAAGCTTCTTCTCGTAAAGAATCACCAAGCTTTATCGTTCCATGCAAAATTATAAGATTTTAAAGATTTAATAAATTTTCACCATGCCCTAGCATCAATATCATCCTTTCTAGTGAATATTGACAACTCAATGACCTCAACCCAAAAAAAGATCCCTAAAATAACTAGGGTTTAATAAAATGAGATTTCTCAAAAATAAAATTCTTGAAATTTCATCTATTATTTTCTATAAATAATTACATTTGCATATTTTCCTCAAAACAAAATAAACTACAACAAATTTTCTTACTTGGATTGAGAGATAATAATTTTTATTTTTATTGAATTTTTGCATAGCCAAAAAAATAGTGTCGATAGCCCAACTTCAAACAACCATAACTCCTTTAATACTGCTCAGCATTTAACATATAACCAATTATTTTTGTCGTATATGAAATGATCCACACAATGATGTAAGAATATTTTAAATATGAATGCTTGAAAAAAGATATAGCTATTTGAAAATTATAAAAAATACATATATTTTTCTTTAAATAATCTCTGCAAACCTTGCAAAAATTCTTCAATTTGCCAAAACCATTGTTCTGATATCAGTTGTTAAGAACCTCTGCTTCTCATAAATATAAAGGCATCCACAATATGCTAAATATTAAATAAATCAACGATAATAATTAATACACACAAGATAAGATGTGATAATACCCTTAGATAGCACAACACCAATGTTATTCCTTAAGGAAGCAACCACTCCACAATATCTCCCAAAATGATATTTGTTCCACAAGCCAAGACTGTTACAACAAATACTCAATAATATCGATAATGATTATAATAACAATGTTCCTTCTTTATATACCCATCTTATAATGCTACTTTGGGGAGCTAGCTTCTAAATTCTTATCCCAATCATTATTATAATATAATTATTAAAATATAATCAACCTTGGATTATGTGTGCCCCATACAAACTATCCATAATACCTTTATACAATATAATATCATAGCTGCATATTCCTATCCTTAGGTACCATAACAAACTTATACAGTACCAAAGGAGGTGAGGGACAATTTCATGATCTAACAAAAAATATAACAAGGAGATCAAGCTAAGTTGGAAGCCAATACAAAGGATGTAGCTAACTTAAAGTGATGGAGTCTTCAACCTAAAACCTTATATTTTGCTTTAACTTTGGTTTTTCATTTCTAGGTAGTAAGTTGAGACCATTTATACTTCAAATATGACACATCAATTAAATAATCTTGTGTTTCATGTTAACTTTGTAATGGACTACCACAAATTTGTTTATTATGAGATTAGAATAACTCACTTTCAAGTCAAGCATCCACCAATCATTGACATAAAACCTCTATGTTTTTCAAGACCTTGAGTATTCTCTATAGAAGACAAGTCATCTTAACCTCTCATTCTTAACTAGATGAATAAAATAATAAATTTTATCAATAAAATTGAAACCTTAAATTATTTTATAAAAGTTTTTATTATTTAATAATTTAAATATAGATTTTAAATTAAAATATTATTTTTATCTTGTCTAACATATATTATATAATTTTATCAAATGGCATTAGCTCAACGAGTTAGATTCCTCAACATTCAAGGAGGATACTTAGGTTCAAATCTTGCCAAGCGACACATGGATAGTATCCAAGTTATTGTAATACCACTAAGTAATGATAATGTAATACAAGTGGGGCTTGTTTCAATCTCATATAACCAACCGATTATATATATATATATATATATATATATATATATATATATATATATATAATAATTTGCAAAGGGATTTGATAGGGGAAAATAAAAGCAAACATTGCAAGTGTTAATAAGAAGTGAGACTAAACCCACAAATAAAAACAAAAAGTGATGATGAAAATATATCTTGGAATGTTAGAGTATGAATAAGACCCCTTAAAAGAAAATACTAGAAATTTTTTTGTTATAGGAAATATATTTATAGATATAGAAAGTGATGATGAAAATATATCAAGAAGTTGATTGCGGAAATTTGGGATTTTGAGGAAGATGACAAATATCTTAAATAAAAAAACAAATGAAAATACCTTTGATAAAAAAATAACTTGAATATGACTTGGTTAATGTAGTGAATTCTCACTACACTCAAAAGTTGCCTTGGATACAAACAATAAGCAAAAAATCGAGCATTGGACAAAGTATAAGCAAAAGTTTCAATCAACAAATTGGAATATAAAGAGTCATGAAAGGTGCAACAAAGCAGGTGTCTGAAAGTTAAAATTTATGAAACTCTCAACCAAGATACAAGATAAAATTCTCGATGTGGTTTCAAGGTCAGATAAAAAAAATGTTCGACATTGGAAGATGATGAATACACCAAAGTCAAATAATAAATTTCAAAAATCTAGGTCACCTATACTCCAAAATATTAGGAAACCATATTTTGCCTCGGGGGCTCCTGCCCTCAAACCCCCGCATGGTGGGTCGTTGGCCACCCCAAACCCCCCAACCGAGATCATGACCTTCGATCCTGCACATTGTGTTGAGGTTTACAATCTTTCAATTCTACAGGGAAGACGTGGCAACCAAGGAAATTAGTTGGCGCATTAAAAGTAAAAGTTATGGGAACCATGCTAGGAGAAAGCCTTGAGCCAAGTCATATTAATTTTTCATGAATCCCCAAAAAGGGGGTATATGGCAGTAAGAGAGACAAGGGAGCATCCAAGGACTCATAAAACTCAATAGTAATGACTCCAAATTTGAGAATCTTAAAAGGACAGTGAATTCAATCAAAGACATGACCTAACGCATAGAGGAATAGTCATTTTGAAATCTCTACACAATTTTGGAGGGAAAATATCCCTATTGTAATCTATAAATAGTAGTAGTCTTAGCATTATAAAGGATCAACGACTTTGCAATTGTATTCATTTTTAGGGTTTCCTTTCATTTTTTTTGTAAAAATAATCAGCTCTTGAGCGACTTGTGGGTAATATTGAACCCCCGCTTCTAGCATAATCTATGTAAAATCTTACTCGCATATATATATATATATATATATATATATATATATATATATATATATATATATATATATATATATATATATATATATATATATATATATATATTTGATGAGTGTCGTTTAATTCATCATTTGATCATTATTTATCAATCCGGCGGGTGTCCTAAGGTCATGTTACGATAGTCAATTCAAGCGGTGTGTAAGACACTCCATTCGTAAAATGGCTTTATTGGTAGAACAGTTAGTGTTTGCTGGGGGTTCTTCTGTCACTCTAAACCCTATAACTTGAAAGGAAACTAAATTATGCTTGCTGAAATAAAACTGCAGAAATGAAATGACAGTGAAAGAAACCTATTTACTCTTGCTGAATCTGAAAATGCACTCAAAAACTGAAGTAAAATTGCTGAAATGAAAGTTGTTGAAATTAGAATTGCAGAAAATAAACTTAACTATCTTGCAAAATAAAAGAACAGATCTAGAAATAAACTCGTAAATGAAAATGTAACTACAAATTCTAAAGCTGGAAATAAGTTCAGCAAAATAAGAAAATGCAGAAAAATGACAGGTTTCCTGCTATTCTGCTGCAGATGTAATTAAACAAGAAAACCTGGTATAAACCTTCTTCTGCTCCTGGGAGTGGCCCTTGCTCCCTGGTTCAGAAGAAGGTGAAGAAGTAGCTCTGGTGTTCTACCTAATCACTCCTTCAATCATAAAATAAAATTGATAAAAACTGCACTTTTTATTGATTTAAAAACATGCAGAAAATTTTTGCATATTATTGCTACGTAAATCTGATTTCACAATATTCGAATTACACTAATTGCAATCCTAATTCTTCCTACATAGCTCAACCCGGATGGGAGCCGGTTATTTATATTAAAAATAGCTAAATCAGATGTGGAATGATTCAAATTCGGGCATTTTAGGAATGTCGTTAAAACCGCATTCCTAAAATGCGGAATATGGTTACATATGAAATCTATTCATTGCACACTTGCTAGAGGTCTTCTGCGTTGAAAAAGATGCATAACATATTTACATAGCTATCCCTATCATTCTCCCGCAATTTGTTGTCTTTCCCGAGTCGTTTCGGTCAAAATGTGCATTTCCGGTTATTCCGGAGCGACCTCGTTATTCCGGAGCGAGAATCCCTATTTTTTCCAGAGCAGCGCCGTAATGATCTGTTTTCAACACTTCTTTGCGGTTCTTTGGCCGAGCATTTGGTGGACCAGACTTATAAGTCTTTCAATAACCTGGTCACATGCTTTCCTAAGTTGAATTTGACCAAATCCCAAGCCTTGCAAATCTGGCCGGAATTTGTCCAAGTCAAAACAGTCAAAAATAGTTTTGCACAGCTTGCAGTTTTGACCTATTTTTAGTGCTATTTTTTGCATTTGACAACTTCAGAGTGCATGATATGAATGATATATATTCCACACGTGATTGCACTTAACATATTTCACAATAAATCATTATTTATCAACAAAACTTATGCAGAAAATACAGAAAATTAGTAAAAACAGAATATTATGCTTCTAAACAGTCAAATATGTAAATAGTAGTAAATATTGCATTTCATCAGAAAAATTAACATTAAAACATATCAAAAAGGTCTACTAAGGATGTCCAAAATAATAAAAAATGAGGCAATATTTGGCCTCATCATCCCCCCCAACTTATTCTGATGCATGTCCTCATGCATTCTGTGAGGCTACAATAGAGCAGAGATCCTTGTCCATAACTCTCTCTTGGTAGCTGAACTTTGGACCAGGAATCTTGTAAAACCCTCTGATTTCTTTTATCTGCTTGAGCCATGCCTGAAACTGATCGTTTGGCTGGGGGTCTTCATCAAAAAACCATGGAACAGGGGTGATTACAATAGGCAATCTGTATCTTAATCCTATCCACTGATGTTGCAGCTGCTGAATAACTTGCATGATACCTTCAACTCTTCTTTTTGACCACTGCAAGTTATTGGGGGAGATAGGTTCTTTCTTCTGCAAGGAAAGAGGTAACTCACCCCAACGATTTCTACAGGCTGCTAAGGCACTATTAAAATGCTGGTGAATAAAATTCTGAACATCAACTAAACATCTCTGAAGATTTGTTTCATAAATTTTTCTCACCTTTTCTTCTCTCATCATAGTGAAATGTTGATTGGCTGCACCCCTGTAATCACCATGCATTGGCCTCAGATATAGTGCTGCATTTGCCTCATTATCCTTAATCATCTACTTTCGTTGTTCCCAATATTCCCGATTTTGTAGAGTGGACAGGAAAGCTCTTAACTGAATATCCCCTGTAAAAATGTGAGGTAGGAATGTGTCATCCTCAGGCATAAAGAAATTATGTAGGAATAACTCACACAGCAGATTTTTCTCGTTCTGTTGGCTGTGCAGGTAGGTATCCACAAATTCTTCAGGATTTTCCATTTTGTATGGCAAATTAGAGTGGATTCTCATAATTTGCCAACGGATAAATCTTTCCCTAAGGATTAAGGTGTAAAACCTTGCAGGTCTTCTGCACTGGACTAAACACTCTGCATTCTGACAGAGATCCTGCACTTGGTTCTTCAATTTGGTTATTTCTGCCTCTTTAGCCTCACATTTTTCCTCCAAAGGTTTCAAAGCTAAAACCTTTTCTTCCAACCTTTGGCATTTCATCATCCACTTTGATAAATCTGTATTATATTCCTCAAGTGGAACCATAAGGGGATTGCGAACAGGTTGTCGCATTTGAGGAACAATATGAACCTGTACTTCTTTATCTGTCATGTCAACCCTGACGTAACTGCTTTGTGTTTCCTTTTCTTCTATTTCGCTAAAGGAAGTTGATACCTTGTTTCTTTTCTCATAGGTAATTCAGTTTGAATTCCTATGTCCTGTGTTACTATGAGGGGTTCATATAGTTCAATTTTTGCTCATGACATATTCAATCGGTTTATCGTTTTCTGCCCTAAATTGGTTGGCCAATTCACTTAAGGTATTTCTAGCTATTTTCCCAAGATTAATTCCTTGCAAAGGAAATTCAGTAATTTGGCTCAAAATGTCTGGAGTTACCTGGATTGTCATGCCATTGATGTTGATCCTGTTGTTTCTTAAGGTTCGTGCAAATTCTGCGCCAACCCTTCGGAGTTCCCATCAAATTTCTGAACGGCACTCAAACCAGCATCGGTGAAAATCTGCAGCATGGAATTTTCTAGTATGAAACTGGCATTTTTTGGTTCGCTCCTGTTCTTCCTACCGCCCATTTTTCCTTGTTCTGTTTGCAACTATGTTTCGAAAGCGCTGGAATGACAGTCTTAGCATGCATGCACTGGAATGACAGTTCTATCGTACATGCATTGGAATAATAGTTTGTGCGCCGGAACAGAGCATGTAAAACCGACTTGTTAATTCATTATTTTAAAAACCGATGGAATATGCTGACAACGAGAAAAAATTAATGCCAATGCAGATTTCACGTGATTACGGTTTGCTGAGTTGGCATTCATGCATTTGATGTGAATTTTTCAAGGCAAACAAAATCTGTTTTCGGTGTGCTTTGAAGCGTGTGCCATGATTACGCGTATCACGAAATTATGATATCTAAATATCATAAATTTCGAAAATCACGTGTTCCACAATCGTTTGCCACGTGCCCCTGCATGAATTTTTTTAAGAAACGTCAACTTATTCCGATGCACTGCGCACATGTCGTTATTTTGTCGTTCCGGAGCATATCTGTCAATTCTCATTCCGGAGCACAACTGTCATTACCCATTCCAGAGCACAACTATTACGGAGCTTTTGCTGTTCCGAAGCAGTGGTTATTCGGAAGCAAACTTCATTCTGAAGCATATGTCATTCCGGAGCATATGTCATTCCCCCCCTTTTCATTGACTAATTTAGACATCCCCAATTTAAACCTTATGAATGCTTTAAATGCTAATCAAGTGAATCTATACACTATGTACCTTAACTATTTACAATATTTAAAATGTAAAGAAACACATACCTGTCTTGACTACCTTTCTACATTTCATACAATTGATTAGCTTTGTTGTTTGTCTCGCTGACAAGTGCAAGAACGTAATTCTGAAAAACACAAACAAAATGGGTGATGGTAATGACAACGGTGGTGAATGACAATGGCGGAAAATGTATGGTGATGGAATGAATGGCGATGGAATGGATAGTGATGAAGTTGATGGTGATGGAATGGATAGTGATGAAATGGATGGTGATGGAATGGGACTTAGTAAACATGCCAGATAACTGGTTTTCATGTAAACTAAATGTTTTTTTTTTTTAACAAAAACTATACTATCATCGCTTCAGTGGAAGAAGGGAATTCTTCCATTAAATGCACATCCAAGTGCTCTATTTGTTTTAAGAATTCATTTTTAGTTAGTGGCTTATGGTAAATCCGGAGACGATGTCCATTAACCACTAACTTCCTTCGTGAATCATCAATTGGTGAGAGACGAACTGCTCCATTCGAGAAAACCTCTTCAATCTGGGTATGGCCCAAGCCACCTTGTCTGCAACTTCCCAGGAAAATCTTCATAACGGGAGTCAAACAGTAATGCCCAATCTCCTTGCTGGAATTTTCGTTCCTGGATATGCTTATCATGCCAGATTTTACGTTGTGCTTGAATCATCTCGCTCTGATGCAAAGCGTCTCTTCGTATTTCATCCAATGCATTGAGTTGCAGGATCCGGTCCGTTTGTGCCTGTGACAAATCAATACCAACTTCCAAAGCAATTCGAAGAGTTAGTAATTCAAATTCAATGGGCAAAAGGGGTTTTTTACCATAAACCAATTCAAAAGGGGTAAATCCCGTAGTGGATTTCCAAGTAGTGTTATAAGCCCAAATTGCTTCAGGTAACCTTTCTACCCAATTCCTTCTATGAACTGCTACAGTTTTGGTCAATATTTTCTCTAATTCCCTATTTGTCACTTCAACTTGACCATTGGCCTGTGGATGATAAGGAGAGGACTTCCTGTGCTTGATTTCATATAATTTTACAAAGGCTTCAACAACCTTTGAAATAAACTGAGGTCCTTGATCAGAGGTAATAGACTGTGGGGCTCCAAATCGTAGAAAAATCTGTGAATACAGAAAATCAGCCACTTTGTCTTCTCGGGCATGCTTAAAGGCACGGGCTTCTGCCCATTTGGTTACATAATCAACACATACTAGGATGTGCACCTTCCCTTGGGAGGGTGGATCAATAGGTCCTACAAAATCTAACCCCCACCTCTCAAACGGTTCTACACCTAATTGAGGTTGTAAAGGCATTTCATTTTTGAAAGTAGGCTTACCCATTCTTTGACATGCATCACAATTTCTAATATACCTTTTTACATCTTTATGCAATGATGGCCATAGTAACCAAGCACCCAAAATCTTTCGAATGGTATGTTTTACTCGAATAATGCCCTCCCGAAGGTTCATCATGACAGGCTCTCAAAATGTCATATATCTCATCCTTACGAACACACCCGCGTAAAACATGATCGGACTCGCATTTAAACAATATTCCTTTTATCCATTCAAAAGAAGAGCTTTGCTTGATTAACTGTTTTTTTTGTTTTGAGGTAAAATGAAGTGGAATCTTCCCTGTAGCTAAATAATTAGCTATATCCGCAAACCATGGAGTTTGAACAGAGACAGCAAACAATTTTTCATCATGGAATGCGTCTTCAACTAGTTCTTCGCTTCGCATTTGGCAATCTTGACAAGAAATCTGCCACTACATTAGCCTTTCCCGGTCTATTTACTATAGTAATATCAAATTCCTCGCAGTAAAATCAACCAGCGAATAATTCGTGCACTAACCAAAGGCTTATTCATCAAATATTTGATAGCAAAGATGATCTCGTATGGATGAATACAGGGTATCCTATGATATAGTGTCGAAACTTGTTAATGGCATATACTATAGCTAAGAATTCCTTCTCAGTTGTAGTGTAATTCTTTTCAGCTCTTGTCAAGTTTTTGCTAATATAATAAATGGCATAGTGTTGTCCATTTTCAATCTGCCCTAGTGCGGCTCCAATAGCAGTATTGGAGGCATCACCGAATATGAAAGGGCAGCCCCAGCTAGGTCCTCTTAGTATCGGCGGACCGGTTAGCTTTTCTTTCAAAGCTTCAAAGGACTTGTGGCAATCATCGACCATACAAATTCAGAATCTTTCATTAATAATGCAAACATTGGATTAGCAATGGTACTGAAATCAGTAATGAATCTACGATAAAAGCCAATATGTCCTAAGAAACTACGGACATCAGTTTGAGATTTCGGAGGAGGAAGACTCTTGATGACCTCTACTTTCTTAGGATCAACCTTAATACCGTGAGCAGAGATATGATGTCCTAAAACAATTCCTTCCTCCATCATCAAGAAACATTTTTCAGGATTAAGAGATAAATGATATGCTTCACAGCGTATTAGAACCTTTTCAAGTTGCTCTAATGTATACTCAAATGTGTCACCAAACACTGTGAAATCATCCATGTAAATCTCTACACTCTCATTGGTTAAATCAGAAAAAATGGCCAAGACAGCTCGTTGAAATGTTGCTGGTGCATTACATAATCCAAAGGGTAATACTCTATAAGCAAATGTCCCCCAAGGACATGTGAAAGTTGTTTTTTCCTGGTCTTCTGGTGCCACTTGGATCTGGTTATACCCACTAAAACCATCCAGAAAACAGAAATATTTCTTACCAAAGAAGAGTGTCCAAAGACTTGGTCTATAAAGGGTAATGGAAAGTGGTCCTTGTGTGTGACTTTGTTTAATTCCCTGTAATCCACACACACTCTCATCTTTCCATTCTTCTTAGGCACAATAACTAATGGAGAAACCCATTGACTGTCTCGAAATTGGATAAATGAATCCTACTTCCAACAATTTTTCAATTTCTTCTTTAACAATGTCTTTTAAAGCAGGATTCAGACGTCTCTCATGGTTGTCTAACTGGTTTGACATCCTCGGTGTATATCCTATGTGTGCATACATCAGGGTGGATTCCAACCATATCCGTATAATTCCAAGCAAAAGCTTGAACATGTTTCTGCAAAACAGTAAATAGTTTGGCTTCTTGATCGTCAGTCAACCAACTGTTAACATTTACAGGTTTTCCTGGTTGAATTTCAATTTGCTTGACTCCGGGATAAACAGAGTTAACATGTTCATATTTGCTGATCAAAGCATTTAAAGGACAATGATGTGGTTGCAGATCATGAAATACTCTTGATTCTGAGTTAAATGCAATACCTGATGGAAGCATTGGCATAGGACAGTGAAAGAAGTCAAAAGATGATGATGCCACCCATGTGGCAATGTAAAGGAACTTTCATGAAGTGGAATAGATGGTAAATGTTCAGCAACTTGTTCATCATCTTTCCATAATAGGCGATTGACCAGAACTTGATCATCCCTGAGGCCTTCTTCATGCAATGTATTCACCAAAACTGTTTCATGTTCAAAAATTTCTCTCTCTGGTGAATTCAATTCTTCAATGTGTTCCTGTACTACAATGGTGGCAAGGGTAACAAGAGGCTCTTGTTCTTCATCGGACTCAGGATACCATAACTGTCCAAAAAATTTAGATGATGGTTTAGCAGGTGGATACAAAGAAATTTTCTTAAGATCTACTCCATTTGAAATAGTCATTTCTCCTGATCTACAGTCTATGAAAGCAACTGCAGTAGCAAGCCAGGGTCGTCCCAGGATGATAGGATAGCCATTAGCTGTACTCCTAGGTTGTAATACTAGGAAATCTACAGGGTATTCCCAAGAAGATACTTCAATGGGAACATCCTCCAAAAGTCCTTCTGGTTTGGCAACCGACCTATCTCGCCATTTCCAAAATCGTAGTTGTAGGACTCAAATCAATGAGCTGCAATTTCTGCATAATATCTTTGGTCATGACATTAATTGCAGCTCCTAAATCAATAAGTACATTGGGAATTTGAACCAATCCTACAGTAATGGTGATTACTGGACTTCCTGGATCACCATATTTGGGAGGTACTAATTTCCCAGAGAGAAGATCAGCCAACTTTCCATCCACTTGTACAGTTTGTGGAAAGGCTTTCTTCTTCTTGCCAGGTTTCCTTATGCATAAATCCCGAATGGTTTTCTTAATCAATGGTACATCCTTGATTGCCTGCAACAGAGGAAGTGAGATTGACATTTTCTTTAATTCTGTGATTAACTCTGATTCAGGGGTAGTGATGGGATGATCAAACCTTTCAGGAAATGGTAAATCTGATGTGACACGTTCAGATTTTCTTTGTAAGTTTTCTGCATTCTTTTGCTCTGATTGTATTTTTTGTGGACTTGAAATTTTTGGAATTTCTTCAACTGTAGGTGGAGCAGTGGTCGGTAAGACCTTCCCTGAGCGTAATTGGATGTTACCACAGCTCAAGTACATGAACTGCAACGATATCTTCAGACTCAGCCTCATAAATAGGGGCTGCTTGTCTGACATTATTGGGGTTAGTCACAGGCTGAGCTGGGAGTGGAGGTTGTCTTACTGGTTGTGCTTGTTGATGTTGTGTTCTTCCCTAAAAATTTGGATTAGGAGCTGGCAGCAAATTTTGAGTTTGGCCTTGATACCTTTGCTGTCCTTGATGGGACTGATATTGCTGGCCTTGATAAGGTTGATATTGTTGTGGTGGAAATGGTTGTCCTTGATATTGTTGTCCCCATCTTTGTCCTTGTTGTGTCCATTGTGGAGGCATGGTATGCCAAGGTGGGTTCATCCATCCAGATTGTGACCAATCTGGAGGAGCTGTCCAAGGTTGGTTCCAAGGTTGTGCAGAAGCTTCCCGCTTGTCCCCATGGCATATTCATATTCCAAGGAGATTGTCCCCAGTTTGGAAATCTAGGAGCATTGGGATATTGTGCATAACCACCACCGGGTCTTTGCCCAATAGCATTGAGTTCTTCTGCTTGGGTGCCCAAAATAGATTTTAGATGAGGCAACAAAGGGCATTTATCTGTTGAATGTTCCTTGGAACAAATTCCACAAATAGAAGTTTTGTTTAGGGGGCAGTCCCGCAAGGCATGCTTACTCCTACACCTTGGGCAATAAATTGCTAAAGGTGGTGTAGAATTATTTCTTGTGTTTTTCTCACCTAATGCAGTATTAAGTTGAACAAGGATATCAATTTTTAAATTGGCCATTTCCTCCATCAACTCTTTCATACCATTATTGCCAAGATTCTTTTTCTTTCTTCGGTGGTGTGTACGGGAATAATTTTTGCATAACTCCACAATCTCATCAAGGTCAAGTTGATCTATGTCTCCTTTTCCCATTAAATCTAACACTTCCCTAGATTCATCCTGTAATCCTCTTAAGAGAATAGGCTTTAAGAAATCAGGCTCTACAAAGACCACACCTCTTTTGGACAAAGGCAAAGCGATCAAGATAATCTTCTAAACTCTCATCCTCTTCTTGCTTGATCCTAAACAACTCATCTTTCCTGTTTCTTACTCTACAATAATCCCGATATTTATTTAAGAATGCAGTCTCCATCTCATCCCAGGTAGTAATTGAGTTAGGTTCAAGATTGCTCATGAACCATCGGAGAGCAGCGTCCTTAAGTGTAGAAGGAAACAACTTCAATTTCTGATTATCATTTATGTAGTCATAAGTCTGACATAACACTTTGAATTCAAACAGAAATTGATCAGGATCTTCTGCAACAGTTCCCCTAAAGATTGGCAATATAGATGGGGAGATTGTTTTCATGGGGGCATCTAGAAGTGGATCCAACCGAATAGGATATTCAAAAGTTTTAGGAGCATCATCAGGATCAACATATCCACCTGGTCGCTGCCGTCGCAGCCCATAGTTGTCTTCTTTCTAAAGGATGCTGGAAATAGTTTAGTCAGAGGGGAGTGTTTAGCAGCTAGTGCTTCAAAAAGCTCCTTTTCTAATTTTTCCAACAATTCTTCTGATGAAGAAGGTATGTCTGGCTTTTCCTCAGTGATGTCAAATGAAGGCAATTCTTCATCAGACCGAGTAGGTCTCTTTGGTGGCTCACAGCCACTTCGGATAAACCTCCCTCTTTCGTCTCTCAGCCTATGCATTCATGCACATTTACTAAACAGACTGTAGAATTTGCAAGAACTGTTTTCTGTATCCAGCCTACAGTTCTTGACCTACTTAGATTTGACTAACAACACCATGGTCCCCGACAACGGTGCCAAAAATGATGAGTGTCGTTTAATTCATCATTTGATCATTATTTATCAATCCGGGCAGGTGTCCTAAGGTCGTTTACGATAGTCAATTCAAGCAGGTGTAAGACACTCCATTCAAAAAATGGCTTTTATTGGTAGAACAGCTTAGTGTTTGTCGGGGGTTCTTCTCGTCACTCTAAACCCTATAACTTGAAAGGAAACTAAATTATGCTTGCTGAAATAAAACTGCAGAAATGAAATGACAAGTAAAGAAACCTATTTACTCTTGCTGAATCTGAAAATGCACTCAAAAACCGAATTAAAATTGCTGAAATGAAAGTTGTCTGAAATTAGAATTGCAGAAAATAAACTTAACTATCTTGCAAAATAAAAGAACAGATCTAGAAATAAACTCAGAAATGAAAATGTAACTACAAATTCTGAAACTGGAAATAAGTTCAGCAAAATAAGAAAATGCAGAAAAATGACAGGTTTCCTGCTATTCTGCTGCAGACATAATTAAACAAGAAAACTCGGTATGAACCTTCTTCTCGCTCCTGGGAGTGGCCCTTGCTCCCTGGTTCGAAGAAGGTGAAGAAGTAGCTCTGGTGTTCTACCTAATCACTCCTTCAATCATAAAATAAAATTGATAAAAACCGCACTTTTTATTGATTTAAAAACATGCAGAAAAATTCTGCATATTATTGCTACAGAAATCTGATTTCACAATATTCAGAATTACACTAATTGCAATCCTAATTCTTCCTACATAGCTCAACCCGGATGGGAGCCGCTTATTTATATTAAAAATAGCTAAATCAGATGTGGAATGATTCAAATTCAGGCATTTTAGGAATGTCGTTAAAACTGCATTCCTAAAATGCAGAATATGGTTACATATGAAATCTATTCATTGCACACTTGCTAGAGGTCTTCTGCATTGAAAAAGATGCATAACAGATTTACATAGCTATCCCTATCATTCTCCTACAATTTGTCTGTCTTTCCTGAGTCGTTTTGGTCAAAACGTGCATTTCCGTTATTCCGAGCGACCTTGTTATTCCGGAGCAGAATCCCTATTTTTTCCAGAGCAGCGCCAGAATGACTGTTTTCAACACTGTTTGCGGTTCTTTGGCCGAGCATTGGGTGGACCAGACTTATAAGTCTTTCAATAACCTGGTCACACGCTTTCCTAAGTTGAATTTGACCAAATCCCAAGCCTTGCAAATCTGGTTGGAATTTGTCCAAGTCAAAACAGTCAAAAATAGTTTTGCACAGTTTGCAGTTTTGACCTGTTTTTAGTGCTATTTTCTGCATTTGACAACTTCAGAGAGCATGATATGAATGATATATATTCCACACGTGATTGCACTTAACATATTTCACAATAAATCATTATTTATCAACAAAACTTATGCAGAAAATACGTAAAATTAGTAAAAACAGTATTATTATGCTTCTAAACAAGTCAAATATGTAAATAGTAGTAAATATTGCATTTCATCAGCAAAATTAACATTAAAACATATCAAAAAGGTCTACTAAGGATGTCCAAAATAATAAAAAATGAGGCAATATTTGGCCTCATCAATATTCATGAGAGCCTGTGTCTATTTTTTGGCATAGCTATAGATGCATTGTTGTGTGTGTATTTGTTTGTGACCTTTTACCTAAATTTTAGTTTTTATTAAGTATATGTGTTTGTGAGGGGCATATGCCTTTTTTCG